>CM070067.1:7523957-8266541 GCA_036320875.1 Cotoneaster glaucophyllus
CCCATCCAGATCCAAATGGTGGGGATCCTAGGGATCCTCACATCCTAACTGTTCATCGTATATTGTGCGGTCAGTTTCTGTTAGATACTATTTATGTTTAATTTTAAATAAAAAAATTCAAATTATTTCTGACCGCATGATATACGATGAACAGTTAGGATGTGAGAATTCCTAAGATCTCTACCATATGAATCCGGATGGGATCCTCATCCATTCAAATTAAATGATCTAAAAGTAAAAATTAGAAATTATCTGATCAAGTGATTGTCAAATAGTACCACAAACAAATATTGTACATTTGTTTTAATTACTCCACATCATATCTTCTTTTCTTGTCAACTAGGAGAAGGTAAACCATATACCCACTATTTAGTTGTCCCCTTTGGAATTGGATCCCCTCCTAAGCAAATTGTGAAGACTCTCATACCCACTAACAAAGACCATTGGATTTCGATCCAACGGCTACAATTATTATAACTTTTAGAGGGACCCCTTGTTTGTAGCCGTTGGATCGAAATCTAACGGCCCCTGTTAGTGGGTCATGAGGATCCCCACCATTTGCTTAGGAGGGGATCCAATTCCGTCCCCTTTTACTTGTTAGCCTTCCATCTTCTCTTAATTTATTAAAAAGTTACCTTTAGGATTAATTCGTTCCATTCAAGTAAACAACTCTCAGCCGTTGGTTATTAAAAAAAATTTGTTTAAGTTAGTTATTCAGTTTGTATAGACAAACTTGTGCCATTAATTATCAAAAAATTAAAATTTGAAATGCATTAAATGTTGAGAATTATCCACTCGAGCGTGTAACATCTTTCCCTCGTTTTGTTGGCTTGTTGAATGGTGAAGAAGAAAGATTCAACTCAAGTTCTCAAACATCTCAAGCCAATAAAGAATAGAGGGGGCATATGCTAGGAGAGCTTCCATTTGACCTCACCTCCCAACGAATATCCTTCGCAAATAATTCATCCAATCACCACATGCAACCCAAACTCTTGTGATATTCCTTTAATCCCAATCGAATATTTCCCACAAATTTTCTAAACAATATACCCTCTTCCACTCCAACTTCTACTTTCTTATATTACGATTTACAGTACACTCATCATGGTGACCTCCTCTCCTGCTTCTCTCTTTCTAAATCCCTCTCTCTCTCCTCCTCCCCTTTCTGCAATCAATACCCAATTATCCTTCTCCTCGCCGTTTCCTCTTCTCAGATTCCCAGCCTGCCGTTCCTCACGAACAAAACCCAGTAGCCTTTGCGGTAAAGGTGTTCGATTATGTTTCTCTGAGAGACCAAAAAGTAGAAAACTTGAGCTTAAAGCCAGCGACATGACTATTACAGAGGTCGGGCAAGAGGAAGAGGAAGAGGGTCCTCCTCCATATGTTGAGTCGGATATTAACTCGAGACCTCGTCGCATTGCTCTCTTTGTTGAGCCTTCTCCCTTTGCGTGAGTCTCTCTCTCGCTCTACTGTTTTGCTACTTCGATTTAGCTTCACTGAATTTTCAATTTTGAGATTACCCATGTTGTCAAAATGCTTTCTTTTGCTGTCTATAACTGTGGCTGTTTAAATTTGTAAGGCATAATTAAGTGAAGTTTATGCATTTAGGTGCTGCCATTGGCAGGTTAACTTTAGCTAAAATTTTATCAGGGTTATTCAGTGTAGGGGTGGAGACGCAAAATGCAGTTACTGTTCGCTGGGTGAATTAAATAGTGAAGAGTCCTAGGGGCCTTAGCAACGGTGGAGTTACTCTTATATACCTGAACCATGCACATGGCGCGAGTGATGTAATAAGATGCTAAATTAATAGATCATTATGTTTTCAAAAAATTAATAGATCATTATTAAACCCACATTCTCTGCAGGCCGGCTTTTAAAGTTGATTAAGGGGTTAACTACGTTTATAGTCTTCAAATTTAGAAATGATTTTTTTAAAATAATTTACTGTTTTAAAATTTTTATTTATACCATAATGTTTTTCAATCATATCATTTTATGTTTTTGGATTGTTTGGCCATATGGTTTTTTTTTTTTAAATTGATGGCGTTGCACGACAACGAATTGAATAGTTTGGTCCAAACATTTCAATTATGACTTATACGCCAGCTTAGAAAGTGGTCTCACATATTGCATGTCATTTATTTAATGTAAGACTACACATTCAACCAGACAGAATATAAAAATTGGTACAATTTCAAAACCTCATTATATAATGTAGAGATTTATAAATTCATGGCTCATTTTAAACACTGTTAGCCCTTGCTTTGACTAGCCTCTTGCCACAGTTATGTGTGTGGCAAAAGACTTTTTTAATTAAATATATATTTAAAAAAATAAATTTATAATTTATGTTATTTATAAATAATTTAATAATACGAAATAAAATAATTTAACTACCCCAACCTCGGATGGTTTTAAATCATACACACACATATACGATATATATATATATATATTTCAGCCTTACTAATTAAGTCAGTTTTTCCAACATTTATATATAGGGAGAGGCAAATTTGGTATTACAAGCGTTTCACCAAATTTTAGTTTGTCGCCCAAAAAAAAAAAAAAAACAATTCATCTTTGAAATTTTTTCTAGATTCTACATGTGAATAAGAGAAATATGACCTCCATATGCATAAGAGAAATATGATCTCCATATGCATAATCACTTTTATATATGTTTTTAGTTTGGTTATGTCGGCTTAGCTCTTTTTTTTTTAATATATAGTTATAGTACTCCATTTATATCCCTTATTATTACAGCTATAGACATATAAATTAGCTTTGTAGCAAGAATTTTTTTTTTTTTTTACAAGAGTCCATTTATTGTCTACTGCACAAGGGCTCCTAAAATCTCAGAGCTCGCCCTACTTATGTGTAAAGCCTTTTTTGTTTACGCTTGCAAATCACAGACTAACACAAATGTGCAAAAGTAACTCATTAAAATGTCAAAACAAAAAACTTCATGTGCACATATCAAACTGTGATTTGTCTGTAAGGATAAAATGACTCTTTTATCTGTGAGAAGTTAGGTATCTGTCTTGATTATGATTAGAGCTAAAGGTGGTTATATATTATTACCAATCAGCAGGCACTAATAGTAGGTATGATTAGCATGGGAAAATTTTGAATCGCTAGATGTTACCATGGAACATTTTGATGGGATCGAAGAAATAGGTTTTGGTCAAAAGAAAACAATGAGGTGGTGGTGGAGCCATGAGAGGATGACAAAGAGTGGAGTGTTGAGGTTTTAAAGAGAAGAGGGGAGGGGGGCGAGCAAGAGAGACAAGCACTTGGCATTCTTTTCTCATCAGCAATATATTTCTTGCTTTTTAGGTGCTCCCTGCAGTGCAGTGCAGTGAAGGTCCTACTTTTTTCCCTCAGTTGTCCATCAGAGTCGGGGAGAGAGAGAGAGAGAGAGAGAGAGAGAGAGAGAGAGAGAGAGAGAGTGAAGAATCTGTTTTGAATATAAGAGAGGAGGATAGATGTGGGTTTGGCGTGAATATTAGGGCACACTTTATTTTCTCTTCTCTTCTTTTTGAAGATGAAAATAAATAGACAAAAATTCCTGTGTCGAAGAATCTGTTTGCTGGGAGTGGTTCTTTTTGACTGACTGGTACAAAAGGCTCATCCCACTCCCCAATAAATGTGGATTTTGCATATTCAGTCCAGAACTCATTCTCATTGTTTACGACACAAGTAAACATACAGACTAGGGGCTACTAAAGTTGGTTGGAATGGTGTTCTTCTTTTCGATGTAATTAAGTTTACTAACGCAACGTGCTTTCTCTCGACAGTTAAGTTTGAATTTCTATCACTATAACTTATATTAAATTAAAAGCATTCATCGTGATGATGCCTTTTATTGCTAAATTCTCATTATTTTGTGGCTATTTTCAGCTCCAATTTGTATTGGATTCTGAGTGTTCCACTATGTTTCCTCGGCAAAGTCTTGTATGAAATCAACATTTCAAGTTTGGGTTCAAGTTTTCTGCTTTGAATCTGTTAAAGGAAAAGAAATCACACCATCTGATTGAGAGTGATTGTAGCTTCGGAAAATTGTCAACTCTTGAGATAGAGTGATTACAGGATGTAAATATAATTTGCTTTATTCTAGGATCTGTTTACTTAGAATAGCACATATGTTCTGTATAAAGTCTTACCTTGTGTACCAATGATAATATCAATGCAATATACAACTTCCTAATTTAAGTTGGTATCAAAGCATCGATCTTGGTGACTCTATCGCACTTCCGCCACCATAACCACCGTAGCTCTTCCATAACCACCACAGATCTCCCACAAACACCATGACAGAACCAACCAAAAATATGAAACCAGATGAGAATCCCATGGAATTCTCAGACCCATATGCCATACACCACTCGGACCATACTGGGCTTATCCTAGTTTCCAAACCACTTGATGGGAACAATTATGGGCAATGGAGCCGTGCCATGTGCATGGGTCTCAGCGCAAAGAACAAGGTTGGGTTCATTGATGGAACCATCAAAGCTCCATCATCCTTGGACTCAAAATATGCAGCTTGGAAAAGATGCAATGACATGGTAACGTTGTGGATTGTGAACTCAGTCCACTCAGATATTGCTTGCAGCATCATGTACACTGAAACCGCTGTTGCAGTTTGGAACGATCTCAAGGATAGGTTTTCACAGAGCAGTGACTCGAGGATCTACCAAATTCGACAAGAAATCGTCGAAAATCGTCAAGGGCAGCTCTCGGTTTCTGCTTATTACACCAAGATGAAAGCCTTGTGGGACAAATTAGCATCCTACAATGACCCACTCACTTGCACTTGTGCAGGCTTGCGAGGACTCGCTGAACGGGAAGAAAAAGAAAGAGTTATGCAGTTTCTGATGGGATTGAACGACTCTTACTCTACTGTACGTGGCTCGATCCTGATGATGAGTCCGCTCCCTGACACACGCCGAGTTCATGGCCTCATTCTCCAACATGAACGACAGATGGATGTGGCCAGTCGTCGAGATGTGGGAATAAACTCTCATGCGATGCAGGTCCAGCGAAGCCCAGCACCATCATCATCCAACAAGCAGCCCTTCAACACATCTTCATGTAAGTCACTTAAATGCACCTACTGCGACGGAGATGGACACTTGATAGACCGTTGCTACTACATTATTGGGTTTCCAGAAGGGCACAAATGGCATGGCAAAACCGTGAAGCCCAAGAATAAGAGATCGGCCGTACACAATGCTGAGGCTATCAACTCCACTACACACACCAATTCTAATGCTTCTGACGGTCCTATGTTCACCACCGAGGAGTATAATCAGATCATTGCCATGCTCCGCAATAGTAATGGACCACCACTTGCAAACGCAACAGGTATCTTTTCACCTAAATGCAATATAGCGCAAACAGATGCACACTCGACTCTATATTGGATTGTTGATAGTGGAGCCACCGACCATATATCGCATTCTCCACCAACACACAACATCGTTGATGCTCCGCATGATTCCGTTGGCTTACCAAATGGGGAACAAGCAGCAATAAAAAATATTGGCTCTATACAATTGTCACATGATTTATCTCTTGATAAAGTTCTTTATGTTCCAAAGTTTCGCGTCAATCTATTGTCTGTTAGCAAGTTGACAAGAGCTTTGCACTGTATAGTGACATTCTATCCGGATTTTTGTGTTGTGCAGGACATGGACACGAGGAGGGTGATTGGCCTGGGCAAGCATTTTGATGGGCTCTACTATCTTACACCAAGACAAAATCCTCACCTCGCCAACCACATTCATCATACCACTAGCCTGTGGCATCAACGTCTTGGACACCCATCATCTGCACCTTTACTTACATTAGCCAAGAATAATGTTGAAATAATTTTTGATTCCAAACACATTTGTGAAGTTTGCCCTTTAGCAAAGCAAATTCGTTTACCTTTTCCTCATAGTGAAATCAAAACTACCGCACCATTTGATTTGATTCATTGTGATATTTGGGGACCTCACAAAAATCCAACACACTCTGGGGCATGATATTTTCTCACTATTGTGGATGAATTTCTTTCCATGCGTTCTTACTTTAACTCGTGTGGCACTTCCTTCCAACATTCTTGCCCTTACACACCACAACAAAACGGGGTAGTTGAACGTAAACATAGGCATCTTTTAAATGTTGGGCGTGCTCTTAGATTTCAAGCCAACTTACCTTTAAAATTTTGAGGGGAAAGTATCCAAACTGCTTGTTATCTCATCAACCGTCTCCCTACACCCTTGCTCTCTCATAAATCCCCATACGAACTTTTGCACAACACCCCACCCACTTATACGCATTTACGCGTTTTTGGATGCCTTAGTTATGCCACCAACCTCACCCCCACCAATAAGTTTGATGTTCGTGCTCGTCGTTGTGTTTTTCTTGGTTATCCCCTTGGTCAAAAAGGTTATAAGGTATATGACCTAGCCACACATAAACTTCTTACCTCACGTGATGTCATCTTCCATGAGCATATTTTCCCCTACACTTCCTCACCCACTGTCGACCAAACCGACATGCATATTACTCCCATTATCCCTCCAACATGCGACCCCACTTCTCATGAAACGGTGCATGCTCCACCAGACAACATGGACACCATTTCCCAAACCAACCCTGAGCCTTCCTCACCCCTTCCACCCATTATTGTCCCTACCACTCCTGAGCCTTTATTACACACTTCGAGCATTCCCATCTTACCTGCCTCTACCGACACACCGCTTAACGCTGTCCCATCCACCACTGAACCTGTCCCCCCTACCTCTCTTCCTTCACCCCATTCTCACCCCACCAACCCACCTCTTCGTCACTCTACCCATCCCACCAAACCCCCTGCTCATTTTAAAGATTATGTAGCTCATCACTCCACCTTGCTCACGCCCGCGGCGAACTCCTCACAGGCCATGTCCAGCACGAGCCATCCCCTGCATCGGTATGTTTCCTATTCCTGCTTATCTCCTGGGTATCAACGTTTTGTTTCTCAGATCTCCCACTTGGTTGAGCCTACTACCTATGAGCAGGCTTGTCACAATCCCAACTGGGTTGCAGCGATGCAGGCCGAACTCACAGCCCTCGAAGACAATCATACCTGGAGTTTTGTTCCTCTTCCGCCCGGACAACGACCCATCGGCTGCAAATGGGTTTTCAAGCTTAAGTACAGATCCGATGGCACTCTTGAACGCTACAAAGCACGTCTTGTTGCCAAAGGTTTCACTCAACGTGAAGGTATCGACTTCACGGAAACCTTCGCACCAGTGGCCAAACTTACTACCGTGCGATGCCTCCTGACTGTGGCTGCTGTCCGCCATTGGTCCTTACATCAAATGGACGTCCAAAACGCCTTCCTTCATGGTGAACTTCAAGAGGAGGTCTACATGTTGCCTCCCCTAGGTTGTCGTCGACAGGGGGAGAATGTCGTGTGTCGACTCCATAAATCTTTATATGGTCTTAAACAGGCGTCCAGAAGTTGGTTTCGCGAGTTCTCTTCAGCAATCAGTACCATCGGTTTCTGCCAATCTAAGGCAGATTACTCTTTGTTCACTCAAGTCAAGGGCACTTCACTCACCATTATATTGTTATATGTTGATGACATGGTGATTACAGGCAACAATGAAGCAGAAATTAAGAACCTAAAGACTTTTCTTAGTAGTCAGTTTCGAATTAAAGATCTCGGACCTCTAAAATATTTCCTTGGAGTCGAGGTTGCACGTTCGAAAGCTGGAATCACAATTTGCCAACGGAAATATACACTGGACATATTGGAGGAGGCTGGGTTGCTTGGTGCTAAACCCACGAAGGTTCCAATGGAGGCAGATTTGGTATTATCACTTACAGGCAGCAGTTCACTTCATGAACCTGCTAAGTACAGACGCTTAGTTGGCAAATTAATTTATTTGACCATCACTAGACCGGAAATTGCATATACTGTCAACACATTGAGTCAGTTCATGCAAGATCCACAACGACATCATCTTGATGCAACGTATCGACTTCTTCGATACCTCAAAGGAGCTCCTGGGCAAGGTTTGATGTTTTCTTCTCAAAGTGAATTACAATTAATAGGTTACTGTGACGCAGATTGGGCTCGTTGCCCTATTACACGTCGCTCAGTGACAGGTTATTGTATCTTTCTTGGAAACTCATTGGTGTCCTGGAAAAGCAAGAAGCAAGTTACAGTAGCTCGTTCATCCGCAGAAGCGGAGTATCGATCTATGGCTACAGCCACCTATGAGTTAAGTTGGTTGCGATATTTGTTGGAAGATTTGCAGGTTAAGCATCCCCAACCAACAAGATTGTTTTGTGACAACCAAGCCGCCTTACACATAGCAGCAAATCCTGTGTATCACGAACGTACAAAGCATATTGAGATTGATTGCCATACTGTTCGTGAGAGGATTCAAAAAGGAGAAATCAAAACTTTCTATGTTAGAACGGGGGAGCAAGTCGCAGACTTATTTACTAAGCCACTACGTGCGCCTATCTTTCATACACTTCTAGGCAAGTTGGGCGTCATTGACATCCACACTCCAACTTGAGGGGGAGTGTTAAAGGAAAAGAAATCACACCATCTGATTGAGAGTGATTGTAGCTTCGGAAAATTGTCAACTCTTGAGATAGAGTGAATACAGGATGTAAATATAATTTGCTTTATTCTAGGATCTGTTTACTTAGAATAGCACATAGGTTCTGTATAAAGTCTTACCTTGTGTACCAATGATAATATCAATGCAATATACAACTTCCTAATTTAAGTGAATCATGAGTTGTTAGAATCAATGTATACCACTTTTTTTCTCCAGCCTTGACAGTCATTGCAGAATGGAAGAAAGGAGATTGGTCTGAGGGCCCTCTATTCAAAATATAGACTATTAGATGCTGCTGATGCCATAGATGCCATTGATGCCCAGGTGGACCACAACTATACTTAGACAGTAGACTTCATATTTACCACACCTAAAAAGTTTAGCAGGGAATTGCTTGACGATCACGTGGTGTTACTAATTAATTTATGTAAATATAGTAATGTGTTTAATCTAATTATTGATGACGTAGTACAAGATTTTGGATAGGGTTTGTTGTGGATTTTCATGATTACCAAGGTGTGCTTAATTAGGGAGTTTTTTTTCTAATTTGAAAGTTCATAGTTTTGTGCGTGTTGAAGTTTTGATGCTCACTAAAGTAATTGAGTCGATTTGGCTTCATGTTTGGCGTAATATATAACTGGATTGAAACGAACTCAATGTTAAATCATTAATTTTTTTTTTCCGATTCTTCTAATTCGGTACCTCGACAAGTTCGAGTAGACTGGTAGAATAGATGGACTCATGTTATTCAAATTTTTGGTGAACGAAATCATATAATAAGTGCTTTGACAAACCATGGTGCTTAGTGATCTAGTTTTTCTAGTAGGACTCGGCGACATGCTTTTATTTTCTCTTTTTGTCATAGGAACTGGTTAAGCATGCCCAAGGCCTTTCATAATAGTTTTAAGTGACTGTGATACCTATATATAAGAACCAGACAGCTTGAGTTTAATGTTTACAACACTACTATTACACTAGTATGAGTTCAATAACCTTGAGAGTCAAACTTTAGAACCCATTAGTTTATAGGTATCACACTCATGAGTTTAATATATTGATATCACACTAAAATTTTCCGGCCCATAGTAGGATTGTGATTTCTATATGAGCTCAATATATTGGTATCATGCTCACTTTTTCCGGTCTACTATAAAATGCCTAACTATCATTTCATATAGGTCTTTATGACCTTTCCTCTATTATTTCCGAGGTTTCACTTCATGCTCATCATGTTCTACTTTTTTTCCCCTCTAAGGGTGCGTTTGTTGTACTGGACTATTTCGGACCGAACTAGCTTTAGAGACTAAGCTGGACTGATTTAATGAAGCGTTCAAATTTTAATACTATATTATTTAATTTATATTTATTAATATCTCATTATTACCTTTGTATTTTTTTTTTAATTTTAGAAACCTCTCCCTTCTTACTTTTTTTCTCCGTCCATCTCCCTCTTTTTCTTCCTAATTTTTTTTTCCGTCCCTCTCCTTTTTTTTTTCTCCCCTCTCCTTCTTTGCCTTCTCGATCTCAAATCAAATTCCAAAGTCTTGAGCTTGCCTTGATTCTCCTGCACTTGAGCTTCCAAGCATGACCGAATTGGCAAATCAGAACTTGAATCAGAGTCTAGGTCATCTGGGTGTTCATGGGTTGGCTTCTTCGGCGTCAATGGGGAAGGTCTGTGATCAGGGATTCTAGACCGTGTGTATGTGTGATTAGAACGACTATGGTGCATGTGTGATGGGACAACTGTTGTGCGTTTCAGACGCACAACAATTTTGTGAAAAAAAAAATTATGCTTCTTTGTTTCGAATTTTAGGGGTTGGATCTAGCTTTGAAAATGGAACAACTGCGGAATTTTTTGCATTTTTGTTTCGAATTTTGCAGGATTTGGGTTTGAAAATGGTAGATGAAAGGGGCGAAGCGGGGCAGAGTTGGTATTGGGATATGGATTTCAAATTTTGCGAGGAAGAAGTAGATTGGGGGGGGGGGGGGGGGGGCAAACGGGGAAGTGTTGGTCTTAGCAGTCCGCTCGATTTCAGGGAGTCTCGCTAAGACTCTCTAGTGAAGGTGCTTAGTCGCTTTTAATCGAGGCGAGTCTCATTAAAGCTTGTCCCAGTGTGTAACAAACAGGGGACTATACTATCACTTAGTCCAGTTTAGTCTAGTGAATGCTAGTGAGGGCAAACAAACGCACCCTAAATATTGCAAGGGACAAGGGGATGCTCTATTAAGGGTTAAGTTTCATCTAGTCACTTTGAGTAGGGAAAGAGTAAGTTACTTTGATACCAATGACTGAACTCTATTGTAGACTTCTGCATGCGTAAATACTCTATTGCCTCACTAGTCACTATTGTTGCGTTAAAGAAAGAAAGAAATGATAATAACAACATTTTTTTTTATTCTCATACATACTTCTCTTTATTTCTAACCATCAAAATTTTAAAAGTGTGTAAGGAAAAAAATTATGTGTCAGTATGATTTCTAATAAAAATAATAATAATAGTGCTTTTAATAAAGGGTGCATGGGCCTGGCTTCTTTCTAATTTGGGCTAATTTTTTTTCTTTTCTTTTTTTTTTTCTCAAAAGTTGGGCTGAATCTTAGAGGGAATGAAATAGAAAGAGCTTCAAAACTTAACCAATAATATCTAAACAACTTTAATTAATAGTTAGAACAAAACTTGATATCAAACCAGCCCATGACATATTGCAAAACCCACCCCACCCCACTACACGCAGTCTGCACGTCCAAGCCCAGCTGTGCTTAAAAAATTTACCCAACACCTAGGAGGGTAGATATAACACCTTATTCCCTTAGGCTACACACACTTGTGATTAGACCTGTAAATGGCGAAGAAATACACAGGCGCGAGGACACCAACACACTCGACATATTTTCCAGACTTGAGGAATTGGGCGATCCTAGCCATCAAAAATTGAAGGCTGGCCTTATGCAACCTCGACACTTGGTTGTGAACCTGTGGTCGCCAGTGTAGGCATTGCCTTGGAGGAGAAATTTTTAGTTGTAACAGAAATACAAGTGGTACATCACGTGTTTTAATAGGAATTGTGAGAAATTTTATTTTTGAAGTTAGTAACTTTTTAACACACATATTCGACCATTTGTTTAGTGACATCTGGTGTACCATCCCGTGTACATGTCACACTAAAAAATCTTTCACCTTGGAGGGCCTCATCGCGTAGTGGACGGGGAACTCCCAACTGAGGAATAAGGAGTGACGTAGTACGCATTGTCTCTACGTCACCCTATTCGTGTACATAATTGATTACTACAAAATTTATTTTTTAATCATATCTAATTACATAATTAAACAACTTCAAGTTTGTCATAATAACTAAACCACTAATTATAATTAAAAAAAAACCATACTGCTTGTGTCGATATGTTAGATTGGTTGGACATTATTTGAGTGTGACCACATGATATATGGACTAAACAATAAAAGGGGATATTCAAACGAATATGGTATGATCATCTGAGATATTTTAAGGCTAAATTTCACATTGATTAATACAAAATTGCTAATCACCTTAATCAAGTTCAGATGTTCACGCTTAGGTAATCCGATGTTGTATATATTATATCGTATCGTTTGCGTACACATGAATACCGATGCAAGTTTTTTTCATATGATGTTAGACGCTTGTTTTAAAAGAGATATATATTTCACATGCTTAAAAATTAATAATTGAGCAAAATGGGCAGCCCTGGAAAATGAATAATTTGAAGCAAATGAATAATTTGAAGCAAATGAATAGTACGGAAAGACAGATAGAGCACCTACCAAACTGTCATGTAAATGCCAGATGTAGAAAAAGTATGAGAAGAACAAGTGCACGTTGAATAATTGGGATTCTGTCTCCCAACATTGGAGTGTAAATCCAATTTCTTCATCTAATTATCAGAAGTTAAAAAATCAGTGAATTCAATGATTGGTAAAACCATTGGCGGGGCCCTTTGTTTGGCGTGAAATAAGATTTTTTTTATGAATTTTTGTGTTCAGAACCTGCATACTGTATCACTCAATCACACAATTTCAATTCTATGACTTTCATTAATTTGTTACACTAACCTCTCACCTAAATTCAAAAATTGAATTTCTCTCTCAACGGCCTAGATCTCTCGATCTTTGAACTGCGAACACAGAGATCCGCATTCTTTTGGTATGATGTTGGAGAGATTTTTCAATGTGATAAGTACACGGGATGGTACACTACATGTTACTATACAAATAGTGTGATATGTGTGCTAAAAAGTTAATAACTTAAAAAATAAAATTTTTCATCGCTCCTATTAAAACACATGGTGTATTATTTGTGTTCCCGTTTGTGGGATGGAGGCCGTGTGTTACTCTGTTGCCCACATGTCAATTACCGGATAAAGGTGAAATCCAAGCTATGTTTTTAACAGTTTGACTGTAATTCAAATTGGATGAGGACCCCATTCAGATCCAAATGGTGGGGATCCTAGGGATCTTCACATCCTAATCGTTCATCGTATATTGTGCGGCCAGTTTTTGTCAGGTACTATTTATGTTTAATTTTAAATAATAAAATTCAAATTATTTCTAACCGCATGATATACAATTAACGGTTAAGATGTGAGGATCCCTAGGATCTCCACCATTTGGATCCGGATAGGATCCTCATCCATTCAAATTAAATAATCTAAAAGTGAAAATTAGAAATTATCTGATCAAGTGCTTGTCAAATAGTACCACAAACAAATATTGTACATTTGTTTTAATTACTCCACATCGTGTCTTCTTTTCTTGTCAACTAGAAGAAGATAAACTATATAAAAAAGGGCTTGAACTAAGTTTATTTTAACCAAAAACCATCCTATAACTTTTTTTAACCAAAAACCATCTCATAACAAAGTAAAACCCACCAAACCAACAGACAGCTCGACCACCAGCCAGTCACTCATGGGCTCTCCTTTGGCCCTCATCCTCCTCCTCCTCCTCTTCGTCTCGCTGAGTACTACAACTTTCCTTTTTGAATCACCCTATTTCGTTGAGTATTGAATAAGTTATATCCATTTGAATCTTACCCAGTTTTCGGCGACCTCCGAGGCTTTCGAGGCGTTTTCCGGCCAAACCACAACGAGTTAGCCATCGTTCAAGGTACCATTCTTTTCGTCTCTTCGAGAACTACGATTTTTGTTTTTGAATCACTCGATTTCGTTGAGTATTGACAAAGTTATGAGCGTTTAAAGTTTGTCCAACCCAGTTTCCGGCGACCTCCGAGGCTTTCGAGGCGTTTTACGGCCAAACCACAATGAGTTAGCCATCGTGCAAGGTACCATTCTCTTCTTCTCTTCGAGAACTATGATTTTCGTTTTTGAATCACTCGATTTCGTTGAGTATTGACAAAGTTATGAGCGTTTAAAGTTTGTCCAACATTCCGGCCGAAATCCGGCCTTCCCTTCCGTTTAGCTCTGGCGAGCAACAACCACACCAAGCCCTTTGGGCCATGCACAAACAAACACTGTATCTGGAAAGAAAATGAATAACACTGTCGCTGGAAAAAAAACAGTGTTGCTGGAAAAACTAACACTGTCGCTGGAAAAAAAAAACACTGTTGCTGGAAAAACTAACACTGTCGCTGGAAAAAAAAACATTGTTGCTGGAAAAACTAACAGTGTCGCTGGAAAAAATAACACTGTCGCTGGAAATAAACTAACAGTGCAGTGACTTAAATTCCATAAACAGTGACTTAGATTCCAGAAACAGTGTTACTTAAAATCCAGAAACAGTGACTTAACTTATAACATGGTTTTTTATTAAACAAAACTTATAACATGGTTTTTTATTAAAACTAAAACTTATAACATGGTTTTTTATTAAACATAACTTATAACATGATTTTTTATTAAAACTAAAACTTTTCAAGCCCTTTTCATTAATTTTCCTTAAAAAAAAAAGAAAAAACTAATGAAAAGTAAAAAAAAACTTCATTTTTAACGAAAAGTCATTTTTAAAGGTATAGTGAATAGTGTCAGATAAAGGTAAAAATGTGATTTTTCGTTAAAAGTGAACAGTACGGGAGTGTTTCGTTAAAACTCAAAAAAAAAAATTGTTTAAGTTAGTTATTCAGTTTGTATAAACAACTTGTGCCATTAATTATCAAAAAATTAAAATTTGAAATGCATTAAATGTTGAGAATTGTCCACTCGAGCGTGTAACATCTTTCCCTCTTTTTGTTTTTTTTTTATCACTTGTTAGGCTTGGGGGGAGGGGGGATCGAACTTGGGTGAGGAGGGATTGCTTTGGCTCTAGTTACCACCGCAACTAGGCTCCATCCTCCTTTCCCTCGTTTTGTTGGCTTGTTGAATGGTGAAGAAGAAAGATTCAACTCCAGTTCTCAAACATCTCAAACCAATAAGGAATAGAGGGGGCATATGCTAGGAGAGCTTCCATTTGACCTCACCTCCCAACGAATATCCTTCGCAAATAATTCATCCAATCTCCACATGCAACCCAAACTCTTGTGATATTCCTTTAATCCCAATCGAATATTTCCCACAAATTTTCTGAACAATATACCCTCTTCCACTCCAACTTCTACTTTCTTATATTACGATTTACAGTACACTCATCATGGTGACCTCCTCTCCTGCCTCTCTCTCTCCTCCTCCCCTTTCTGCAACCAATACCCAATTATCCTTCTCCTCGCCGTTTCCTCTTCTCAGATTCCCAGCCTGCCTATCCTCACGAACAAAACCCAGTAGCCTTTGCGGTAAAGGTGTTCGATTATGTTGCTCTGAGAGACCAAAAAGTAGAAAACTTGAGCTTAAAGCCAGCGACATGACTATTACAGAGGTCGGGCAAGAGGATGAGGAAGAGGGTCCTCCTCCATATGTTGAGTCGGAGATTAACTCGAGACCTCGTCGCATTGCTCTCTTTGTTGAGCCTTCTCCCTTTGCGTGAGTCTCTCTCTCGCTCTACTGTTTTGCTACTTTGATTTAGCTTCACTGAATTTTCAATTTTGAGATTACCCATGTTGTCAAAATGCTTTCTTTTGCTGTCTTTAATTGTGGCTGTTTAAATTTTTAAGGCATAATTAAGTGAAGTTTATGCATTTAGGTGCTGCCATTGGCACTAGGTTTGGGTCTAATCTAGTTTTTTAGATTTAGCTAACATTGTGTTAGGTGAATTGTCTATGACAGACGTGAATTTCTGTTGGTTTTAAACTTTAACTATAAGGCATTTGTGGTTCCTTTGAAGGTTCTACATCAACTAATCGTTAACTTTAGCTAAAATTTGGTTGTTTTAGTTTCGGTTTACGTCAAATTTAGTGTTAAAAACATGACTTGTGCTGCTGTTTTAGCTGGTAGATTTAGTGGCTCTTGTCTGCCAGCTGCTATCCGGCTTGCTGGTTTGTCCATTCTGGCATGGCATGGGCGTCTATTGGGATCATTGTTTGATGAGTTATTGGCTAGTTTTGTCTATTAGCTATTAAGTGTTCTTTCTATTGGGATCATTGTACTGCATTCAAGTTAGTCTTTGTTGCAGCACAGGAGTATAACACATTAGGAACGTAATTTGAGCTTTGGTTATTTGTAATTTCTGCTCTGTTAAATATTCAGCTGATATGAACCACCAAGGGTTGTCTATTGAAAGTGCTGTTTTTCTATTTATCCTTAAAACGTAAATTAAAATAATGTACTGCATTCAAGTAAGTCTTTGTTGTAGTTCAGGTGTATAACACATTAGAAACGTAATTTGAGCTTTGGTTATTTGTAATTTCTACTCCGTTAAATTTTCAGCTGGTTATTTGCCTATTGAAAGTGCTGTTTTTCTGTTTATCCCACAGATATGTGTCAGGTTATAAAAATCGGTTCCAGAATTTCATTCGATACTTGCGTGAAATGGGGGATGAGGTAAATTCTTTATATCTCCACGCTTTTGTATTATATTCTGTATGGATATCCTTAATTGAACCTGCATTAGTGAGAATCAGATTCCTTGCTGAATTGGCATTTACATGCCTATTTAAACTTCGAGGCAGTGAAATTCTTTAAATTTCAAATGTCTTTGCACGAGGTCTGACATATTTTCTTGCTGATACATGGTACAGGTGATGGTTGTGACAACCCATGAAGGAGTTCCTGACGAATTTTATGGAGCAAAGTTGATTGGATCCCGAAGGTAAGCTATATAGTGATCTAATTTCTATTGTTTGGTGCAAAAAGGATAAGAAACAAAATGCCTACAAAACATGACTTTTCCTAATATCTCTCCCATTGGTTTGCTCTTTTTTGTATTATTTCTCAGCTTTCCCTTCCCCTGGTATCAAAAGGTGCCCCTTTCCCTTGCACTTAGTCCTAGAATAATTTCGGAGGTTGCTCAGTTCAAGCCTGACATTATACATGCATCCTCGCCTGGAATTATGGTAAGTATTCAGTTCGTTCTTATTCTTTTCTTTGTAGATGGTAGATTGACTCTGTATATATAGATAAACTAGAGTAATAACAAAGAATTGAAAAGATAGCTGACGCGGAACACTATTTTTTAGGTTTTCGGCGCCCTCATTATCGCTAAGTTGTTATGTGTCCCTATAGTGATGTCGTATCACACTCATGTGCCAGTGTGAGTTTAATTCTTTATATTCTTGAAGTTTGTCAGATATCATTTCATATTTTGAAAGTTCAAATTCATTGAATTACTTATGAAGAAAGTAATGTATGTTTATGAGTGCTTAGGACTGAGCCTTGGTCTCTTTTGTTATGCAGATATATCCCGAGATACACCTTCAGTTGGCTGGTGAAACCCATGTGGTTGGTCATAAGTATGTAACCCTACCTTTATACTGGCCTCATATAGTGATATGGATACCAGAGCATATAATAACCATTGTTGTTTTCGTTATCAGAGTTTCTGCACAGAGCTGCTGATCTCACACTAGTGCCATCAGCTGCAATCAGTAAGGATCTCCTAGAAGCTGGGGTGGCCGCAGGTGATTATAGTAAACGCGTTTGATGTCTCAATCCCAGATTTACTTTTCAGAAAATTTTGACTGATTAGAAAGAAAAAAAAAAAAAAAAACGTGTCCATTCAGCACAATTGTGAACTAATCTTTAATTGCTTATTTGCAGCTAATACAATCCGTCTTTGGAATAAGGGTGTTGATTCAGAAAGCTTCCATCCCCGCTTCCGTTCTCATGAAATGCGTATAAGATTGAGGTAGTGCCTCTATTTGTCAATTTGTGTCTCTCACTTTCCCATTGGGTTGGATACTTTTTTTAATTCGTGTATGTTGTCCTGAACAGCAATGGTGAACCTGAGAAACCTTTAATTGTTCATGTTGGAAGACTTGGAGTGGAGAAGAGTTTGGATTTTCTGAAAAGGTAGCGTGCTTCTCTCTTACAAATAACATGTTTAAAATTTAAACGTGGATACAACATCTTGTGGTAGATCTCCTCTCTAATTTGTACCTTGATTTTACAAATATATGTACAATTTGCAGCCTTTTACTTATGAACCATTTGGATTTAACAGTGTCATGGATCGGCTTCCCTGAAGCACGAATTGCTTTCATTGGAGATGGACCATACAGGTATTACTCTGGTCCATAATGAACTTTTAGAATTCTAGGTAGTAATCTGCGTCTGGTGAAAAGCTCATAAAAAAAAAATGATGCAGCAGCTTACAATAGGTGTTGAGGATTATTATTGGAAATGCGGGAAAGCACTTGTACTAATTCAATTGTATGGCTTTTACTTTGGCAGGGAGGATCTGGAAAAACTGTTTGATGGCATGCCTGCAGTATTTACAGGAATGTTAGGAGGTGAAGAGCTCTCGCAGGCATATGCCAGTGGCGACGTTTTTGTGATGCCTTCAGAATCAGAGACACTTGGGCTTGTTGTATTGGAGGCTATGTCTTCAGGTATCCCTGTGGTGGGAGCTCGAGCTGGTGGAATCCCAGATATAATTCCTGCAGATCAGGAGGGGAAAACTGGCTTTCTCTACAATTATAATGACCTTGATGACTGCTTAAGTAAGTTGCAGCCCCTGCTGGAGAACAAGGACTTGAGGGAAACAATTGGCAAGGCAGCGCGTGAGGAAATGGAGAAGTACGATTGGAAAGCAGCAACGCGAGTAATTCGAAATGAGCAATACAATGCTGCCATTTGGTTCTGGAGGAAGAAGAGAGCACAATTTCTTAGACCTCTGCAGTGGTTCATGAAGCGCATTTTTCCTCCAACCACACCAGCGATCAAGTACAAGTGATTTCGGGTCCTACTGCTTTCAGCACAGGTAACTAGTTATTTGTAAACTTGCTTTGCGCTTCAAAAGAAGTTATTGTTGGATTGTACTTGGGATAATTGTAGATTATTTGTTTGTAAATATTGGAAGGTAGACAATGTCAGTTACGTCGTTCTCTTGCTCATTTTTATGTTCACGAAACTGCATTCATACCCATCATTGCCACATCTTACCATGAAATTTGTAATGAGAGATCTGTGTGCATGTTTTGTGCATCTAATGTTGTGCAAGTTCCTCGTGCGTTCTTTTAACGCGGTAACTTTAAGTCAGATGTCAGCTGAGAGTAAGTTCAAGTGTAAGGTCACTGATTCCATGCATTTCACATGCACATCATCTCCTTCACTCATAGATCAGGTACCAAAGGACCAGTTGCAGTAAGTATAGGGAAGGAATAGCTCTGGTGTTCACTAACTGGTTCACATGCATACGAATGAGTAGGTCTAACTGAAAGTGGCAACACATTTTCATGTACATGGTGGTCTATAGGCAGCAGGCCATGGACCACCACATCGAAAATCATCCCGGTGCATCCCCTGGATCAGAGAGACAATTCCCTGTCCCGGTTTCCCTATTTCCAGTCTCTATCCTCAATATCACTCGTAACACAAGTAGAGATGGAGGAAGAGGATGTGGATAAGAAAACCAGGGCCAGAGAGTTTTTTCTCTTATGCCAAGCTCGTCACATATAGCATATGGGATTGGATTTAGACGTCTCTTACGTTCTTGTTGAATAATGTAAAAATTGCACACTGGAGACTTGACGCTATAATGTCAACTACATGCCTATCATGATAAAACCTCACATCTACTTTGTTGCGCATGGTATCAGAACATGTACTTTTTTAGACAAACCGAACCACAATCAGCTCAATTTTATGGTTAGACTCAAACCATTAATCTTTTCTAATTCTAAGCCATTTCCCCTCACCCCGTCCTCACAACTCGAGCTAATTAGGTTAATTTAGGTTAATTTAGTTGGGTTTGGACAGGAAGTTTGATACATCTCACAACAAATTTGGTGGTTAATTGGCGAAACACCAAACCAATACTTGTCAAATGTGTAAAAATAGAGGAGAATCGATCTAACGTGCACTTTGGATGGTTGGGACCAAGGTCTAAAATATCGATGATATCGGAAATATCGGTAGTCCAAAAACACGGAAATTTCGATGGAAATATCGGGATATTATCGATATCGATAAAAATTGAATAAAAACCACGGAAATTGTAAGAAAAACTTGAAAATTTTTATTGAAACTTTGCAGGATGTTTATTTAGTCAATTATCTATTAGTTTATCACAAAAAATTGGAAGGAAATGCATTGCACGATAGATATAACTGATTTAAGTTGATTATATAGCGAGCTAGCAAACATTGTGAGTGTAGAAAATATGTAGTAATTAATGAAAGAAGTTTAAACACACCATAATCATTTATATATAATGAATTAGTACAATATTTTACACTTTATACATTGCATGGTAAGATACATGAATGACTTAGCAAGGTCTAAAATATCGATGATATCGGAAATATCGGTAGTCCAAAAAAATATCGGTAGTCCAAAAACACGAAAATTTCGATAGAAATATCAGGATATTATGGATATTTTAGACCATGGTTGGGACCAACTTGCGGAACACATGCACAGGCAACTGCAGCACTGCTTCTCAATGGTGGTGGTGCCTGGTGCCCCATGAAAAGAAGTTTTGGCAGTTGGGGTAAATGGTCTATGTCCATATCTTTCTCAGACGCGGTTCGGTTTGGGGACCATTTGGGATACTATTGTCTCCTTTACCGTCGAAAATAACTTGCATGGAACAAGTTCACCGTCACATGATGTTCGAATTCAATAATATATTGTTATGTGTAAGCTTATCTCCAAATATCATTGCATTATTGATTCTGAATGTCACATGGTAGTAAATTTATTCTATGTAAGTTGTTCTCCTTCACAGAAAAACATGATAGGCCCTGAATTTTTCTATTTTGACTTGTATTTACATAGGAAGGAAAATGAGTAAATTGTAAGACCATTAAGTTTTATTTTCATACTGTTTATCTCAATCTAAAGCCAATTTTCTCTATGTTGAGAATTCAGATTGATTATTTTCTGTATTGGATGGTTAAAACTTCAATAAATACATTCAAAATAGATATTTGATTAATAAAACACAGGTAAAAAAACGAGTCACCCGTTAGAATTTTGCTCTTGGAAATACTTAGTTTCGCTTTTATTTTTTTTATCAAATAATTGTTATACATATTTCCGATTGTGATTTGGATATAAGGAGATGTGAGTCCTATTAAAAATTCACAAAAAATAGAGGCTTTTAATGGATTATTCACATTAAGAAATTCGGCAATTTCGTCACGTGCATAATTCTTTAAGCAGATAAAGTATAATATAATAATTCCCCTACTATCGTACAAACATCCACACCCACACACTACACTAGTGGCCAAAAACGTCGCTGTTTTGACGTCTCATCGCAACCGTCCAAATCAATCTCACCACAACGATTGACTAAGTTTTGACCAATTCCTAAATCCCACGAGCCAGCCACCATAACGGATTCACCGTAATTTCAAACGTTAACGGCGGGTCCCACCCACAGTGGGGGCGTGATCGCCTACAACCCGGCTCAGTCTACAACCGATACGTATTGCATGAACTCCCCGTCGGACAGCAGCCCAGCCATCGTTCCGGGAGCCAGAACCACCTCCAAATCAACGCTGCCGCTGCCTTCCCTCCCTGGAAAAGCCGATATCTTGCCGTCGAATTTGTTGGCCGCGCCGCTCCGCACGGCGAGGGGTTCGCCCCACCCGAAATCGTTGTTGTACATCGGGAATCGCGGCGAGCTGCCCATCGTGATCATCGCGCCGTCGAAGTTCCCCAGCGGGAACAGCCTCGGCGCGCTCTCCCAATCCTCTACGCCGCGACGCACGGTGGCGTCGTCGTGCGCAACCACGTTGTTGTGGAGGAGATTGGCACCCCAGCGCAGATCCCGGGACAGAAGCTCGCCGACGGTAGCGACGGTCGGGATACTCTGTATCGCGTTACCAAAGTAGTGCGAGTCCATCTTCGGCTGGAGGCGGTGGCGGCAGTTCACAGCCATACGGAACGTCGTCGTTTTGGAATCAGGTAGGTTCCTGGCACGCGTCACGGAACGCCAGACCTGCGCGCTCAAAGATTGAAACGACGAAATCTCCGCCGTTTTCGCGCCGTTATGTCGGTGGACGGTATTCCAGCTGTCATTAAACTGCTTTCCGAGAATCTCGGCCTGTTTCAGGAGGGCCGTTATCGTTACAGTTACCGTTACCATTACTGTTACAGTTATGCGTTGTTTTGAACAGATGAGTGTTATTTGCTCTGTTTTTCAGTTTGAGAATTGATTCTCTGGTGAAATGGAAGATTCTCTCACGTAGCGGATCGTTGCCGGAGAAGGTGACCTTAGGGCCGCCTTCCGGGAAATGGAGCACCGCCGGCGAGTTGAAGACGGTGTCGCGGGAAAAATCAGGAGATTTTGAGATTTTCTTGGCTCCTCGGTTAATCTCTGCGAAGGTGTTGAAGAAGTGCCAGAAGGATGTTCCGTCGACGACGGAGTGGTTGACCGTACATCCGATGAACACGGCGTCAGCGAGCTCGGTGACCTGTACGGCGGCTAGAGGTCTGAAGTGGCCGGAGTAGCTCAAAGTCCTTTCATACGCGAAGAACTCCCTGAAGCAATGTGGAACGTCGGCGTTGGGCTGCAGGACGGCGTCCAGAGAGAGGTTCTTGGCTTTGGCGTGCACGAAACCGACGCCGGCGTCGTTACAGACAATGTGGACGTGACCGTCTGCGTCCGTCTCGAATCGACCGGCCAGGGGTGGGAAGTGGGAGAGGGCGAGGGAGAGGGAGTGTTTGAGGGAGGGGAGGAGGTCGGCGACGGAGAAGGGCGGGGAGTCGAGGAGGACGCCCTTCTGGATGTAGTGGCAGGAGAGCATGGGAAGATCAGAGACGGAGAGCTTGAGAGATTTGACGGCGGATTTCTGGTCGGGGTAAATTGTGCATTGCGAAATTACGGAAACGGAGGAATCGGAGCAAGGCATGGTGAAATAGTGCGTTTCGCGGAGGTGTAGATTGAGAAATCCTGGGGGTATGAAATTGTGAGTTGTGGTGGGAGTGAGGTGGAGGTAGGGGGGGGAGCGGGGTATATATAGTGGTGGGGAGGGGCCCCAGGGGGTCGGGTTGGATGCATGAACTTGCGTCCTACTTTCTTGTTGGAGAAATTTATTAGCAGAACGATGGGGCCCGGGAAATGATATGATGACGTGTTAAGAAATACCGTCACATATCTCACTTTACGAGAGATTTTTCAGTGTGACCGTCATACGATGAGGTACACCACGTGTTCCTGTATAAATGATGGGATATGTGCGTTAAAAGGTAAATAACTTAAAAATTAAAATTTTCCACCACTTACATAAAAATACATAATGTACCATTCGTGTTCCTGTCACAACTAAAAATTTCTCACTTTACAAGTGAATAAACATTTAAAAAATATATATTTCACTAGTTATGTAATAACATATATCGTACGAAAGGTTAAATATATAGCGAAGGTAAAAATTAAAAAGTAAGACAGGTAAGTACCTAATAAAAAATAAAAAAAAAAAAAAAAAAAAAGCCATATAACCTATTTGCCAAACGAAAAGGTCAAAAAAAAAAACATGAAACAAACTTGAACTTTTTCGGAATAAGACTAACCAAAACGTCAAAAAAATAATTTATTTGTATTTTTACCTTTGTGAGTTAAAGCCAATTGACCATTACATTTACCTACCATTTATCAAGTTTGCATTGCATTTACTGTAGATTACATCATTATAGTAATTTAAAAGGGATATTTGTCAATTTTCTTCTGAATATGTAAGAGTTGTTAATTTTTTTTTTCTAAACTTTAATTTTACTTGATTATCTCCTTAATTTTATAATTTGTCTATTTTTCCTTGACCTTAGATTTTCAAAATTTTCATCCAATTTTCTAATCATTTTTTTCACATGGCAAACGTTTGAGGTAAAGCAATTTTATCCTTAATGTGGACAACATATTGATTTTTTCTTCTTCTCATTCTCTTCTAGTAGTTGAACACTCTCTTCTGCTAGTTGACTCTGGACACTTTCTATTTGAATTAATCAAGAGAGTCCAATTAGCAGTTGCAAAGTATTGGCTTTGCACTCAATTTACCGAAACAAAATGATCTTTTGTCCTTGTACAATTGTCATCTGTTGTTCGCGTGTAAGATGGAAGAAAAATTTCAAAATTTAACGTGGAGGTGGGGGGGGGGGGGGGGGGGGGAATTGGTTATATACAAAAGTTCAAGAGGATAATCAGCCAAAATTAGAATTTAAAAAAAAATTGCAATTATATACAAATTTGAGGAGCAAATTGACAAATAAGTCAATTTAAATATCATCCTATATAAGTAATTTACTTATATTTTAGCATGTTTATATAAGATCCCCAATTATTTAGTCATGCTTATATCAGATCACCTATTATTTAGTCATGACTCATAAGCTGCACGGATTTTCAATTGATATTTCGTCAAAATATGGGTAATGCAGAGAGAGGCATGTGCCAAGATCCTTGAGAATTACGAATATTCACGCCTAGATCGAAAAAATGAATATAATGGTGTGTGCATTTTTATGCAGATCTTCTGCCTCATTGAATTCCGAGAAAGAAAAGTTATGTTTGGTTTAGTTCTAAGAGTCATGCTTGGGTCAGTCCTACCTTTAATCCTTTGTATTTGTGGATAAGGTTGGGCAAGAGTTTGATATTTTTTTGGTTTGGTTTAGGATCTAATTGGTAAGTTCAAATCGACTATGTTGGTAATGATTTGGACAAACTGTTGCCAGTGTGATCGTTTTAGGTAGGGGTGGGTTCAAAAAACCGAAAACCGAAAAAAACCGACAACCGAACCGGACCGAGGCCGAAAAAAACCGAACCGAAAAAAACCGAAACGAAACTGTCAAACCGAACTGAACTGAATCTGGCCAGTTCGGTTTCTGTCACATCCCGACCCGGGGTCGACCACTTCCCGGGCCCGCTCCACTACCGTAGCACGATATTGTCCGCTTTGGGCCCTGACTACGCCCTCACGGTTTTGTTTCTGGGAACTCACACGAGAACTTCCCAGTGGGTCACCCATCATGGGAGTGCTCTCGCGCGCTACTCGCTTAACTTCGGAGTTCCGACGGAACCCAAAGCCAGTGAGCTCCCAAAAGGCCTCGCGCTAGGTAGGGATGGGAATATACATATAAGGATCACTCCCCTGGGCGCTGTGGGATCTCACAATCCACCCCCCTTAGGGGCTCGACGTCCTCGTCGGCACACCACGGCCAGGGTTAGGCTCTGATACCAAATTGTCACATCCCGACCTTGGGTCGACCACTTCCCGGGCCCGCTCCACTACCGTAGCACGATATTGTCCGCTTTGGGCCCCGACTACGCCCTCACGGTTTTGTTTCTGGGAACTCACACGAGAACTTCCCAGTGGGTCACCCATCATGGGAGTGCTCTCGCGCGCTACTCGCTTAACTTCGGAGTTCCGACGGAACCCAAAGCCAGTGAGCTCCCAAAAGGCCTCGCGCTAGGTAGGGATGGGAATATACATATAAGGATCACTCCCCTGGGCGATGTGGGATCTCACAGTTTCGGTTTCGGTTTTTGAGGTTCGGAAACCGAACCGAACCGATATATATATATATATTTAATTTTTTTTCAATATTTATAAATAGTTTAGTCATACAATCCTAACAAAACAAAACCTGTTACTAAGTTGGTTTTAGTGAAATTTTCAAGCTGGAGCGCATGGGTTCGAGCCCTCATGCCTCTAGGATTTCTGAGAATTTTTTAAATTTTTATGAGAAATCAACAAAACCCTTTAACCCTAGCCCTAGTAGCAGCAGCCACACTTTTCTATTCTTCATTCCCCTCTTCTCTCTCTCGTTCCCTGCCTCCAGACTACCTCCATGAACTCTAACCCAGTAACCCTTCTCGCGCAGCCTGAGCCTCCTCTCTCTCTCTCTCTCGCTCGGTCTTCAACTTTAATCGCTCTGTCTCTCTTAATCTCTCAGGTGACCCGCGACGGCGCGACCCTTCTCATTCTCAATCTCTCACACCTCGCCCTCGCCGTCGGTCTCTCTGTCTCTCTCGGTCTTGAATCCCAGACGACCCGCGAGTCCGTGACAGCGCGACCCTTTTCACAGATCTGGGATTCTGCTTATCGATTATTCCAGATCTGGTATTTTATTGACTTTTGAATTTCACAGTCAATAGTCAATAGTCACCTTCTAATGTGTTTTCCTTCTTTCAGAATGAGGATGGAGCAAAGGTTGAATATAGAATTTGGAACCATTTCTGTTCCAAGTTGGCTGCAGCGATTCTCGGTGGTGTTGATAATATATGGATTGTAAGTCTTGATTTCATGTTTTCTAGCTTTTTGTTTGATCTTTATTGTCCATCTTTGATCGTTTCTTTCCCAGTTTTTGTTTAAAGAACATGTTGTCCAGCGGCACATTAGAGGGACAACCAAGTCCTCAGGTCTCTCTCTCTGTGCATGTTTGAATGTTTGATTAATGATTTTGTTTCTCCTTTTTTGCTTTGATTGGCAGATTCTTTCTATGCTGTTAGAATGATCTGTAAGTCCCGATGTGTTAAATCGTCACAAGTAGGTAAATTTTGAAATTTTGATTACTTTTGGCTCCGAATGTGAAAGTTGTGGAAAGTTTTGATTTTTTTTCTGTTCTGTTTTTTTCTTGTTCTAATTATCTCGTGATTTGTTTGATCGAAAATTGTTCAGACTCCATTGATGTTGGCTGCAAGCCTGCAATGCATGGCAAGATCTCCTGCGTGCAAAAGCTTCTTGACACAGGAGCAAATGTATGTGAAAATCCGAACTTTTTTTTCTTAGATTTGAAAATTTGGTTTTTTTTTCCCAAATATTAACTATCAATTTGATGTGGGATATTTATCAGGTATTGATGTTTGATTCTCTGAATGATAGAACCTGCTTGCATTACGCTGCTTACTATGGCCATTTTGATTGCCTTCAAGCTATTGTTTCTGCTGCTCGTTCGAGTTCTGTTTCTGTTTCCTGGTTGGTTTCCTTTTAGTCCATAGTGGTTTGATCCCCCTCTGTGATTAATCTGGCTATTTGCTTATCGAACTTTGTGGGATTGGATATGCAAGCGCTGTAAGATGTATTACAAAATGGCTGCAAACTTTGTTTTCTTAGGAATATTTTTTGCTATTGAAGATGAAGAAGAAGAAAGAAAGGAAATAAAAAAAAAAAAAAAAAAAACCGAACTGGAAAAAATCGAACCGAAAAAAAAATCGAACCGAAAAAAATTTGAACCGAACCGAACCGAAATTTCGGTTCGGTTTCGGTTTTGGCAAAAAACCGAACCGTTTCGAACCGAACCCAGCCCTAGTTTTAGGTTCGTTTGGCATATAAGATTCTCGATTGGGTTTGTTTTGGTTTCCATTTGTATTTTTCCTTGCGTAAAGAGTTTCAAGATCACATTTTTAAACCATCTTACACTAATTCTCACCGTTGGACTAACTTTATTGACTTTTGAGTAATGCTAAGAAGATCATACTTTTAAATTACATTGGTGTACCGCATCATGTGGCAACCGTTGGATACACCTCAACATCTAATCAGATAAATTCATTAATTGACGTGGTATAACGTCACTTGTCACGTCAGATGGTACACCTAATGTGGTTTAAATATGTGATCTTCTTAACATTTTCTTTGACTTTTTGTTGCTTTGGGGTTTATTCCATAATCATTTTCTAATTTCTTTCTTATTGTTTTAAAATATTAGTTGGCCAAAACTCTTGATTCTTAACCAAGGCCTTCGATTCAGGTCAGAACATTGATATTAAATACAAAATAAAGAATCAATAATTTTGTCATTCCAAATCGAAATGTAGGTTTTGGATTTATTTCCGGCACAATTGCCCACACCTATGTATAAACCCACGTTGCATGTCGCCCATGTCGCTAGCAAACATCCTTTTAGTAGTTAAAAGTTGCAATCTAAAATCTCTTCAGAAACTTCTCGAGTGGATGAAGCGAGGAGATATATATCGTTCCATCTTGATTCTAAAAGCATAACAGACACACTGATAAGAACTATATTTCTGCTAGGTATGTAGTTTAAACACACCAGATTGATGTTCATGATTATGTACCTCGAATTGTTGGACAAGTAGCAAATTGAGAGTATTAATTTCCAATGATAAATGTAATAGTCGGGCGAGTTATGTTGGCATGTGTGGCTCTCTTTATTCGGCTGCCACTCTTGTTACGCATAAATCCACTTTGTAGAGCAAAAAATAATCTGAAAGATTCTAGAGCTGACATGTGAACTTTCATCTACTACGGACGAGAATGTCTTTATTAAATTGGTGAGTCTCACATTTATTCCACACTCAGTTCAACCTTGTTGAAGACTTGAGCTGCTGACTATAACTTCCTCAAACTCTGCTTTCCTAATTGAAGACCAACTCAATAAAGCAAGGAATCACAATCATATCCAATCAAGAATACTACGACATAATCCATGATATTATTTAATTAATAATACCTTCGGGATAATTCTTTCCTCCATTCTAGGGGATGCATGACACACCTTGGCCAACTGGATGACGACAAATGGCATGAAAAACCTACGCATGTGGCCGACCCTATGTGTGTCTATTGTGATTAAAAAAAACAGTAAGCTTTTGCATTTGATCAAATTACAATTAGGTAAGTTCATGAGGTAGGCGCTCTTTCTTTTCTAAGCCCTGCCGAGTGCCGCCCATTTCGTTTGACCTAATTGGATGTAATCTCTCGTGTTATAAACGTGGATAAATATATTATAGTGTATGATTACTCAATTTGCGTTCAATAATTTGTCACTCAACAATCTTTGTTTTGTTTTGTTCTGTTCTGGAAATTTAACTACTTTCTATACCCTGAAAACAAAATAACAAAAGAAAAGCGCAAGTACCACCACTACTGCCAAAACCATTGCTTTACGCATCATATAAACATGTGTAAAATTTAATGAAAATTTTGAATCATTGATTGACTCCATTGAAATTTAAAAGGAAATTTTTCTCTACCTAGGAATAGAAAATGCGAGTCAAACTTTTTCATCTAGTGTTTGGCTTAGTGGTGTTTTTCTTTCTGATATTAAAAGAGATTAAGCACTATGTTGTACTAAGGATGATCGAGAGCTACAGTTGACCTTTCCCGATGTGTTTTTTCGCGGTCTCTACTCCGGCATCTTGCTGCGAGTCTTCAAATTCGTATCATTCTTGGATTTCGTGCCCGATGCTTTCTTTACCAGTGAGAACTTGGTAATCTCTCCGCAATGTCCAACGAGGACGAAATTCTCGACTGCCTCAACATCACTTTGACTTGAGGATAGCCTTGACCTCGAAGAGCGGTTTGACAACACAATACACTTGGGGTGGCTGTTTGCTGACAACGAACCTTCACAAAATGTGGTCAAAGAAATCCTCAGATCTGCTTGAAACAAAATGGGTGTTGTTCGTGTTCTTCGAGCAAAAGCAAACATCTACGCTATCACTGTAGGGGAGGAAAATGTGGCTAGATAGCTACTGGAAGGTAACCCCTGGTTCATAAAAGACTACTCCTCGGTGAAGCTCTGGCCATCCTACCATTCCCTTGATGACATTGAAGCCGACCGGGTTATCTACTGGATTCAAGCCCATGGAATCCCCAGAAACTACCGCACGGAGAAAAATGCTAGGAACATGGGATTTGAGATTGGTGCCATCCTCGAGGTTGAAGACTGTGGATGCAAATTTCCGTCGCCTTCTTCTTGGACAAAATTGCACCTACAAAACAATTAACACTTTAGGGTCAAGGCCAAGAGCCTCACACGTCCACGATGAATGGGGGGCTTTGGCCGAAGAACCTCTGATGTCAAAGTTAGAATTTAGAGAGAAAAAGTGTTTAGAGAGCTTTTCGAGTTTTGCAAGAGTGTGGACTTGAAAGTTTTGTGAAAATGGGAGCCTATTAGGGTTTGGCCGGTCCACTTTTTAGAGAAAGTGACCGGCCATTAAGTGGGTTTTGTGGTTAAATTTTAAGTTTAATTAGCCAATTTATTATGAGTAATTGGCTAATTAAACATAAAGGGAATAAATGGGTGGTTATAGAATCAATTAGCTAGCTTAATTGGGGTAGTAAAGTGGGAAAAGATAGGAAAGGTAGAAAGCTAAGGGGATGGCCGGTTTTGACTAGTTGGGTTAATTTTGGGAGTTATGTGATTAATTGACTAATCAATTTAGCAAAATAGAATTATTGCCAAATTAATTAGCCAATTAATCTCCATTTATATGGAATAATTTGTAGGTTATGAAGTAATTACATAACATGAGGATGGACGAGATAATTTTGAATTTGTTACCTACTTTGGGCACTTTTGACTTGGTTAATGGATGATTGCCTGCTGCTCGCGTGTAGGAATCCCAGTATGCCTCAAGGGTATTTTTGTCCTCTTTTACCCAAAAATCCATGTGTCGCCTTGTGATTATTTTTGGCAGCACAAAGACCCCTTTGAATCGGGGTTCCGCGGCTATCTATGCATAAGAGTTGATTTCGACGGCTGAAAACCTTTGACCACAGTTTCTCGGCTCTTTGTCTCCGGCTAGGGTCCTATCAAATACGACTTCGATATGACGGTTGATGAGGCGATTTTATACTATATATTTTACCTAATCTTAGTATTAATTTATTGGTTATTTTGGTAGAATTTTGATACTTTGTTATATATTTTCAATGTAGGACATTTGACTTCATCTGGAGCAAAAAGTGATCAAACGGATGAGTTTTGGAGTGATTCTAATTGGAGGATGTTCGTATACCTTTCAAAATGATTGTATCAAAATTCCAAATTTTTCTACCAAGCCGTTTGACCGTGGCAATGAAATAAAAGCCCAGCGCGCAGCTTTCCCAGATTGACATTTCTGGACGTTTTGGGTATTTTGGAGGTTAAGATGCATATTTTGAGGATGATTCCTTTTGAGGATTTGTAGGGGACATCTTCCGCTTTCAAAACAGACCTTTTGGGACCAAATCGGAGTTGATTTGGTTGGTCAAAAGTGTGATTTTCTGAGAAGTCCGAATTTTAGTTTAAATAGGAAATCTTTTATTTTCTGTTTTATTATTTTATTATGTTTCCTAGTTTTATTCTAAGACCTTTTTCTAGTAGGGTTTTATTTTCTAGTAGTATAAATAAGGCTTGTTAGCCATTAGGGTTCTCTAGACACAACATTGATGAGACACTACTTTGGAGAACTTAGCTAGGTTTTGACGATTTGTATTTCAGGTGTTTTCTATCCTTTTTCTATTTTAATAAAATTCCTTTTGTTTTATGGTTGTTCGTAACTAGTTCCGTTTGCTAGGGCGAAGCCTTGAGCCTTAGCATGAATATGTAGTTTTTATTTAATTGCTTATGATATTATACATGCATACTTTGAATTATTAATCACTGTGCTTTAAACTGTCTCTATAACTTAATGATTAGCTACCATTAGGATGTTTAGATAAGTAATCAGATGTAATTTGATCGGAATACCAACGGGGAATTGAGTATTGCTTCTTGTGATTAACAATTGTAATTTCACCTGAGATGAATACCACGTCTTAGGGGTTGCATGGTTTTTCAAAGAGTTTTCACAAAGCGTAATGAGTCATGCATGTTTATATTTGATCTGAATACCACAAATAGATTGCATGTTTGATATATGTTCTAGCTTGAATACCATGAGTAGAATATGCATTAGGAAAACCTAACCTTCAAGGTTGCATGGGCAATTCATAAGTAATGGTAAATCTACATAGGATTGTTAAGGGGTCGGCGGAACCCTAGGTTTTTACAATTTGGTTTTCAAAACTCTTTTCTTTTGTTTTCTTTACCTTGCCAATTTATTTAATTGTTTTTAATTAAATTCGTTTTTAATATTTTAGGTAATAAAATCAACCTCTTCCAAACTTTATTTTCAAATAATTAATTAAGATTTGATTTTAACATAGATTATTCATTCAATCCCTGTGGAGAACGACCTTGCTTGAGCTGCTATACTACGACAACCTTGTACTCTTGCAAGTATTTTTATGTGTTTTTATCCCTACTTTTGCAGGTGGTAAAAATACCTATCAACGGTCTCAAAATTTTTTGCTACAGGTTACGGCCACTTGGGCCACTCCACGGCTGTCCGCGTCCGGCAGCTCTGCTTCCTACTGGAGAAAGTAGATACCTTGCATCCCTCCAGTGCGGAGCCTCCATCAAAAGCTAATGCTCTTCTCTTCCCGACTCGACCTTCTCGACTGTCTTCTGGTGCCAACGAGCACCATTGGCACCGAAAGTGGAATTGCAATGAGAGAGGTTTCTACAGATTGCCGAACGTTGAACACGATATTCTGACGAACAACTTTTTGAAAATTCAAAAGGACAAAGAATTGTTAGAAGGGACATTCGATCATGTCCTCTGCCCAACGTCCCACCCCGACTCTTCTAATTTCTCTAATAATTCAGTCCCCAACGTCACTTCTACGAGGAGTTGTCCTAATCCCGTGCCTCCACGTCACAACCTACTACCAGATTATGTGCATATGTGGCATCCGGATAGTTTTGGTACACAATTCACCAATGGTACCCTTACTATTGCAGTTAATGGATTATCTTTGAAAAAGAATTGGTGTGACCCTTAACTGGCTACCTCCTTGGGCTCTGAAAAATGTTAATAGGGCTTCTCATGGCCCCAGATGCTACTCGGGCTGGCCCATCCAATTTTTCAATTAGGGACTGCTTATTGCAGGCCTCACAAATGGTCCACCAAGTTAACAGTGGGAATGATCCTTCGGGAGCTAAGTTTACTCCTTCTATTAAAAAGCTCGTGTCACTCTTAACCCAAATAGTGGTCGCCCACTTCATCTCTCCAACTTAAAGACTCGACTCCAAACTGAGAGGAGGTGGTCGTGGAGCCATGAGTCTTAATCGATTCGGCTATACTCCGTGCATCGATGAAGGCAACCCACATGAGCTCTATGATGTAGTTATCAGCCCATCAAAGGAATTGGTGGAGGCAGAAGAATGTGGTATGATTGGCAGAAAACAAGGTTACTCTAATACTAAAATGGTGGCGGTTGGCGCACTCCAGCCCCGCCGATGACCATGACAACCTTATTTTGGAACTGCCGAAGGCTTAGGAACCCTCGAAAAGTTCAATCTTTGCTGGAATTAATCCACCAGCAAGCACCCAAAATGATGTTCTTGTGCGAAACAAAATTTGATCTTTCTACTTTAAAGTTTCCGAAAATACAATTGGGTTTTGAGAATATGAATGGGTGGTTCTCTAGGCAAATGAGAGGTGAATTTGCGAATCTTATCATCTTCTGACCACCATATCGATTCTGAAATTGGCGAACCCTTCCACTGGCAATTTACGGGTTTTTATGGTCACCCTGCCACTGTCGACCATCCTCAATCCTGGAATCTTCTTGGATCTCTTGCAGCTGCAAGTTCTCTCCCTTAGGTGATTGGAAGAGATTTCAACAAATTACTCAACATCAACGAGAAAGAGGGCGGTCCCCAACTGTCCTATCAACCATATCCTCCAATTCAAGAAGTTGTTTGCGACTACAACCTTCATGATTTGGGATTTCAGGGCCCAATTCATATGTGGGTCACCACCAGAAATGGAGGCATTAAAGAGCGCCTCGACAGAGTCTTGGCTACGACACCTTTGAGGAGTTGTTTATTAACGCATCTATTCTTCACCTTGACCCCTGCACTTCGAAACCACGTTCCCATCCTCCTCTCGGTAGACGAAACTTCTTCACCTTGGCGAAAGCCTAAAAAATCCTTCCGGTTCGAAGAATTTTGGGCTAAACATGAGAACTGCGAATGAGTACTTTGTGAAGCTTAGAGCTCTCTGGTGATTGGGGTTCCTATGTTTCAGGTGGTTCAAAAAATCAAGGCAACCAGGGTGGCTTTTCTCAAGTGGCACTAATCGGTTTTCTTAGGTCGGAAATAGGAAATAGCTAAGGTTCATGCTAAGCTTGGTTTCATCCTAGCCCAACCTTTAACCAACGCAGCTATTGCTAAACGATCCAACCTACTACTCCAAGTAGACAATCTTCTCGACCAGGAAGAATCGTATTGACGCCAAGGCCTGGTCCTGAGTTTTTGGGTGCCCAGTGCGAAAGCTCAAAATGTGCCCTTTTTTTAATACAAAAAACATATGTTTAAAGAAAAAAAATTTAACGAGGGCTGGAAACCTAGTCGAAGCTGGGGGAAAATGCGGGAAAATTACGAGAAATGTTGTAGTCTTTGTTGTAAGTGAAGCTACTAGATTTGTTGAAATTTTTTACATTGTTTTGGTGCTTTCGATTTTACTTAAGTTTTTTTGTTTTCTCAGGAACCAAACAGAATATTGAATTGTATAGGATGATAAAAATTCCCACCTTACCTGATTTAGTGCTTGCTTTTCTGCTTGTAATATGTTCAGTTTTCTCAGGAAAATTGGTTTTTCTTAGATATTATGATGAAAATCAAGAGGAGGCCGGTGTCAATTCACACGAGAAAATGGGTTTCCTTTTGCAAGCATTGTATGATGCAGAAGGCTATTCGGATTCCCCTTTACCGAAGCCAAGGAATGTTAGTCAGTATGTGGTTTTTCATTTCATTGAACCTATCATATGAACAGAATATGATAGCATATGATCCATCAAATTAGAAAGAAATTTAGGGTTTTTTTCTTTTCTCCATTCCCAAAATTATAGTTCTCAACCCTAATTCAGTTATAATAGAAAACATGTAACAACAATTGATAAATACACGCTTATAATTTGTACAACACACCCAAATTCCCAGAAACCCTAGAATGACAATACAATTAAAAACGGGAATAGAAAATTAGAGAAATAAATTCAAAAAGTCGATTGAGGGTTTGCAAAGTGAAGCATGCCTGATTCCCGAAGGTAACGAAAGACTAGGAAATTCAACTCGACGGAGGTGATGAAGGTCATCGTCGCAGAAGTCGCCGACTTCAAAGGCTGTGATGAAAAGTCTGCAAATCGTGCGGTCCAGTTTCAATGAGAGAGAGAGAGAGAAAGAGAGATTGCAATGGCAAACGAAGAAATTATACAATGGGGGAAGAATGAAGGCTGCATTTGATGATCATCCTTTTTCTCTAAATTAATTAGATAAAGAAATCGTTGAAGTTAGGGTTTGAGGATGAATGAAAGCTGGGTTCGGGGAAGAAGAAATGGCTTGGGGTTTGGGGAAGAAGGTAGGCTGGGTTTTTGGTGCCCCTTTCAATTTTGGGCCTTGGACAGTTACCCTGGTAGCACTGGGCTTGGGTCGGCCTGATTGGAGCCAACGCTCCCGTGTTCTCTGGCTTCGTAAGGGTGACAAGAATACCCACTTCTTCCACCAACGTGCCAACACTCACTGTGCAAAAAATAATATTAAAGGATTAACTTCCCTTAACGGGAATTGGGTTGACTCTGATTGGGGCATCAAAAATTCATTCCTCACCTACTTCCAGGAAGTCTTTGCATCTTCAACATCCTCAAACTCAAACAATGGGGATGAGATTCTTCATGCTATGGAGCCTAGAGTTTCAGGTTATATGAACCGCCTACTGGATTTATGCTACTTTGTTAAGGAAATTAAAGCTACCTTTTTTCTTCAGATGAAGCCTTCTATTGCTCATAGGCTTGATGGTATGCCACCCTTCTTTTTCTAATGCTACTGGTTAATCGTGGGTCAGGATATCACTTGTGCCATTCAATCTTTCCTGTCCTCTAGAAAAATTCTGAGACAAATGAACTACACACTGGTTTCACTCATTCTGAAAGTGAAACATCTGAAAGATGCAACCCAATTCAGGCCAATAAGCCTATGCAATGTATTGTTCAAAATTGCATCCAAGTATTAGCAAATTGCCTCAAAACTTTTATGCCCCCCAGATTATTTCTCCAACATAATTAGCCTTTGTACATGGTCGGCATATTGTAGATAATACAATCTTGTCCTCTGAAATTGGGAACTACATGTTCAAACGCCGCAGGGGCCGAAATGGTTTCTTATCTTTAAAGCTGGATATCAGCAAAGTCTATGACATGATTGATTGGGGCTTTCTCTGGAGGATTCTGTCGACCTTAGGGTTCTCACCCAAATGGATTCAGTTGGTTATGATATGTGTCTCCACTGTTTCCTACTCATTTATCATTAATGGCAGTCCAAGAGGATACCTTCACCATTCTCGCGAATTACGTCAGGGAGATCCTTTGTCTCCCTATCTCTTCCTCCTATGTGCGGAGGGTCTTTCATCTTTGATCTCCAAGAAAGATCAAGACGGCCTTATTCGTGGTATTTTGCTTTGTCCCAATGCCTCGTCGGTAAGTCACCTTCTCTTTGTCGATGACAACCTCCTATTTTGCAGAGCTAAACCTGCAAAATGTCATCACATAGCCCACTCTTCATGAGTATGAAATGGCTTACGGTCAAAAAATTAATCTTCACAAGAGTGAAGTTTGTTTTAGCATAAACATTAAAGATCCCTTTCAGTCTAGATTAGCGTCCATCCGTGGTGTGCAATGTGTGAAGCGTCATGAGAAATACTAGGGGATGCCAACCTTGGTGGGCAGGAACTGAAGTCGATGTTTCGATTTTATCAAAGATTGTCTTGGAAAACGTCTCCAGAATTGGAAGGGCAAACGTCTCCAGAATTGGAGGATAATCTTGGCACCTAACTCCTTGGTGGCTACTATTCTAAAAGCAAAATATTTTCCCAATTGCTCATTTCTTAACGCTCAAGTGAACTCGGATGCCTCATTTTGCTGGAAAAGTATTTGCATCGCTAGTAAAGTTATTTTTCTTGGCTTCCGATGGAAAATTGGTATGGGCCTGTCCACTAACATTTGGAATGACCCGTGGGTTCCCATCCCATCATCCTTCAAGCTTTATATGCCAAAGCATGCTACTTATGCCCTTACAATGGTTAGTGAACTCATTAACCCAATCTCTAAATCCTAGAATGTGCCTCTTCTACAGACCCTATTCTCAACTGATGAAGTGGAAGCTATTCGTGCCATCCCTTTTGAGTATTCTCTCCCCACTTGATTCCTTGATATGGCATTTCAACCCCAAAGGGTGGTTCACCGTGCGAAGTGTATACATGATGGCTCTTGAATGGATTCATCCATCAAACAATGGGGACTCATCCTCGAACTCTAGTGCTGCCGCAAAATTTTGGGACAAGATTTGGAAGGCAAACATCCCTTCGAAGATCAAAGTTTGTGTTTGGAGAATTTGCAAAAATCTGTTGCCTACCTGTTCTAACTTGGATGAAACAATTTTACATCTTCTCAAGGACTGCCTATTTGCTAGATGCACTTAGTTATCTTCTCCCTTGGGCATCACACTACGCGGTTTTAACCCTCAATCTCCTATGCTTTTGGGTTATGGAAATTGCAGACCAAATCTCGCCTACCCACTTTGACGCCTTCTTGGTCATCTGTTGGGCCATCTGGGGAGCTTGAAACTCCATGTTGTGGGACGATCGATGCGACTCCCCTGACACTATTGTGGCTCTGTGGGCTTCAATGGTGGCAATTTTTTCGTCCAATCAAATGCTACTCTGCCACCTACTTCAGGGAGGCCTTCTGAAATCTACAAATGGTCTCCCCCAGCGGCTGGTTCTCTGAAGATTAATATCGATGGTGCTTGGAGTCCAAAACTAAAATTGGGCAGCTTTGGATGTGTGCAACCCTCGTCCCGAATTATGTAAATTTCCATTTTAACTGGATTGTAAAATGACCATTTTACCCCCTTATCCCCCTACCCTATCTAGATTCCTTTTCCATTTTTAGATTGTTTGTCATTATTTTATAACTCTCATCCTCTCACTGTCTACCACATGGCAGTTCCCCATCCATTTTCTCTCATTCTCTCTTCCCTTCCCTAAGCCCTCTCTCAGCTCACTCACTCACTAACTATTTCTCCACCACCCCGATCTACACACACACCCTCACACCCCAAAAAATCAAGAACATCACGACGATGACGACACCCCCACCATCACCTCACCTCGCACTCTCTCTCCGTCCTTCTCTCTAAAGCACAGAGAGCCCAAGAAAACCCTCTGACGAGCCCCGTGGCTTTTGGGCCAAAATCGGCCAACTCCGGCCAATACTTGGGAAACCAAAGGTACCATTCTAACCTACACTCTTTTATCTCCATTTTGGTAGGTAGTTTGTAGATTATAGTGGAGAAATGAGGCCAATTGAACCTCGGGAAGCTCCGGCTTCCTCCTTTGTGAATCCGGCTTGAGAACCGAGTCATTTCGACCTAAACCTTGGAAACCCAATTTTTACCGGCCCAAATCATTGGTCCAAACTTTCAAGCCCAACCCAAATGAGAACTGACCCTTTTAGCCCAAACCTAAACCCCATTTTAACCCAGGCTTTGGGCCGTCCAACTCTGGCCTTAGGCCCGTTAAACCCAAGCCCAAACCCCTTTCGAAGCCCAACCCAAAACCCAAGTGACCCTAGGCTTTTGGGCCGTGCAAGCTTGGGCATTCAGCCCAAGGAACCCAAGCCTAGAAACCTTTTAGACCCAAACCTAAACTCGGTCAAACCCAGAACCCAGATCGAGCCGGTGCTAGCGTCGGTGAATTTTTCAGCTAACTTTCCGCGCGACCCAAAGCGGCGCGTGGGGGTGCCCGAGGTCATCCTTTATGTTTTTCGACGTCTTGAATCTGTTTATCACATCCGTTTTTCGAAATTCAATCGTTATGATAAAGTTTTATTAATTGGACCCTTTATGTGCTTAGGTGTAATTATTAATGACGATTTTGTCCTTCCGATTTTGCACGGCTCATCGGCGACAGAGTATCTGTGAGTATACCCCTTCTAAAATGTATGTTTTAATAGTAGAAATGCATACATGAAAAGCATGATTTAGTGGTTACGTTTTATGAGTAAATTAGATTTACACGTTATGATTCTCATGCTTTACTGAGAATATTTTGGAATACCATACTTTATCGAATTTATGTTCTTGGTAGTATATATGATGGATGACTATATACTATTTATGAACATGTTTTTACACTCTTTATAGTATATATGATGGATGACTATATACTATGAAGATGTTTTTGAGATAAATATACTTATGTTGGAAAGATTATATTCAATGTTTTTGTGTGTATCTAGTGGTCACTGTTCTGCTTACGGGCGATGATACTTATATTGGCTTCGGCCGGGAGATACTTATATACTTATATTGGCTTCGGCCGGGCGTAGATTGGTGGCTCCAGCCGTATGACACTGTTATATGATACCGCTATTTAGCACACTATACGATATATGTTTTATGAAGGTTTTATGGCATGCTAGGGTTTTCGAAAAACCTATTACATAAGATACTATTGAGTTTTCATAAAACTTTGGGGGTTAGTACGTTGAAAAATAACTGTTTCAGTATTATATATATATATATATATATATATATATATCAACTTGGTCTATTCATGTTTGTTTTGCGCCCCTCTCAGGACATAGGAACAAGGCTTACAATCCGAGCTACGAGGCATTTCCCTACCAGTGACATTGTGCCATCCTCTTTACTTTAACACCACTTATAATAGCACATTTCGCTTGTATTCTTAATTAGGTGTATGCTCTGAACATGTCATGCATTATCACTATCATTTACTATACTTTAATAATTTGAGCGAAATTTATATGCATGTTTCACATGTTCTCGGCATACTCATTTATTAAATGGCTTGCGTCACCTTTGGGTGTTGGCCAACACGAGGCCATCCCGATATCCTCAGGACATCAGGACCGGAGCGTGTCAGATTGGTATCAGATCATACTTAGGACTTCATTCTTCCATTTGGTAATCTTTCGTCCTTCTAAATCTTGTTTGCCTCTTATCAGAATCATGGATACTACTGGTGGGAATGTACCTCAGCAACCTCGTTCTAGTCTAATAGGAGGAATTCAGCAGTTGACCTCCACGCTACGAAATGCTTTTCCTAGTAGTAGCCGGCTGAGTCACACATATGTGGAGATTACTCGTAACCATGGCGTTACGGAACTTAATGTAGTTGGAGCTTGTGAGGAGGCTAAGGATTGGTTGGAAAAGATGGATGACACCTTAGAAAGTATGAGAGCCCAACGTTTGAATGGGCGAACACCGATGATTACTTCCTTAAAGGGAACGCGAGATACTAGTGGAAGTTAGTGAAGGGTTCTCGCCCATGTAATTCCTTGATGACTTGGGCTACATTCATGAGACTTTTCATCACACACTTTTTAAGCCCCGATTATTAGCTGAGGAAGAGATAGGAGTTCCTAGAGTTTCGCCAGGGCTATCTGAGTATTATAGAGTTTAATAGCACTTTTCGACATTTGCCGGGATATCATGAATGAACCTATGGGAACCAGCGGGCGATGATGATACAGCTACAGATTGCCATGAACTAGGACATTTGCGAGCCCCTGGTACCACAAAGGTATGCCTCCTACAAGGAGATGATTGGGGCAGCTTTGAGGGTCAAAAAGAGGTGGAACAAAATTATCCAGAACCAACATCGAAACCAGAATCAGCGGGGTCGTGGATTCCAATCCCAGAGTATGAAGAAGCCTTCTACTTCTTCTAATTCCTTCGTCCCTAGACACTCTCAGTCTTTTAAGCGACGAGGTTACGGTTCGGGATCATCTAGTGAAGGCTCAGGCAGTGAGTCAGCGAGGTGATCTTTCAGCCACTTCAGTCCGGCAATAGTGGCTTGTGCACGTTGTGGATTTCGCCATCAGGGGAATTGCGCTGTGGTTACAGCCACGTGTCACAGGTGTGGTGGCATTGGGCATTATGTTCGTGATTGCCTTTCGGTGCCACCACCTGAGAGTTATGCTTCTAGTTCAGGTTACGGTGGGGGAAACAACCTGAATACTCAGAGTTACGGTAGTACTTAGAGTTATAGGTGGCACCCAGTTTTCTGCTAAGAGGTAGCCACAATTTTCTGAAGCAGCTTCAGGTAGTCATGCTTAGGGAAATCTGAGCAGGCCACAACAGCTAGAGCCCTAGGACTCGAGGCGGCCATAACAGTGATTCAGGACGTCAGATCCATGGCCATATCAAAGCCATGACTCAGCAAAAGGCGGAGCAGAACCTCAGAGTTATTACTGGTACGTTGCTGGTTTATGGTAATTGGGCTCGTGTACTGATTGATTCGGGTGCCATTTATTCATCTATATCCTTAACATTTGCACGGGTTGTAAACTCGCAACCTACATCGCTCGAGTTTGATAAGTTCATTCAATTGCCACTTGGAGATCTATTCTGTGCACAATGGGAGTTTAAGGATTGCCCAGTTATTGTCGAAGGGAAATCTTGAAGGCCAATTTAATTCTTTCAAACTTGTGGACTTCGATGTCATTCTGGGAATGGATTTGCCATCTAGGCATAATGCTTATGTCGGATGTAGGGATAAATTTGTGACCTTTAATCGATCTGGATGACTAGCGATCACATTTCAGGGTGAGCGACAGAACCTCCAGAATAGTATTATTTCCGCCATCCAGACGACTAAGTTATTACAGAAAGGGTTGTGCGGGATTCTTAGCCCATGTAGTCATGCGGAATGAACCTTCTCTATGTGCTAAAAATATGCCAGTAGTGAATGAATTCACCGATGTATTTCCTGAGCATTTGTCAGGGTTACCACCTACGAGGGAAATCGAATTCACCATTGATTTACTTCCAGGTACCAACCCCTATTTCCTTAGCACTATATCGAATGGCACCAGCTGAACAGAGGAATTGAATATTCAACTTCATGAGCTAATGGATAAAGGCTAAATCCAGCCCAGCATGTCTTCCTAAGGCACTCATGTACTGTTTGTCATAAAGAATGATGAATCAATGAGACTTTGCATCGACTACAGGCAACTGAATCTGGTGACAGTGAAGAACCGTTATCCCTTGCCTCAGATTGATGATCTGTTTGACCAACTGAGGGGATGCTCAGGTATTCTCTAAGATCGATCTTCGTTCGGGTTACCACCAGCTGCTGATCCGGAATGACGATGTATCGAAGACTGTCTTCCGTACTAGGTATGGACATTATGAGTGCTGTGTCATCTCTTTTAGGTTGACAAATGCACCCGCAGCTTTCATGGACTTGATGAACATAGTCTTCAGACTGTATCTTGATCGGTTTGTGATTGTGTTCATTGATGACATCCTGATCTGCTCCAAGAGTAATGTCGAGCACATGAAGCATTTGAAGTTGGCATTGTAGAGGTTGAGGAAACAACAGTTGTATACGAACTTCAATAAGTGTCAGTTTTGGCTAGGCCAGGTCAGTTTCCTCGGGCATGTTGTTTCCGCTGAGGAAAATAGTGTGGACCTTCAGAAGATTTTTGCAGTATCTATATGGGAACAATCGAGGAACGTTACTGGAGTGAGGAGTTTTATGGGACTGGCTGGCTATTACCAACGTTTTGTGTATGATTACTCAGCAATCCCCTGCCTCTTACTATATTGACCCGGAATGGGGTTAAATTCAAGTGGGATGAGAGTTGTGAACAGAGTTTTCAGAAGCTTAAACAGCGTCTCACTCATGCCTCTCGTCCTTGCTCTTCCGGACGATGACGGTGAGTTTGAGATCTAGAGTGATGCATCCTTGTAGAGATTGGGTTGTGTTCTGATGCAGCATGGGATAGTCATCGCCTATACTTCCAGGCAGCTCAAAGATCACAAGAGAAATTACCTCACTTATGATCTGGAACTCAAAACAGTGCTCTTTGTTCTAAAAATCTGGCAGCATTACTTGTACTGTGAGAAGTGCCGCATCTCCACCGATTATAAGAGTTCGAAGTTTATCTTCACCCAGAGTGAGCTGAATTTAAGGCAAATGAGGTCGATGGAACTCATTAGTGACTACGATTGCACTATTGAGTATCACCCTGGTCACACAAATGTTGTAGCGGACGCACTGAGCTGGAAATCCTATGGATAGCTTGCCTCCAATCGAACTATCTATGTTCCGTTACTGTTTTCTCTTGGAGAAACCAGCGTTGCAGTGACACCAGATTCACAAGGAGCATTGTTAGCACACTTCCAGATTAGGCCTGCTTTGGTGGATTTGGTTCGGGAAGCTCAGGAGCTCGACCAACAGTGTGTAGACCTAAAGGAACAGCTGCGGAATGGTTCTAGGCGAGATTTGAAAGATCGGAGAGATGAAGCCTTGGTGATGGGGAATAGGTTGTTTGTGCCTAAGGACAATGAAGTGCTGAAGAAGGAAATTCTTGATGAGGCTCAAATCTCAGCATATGCCATGCATCTGGGGAGTACCAAATTGTATCACACCATTCGTCCGTTCTACTACTGGTACGGGATGAAGCGGGATATGGCAAAGTATTTGAGGAGATGCATTATTTGCCAGCAGGTGAAGGCAGACAAACAAAGACCTGAATGGCTAATGCAAAATCTCCCTATACCTGCGTGGAAGTGGGAAGACATCACCATGGATTTTGTGTATGGTTTACGGAGCACACGGTCGAGGTTTGATGGCATCAATTGTTGTACAACACTGACTATCATCCACAAATCGATGGTCAATTTGAGAAGACGATTTAGACTTTGGAAGACATATTGAGAGTGTCTGTTCTATAGTGGAAAAGTAAATGGGATAACTATTTGTCGTTGATCGAGTTCGCCTACAACAACAACTAACACTTCAGTATCGGCATGGCATCGTTCGAGGCATTGTACGGGAAGACATGCTGGACGCCGTTATGTTGGATTGAGGTTGGTGAACGGGTGTTAGTAGGATTAGAAATTGTTGACACCACTAATACTAACATCAATTAATAAAGAGATATGAAGGCGGCACAAGATCGACAGAAGAGCATTGCGGACTGACATTTCAGGGATCATGAGTATGAGGTCGGTGACTTTGTCTTCCTGAAGTTGTCTCCCTGTAAGGGTGTAATTCATTTTGGTAAGCAGGGAAAGTTGAGTCCTCGATATGTTAATCCCTACCGGATTACGGAGAGAATAGGTGCGATTGCTTACAGATTGAAGCTACCACCAGAGTTGTCATAGATTAACGACGTATTTCATGTTTCCATGCTATAGAAGTATGTATCGGATCCCTCTCATGTTTTTCAGCCGGAACTGTTAAAGGTGAATCGGGATGCAAGTTATGTCGAGGAACCAGTGGCGATCATCGACCGTTAGGATAAAACTCTGAGGAACAAAGTCATCCCATTGGTGAAAGTGTTATGGAAGAACCTTGCAGTCGAGGAAGCGACTTAGGAAACAGAGGAACTGATGAGGAGTCAGTATCCGTACTTATTTGTTTGAGATTGTAAATTTCGGGGACGAAATTCTTTTAAGGGGTTAGATTGTGAAACCCTGTCCCGAATTATGTGAATTGCCATTTTAAACAGATTGTAAAATGACCATTTTGCCCCTTTATCCCACTACCTTATCCAAATTCCCTTTCCCATTTTAGATTGTTTGTCATTATTTTATAACTCTTCTCCTCTCACTGCCTTCCACATGGCAATTCCCCATCCATTTTCTCTCATTTTCTCTCATTTTCTCTTCGCTCACTCACTCATACTTTTTTCTTTCTCTTTCTCACACAAACTCTATCTCCTTCACCATGATCTACACACACACCCTCACACCCCAAAAATTGAGAACACCACTACGGTGACGATACCCCCACCATCACCTCACCCTACACCCTTTTCTCCTTCCTCCTCTGTAAAGCACAGAGAGCGCAGGAAAACCCTCTGGCGAGCCCTGTGGCTTTCAAGCCAAAATCCGGCCAACTCCGGCCACTACTTGGGAAACCAAAGGTACTATTCTAACCTACAGGGAATGGCCGCCGGAGCCGCCCCTTGCGGCGGTGTGTGGGGGTTCCCGAGGTCCCCTTTATGTTTTTCGATGTCATGAATCGTTTATGACGTCCGTTTTCTAAAATTCAATCGTTATGATAGAGTTTTATTAATTGGACCCTTTATGTGCTTAGGTGCGATTATTAGTGACGATTCAGTCCTTCCTATTTCGCACTGCTCATTGACGATGGAGTAACTGTGAGTGGACCCATTCTAAAATGCATGTTTTAACAGCAGAAATGCATACATGAAAAGCATGATTTAATGGTTACATTTTATGAAACGTTTTATGAGTAAATTAGATTTACACTTTATGATTATCATGCTTTACTGAGAATATTTTGGAATACCATACTTTATCAAATTTATGTTCTTGGTAGTATATATGATGGATGACTATATACTATTTTTACACTCTTTTAGTACATATGATGGATGACTATATACTATGAAGATATTTTTGAGATATATGTACTTATGTGGGAAAGATTATATTCAATGTTTTTGTGTGTATCTAGTGGTTAATGTTCAGCTTCCGGGCGATGATACTTATATTTGCTTCAGCAGGGCGTAGGTTGGTGGCTTCGGCCAGGAGATACTTATATTGGCTTCGGTCGGGCGTAGGTTGGTGGCTTCAACCAAGAGATACTTATATTGGCTTCAGCCGGGCATAGGTTGGTTGCTTCGACCGTATGATACTGTTATATGATACCATTACTTAGCACACTATATGATATATGTTTTATGGCATGCCAGGGTTTTCGGAAAAATCTATTACATATGATACTATTGAGTTTTCATAAAACTTTAGGGGGTTAGTACGTTGATAAATAACTGTTTCGGTATTATATATATATATCAACTTGGTCCACTCATGTTTGTTTTGCGGCCCCTCAGGACATAGGAACGAGGCGTACGATCCGAGCTACGAGGCATTTCCCTACCATTGACATCGTTCCATCTTCTCTACTTTGACACCACTTGTAATAGCACATTTCACTTGTATTCTTAATTAAATGTATGCTCTAAACATGTCATGCATTATCACTATCATTTACTATACTTTTATAATTCGGGCTAAATTTATATGCATGTTTCACATGTTCTCGGCATATGCATTCATTAAATGGCTTGTGTCACATTCGGGTGTTGGTCATCACGTGGCCATCCCGCTGTCCTCAGGACATCGGGACCGGGGCTTGTTAGGATGCATATGGGAACTTCTTAACGGTGAAATGTGGTAGTTTCCTTAACATCTTCTCCTCTCTTCAAGCCGAAGCATCTGCCTTCCGCGCAGCTGTGGTTTGGGCAATGCAAAGGGGTCTTTAATCAATCTTTTTTTACTCTGATTTGCTTCAAATTGTGGAGGCCTTGTCTGATCCTTCTACCAATTTGTCTATAGTGGGACAAGTTGTTGAAGACATTAAGGCCACACTTCTATCAATCACTGAAGCTTCATTTACCCATGTCCGTCGCCAAGCCAACACTGCTGCTCACCGCCTTGCCCGCCTCGATCTCTCTCTTAACCAAGATTGTGAATTGTTTGATTCCCCTCCAAGTATAATTCTAGATTTGCAGTCTCATGTGCCTTAAACTGGCTTCTGTACTTAACCATTGTAACAACTCTTTTATCAATCCACTATTGTTTCTATATAAAAAAAAAACAATAATAATAATAATAATAATACTTAGATACTATCTAATAAAGGTGAGCGTTATTAGTGAATGTACGACTCACTTATGTTAGAGGGCATGTCTAAATAAAATTATTGTTTTATTAAAGGTCACAATGAAGATTTTCTTTTTGTGTGAGACTGCCACACCGCGACATCGTCATGTAATTTTATCATGTTCACTGTTGTTATAATACATTTATTATGATGTAATTCAACAACATCGTCTAATTATGATGTAACAGTTAATAAAAAAAATTTATGTCGATAGAGCTATAAGCCCTTTAAAATAATCTCAATTCTCCTCTTAAATCTTAATTATTTCAAAATGGTGAAAAGGTTCCGAGAAAGTCGGAGTGTTTTTTAGCAATCTGCGCTCGAAACCCTAGTGGTGTGACGGTAGGGAGTTGCAGGGTATTAGGGCGGTGGCTGGTGCTGCGAGGTGACTTTCTGAGTGCTGTAACTAAAGTGTGGAGTCCATTGCAACTATGGAGGTGGACTAGGACAAGCAGGAGATGGAGGAACTGGGTGCTCGATTTGGGTCTAATCTTCTATTGAAAGATAAGGAGCGAGGTGGTTTGACAATTGATAGGAAGGCTATCAATGGAGTGTTGTTAGGGTTTCAATATACCTTACTTGCAGAGGTCTTGACGTCCAAGGAAGTGCATGTTGAGGCTTTTATCGATCGTTTTACGTCCCTTTGGCGGGGAAAAGAGGGAGTTCCCATTAGAGCTATTGGAGATTGCAGATTTCTGGCGAGATTTATTGGACAACGAGATTTTGAAAAAGTGGTGGACGTAGACCTTCCTTGGAGTTTTAAGAATGATTTGGTGATGGTGGCAAATAGAACCGAGAGTGGACACAATCGTTGGTCTCCGCTGCATCTTGGGGTTTTTTTGGGTGCAAATTCACAATGTACCACCGCTTAGTATGACGGTGGCGGTGGCGGTGGCGGTGGCGGAAGCCATTGGAGGATTGATGGGCCATGTCTGTAAGGTAGACACTACAGTAAGTCGGGATTGAATTGGTAGGTTTCTTTGAGTTAAAATTAGGTTTAATGTGCGAGAACCTCTCATGCGTGGAACCTATATGCAATTTCTGGAAGAGGGAAGTGTTTGGGTGGATTTCAAGTATGAGGCATTGCCAAAATATTGCTTACTATATAGATGTTTGGGGCATGTCACAAGGGTCTGCCGAGAACAGCAGGAGGCTGAGGTGGATGAGGGGGTAATTTGAGGGTTCTCGAGGATAGAATGCCTTACCAGGGACTGAATGCTGAAGTTGATTTGCGTGGGAACCCATTATGGATGGGTTTACGGGGCAGTGAATCTGGTGGATCCCATGGTGGAAGAGTGAGTCCGCGGCGAGGTAGGGGAGATAGAAGTCCTGAATGGGAGGGCTTTAAAAGGACACGGTCTGCAACAATGCATGAAATGAGAGGCCATGGAGGTTCTGGAGAGAGCAAGGTACGCTGGGAGAGGAACGACGTGCTAGTACCCTTGCTGCATATATCCAAAGGCAGCGAGTGGAAGAGGAAGAAGCGAGGAAAGCCAAGGAACATGCTTATGATGAGGGCTTAATTGGACCATGGGGTACTTGCAAATAGAGTGACAGATGTGGCTCTTCTTTCAATGTTGGATGAGGATGCACGAATTAACTTTGTGTGTGTCTCAGGAGAATAGGGTGGAAATTGATTTGAATGTGGAAGCACAAGTTGAGGAGGGTGAGAGGGGTGGTTCGGAGGTCACGGTGGAATCGGTGGTGCATATGAGGGAAGAATGAGGGGGCAGAGGATAGGAGACTGTGGAGGATGATCCTTTTCATTTGATTCCTATTATTGAGGCAGTGATGAAGAATCAAAAGGGAATGAAACGGACTAGTCATGAGATGAAGTATGCGGAGCCTGTTGAGGTTTGTGAACCTCAAAGGAATCGACCACGAAAAACTCTTTTTTCTGAGGTGGAGGAACCCAACCTTGAGAGGTCTCCCAAGGCCTCATGAAGCTAATCTGTTGGAACTGTCAAGGTATCGAATGTGACTTGACATTTGACGATCTTATGGAGCAGAATAGGCTTCACACTCCCAACATAGTGATTCTGTTGGAGACAAAAAATAGGAGTAATCGCTATGTTTATTTGAAAATGAGGCTTTGGGATGGATTTTATGCATGTTGTTGAACCACGAGGAATTGTGGGTGGTATGTGGATTTTTTAGAGGAACTATGATCATGTTTTGCTCGTTAAGTATGCTGACTTTTTCATTGAGGTTGGTATATGTGATGGGCTTAAAAATGAACATTGGAGGTTATTTGAGATCTATGCGAGTACGGATGATAAAAAAAGGAAGAAGCAATGGAGACTATTATCTCAAAAGGTTGTGGTAGCTGGTGATAAATGTTTGCTTATTAAGGACTTTAATGATATCATTGATGATTCCGAGAAAGAAGGGGGGAACTATAGGTCTATTGCTAGTATAAGGAATTTCTGTGATTTTATTGTGGGTAATGGGCTACTTGATTTGGGCTTTATGGGATACCCGTTTACATGGAGGAATAGACGGGATGAAGGCCCTATCCAACAACGCTTGGATAGGGGCCCGACGACAAGTGGATGGGTTAATGTGTATCCAGAGGCAAAAATTATGCATGAAGTTTTAGAGGGGTCTGATCATGCCATGCTTATTTTGGATACGAAGCCTCTACCGTTTCTTAGGAAAAAAAAAACAGTTTATTTATGATCTAATGTGGAATAACGTGGACGAGTGCCATGGTGTTGTTAAAGGAAATTGGAGCCGTGATTTTGTGGGGTCACTTGCTTTTAGGGTGGTGGAAAAATTGAAGTGGGTACGACGAGGGTTACATGAGTGACGAAAGGTTAATGTGTATAATTCGAAATCCCGTATTGATGTGTTAAAGAAGGAATTGCAGCATGCTTATAAAACATCGGAGTTTGCATCGGATGAGGTTCAGTGTAAGGAAGGGGAACTTTGGCGTGTGCTAAGGAAGGTGAAGTCACGCACCTAGTGGATCAAGGAGGGGGATAAAAATACGAAGTTCTTTCATGCACAGACTGTGAAACAGCGACGGTGTAATAAAATATTGAGGTTGGAGGATGATCAAGGGGTCTGGTGTACTGAACCTTCCCAGATGGATGCGATTGCATTTGGTGACTTTCAGAAGCTTTTCTTGACATGCAATCCGTGTAGGATTTCGGAGATTATGGAATGTGTTGAGACTAGGCTTCCGGTGGAGGATTAGAGATAGCTGATGAGGTTGGTTTCGGAAGATGAGGTTCGGCAAATTGTTTATCAAATTCCAGCTGATAAGTCTCCATGACCAGTGGGTTTACTGGAAGTTTCTATCATGAGTACTGGGATGTGGTGGGTCAGGATATTGTGGACATGGTTAAGGCGTTCTGGTTCTCTAGGAGGCTCTTACGGAAATTGAATCATACCCATTTGGTTCTTATTCCAAAGGTGCCTTGCCCCAGACGAATGACTTAGTTAAGGCCGATATCTTTGTGTAATGAGGCTTATAAGGTGATTGCAAAGCTTTTGACGAACCGGATGAAGTTGGCTATACCGCAACTTATTAGTCAAAATCAGTCGTCGTTTGTGGCAAGGGAGGCAAATTCAGGATAATATTTTTGTGGTGCATGAGTTTTTACATTCTCTTAATCACCAACATGATGAGGATGAGGATTCGGTGGCAATGAAGTTAGATATGGTGAAGGCTTATGATCTTGTGGAATGGAGTTTTTTGTTGACAATGATGGATGTTATGGGGTTCCCGTCTGACTTTTATCAGTGTATTGCGAAATGTATTACTACGGTATCTTACAGTGTGCTAATTAATGGAGCGTGTACTAGATTTATTCAACCTCAGAGAAAGCTTCGGCAAGGGGACCCTATGTCCCCATTCTTGTTTTTAATTTGTGTTTAGGGGTTTTCAGCATTATTACGTAGGAGAGAGGAACGGGGTTCTTTACATGGGTTGCGAGTAGCGCCAGGTGCGATGCCTTTATCTCATATGTTCTTTGTCGACGGTGCGTTTATTTTTTGTAGGGAGGATGAGGAAGAGGTTCAGGAGGTTATGGAGGTTTTACAGTGTCATGCAGAAGCATCTGGACAAATTATTAACAGGGAGAAAATCTCTGTGTACTTTGGGGCAAAGTGTTCACAGCAGAAACGAAGGAAATTGGCCGTATGTACTAATATTCAAGGTCGTGATGAATTTGGCAAGTACTTGGAATTACTGCAGATTTTGGAGCGTCGAAGAAGGTGGTTTTTGAGAGTGTTTGGGAGGCTTTGGAGGGAAGGATAAATGGGTGGGCTGAGCAATTTCTATCCCCAGTTGGGAAGGAAGTTGTTATTAAAGTTGTGGCTATGGCGTTGCCAAACTATGCCATGTCGTGTTTTAAACTTCCAGTGGGGCTTTCCATGGAGCTGGAATCTGCTATTGCCAAGTTTTTGGTGGATGGGGAATAAGGATAAAAGTGGCATGCATTGGGTTTCATGGCAGAAAATGAAGCGAAGTAAGAAGACATGAGGAATTGATTTTAGGGACTTATTAGCTTTCAACCTCGCTTATTTAGCAAAGATTGGGTGGCGTCTTATGCTTAACCCTAGGTACATTATTGGAACAAATTCTAACAGCTAAATATTTTTCGGATCGACCGTTTATGGAGGCAAGGATTAGGAGACGGTCTTCCTGGGGGTGGAAGAGTATTATTCAAGGTCGAGGGTTTTGGAGATAGGATTGATATGGAGGGTAGGGGATGGTCAGAGTATTCGAATTAATCATGATCCTTGGCTTCCTCGGCCACATACTTTTAAAGTACGGTCGACACATTGTGACATGCCGTTGATGGTTGGGGATTTGATTGATTCCGAGTTAGGGATTGGAAGACTACTTTGGTGCGTACTTGTTTTGATGAGGAGGAAAGCAACATTATCCTAGGGTTACCTGTTAGTATGGAAGGGTGCATGGATAGAATAATTTGGCAGTACACGTCAAATGGTGCTTACACTATTCGAACGGTGTTTGGAGTAGCTATGAGATGCAGGCCAATAGGGAGCTTGAGAGGAATGGAACATGGGGATGTAGTCGAAGGGATGAGGGTAACCATTGTTGGAGAGATATTTGGAGACTAGTCGTGCCAAACAAGCTTAAATTTTTTGTGTGGCGCCAGCTGCAGTAACTCTTTAGCTATGAGAGTTAATTTGATTCGTCGCCGGATGCATGTGGATAGTATATGTTTGATGTGTGGTGAGGCGGAGGAGACGAAACATCATTTGTTCTTTGAATGTGCATTTAGCCGTGTGATGTGGTATTGTTGCTCTTTGCAGTTGGATATGGGGCCTACTGTAGGATGCGACTTTAGGGATTATTGGTGAGGGCTTTGCATACGGTTTCGAGAGAATGATCGGCAAGATGAATTAATACAGGAGTGTGTCTTTGTGCTATTTAGAATTTGGAAGTCTCATAATGAAATGGTATTTAATGGAGTCCTTGTTAACCCTATGGAGATGGTTAATGTGGTCAGGAAACAAGTCTTGGAGTTTCGAGTTGCTGAAGGTGCTGAGAGGGGTGAATCTGGGGAGCTAGAGCTGGGGCAGGGAGAAACCTTTGCGGGTCATGTGGTTAGGTGGAGAAAGTCGTCGTTTGGTGTGCTCAAAATTAATTGTGATGGGGCTTGGTGCGGGAAGACTGGCAAAGGTGGCTATGGGTGGGTTTTGAGGGATTTTGCTAGGATGTTGCATGCAGCGGGAGCGGTGGGAGGATTGTTTTTCAGTACAGGCAGCAATGGCAGAGGCTACTACCTTACGTGCTGCGGTTCAGGTTTGCATCGAGATGGGCTGTCAAAATGTGGAGATTGAATCTGACTCCTTGATGCTTATTCGAATGATTAATAAGGAATATGCAATTGATGCTACTTTGGAATGCTTTCTTTATGATATTGGGTTGTCGGCCCTCTCAATTATGAAATGTGAGGTTTCTGTTTGTAAAGCGGAATGGAAATGTCGCTGCTCATGTTGTAGCCTCCTATGTTACCTTGCATGGAGGTGCTTTTTAGTTGGGACGCTCTGGGTCCAGAGTTTTTATTTAATATTTTAGCGAAAGATGTAAACATTTCAATTCGTATTTAATAAAGTCTACCTTTGACACAAAAAAAAAAAGAAAAAAAAGGAGAGCCTTTCGAAAAGAGAAAAAGAAAAAGGAAATACTTAAAGATTTTCTGTGTGCAACCAATGCTTAATTAGCTTATAAAGTTGATTAATTTAGTGGTGAGAATCATCCACTATTGGATAGATATGTACATCAATATTAAGTGCTCGGGAACATATCCAAAACAAAATCTAACGGTCTAGCTACTTTGACTGATATAGGAGCCATGAAAGAAACGACAACTGATAAGAATGTAATCTGGTACCTGCAGCCACTTGGTTATTTTGTAAATTATCTTGTTCAATTAACTAAGAAGAGTAATATTGATATAAAAAAAAAAGGTAATGTTAGGGATAAATTTATAGACTAAAATTGCAAACGAAATAATATATCACCAATAAGAAATAAGCGCATTTATCAATGTTTAAGTAATAATCCAATCATTAACTTTCATATCATTTAATTTATAAAACTTAGCTTACAAATTTAGTTTTCTTAACATCACTCAACAAAAAAAATGGAGGGGGCAATAATTTCAACTCTTGGATGGAACATCTGAAAAGCAGGTTTGAGTGGTCATCGAAAAAGGCGTATTTTTTTCCACTACCTTCAAATCATGATAATACTTACTATTTTATTTATTATCGTTAGATGAGTATTAATTTTGAGATTTGTGTCTATCTATTATACAAATTTTAAACTTTAAACTCATTTAATAGTGATAAATAAGTGGTGAGCAAAAAATATTTCCAACAAAAAACGGCCAATAGAAAATGAGCACGTCTTTAAGATTGCCATATAATAAAGTGGTAAGCATCACCATCATTTGAGATTGTCATATAATAAATGAACACATCCAATAAAATTTGGACACATTTTTAAGATGATCATATAATAGAATAGTAAGCATCATCATCATTTGTTTATATGCCAATCCCACAGACATGTCCAAATTCTTTTGGCCGTGTTCATTTATTATAGGCTGGACTTCCGTCTGGGTTTTTCTCATTAGATCCTAACTGATCAAAACCACCATAAAACAATTGAGACCGGGCTACTCGATTGTGTCCTTGAAATGAAACCATATTTTGATGTTCATGAATCTTGAGGGTAGGGCTCAATATTTTTGGTCCACCCAATATTTTTGGTCCACTTTCTTTCTCAATAGTTGACTTTTCTCCCACTTCGCCCACTACCAATTTGATCTTTTGGTCGAATATATGTTTATTCTTCAATGATATATATGTTTATTCTTCAATGAATGGAGAGATCGATGATGGATTCAAACTTCTAATACTGAGAACATCATACCACTATCCTAAGATTTAATTAATACTAAAAGTTTAGTATCCACAGGCTATTGATAGTATCGTTAGAATATCTTCTTTTGTAAATGTTAAATATGGTTGTCAATGTATACATTTAATGATTTTTTTATTGTTCTAAAAACAACCGTCAGATCCCACTTAGACGCTAGGTGGCTAAACACCGTCCTGATTAATCCCTACGTGTTTAAAAATTAAGAAATGACGCATAGACCTGCTTAAGCGTCTGTTTACACTCGCCTAGGTCGCAACTCTTACTTATATAGAAAATTGATAACTTTATTTTGCATTTATTTTTCAATAAAATGTACGAGACTTGTTGAATACTCGAATAAATCAATATGTTTTAACACTTTGTATTTTATAGGTCTTTTTATTTTACAATTTATATATTCCAATACAATTGTGTATTTTTTAAATATACATAGATACTTATTTACAGGCCTAAGTGCAGTTAAATTAGAGAGCATATAAAGCCTAGATATAAAGCAGATTGATCGAATATAGTCATCTCATGTCCTCTCGTATCATCAAGTGGGGAGAGGACCCAATACGACAAGAGCCAAAGGAAAAAAAGATCAACTACTTTTTCCTTGAAGGAAATGACTGATTATGTTGTTTTATCGTGCTTTTGACAAGATGCTAACTCCCCGCTAATCCTGGTCTTTCTGTGGTTCCGAACATATTTTGCTGATAATTATTAGAATCCCAATGATTAGTTGGACATTGGTGCATGAACGTAATTATTAAGAATAAGGATCGGGTATCTTGACTACCGCGCTGCACGATACTAATCCAAATGATTAGGAGATGAGATCTTTCGCATCCATTTTTGCATGTAGTATTTCTGTGCCTTTGTTAATTGGTCGAAAATTAAGTTTATTTTTTATTATTTTAATTATTGTCAAGTTAACATTAATTATGTTTAGTTCAATTAACAAAGGCACATGGAGGCCACAGGCAAAAATGGGTGCAGAAGATCTCATCTCAATGATTAGGCTACTTAATTTGCAAGTTGTGAGGCTTTGCTAATAAAGAATTCCCTTGGGATTAAAACACAATTAAATTTTTGCAAATAAGTCGAGAGGGGAAAGAAGAGTAATACGTTCTCTAATCAAACTTATGTTAGATTGTATTATAGATTAAAGCAAAAATGGAAGATTGTATATATTTCAAGACACTACGTAAATGGCGCATCTTACAACTATCATATAACATAAAACTACAATTTTGTAAATACGAAAACACTGAAACCCTAAGGATATATGTTAACAATAATAAATTAACCTAATTGCTAACTTTTCTAATCCACAAATTCTTACATAAATAAACTTTGCATATGATTCAAATTTACAATCTAACAATATCATACTCATGCATATAATACTAAGATGACATACTATTACTTTACCAACTTCTTAGGTTTCAATCAGGGACGGTCTAATGATTTAGAAGGCCCTGAACAAATCTACAATAGAGACCTTTCTTATATCGAAATTGAAAAATCCAAAAAAAAAAATATGCACATAAAATAGTAGTTAAAATCATGTTACATCTATGATTCAAAATTTAAATAAATAAAAGTCACTTAGAATTACGGTATAATTTTATTTATTTTCACTTATAAACATGATTCTTAGATTTGAATTTGATGGATGATCATTTCGATACTAAATTATTATAAAGAATTCATTCTGTGACGACTGAGACCAGATCTGCAACTCAGTGTTATAAATTATATAGTTGATTTAAGAAAGATAAATATACATACAAATTACAATGCATCATTTTTGCAAACTGACTCTAGAATCTAAACTATTCTTTTATTTAAGAAACTAAATAGTAAAAAAAATGGTTGGATTTTGTAGAATATAAGAAAAAGTGGAGGCTCACGTCATGTTGGATGGGAGAGGACTCATTTCATTCCCTGAGGGTGCGTTTGGTACCTGGGACGGAACGGGACGAGGCGTTCCGTCCTGCGTTTGGTAATCAAAAAATCGTGGAACGGGTTGTCCCATGGGACGAAATTTGGCTAATTTTTCGTTCCACCTCTCCCCCCTGGAACGACCCGTTCCACATCCGTGGAACACAAATTTATAACATTTTAAGACAAAATTTTTCCTTATATTTTTTCAATATTTACATCATCCGTTCCGTCCTGTCCCGTCCTGTCTGCATACCAAACGGTACCTAATTGATGTGAAAGGAAACACCAAAACCACAATATTTACAGCCATAAAAGTCCTATTTAAACAGAATTATTGGAAGCCCCTTATTTTTGGAATTCCTGTGCCGTCGAACATGTAGCACCAGCTACAAGCCAGCTCCGGTTTCAATATATAGACGTGCTTTAGCACAAAAAAAATAAAAAATAAAAAAACATTGGTTTTTGGTCTCAAACAAGCTAAACCATATTCCAACAACTTAGGGTGAGTGACAAGCTGGTATAAGCACATCCTCTTTCTCTCTGTATGCTTGTTTTTCGATGGTACGTACGGTTTTGCCATGATTAGATTAAGATTAGATGCAATGTCTCGGTTCTGAAAGGAGAGACCAACATGGGCAGTTCAACCCCTCATGACAATAACCAGTTTGCAAAAGCATTATATATACAAAGTCGAGTACTTGTGCATTATGCGCAACCGATTCTTGTCAAATTTGATGGTTTTGAGCTCTTCAGTTTTATGTTTTGTGTTTTTCATTGTACACGTAAAAACAAGACAACCTGGGCCATAACAAGTCTGGCAAACACATAGGCCTCTTTTGGTTGTAGTGGCAATATCAAGTCACGAACAGCTGTCCCTTGTTTGCACAAACAATATAAGAGAAGGGTATAAGATAATTAATTAAGCTTTCAGGCTGAGTTGCCCCACCATCAACATCACTAGTGTCTCCAAGGTGGAGGCTTTTATCATAAAAGAACTTTGTGATAATAGGGGTGAATTTTCACATCCCAGTCCGGCTCCGCGTTCCGTCGTAGCATGATATTGTCCGTTTTGAGTCATGCCATCAAGGTTGTGTTTCTGAGAACTCACGGTTTTGTTTCTGAGAACTCACACGAGAACTTCCCAGTGGGTCACCCATCCTATGAATGCTCTCGCGCAAAATCGCGGAATGCTCTTGCCCAAACACGCTTAACTTCGGAGTTCCGATGGAATCTGAAGCCAGTGAGTTCCCAAAAGGCCTCGTGCTATATGGAGGGGAGCATGTACATATAAGACACATCACCTCCTCTTCGTTGGTCGGTGTGGGATATAACACGAATTCTCCTATGTATTAACTTTATATTATTTCGTTTGTTTAAGAAAAATATTCCTATTATTTTTTCATATGACCAATTTAGACTTCTACTCTCCAACATAATATAAACAAAAAATTGAGTGCAAGAATAAGCATTTTTAATATGTTCCGTATTGGTGTAGGTTAAGAATATAGGTTATTTTAAATACAATAAAGTTAAAAGAAGGAAGTGATGTTTAAACAAACAAATTATCTACACTAAGGGAAGGGGTGAGTTTAACTTCACAATGAGTTAGCAATAAAATGGTTCTATTTCACCTTTGGCGAAAATCAAATCTAAGACTTCTCAAGTGAGAGGAATACCTAGACCGTAGTACTAGTGGCAAAAGGAAGTGATGTTTGATGAAGAAAAATTATTGGAGAATTAGTAATTTATGGGTTAGTTGGTTGTTTTCGGTTGCACCAGTTGGTAGCAGAGCAAGAATTTACCTTATTTTAATGGCAAACGACCATAGGAGATACAACCTCCCATTAATGTCGATTATTGGAGGAAGGCTATTTAAGACACACAAATTTTAATCAGTGGCTGCTGTAGATAATATCTTGTTGAAGAGGGATGTTTTGGATAATTTTCCTGAAACCAATCTCGTCAATATGATTTTGAGGGTATTGATATTAAGGATAGTCCTTATTTTATGGGAAGTTTACATGCTGAAAATTTAGTAATTAGATTGATGACAAAGAACATTTCTTTGATATCATGGAAGTCCCATAATAAAGTAATGGTAAAGATGACTACATCTAGCCTATCAGGAAGTGCATACATCTTCATAATGGAATGATCTACACAAATGTTAAAAGTTAAAGCATGGCAAAGGATGAATGAATCGTTATTTTCATTCATGTCTCTTTTTTTTTTTTTTTTTTTTTTTTTTTTTTTTTTGGGAAAGCTGGAAAGATTAACCAGAAAGAAAGAAAGCTGAAACGAGACAGCAAGTACATCGCTAACAAATGAGCATAGGGTATACAAGGACGCCGCCAAGCATGGCACCAGCGTCTACCCTCCCCCATGAACCCAAAAAGCAACATACGGAGGACAAGGTAATCCATCTTTATTCAATGATTTTGATGATTTTGATGATTAGTAACATATAGATAAGAATAAATAAGCTTTTGTTCTATCACTACTACAAAAGGCCATATCACTGGCGGTGAAAAACCGACAAAAAACCCTAATTAATGTCGGATTTTTGGTAAAAATCCGACATTACACCGTGCAATGTCGCATTGAAAAACCGACACCAATACTACCGTCACAAAAGTGTAATGACGTCGCTTAAACCCCTTAATCCGCCACCAATAAGCAAAGTAATATAAAATATAAATGAACAACATCGTCGCTTAAAAGCGACATAGGGTCTGACGTCGCTTTAAAGCGACATGAATATTTGACATGAATAGAACAACTTCTGACACGTAGTGTCGGTTTAGAAAGACGTGGTGTCGCCTAAAACCGACACCAACGTCTGACAATTACGGCCTAATCCAACTACTACTGACAAAATTTATTGCAGTTAAAGGGGCGTCGCTTTAATTCAACGTGGTGTCGGTTTTAGCCGACACCACCTACTGACATACATTATTGACCTACGCCTAATCCAACCAATTCTAACATACATTTATGGGGCTTATCGTGGCATCGGTTTAGTAGAACGATGTTCAAAATGTAAAACATATCATTTCCGGAAACTTTCAAACACACAACCAACTGGTTGCCCATTACTCTGCTTCTATTTCTTGTCCTTGCCCTCTGATTTGGATCCCTCCCTCGACCTTCCACCACTCTTTGCCACATTATCAGACTCTTTCACACCCACTTGCTTACTTGGATTACTCTTCTTATTCTCAATACATTCCTTTGATCCAACCACCTGATCTCCGTCTTTCTTCACTTTTTGAACATCCTTAGCATCTGAAATCGATTTAGACCCAACAGTGTTATCAAAGGAACCATTTGAATTATCTGATGTTAGCGAAGTCTTGGGATTTTTACCTTATAGAAGAAGCCGCAGACTTGGGTGCGCAATTTGACGCGGCAGTGGTGTGTAGCTGAGGAACCCATGGGGCGGATCTGACCATAGGGATGGAGATTTTGTGCATGCTTCTGATTCTAAATCGCACCTGCAAAACGGCTGAAAAATTAATGCAGCGGTGGATCGATAGTGAAAGACGACGGAGAGAAGAGTGAAGTCGGGCTGTCTACGGCGACTCGAACAGATCAAAATTTGATAGAAATCTTTAGAAGTCGGAGTCGGCGGTCTTGATCTGGACATCATGAGCTGGTCTCGTGAGTTTGGGTCTGGGAGATGAGGATTAGGTGTGGATTTGAGTTTTGTTGGAATGGATCTCTTGGGTTCTTGAATTTTCGGTGGTGGGCAGCAAGCGACATGGAGAGCAGGCCATGGATTGCGACAGAGCGATGAAGAGAGAGAAGCTACGAGAGATTTTGAGAAATGAAGGATGGAGGCTAGGGTTTTGTTTATGAAAGAGGAAAGCAGAGAAGTTGTGAGAGAGAAATGAAGAGGAGAGAGCGCTAAATGGCGTTCTCTTTGGAAATACAACTTAGTTTTTAGGCGCCACGCCAAAATTTTGGCAGCCCGCCAAAAACACTTTTATGATTTAATTGCTAGATTAAATTCAACGGTACGGATTTAATCTTACATATGTGAGATTAAATCATATGGTTAATCTAACCGTCATACTTGTTTGTATATACTTCAAGATATACGTAAAAATTCGCAAAAAACTGACATTCAGATATTAGGTAACCAGACAAAACATTTTGACGGTTATAAACGAAAACTCACAATTTAATTGTTATTTTAACTCCGATTTTGATGATTTGTTACAAATACACTCCTCAACCCTATACGAGTACGATGAACCAATTCGATCTTTCAATTTAAAATATTTGCACTAGTGGATACCACAAAATATTATGTTCTACTTAATGAAAGTATAAAATAAACTCCAAGTGTTTGTTGAATCTATCGTTTTGACGGAATACACATTCTACAAAACTAGTTTTAACGATCCAACCGTCAAATTTATTTGTATATGCACCAAGATCGCATACATAAAAAATCACAAAAAACTGATATTCAGATATTAGGTAACGGGACGAAACCTTTCGACGGTTATAAACGTAACCTCACGATTTAACGGTTATTTTAACTCTGATTTTGAAGATTTTTTACAAATACACTTCTCAACCATATAAGAATACGACGAACAAATTTGATCTTCAATTTAAAATATTTGCACTAATGGATACCACAAAATATTATGTTCTACTTAATGGAAGTATAAAATAAACTCCAAGTGTTTGTTGAATCTATCGTTTTGACGGAATACACATTCTACAAAACTAGTTTTAACGATCCAACCGTCAAATTTATTTGTATATGCTCCAAGATCACATACGTAAAAAATCGCAAAAAAATTGATATTCAGATATTAGGTAACGGGACAAAACCTTTCGACGGTTATAAAAGAAAACTCACGATTTAACGGTTATTTTAACTTCGATTTTGATGATTTTTCACAAATACACTCCTCAACCATATAAGAATACGATGAACTAATTCGATCTTCAATTTAAAATATTTGTACTAGTGGATACCACAAAATATTATGTTCTACTTAATGGAAGTATAAAATAAACTCCAAAGTGTTTGTTGAATCTATCGTTTTGATGGAATACACATTCTACAAAACTAGTTTTAACGATCCAACCGTCAAATTTATTTGTATATGCTCCAAGATCGCATACGTAAAAAATCGCAAAAAACTAATATTCAGAGATTAGGTAACGGGACGAAATCTTTCAACGGTTATAAACGTAACCTCACGATTTAACGGTTATTTTAACTTTGATTTTGATGTTTTTTTACAAATACACTCCTCAACCATATAAGAATATGACGAACAAATTCGATCTTCAATTTAAAATATTTGCACTAATGGATACCACAAAATATTATGTTCTACTTAATGGAAGTATAAAATAAACTCCGAGTGTTTGTTGAATCTATTGCTTTGACGAAATACACATTCTACAAAACTAGTTTTAACGATCCAACCGTCAAATTTATTTTTATATGCTCCAAGATCGCATACATAAAAAATCGCAAAAACTGATATTCAGATATTAGGTAACGGGATGAAACCTTTCGACGGTTATAAAATAAAACTCACGATTTAACGGTTATTTTAACTTCGATTTTGATGATTTTTTACAAATACACTCCTCAACCATACAAGAATGCGATGAACAAATTCGATCTTCAATTTAAAATATTTGCACTGATGGATATCACAAAATACTTGAGAAGCCGATTTCGAATTTCCCATTGAGAAAGAGATACAATCTTTTTTCTCGGTGAACAAGTAGTTATGAATATTTTGGATACTCCAGGGTTTCTATGATTTAGGGTTTTTATGAGTCGAGTTCATTCACCATATCAGCAATAAAACATCATAATAATTTTCTCTACTTCCTATTGAATTTGAATTCATGCTCCTGAATTGAACACGATTATCGATCCGTTTATCTATATTTTCCGCTGCGTCAACTACAAACCGTCTGATACGGACTAGAAACAAAGTCACAGAAAACAGTATCCCAACAAGATTTCCATATGTCGCCAAAAACAAACAATTGCATGCAGATTGTGATGGATGGAATTGGATGATAATGAAAAATATCATCCCTAGCAGTTAGTCTACAGGTGCATGAATATGAATTGAATTAGGTCCTACTCATATGGTCCAATCTGAATTGTCTGCAATATATTCATGTAATAAGATTTTTTTTCCATGTTTATCTGTTGCTGATGACAGGAATCAGATTAGGAAGGAAAATTAATATCAGTCAATGTTTTAGTGCGTCTGTGGAAACTTGTGAGTGTTCCCTGAGGCCTTGACTATTCAGCTCGCTAGGGTTAGGGTTTAGGGTCTGCATCACATTTTTGACTAAAGGTCTTCCCATAGGTACATCTCCTATCAACCATAAAATTTGAAACGTTGTGTTTTTGTGGTCATAAAATGGGGTTTCTTGATGAATGAAAAATATTGAAAGTGAAAATAATTTAAATAATTTTTAATTTTTAATTTTCATTTTGTATGTATTTCCTTATACATTTCTTTTAGAGCAATTCCACCCCTAAGACTGGGTGTCAGCACCAAACGCATTTATCCACTCAAATGAACAGTAATGGGCCAAAGCATCTCCACCCCTAAAAAAAATGTGCTGGCACCCAGTCTAAAAATGCGCTGGCCCAAATGATCTCCACCCCTACAAAATGCGCTGGCACCCAGCCCATTTCAAATATTATTATTTTCTTTTATAAAATAATAAAAAAATTAGTTTTAATTTCGGATAGGATTTTTAACCAATCTCGTCACGCCACGTGGCATTATCCGAACGTACTATTTTGTGCGTATATTTTCGCTAAGATTTTCAACCAATCCGGACATGCCACGTGTCACTTCCTGTTTACAATAATTTAGGCAAGATTTCGATAAGATTTTCAACCAATCTTGTCACGCCACGTGTCATTATCCGAACGTACTATTTTGTGGATAGATTTCTGATAAGATTTTCAACCAATCTCGACGCGCCACGTGTCACTTCCTGTTTGCAATAATTTAGCCAAGATTTCGATAAGATTTTCAACCAATCACGTAGTGCCACGTGGCATTGTCCAGAACCTCATCCTTTCTTTTTTTTGTCAATATAAACCCTACAACTCTACATCCATCCTCACACCAAACTCAATCCTTCTTTTTAGCTCAAAATCATTCTTCATCGTTTTCAAATCTTGAGTTTTTTTTTTTACAATGTCTTCTTCAAGGAGAGTGCAAAAACAATATGAAGAGCAACAGAAAAGATTGTTGGCACAACAGGAAAAATTGATCAATCTCCAGGAATATGGAGGTGGAGATGAGGCTTTCTTCATAGAGGAGGATGAGGATGATCACCACAGAAGGCAGAGGGCCTCACATTCCCGCCGTGTTTTGGAAGCTGTGGGTCAGATAGCCAAACCAAGACGTGCCGCAAACTTCGATAGAAAAAGGGAAAGACGAGGTAAAGATCTCTTGGAAGATTATTTTATTCCCAACAGTGTTTTCCCTGATCATGTTTTTAGACGTCGTTTTAGAATGCAATGATGTTTGTTCGACAAAATCATGAGTGTTGTTTGCAACCATGATCCATATTTTGTGCAAAAAGAGGATACTTTTCATGTTCTAGGTCTTCTTCCCGAGCAAAAAATTACGGCTGCCTTGCGAATGCTTGCATATGGAGCATCTGCAGATCAAGTGGATGAGATTGCGAGGATGGGAAAAATAACTGTTCTAGAGTCCTTGATGTGGTTTTGCTCTGCAATTGAAGCCCTCTACACCAATGAGTACCTCCGGACACCCACGCCAAGGGACATGCGAAGGCTTCTGAGGAAGGGTGAGATGCGAGGCTTCCCTGGCATGATTGGAAGCATCGACTGCATGCACTGAACTTGGAAAAACTGTCCAAGTGCGTGGCAAGAAGCTTATGGCGACAGAAAATGAGCAAAAACATCATTTTGGAAGCGGTGGCTTCTTTTGATACATGGATTTGGCATGCTTTTTTTGGTGTTCCAGGAGCTCAGAATGACATAAATGTCATTGCCCAATCTCCAGTGTTCGACGAATTGCTGCAAGGAAAATCGCCGAAATGCACATATTGGGTCAATGGTACTCAATACGAGGGATCATACTACCTTGCAGATGGCATTTACCCAAGGTGGTCAACGTTTTTCAAAACAGTGCCACATCCCCAGAGTGAAAAAGAAAAACACTTTGCAAAATGTCAAGAGGGGTGTAGGAAGGATGTCGAGCGTTGTTTTGGAATCCTGCAAGCTCGTTGGGTGATTGTCAGGGCTGCAGCTAGATTGTTTGATGTCGAGGCTCTTCGATCCGTCATGATGACGTGTATTATTCTCCACAATATGATTGTTGAAGATGACTATGATTATGATGTCGTCGATGAATATGAACCTGATCCATTCAACAGCTCACGAACACGTATCTACTGTGCTCCTGACAATACCAAAGATCCCGTGCAACATGAGCCATTGAAACGGGATGGACGTTACAATGAATTGATCGCTCAGTTGTACACTTTAGTGCAAAAGCCATACTGGCACGTAACCCGCCAGAATGACTTGATTGAGCACCAGTGGAGATTGCACGAAGGCGAAGATAATTAAAATGAGGCTTGTGGTTGAAGAATAAATTGTATTTTTTTTAAGTAATCTTATTTAGTGTGTTTTTTTTTTAGTTTATATGGTGGAGGTTATGTAATTTTATTTGGTGTTTTTTTCTAAAGTTTATTTGGTGGGTTATATAATCTTATTTGATGTGTTTTAAAATAGTACAAAAAATAAATTTGAAATTGCATAAAGTTCTAAAAATAAATAAGAAATTAAATAAAAATGACATAAAAAATTAAATAAAGTTCTAAAAATAAATAAGAAATTACATAAAGATTACATAAGAAATTAAATATAGTTCTAAAAATAAATAAGAAATTACATAAGAATTACATAAGAAATTAAATATAGTTCTTAAAATAAATAAGAAATTACATAAAAATTACATAAGAAATTAAATAAAGTACTACAAATAAATACGAAATTATACAAAGTCTGTGGAGCTAGGATATGTGGTGGTAGGATCTTCGTTGCTAGGATTTCTGTAGCTAGAACCCCCTCCACTTGTTTCAGCATCTCTTGCACGCCTCCTTTGCACGACGTCTCTTTTTTCCGATGTCCAAAAATATTTTGAATTCAGAGACAGTCCTACTAGAGACTTGTTCATAGTGTCACGATCTACTTGAGCCATCTTTTCTTCTCTAAGCATCTCATTTTCTCTATAAAGTGCTTCTCTAATCAACTCGTTCTCTCGATTAAGTATTTCTCTTTGTCTTTCAGCCGTCGCATCACGGGCCTCAGTAGCTGCTAGTAAAGCTGCCATAGCAGCAGCTTTTTCCTCATCTCTAGCGTTTTCCCGCGCCATGGTCAGTTCACCTTGCAGAGCAAGTTCCTCCATATATTTAGTGTAGTCATTTCTGGAAGAACTACCTTTTTTCTTTGATGCTTTTTTACCTTGAGGCCTAAGGGAATGACGAGTCGGTTGGGTCTCCGCACTTGTTCAGGCGCCTCTTCCGTGTCTTCAAATGTGTCGGCTTCTTGTTCGGCCGTGTCTGGTTCTAGCGAACTGTGTAGACCCACGCTATGCATGACAACTTCTGGACCGGTTGGCACAATTTTGTATTTGGGGGAATCTTTTACGATTTCCCAACAATCCCATTTGTTGAATGATTTGTTCTGGTTCTTTGAATTATAGAATGCTTGTGCTTGTAGTGTCTATAAAAATGTGGGATAAGATGGTATTAAAAAATATGGGTGTAACACAAATAAATCATTTAAAATATTGATGCGGGTGGAATGCATATAAATTACATATATTACATAAGAAATTAAATAAATTAAAAGATTACATAAGAAATAGTACATAAAAATTACATATATTTAATAAGAAATTAAATAAATTAAAAGATTGGTGTGGGTGGAATGCATATAAATAAATAAAAATATTGTCACCTGATCCACTAAACTTGTCTCACTACGCAGATTACCGGAAGCATGAGAGATGGCGTTTTTCCAACAAGTAAAGGATGGGTTGAGCTTTTTCCAACGACCTTGAAGACCTTGACTAGTTCTTGCGTCTTTTCCATGTACATTGCAAAACGCTTTCGTAATTTTACTCTACATTTCTCGCTTATCCATCTCATTACCCTTAATCGGGTCATGAGTAGCATGATACCAACTTTCACACAACGTAACATCTTCAATGTTCTTCCACGAACTCATTTTTTTCTCAAAGTGTACAAAATATTGAAATGTAGAAAGTGTAGAAAATAATGAAATGTGGTGTAAGGTGGAAGATGAGGGTTAGGTATTTATTAAAAAAAAAATTCTGTATTTTTTAAATTTTTTTTTATTTTTAATTAATTTTAATGTTATTAATTAATCTGGACCGTTGGATTTGAAAAATATTCAAATCCAACAGCCTAGGCGCTGCCACGTGGCCAACGGTCATAATTCTGATCATTGGGCCTTTTTTTTTTGGGTGAAAAACCGTGGACCGTTGATCTGTGATCCAACGGTCCAGGTTAAAAGGAAATTTCAAATTTTTTTTATTGTTGGAAATCCAACGGTCTAGAAAAACTAGATGTTGGAAATCCAAAGGCACTGAGAGAGCCACGTCGCCCACTTCCGGTGAAGAAAAAGTTAGCTGACAGCGGGCCCCGCCACCTGCAGCCCTGTCCCCTACTCGCCCCCACTTGCGAGTGTACCTCACACGCCAGCCAAATAGGCCGATCCCTTGGTCTATCGAAAATGGACTGGGCTGTTACCTGGCTTGGGCTGGGTGCCAGGCAAGTGGGCGGGTTGGAGTGCATCCACTGGGTCCTAGGAGGGTTTTTTGACTAGGTGCCGGGCAAGTGGGGCTCCAGTGGAATTGCTCTGATATTTCTAACACCAACTTCTCTCTCTCTCTTATTTAACATTTAAACGAAACGGTTATCAAATGAAATGTGAAGAAAGCAAAGAGATCTATAGATCTTGGTCCTATTCCCCACTGAGTCATTAGTTGTAGTCCATCGTCAATTTACTTGGACATCTCTGAAGGAGTAGACAAATTTTTTTCTTTAAAAGTGTTATTTGCTAACCTATTTGGCACTTTTATGTTACTTTAAATTTTTTTTACTCCAGCACACTTTTCAACTAACTTTACAAATTTTATCTTTCAACATAAAATGTTTAATCTTAACTTTAGGGAACTGCTATTGATAATCCAAAAATCTCACAAGTGTATTTTTTCTTCTAAATATAGAAAGTTTGGAGTGCAAAATGAAAATTTTGGAGTAGCAATAACAATACTCTAACTTTATCTTATATTATGGGGCCCAAATTTTATTTTAAACTCTTTACGAAATAAATAAAATATATTGCAGAATCCAATTTGCTAATTTGAAGAATTAGCAACATATCAGTTTCTACTTCTTTAACTGCTAATTGGATTGCTATCTTCCTTGGAGATGTGTTTTTCCTAAGTGGCATAGCAAATCTTACTTTCTTTTTTCTTTTTGGGAAAAGCATAGAAAATCTTACTTTACTACCCAATTACTACTGATGAGTCCATATTATACAATATATTTTACCCTAATCTTAGTATTAATTTATTGGTAATTTTGGTAGAATTTTGATACTTTGGTTTATATTTTTAATGTAGGACATTCGACTTCCTCTGGAGCAAAAATTGATGAAACGGATGAATTTTGGAGTGATTCTAATTGAAAGATGTTCGTGAGTCTTTCAAGATAATTGTGTCAAAATTCCAGATTTTTCTACCAAGCCGTTTGACCGTGGTGATGAAATAAAGGCTCAGCGCACAGCTTTCCCAGATTGACGTTTCTGGACGTTTCGGGTATTTTGAAGGTTAAGATGGCATATTTTGAGGAAGATTCCTTCTAAGGATTTGTAGGGGACGTCTTCAAATTTCAAAATAGACATTTTGGGACAAATCGGAGTTGATTTGGTCAGTCAAAAGTGTGATTTTCTAAGAACTCCGAATTTTAGTTCAAATAGGAAACCTTTTATTTTCTGTTTTATTATTTTATTATGTTTCCTAGTTTTATTTTAAGACATATTAGGGTTTTGTTTTTGTAATAGTATAAATAAGGCTTTTTTAGCCATTAGGGGAAGAGGCAACATAGGGGGAGAAGGCACGCATTATTTTGGAGAACTTCATACTTTTTACCTACAAGGTGTTTTCAATCCTTTTTCTAGTTAATATATTTTCTTTAGTTTTTATGATTGTTCGTAACTAGTTCTTTTGCTAGGGCGATGCCTTGAGCCTTAGCATGAATATATGATTTTATTAATTTGCTTATGAATGGACGCATGCTTGCTTTGAATTATTAATCACCGCGATTAAACTATCTAATTGTCTTAGTGATTCGCGACCATTAGGGTTTTTAGACAAGTAATTTGATGCAATTTCTGTTGGAACATCACCCTGAAATTGAGGAGGGCTTCTTGTGATTAGTAATTGTAAGTTCACTTAAGGCGAACATCACGCTCTTAAGGGTTACATGGTTTTTCAAAGGGTTTTCACAAAGGTTAATGAGTCTTGCATGTTTATATTTATTCTGAACATCACAGACGAGTTGCATGTTAGATATACGTTTTCGCTTGAACATCACAAGGAAAATATGTATTAGGAAGACCTAACCTTCAAAGCATGTATGTATAAATTCATGAGTATTGGTAAAATTGCATATGATTGTTAAGGGGACGGCAGAACCCTAGGCTTTTACAAATTGATTTTCTTTAAATTGTTCTCTAGTTAATTTATTTAATTGTTTTTAATTTAAATTCGTTTTTATTATTTTAAATTCCAAAATCATCCTTTTCACAACTTTGTTCTAAATAATTAGCTAAGGATTAGTATAAATACAAATTATTCATTCAATCCCTACGGAAAACGACCTTAGTTGAGCTGCTATACTACGACAACCTTGTTCTCTTGCAAGTATTTTTAAGTGTTTTTTATCTCTACTTTTGTAGGTGGTAAAAATCTCTATCAACTACCTTCCTTAGAGATGCTTTCAGAGATGCGGTCCAATCTGTTTCTTAGGTTGCCACATAGGATACATAGCTAGGTGGGCTTAATGTTTTGTTTAGTGATTTACGAACTACATTTTTATGCATTGTGTGTATATGGTTGACACAAGTTAGTAATGGCACAAATAAGGCAATAACAAGGCTTATCATTCATGTCCGACGTGTTGGAGTTTCACCGTGTTACGGAGAGGATGATGGACCAATTAAGAGATTCGAATTTGGAAAATATGTGAACAACAATTTTAACCGGTGTTCAAACCATTTTCTAATGAGGACGACATTGAAACTGACACACCCCGACCGAAATTGAGGCATGCTGGCTACGTCACGGGGAAGTACTCGTGTGAGTTCCCAGAAACAAAACCGTGAGGGCGTAGTTGGGGCCCAAAGCGGACAATATCGTGCTACGGTGGTAGAGCGGGCCCGGAATGTGGTGGACCCCGGGTCGGGATGTGACAGAAACAACACGTTGGACGTCTGACAAAACAAAAAAAAACTAGTGATGATATTGCATTAAGCAATGGAGCCAAAAACCAAAGATTAATGAAGGACATATCCACTTTTGACACTTACACGTTAATAATGCAAGAAAGAAAAAGAAAAGACATACCAAGATTAAAATTTGCGGCCCAGAATACAACCAATGCTCATCTTGATAAGCTAACAAAAATGTTACTCTTATTGTATTTTCTCTACCACATTTGTATGCTACTCTTACATGGACTTCAGAAAATGTTTTCTCACTGTTAGGAAAAATCAATATGTGATAGAATATTAATAGCCACAAATATAACGCTCGAAAGCATAGTTAATAAATTCGCATAGAATATGCATATTATAATCGTACATACGTATTTTTCAAAAATACTTATGTTTTTCATACATGTTTTAATGATTCGTTTAACTGCACGTTGTTTATAACTCCAAAGTATTATACATGTATTTAAATCATTTTTACATTTGATTACACGTTATTTTAACCCATTTATAAAATTCATGTTTTCTATATGTATTTTTAACATATTATCGAAGAAATAAAAATATGTTAAATAAATTAAATATTAAAATTTTAAAAAGGTCATATTTTTTAAATTTTAACAAAGTTATCGAATAATACATGGGCGTATTTTTAACGTACCACACCCGGTCCGTTCGTTATTTTTTGAACTATGCTTGAAAGCAACCGGGATACTTAATATGTACCAAGAATAAGAATTGTAATCACTATTATTTTATATCGTCGAGATAATATTCAATATTACATAATTGAAATAAAAAACAAAATAGAAATTGAACATGCTGACTTGTATCGTAGATAGAGGTTTGCATATTGTTAATGTCATGGTTGGGTTGGCAAACTATGTCAACTCCTTATGCCACCTGCCAGCCATATATACATAATTATCAAAAATCAGTTACCACTAGCCAACCGTTTTCTTGCGGTTGCCAAAAATCGGTTCAGCCAAAATTATTGGCTGATTCGGTTGGTTAATGGCACAACCGATGGTTTGCAAATAAGGAAAGTGTGGATAATGATCGTAGGTTTGCAAGAGTATGATTCGCATTTGGGTGCTGTGAATACGATTACATTTGTGGACAATAACCATAGGTTTGTTACTTCTAGCGATGACAAGTCGCTTCGCGTATGGGAGTTTGGGATCCCTGTGGTTATCAAGTATATTAGTGAGCCTCACATGCATTCCATGCCATCAATTTTGCTGCACTCCAATCGGCACAGAGTATGGACAATCAGATTCTGATTTATAGCAATAGGGAGAAATCAAGCATGTATTTTTTAAACCCTAAAACTAAGGAGTCATTTATTTTCTAAACCCTAAAACTGAGAAGTCAAGCATGTAAAAAATACCTAAAATATCTAAATAGAAAAGAAAAAAAAAAAAAAATATATATATATATATATATTGGTAGGTATGGCATACCGTCGGCATACAAAATCAATTACCAAAGCCATGCCATTAATTGTCGGTTAGGTAAAATGCAAACCAATTATGAAAAAATGCCAAAACTATACCATACCATTATGAGCCGATCGGTATAGTTCGGTTGGTAAATCGGTTTATGACATAATTTCCCATCCCTAGACATAATTTTGGTTATTTGTTGTCTTGAAGTTCAATCTCCCGTGATTCAACTGTCTATAAATGAAGGACTAACACCAAATAGTTAATCTCTGACGAACATTGTATGTTTTTGTCAAGCAAGTATTGAGCCCGAAATATCAATGTTTCTGTCAATTAAGTCTTCGGCTCATGACTCCAATACCAGAACATTCAAATAAGAATTCCCCAGCGCCCAAGACTAAACTTTTATCTTTAGTCTATCCCTTTCAAAAGATGACAAGCCATTTAAACTTATTGTGTTAATTCTGAACTTGAACCACATCAGCCTTCAAAAGTAGCAGATTTGCGGTTGTAGAGCCCTAGCCTGGGCCCGTTTACTAATTAGTGGGTTTTGGATGCGGGCTGTGTTTAAAACGGATCAAATTAACTAACCAAGACTGAATGGAAAGTCCGATCCATACTGGTTCGTTCGTTCCTATTCGTGTAGGAATTAGGAATAAAATTATATTTATTGGATTCCAAGTCAAAATTTCTCACATGGAAGGGGTTGACATTGATACAAAGTCAGCTCCAATTTTAATCATGCAACTAATCTATCTTAGTCCTCTTTATATACAATTAAAGAATTGCTTTGTCTTCCTTTAGAAAGACCTCACTTCTTAATTGAGAACTCGAAGCTGGGTAAAAATAGACATAATATATCTATTATTCATTTTCAACAGGGATTTTACATACTCGTTCAAATGCATCTGGTCTTAACTATAGTGATTGATAGTACTACGTGGTGGAGTCATCACATGGGTCATTGGTTGTCCATGATTTCAACAACTTCAAAATATCTATGCATATATGATTATGGATTTGTATTTAACCTCTATAAACAGTTATGGAAAACTAAATCATAACTTCCACCTTCTTTTAATTTTGTTTTCTTATTGTCGGAAATTATATATTATAGTATAAAATATTGTAATATATAATTTTAATAATTGAATGAAAAATAGTGTTAACCAATTTCTTAGAAAGGCTATGTTGTTTAGGTGTATTCTCTTGATAAGTGATGTATACTTATAGATGAAAAGATACATCTCTTTAACAAGAAGTACTTGGGTTCTGTATAAACCCATGAAACCATTATCATTAAGGATAGAAAATTAGAGTTAATTTTTACTCTTGAGAAATAGGGTTTCCCCACTTTGTTTCTCTCATGCTTCGTGTGTCAAATCCGAGTCGTGTCTTGAGAGTACGGAATATATGAAGTTCAGCCAGAGTCCGAAGATTGAAGTGCTTTGACTTCGGATTATAGATTGTTGAATCCTGAGAGATGGACGCCTATCGAACTACAATCACAAGAGTAGGGGCGAAATTCTATCTTTAGGACATTGCATTTATGCAAGCCTCAATCTTCAAGTTTGTCAGTTTTTCTAACTTTATCTCTAGTTGTTTATATTAATCTCATATATAATTGATGATGTGAATTTCTTTATGATTATTATTATTGGAATTCTTGTGTTATTTTCATATTTTCTAATATTGCTCCAACACTTTTATCATTCATGTCTTTGTTTTCTCTCTTCTTGTATGTGACTCTATTCTGCGACCAAGTGCTCAATGAAATGACAAGTCTTGGCAGCCACATTACTCGACAGTTTACTACAGTTGCCCTCGACAAACCTCTATTGATCCTAGTAGTTGTCGACATACGTTGGCATAAGCTTTTGGCAAATGTCGTAGGAATCGGCAAGTGCCCACCAGATACTCAACAAAATAGTCCAATGACTTTGTTTTGTCGAAATTAAGGCCCCACAACTGACGTGAATGTGTGATGGACACCTTAAGAAGTATCCCTGTCTCGCAAGAGCAGTAAGGACCTAGATTCTTTGTTAATCAACCCCTCTGCATGCAAAATCTTACCAATTCCTCCTGTTCTTGTTTCCATATTTATTTTCATTTTGGTAGAAGCAAATGAATTATCATTTGCCTCAACTTGCAATACTAAAGTCTATAACAGTATGAGACATTTTTAGTGTGATGATCACACCGTCACATGATGTTACTAATTTACACATTATAATATTGGTAGATGATAGTTAGCATACTCATAGTAGTGTGAATTGATACAATTAAACGAGATGTACGTGTTATTGTTTTTTTTCCTTTTCACTCTAATAAAGCAGCAGCCTCTTTCACAAGCAAGAAAGTGCTTATTTTCTACCAAATTAATCGGTGATATATATGCACAAGAACTAGGAACAGCCTTCACAAAGAGCAGGAAAAGTTAGGTTTTTGAACCAAGTAATGGAAAACATGACAAGGAATTCCACCCTCTCATCACATTGCCTACGCAGCTCAAAACATATGATATACATATGGATGGTGCTATCTACACACCTATTTTACTTCTCATACACTCTTCATGGATGGCGCTATCTACACACCTATTTTACTTCTCATGCCCTCTTTGTTAATTTTTATTATTTAATATTTTTTTAATTCATTCAATCGATGACTAAAAATTATGAAAAATATGTAAAAGATGAAAAATGATGTGTAAACAACACCATCGTATATACATATCACCTCGAATAATCAACTTTTGTTGTGTATTACTATTTCCCAACAATCACTTTTCAAATTGAAAATTATAAGTAGTTGATGCAGCAAGCCACTCTTTTTAGTTATAATATTATATATTTGCTTTGTTGCAAAGTATATTAAAACATGTTTCATTTGTTTGGATGCCAAATGTGCAACTTAATTAAATATATTAGTGTGTTCATTGGTTATTAACAGATATGAAATCTTTTCCACTTTCTCCACCCTTTCAGCTTTTTATTTCCTGGTAATGACACTAACGACCGAAATGATGTACTATACAAAATAATAAATAATTCACGCAAACGATTCACTAAGCGTTTTTTCTTTCAAACACGATTAACCTTGAATACGTGCAATTATCTGCAAAGGCTACATGCAGGGGCGGAGCCAATTCAGGCTTAGAAGGATCAGCTCAACCTTCTGCACATTTGCATCACTATCGCAATGTAGATCTCTTCTAACATTTTGCCAAGTTTGTTCAGCTTTGACTCTTCTCGCCCTAGTAATGATTGAATTCCTTACTAACATTATTTTGGCTTTTAGTCAAAATAAGTCAGGAAAAGTCTATATATAATAATTTTTGGAATGATAATTATCAGTCTAATGCGTGGATATATTGAATTTATTATATTATAAACAGTCATATGACACTAAAAAGAAAAATAATGGAGATACTGCACAATTAGAATGAATCAGAGATTATATATTGGTATTTAAGATATATATTGGTATGGATGTGTATTTTTTTTATTTTGATGAACAACAATGAGTTCAATTTTTTTAGCACTACTCATTTTCAATTGCAAGTGGAAAATTTTAGGTTTGACTCTCAATGTGTGACTTAGTTAAATCTCTCACCTCATGTAAAATTCACCATCTATAACAATATTTCTGACTCCGCTACTGACTACATGTATTCTATTTAAATAAATAAATAAATAAAAACTATTATTTTAAATGTACAATTTACAACTCGTCTCATATTCGTTGTTTCATCACTTGGGTGCCATGTGGGCGGGGTTTTTGTGGGAGACTAAGGTATATGTGGTCATAAATCAAACATAAAAAGTTAATAATCAAAATTAGAATAAAGGTAGCCAAGAGTGCTTTTGCTATGCAACTTGCAGAAAAGTTGCTTCTTTAAAAAAAGAAAGTGGGTAAATTTGTCACTTAATAGTTGAGTCCCGATTTTCGTCAGATTCTTTTTGTGAGGATCTCGAGGATCTGTGAATTATATCTGTTTATCGTACATCGTACGTCAGAAATCATTTTAAATATTTTTATTTAAAAATAAACATAAACAGTACTTAATAAAAACTGATCACACAATGTACAATGAATGAACACGATTCACGAATTTCCATAATCCAGAGAGGATCCTGTTGGCTTAATAGTTCAATTTTTTTTGTAGGGATAATCCATTCTTTATAATTTGGTCATGTTGCCTCAAGTATTTTGTCTAGTGGGTGGGACCAAAATAAGGTGTGCAAGGCAATATGGTGGGCACTAGGCTTTTCATAAGGTTTTTGCATAAAGCAAACAATAATTTTAGTGCCAGCAATTAGCAAAAGCAAGCAACTAAACAAAGGGTCCAATTCAAAGAGAGATTTTCCAATGTGCCAAGAATACGGGTACATATATTATATGTCATTATATAAGTGCAATTTTTTATTTTTTCAAGTGTCCTCTCACTTATATAATAACATACAACGTATATGCTCGTTTTTTGAATACTGTGAAAAATCTCTCCAATTCAAGGAATGGGAATAGGGATGGGAATAAGAATACGGATTGTGCTATTCTTGTCCAATGTTTAACTACCTAATGGATGTTGTTTGGGATTTACCTCCTGGATAAAACATGGGGGGAAATCTTTTAGTTCCAATGAAAAAAATGACACGTGATACATACAATGATTATCCAAAAAATTACTTGATCTTAGTCAAGCACAAAGTTGGTGGTAAATAATCCTAACTTCTGCAATGAGGACAGCTCCATACAGATATAAACTACATGGAGCTTGGTGGAATGACTGCTTATCCACAGTCAACCCTAGTCAACAAAGACAAGACAGTTCTCAGTTTCAACCGAAATCAGCAAGTGCGCACTTGGATATTAAGATCAAACGCGTGGAGGACTATTTATGTTAAAGAACTATCACAGTTGGAGAGTTTTCAACCATTATATTGTTACTTCGACATTGTTAGAATCTTACCTTCCGTCCATTTAACTGAACGGTCGAAGAATCCTTACCCTTAGGACAATGTTTACTAATCAAGAACTAGGGTCAGGAGGAATCATATTAATTAGAAATTGGGATAAGCAGAAACCAACCGAAGTGAGACATTACTCCATTCCACTATGTAAACGCATCCTTATTGTCATTACCGAGTACTACGTGGGTGGTTAACTGTTTCATATGCTTGATGATATCCATGCACAGGTGACTTATACAGTCAAGATCATTCCATCCACATTGCAAATTGACTAGCAAGAAGATCCTTTTTTGTCATGAAAGTGCTTTCACGCATAAACAAAAGTCAAGATGTTATTTTTCTCAAAGAATCCAAAGCCCCCATATGTTGAGGTCCAACTAAAAATTAAGTAATGCAGAAAATTGACATAAAGGTTTATTAGTTATAACATTATGGTTTTGATGTCCCATGAAATACCATAGGAATAGGATTAGGGGGACTTTTTGAAGTTTTGCTTTATATGGCACAGTACACCTTAAGAATCATTAAACCATGATTCCCCTTGTTGATTACAATTGGCAGTCAACCAAAATCCAAGGCTATCCAGATATCACTGACAATTGGCTTGCTTTTGAGAGTGGGGAGGGAATTTGAACGGTTTTTAATTTATTTTGTTGTACGGCTCTTTGTGGAGAATTATTTCACAAAATCAGAATTTTTATTGAATTATGAGTTTTGAACATAAGATATTTAAGTGCATAGCAAACGCTTTTAATTACTTCAACTACAAGTTTATTACACTCCACAGGTAACGTTTTTGAGAGAAATTACTACATGCATTAAACATACAATCAGATAAGAGGAAATGTGCATATGCGGCCGAGGGGCTAAACCACCATATGTGTCCGCTCGCAATTTTTTTTTTCCTTTTAAACACTTATTATGTTAATCTTGTCTTTGTTTTTTCTATTAACTCTCACGCTAAATTCCTTTTGAGTTGTGTATTTTTCTAATATGAATGAGTATTTTGATTCCTCTCACTTGAATTAGTGGCTCTTGGTCTTAGCTTAGGGTCAAGATTCGATCCAATTAAGGGGCAGTCAGATGCATTATATAAAATCCTTTTTTTACCTAAACGAGTAAGGGGTGAGGAGATCCAATTATATTTTTGTCACATGAAGTAATCCACTGGACTCGGGCATCCATGACATGGATTGTGTAAAACCAAGCATAGTTATTTTCTCTTGCATTAAAATTATTTTAGTACCAATGTGACGAGAGAGATACTAACAACATTTCGTGATAAAGAGATAGTAATGAAGTTAATACTGTGATAGTTTTAAATCACATAAACAGATATATGCATGCATTTATACAAGCAGTGGTGGATGTGTATTGGTACCAAGGTGGTTCCAAGACCATCGAGTTTGGGAAATGTAGATGTGAAGATCTTCCGATTACATTTCGAATGTTTGGTATTAGTCTCTTTTGAACCTATCAAGTGTTTGGTGATTAGTCTACTAGGCATATCTCGATAAGTTGCGTATATGTCGATATCTGTTGACATGTGCGCAACATAGTTTGATTGACGACAACAATCTCACCAAGTTTTCTACGAAATGTCTCAGTGAATAAACTGAATTTTTTTGCGCGCTTCGTGCTCTATTTCTATCTAAAATAACTTGTACTTTAACACTGAGACCCTCAGAGTTCGAAGTTTAAATCCACCACTGGATATAAGTCATGTAACAGACGAGATCCTAATGAAGAATAATAATCTCGGTTTCACTCAAGAATCTACCCGTTCCACGACTTTTGAGTTTTGATTCAAATGCTACAGTTATATACCGCATCGATGGTTTAACCGTGCAAAAAAATCTTAAAAGAAAATGGGGATGTACCATAAATTCACTTTTTGCAGAAAATTGATATAGAATATTTATAAACACATGCAAATTTTCAATCCCAGATTACTATCTCGTTTCCGACTATTTACTCAAACTCCCAAAGCACACAACCAGAACATTACAAGTGATCATAAAGCTCAAAGCTTCATGTAAATACGAAGATGAACCTACTGATCTTTTTGTAGAGTCTAAAACTAGGGACTAACTCAAAGTCCTCATCAACTTTTGTTCACCATAGGTCGAGTAATGCACCCTCCTCCCACTCCAAAATATCGAACTAATGCACGAACGTTCACTGATATCGCATTGATTGCATCTCAAACCTCGCATTGTAATGTCCAAACTGAGATCCATGAAGATTGCCACTCAGAAAACTTTTCTCCTCAAGCTTAGGTACGTGTGTAGACATCCCACTAAACGGTCCCATGAAGTTGTTCCCATTTGCAGAACCGAAAACCAAATGCTGTCCCTCATCGGGTGATTTCCAGTCAATGCTCGTGCTGGTCAACTTCTGATGCTGGTGTGGCTGCTGCACCACGGTTGAGGAATGAGCCGATGATGGCGGGCTCTTAGTACTGTCAGGTGAGGCCGGTTTCACATCGGGGAGATTGACTGTTGTGATATCATGGATGCTAGATCTTCTCTTGTCCTTCCCTCCTGTGAGTTGCCTGATAAAGTACTTTTGTGCATGACTAGCAACCTGAGTGGGAGTCCTTGTGGTCACAAAATTTCGAGAGATGTTTCTCCAGTCACCTTTTCCATACTTTTTAAGGCCCATCAGAAATTGCCTGTAGTACAATTTTTACAGAAGCTTCAACATCAAAAGCTGCAGCAGAACACCACTAGGAGGCAAATCCAAAAGCACTTTTCTAGTGAGCCAATATTTTAAACAGATTATTTACTGTTCATGTGTATATTAAATTGTACGAATTAAACCTAATTTACCAGATCAAACAGACTTTAGCCCTCAAAATATCGTAATCTCAGCTTAAGAAGCTCTATATACCATTTAACTTTGTTCAGCTGGATTTTTAACTGTACTTTATGTTTATCTTCTAAGCTTTAATTGGTTTCAAGTAAGTAAACTATTATGAAAGGCTTTAAATCCCGACATGGGATTCAAGCTCTCAACAAATACCAGGACAAATAAATATATCACATATTCAAAAAGTAAGTGTACCTGTGTTCTTCTTCTGTCCATGGCACCCCTTTCTTTCTCTCCTGATCAGCGGGCCTAGTCGAGGCACCTCGCTTTCCACCAACACTGTAAAACTGCTTCAACCCATCAAATCCCTGGTCGTTAACCCACTCCAATGTGAAATTGTTACTGGTGTAACCAGGAATTGGGATAAGCCCGGCTTCGATATCACTGACATCCTCTTCTAATTCCTTGTACTGTTTGATGACATCTCCAACAGTCTTTCCGGGGATCATAGCCGCCACCCTGAGCCACCGCTCAGGCGTGTCCTTATCGTATAAAGCGAGAGCATTTTCGAAAAGCTTGTTCTCTTCTGCAGTCCAATCGGCTCCCTTGCTCTCTTGAAACAACCAATTGGAGTTTTGCAGATTTGGAGAGAAAATTTCCATTCCTCTGAACATGGTTTTTTTTCAAATAGTTTAGCCGATCTGGGCAACAATTGAATCACATAGCAAGTATGCCGATGAGTGTTTCTCTCTCCTCTCTCTCTCTCTTTGAAAGCTCAAAGAGAGAGAAAACCCAGATAGGAAATGCAGAGAAGTGAAGGTCCCTGTGACCAAATAGGCTTTAATTAATCAAGGCGTAGCATTTGGAAAGGAATCTCGGGGGATTTAATGTAAGCACGTGTTGTGGAATCTGAAAAATACCCAACCTTTACAAAACCCAAGGGGAAATCCAATAAGCAAATTCGAAAATATTCGATCTTGGATTGCCAAAGATAAACCCTAGACAGCCAATTCAGAAATACATCGAAGGGAGCAAAACCGAGATCAAGTTTCCAATAATAATTGAAGAGAAATGAAAACTTCAGACGATTATAACGAAAAACCAGAATAGAAAACAAGAACACAATTAAGAAAAGTGGAAAAAGGAGAGTGCTTTTTGCATAGCTGAGCTGAAGAGGAGAAAGTTGATGTTTTCTTTGCTGGGTTTGCAGGTTTTGGAGTTAAAGCTAGAGTGAAGAGGAGAAGAGCGAGGAAGGAGTGGACGCAGAAGGGGGATTGTGAGACAGAGGGATCTATGGAACAGGAACAAAGTAGAGAGAGAGAGAGAGAGAGAGAGAGAGAGAGAGAGAGAGAGTGAAAAATGGAGAGTGGTCAAAGTTGTTGAATTGTGAGATTGGTGGTATGGGGTTTGTGGGCGCAGCGAGTAGAGATAAAAGGGAAAGAGTAGAGAGAGTAGAGAGAGTAGAGAGAGATGCCCAACTAAACTAAATGTTGAGGCTTTGAAATTGACAGCCTGTGATTCGCAGATTGGTGACAGAGTGAGCATGTGGGCCTTTTGGTAATTGCGCACAGAAACAGACCAATTTATTTTGTTTCCTGTTAAAAATCCCAGATAGAACTGTAGAGCAGTTCCGGAGTGGGATCCCCTATTCACTATTTAATCCACCAAGTGAACAGTAACTGTCATAATAAATAGTAACTGTCGTTTGCATATTCACCGTTGCACTTGAATAGCCCTGACAATAAATAATAAAATATTTGTTTTTTTTGTTTTTTTTAAATAATACAAAATAATTTTATTTGTAATTTTGGATAAGATTTTTAATCGTTCTCGTTGCGTCACGTGTCATTATCCGAAAAGACAATTATTAGTGATGGATTTCGATAAGATTTTTATTCAATGCCGTCGTGTCATGTGTCGTTACCTTTTCAGAATCTTTGAGGATGGATTTCGATAAGATTTTAAATCGTTCTCGTTGCGTCACATGTCATTATCCGAAAAGATAATTATTGGTGATGGATTTCAATAAGATTTTTATCCAATGTCGTCGTGCCACGTGTCGTTACCTTTTCAGAATCTTTAAGGATAGATTTCGATCAGATTTTTAACGAATGACGGCATGCCACGTGACACTATCTACAACCTAATCCTTTCTGAATCCTCCATATAATCCATCATTCATCATCTGAAATCTCACACCAATTTTCTCAAGATCTCTATCATTATTCATAGTTTCTGCTTCCTTCTTCACCAAAATCAAAATCTGTATCATTATTCATAGTTTCTGCTTACAATGTCTTCTTCTTCAAGTTTAATGTGGGAAATCGATCAGCAAGAGGAAGAATTGTTTAACCAATCAGAAGGAATGTTCAATCTCCAAGTGGCCCAAAATGAGATGGAAGAAGAGGATGAGGAGCGTAGAATGAGACATGACGATGCAAGAATGGCCAGAGCCTCACATTCTCGTCGAGTCATCCAAGTTGTGGCTCAGATCTCTAGGCCCAGCTGTTTCGGAAACCTTGATAGAAGTAGGCATCGACGAGGTGCGGAGCTCTTGGACGATTATTTTGTCGTAACAGTGCATTCCTTGATACGTACTTCAGACGTCGTTTTAGAATGGAACGACATTTGTTCAACAAAACCATGATTATTGTTTGCAACCATGATTCTTACTTTGTGCAAAAGAAGGATGCTTTTGTTGCTATGGGTCTCCTTCCTGAGCAAAAAATTACTACTGTGATGCGGATGCTTGCGTATGGAGCATCTGCAGACCAAGTGGATGAGATAGCGAGGATGGGAAAATCAACCATTTTTTAGTCCCTGATGAGGTTTTGCGGAGCGATCGAATCTATCTACACCGCAAAGTACCTCTGGAAATCTACTAGCATGGACTTGCAAATGCTTCTGAAGAAGGGCGAGATGCGAGGTTTTCCTAGGATGATTGGAAGCATCGATTGTATGCACTGGACAACGGGTCGACCCCGACGCTTGTTCAGGGAGGACGTTTCGGGCACTTCTTCTGCATCATCTTCATGAACATGCGAGGCATGATCGGGTGTAGAGTGTAGAGGGGTGCTGTACATGAAAACTTCTGGACCGATATGCACAACTCTGAATTTAGGACAATCTTTGACAATATTTCAACATTCCCACCGAGTGAATGATTTGTTTTTGGTTTTGGTTTTGGCATTATAGCAAGCTTGTGCTCAAAGTTCTTACACAATGCGGGAGAAGAAATAATTATAATGAAAGTAGGTAACAATTAATTAATACAAACAAATAATTATAATGGAAGTAGGTAACAAATAAATAATACAAACAAATAATTATAATGAAAGCAGATAACAAATAAATAATACAAACAAATAATTATAATGAAAGTAGGTAACAAATAAATAATATAAACAAATAATTATAATGAAAGTAGCTAACAATTAAATAATACAAACAAATAAATAATATATTGTTACCTAATTCGCTTAATTTTCCCCACTTTGAAGATTACCACTAGCTTGTGCCAAGGCGTATCTCCACGTACTAAACGATTGGCTAAGTAATTTCCAACGACTGGACATCGATTCTTTGGTTCTTTTCCCACCCATTTTCTCAAGATAATTGGTATGAATAAGGCTCCACATTTCTCGCAACTGCATCTCATTACCCGTAAGCGAATTATGAGTAACTTCAACCTAGCTAGTACACAACACAACATCTTCAAGAAACGTCCAATTCGTACCTGCATCATTAGTAAAATTGGATTGAAACTTTGAGAGAAAGATAGGAATGTGGTTGAAAGTAGTTGAGAAAATATGAAATTGTGGTGTAAGGTAGAAGATAATGATAAGGTATTTATAGAAAATATGCCACGTGTCACAACGATAAGTTTTATTTTAATTTTTTTGACGGTTGGAAATCCAACGGTCCAAAAATTGTTGCCGTTGAAGACGAGGGGAAGCCACTTGGCTTCCCAAAGGTAACATTTCTCAGTGGGCCGCGGGCCCTAATTTCTGAAATCTTGTCGGACGACGAGCCCATACTTGCTCTTGAGGGCCGTGTGCCTGACAGAAAAAAATAAAATATGTGGCTGACGTCGCCGTCAGAAAGCCTTCGGGCTGGCAACTTGTGCCAGACATCTCCCTCGGGCCGGGCCTGTCCCTCGGGCTACTGCACGCTGGACCAAATCCGCCGGGCTCTCTGGCCCTGTTCCCGCGACCGTCCCTCGGGCTCCAGGCAACGCTGGACCTGCTCTTATATGTTATAAACTTGGGTAAATTACACTTTACCACCCCATGTTTGAGATTTATTGCAACCTCATAGAACATCTTTAAAAATTTCACTTTCATACCTCATGTACTATTTTATTTCAATATAATATATCCGTTACATTTTCATCCATTGGTTCGTTAATAGCTGATGTAGCAGTAATGGACCCCATTACACGTCATCTCACTTCCTCCAAAACTTGGACACGTAGATATTTATCTCCCACGTCATAAAAAAACTTAAATACAAAATTATATTAAAACAAATAAAAAGGGGCCCACCCCTTCTTCTTCCACCCGACCACAAGGCCTCCATCTTCTCCAATCTTCATAACCACCAGCGCATCACCCCCTCCTAATCCCTAAACCCTCATTCTCTAATTCCCCCAATTTTTCTTCGACAAGCCCCCCTCTTCGATAAGCTCCTCCTCTGCATCTTCTCCAAGCTCCCATTTCCCATTACCTCCCCAACTCTCTGCAAGTGCTGGCTCATCGTGGCATAAACAACAACACATATTGAAATTGCTAATTGCCAAGCTAAGCACAAATTCAAGTTCAACAATCTAAATTGCTAAATGGGTGGATCTAGTACAAGTAAAATGCCACCAGAATCAGCATAACCTTTCATTCCATTAAAAAACCAAACTCATATTTCTCAATTTCTAGATCTGAATGCCAATAATTTGCAAAAATTAAAAAAAAAATTGATAAAATTGAGAAGAAAAAAACCCTTTATCCCATAAGGGGACTCCACGAAAGTAAGCTTCTAGGTTTGCTGCGAAAGCAGTGGAAGGAAAACCCCTTTATCCCAATCCCTAAACCTCTATTCTCTAAGTTTTCCAATTTCTTCTTATTCTTCTTCTTCCCCAAATCTTCCCCGAAAAAAACCCATAAAATTTCATTGATTTTGAAATTTTATTTCCCAAAATTCAAAACCATCATCTTCTCCCGACAGCTTACCGGAAAATCTGAAAATAACCCTCCCAAGTTTCCTCCAATCGTATGGCGCACTTACCGGATCTTATCTGCCTTCACCTTCGACAACACACTGCAGCTACCACGAAGTCTCGAGCTTCAACAATCCACGAGTTCAACAACACATTAAAGCTCCACGAAGCCCCGAAATCAACGACTTTGCTGCAGCCTGTGTTTTTCTTCTACAATCCGAGCCTCTACAATCAGCAGCCACGATGTCGTTCATAATTTGTCAAGATGTCGTCCACAATTGTTGCTACCACAATCCAGATGAACACGACCTTCCCGGTTTTTTGATCTGAAGTCGCCGACGAGAAAACTTTCGTTGTTCACCAGCCGCAGATGAACACGAACCCAGAAAAAACAATTGTTCTTATGTTAGGAACATCCCAGAAAATTTCCAAAGGAGATTTCAAATAATGTAACCTCTTTTACTTTTCCTTGCCCATCTCTAGATTCATTGTCATTAGACGATTTGAGGTTCTAATTTTTTGGGTTTTTTCCTTTGAAATTTTTAGTCAGGAGTAATGGTGTGTTTGAAATTGCAGAAAGAGAATGGAAAATCTAGGAAGGAAGGGTGATCTGGTGGGGAAGATGAAGGGGGTTCGGGGTTTTTTTTTTAATACTTTTCTTTAATTAATTATTTTAATATTTTAAATTTTTTATTAAGTGTTTAGCCAGGTGGCATAAATGTGGCAGCCAGTCAGCACAAATGGAGACCCCTATATTTGCCACGTCATCACTTAACGGATTTTCTAACAGTTGTATGAAATTAAAATAAAATGATAAGTAAATGTATGAAATTGAAATGTTTTAAAGATGTTGTAAGAAATTGAAATTGACCATAAACCTGAGGGGGTAAAATGTAATTTACCCTATTAGATTTGATTGTTTAAATTCTAGTTTAGATTTGATTCTAGTTATTCTTCCCTATTAGGACTTGTATTTCTTGGAGGAGAATGATTTCTTCTCTCCCTAATTGATTTATTCTCTCCCTAATTACTATAAATAAAGGCACTGCGTAGGGGGAATAGGACATCCTCTACACAACCCTACAAACACGTCTCTCTCTATATTCTCCCTCTGTGCCACCGGCCCTGTCTCCCTATTAGTTAAATATAGGCCACAACATGTTATCAGCAATCTCCTACCGCTGTGCTTAGAAATCTGGCGTGGAAGTTTTCTGCATCAAACCATTTCACCAATATCATCACGCAATCAGTTTCTTTCAAAACAATGGTTTTTATTTCGATATTTTTGCAGCCCTGATAGCATGAACATTCACCATAATGCATGACCCAACTTTACGTTTTTCGAATTTTGGATTCTACATAAATTGTGTATGCATTATATCCATAATTGTTGAATTATGTGAATTTGATATTTGCCATAAATTGCATCAAATATATGTTCACTCATTAAATTATTTAATTGATAGCATTGAATTAATCTGGAAATTGAAAAAAAAAATTAAAAATTTAGTGTTCTTCAAATCAATAACCTGAGCTTCATTGTTTATTTTTTTTAGATAATTTTGGTTTTATAATTTTTCACCCACACTTTAATTTTGGCCCCAAGTCCAAATAATTAGTTCAATTATAATTATAGACCTGAAGTTCTATTTGCATATTTCCTTGTTGCATATTTCTGTATATATATTTGTGTTTGTCTGCAGGAACATATGAACCTAAAGTTCATAATTATTTCGAAACCTGAAGTTTCTAAAAACATGCCTTGTTTGAAAACCTAAAGTTTTTCTTAAAAACATCACCCATGAAAACCCAAAGCTTTCTCATGTAAATTTAAACCAATACATGTCTATTAGAACCTGAATGTTCTACTCCTATGTGAATGGATTGATTTTTCTCCATTACACTAACCACATCTTGTCCATTTATTTTGTGATAGGAACGTGTTGAATTTGAACAAACTCGACTTTACCGCTTTAGAGGTCTTTGGAAAAAAACTACCTCAAGTGGGTCTAAGATGTGAAGCTCCACCTCACTGCAAAAATTTGTGTTCCGCCATTGAAGATGAGACGGACAACCCGGTTGGCGAAGCTGAGAAAGCCACTGCCATGATCTTCATCCGAAGACATATTCATGACACACTGCAAGCCAAGTACCTTGCTGAGGAGGATCCACGAGCACTATAGGTCGCTTTGGCTAATCGTCTTGATCATGAAAATGACATCTTCTTGTCTGAAGCAAGACATGACTGGCAACATTTGCGCTTCCAATACTTTAAGTCTGTGAATGAATATAATTTTGAAGTTTGTCGAATCTGATCACTCCCCAAGTTCTGTAGCGAGACCTTGACCGAATAGGATCTCTTAGAGAATACCTATTCGACATTCTCTAATACTAATATTGTCTTGCAGCAACAATATAGGATTCAGAAGTTCACTAAGTTTTCGAATTTGATCTCTGTTTGACTTTTCGCTGAAAAGCAGAATCAGCTGTTGATGAAAAATCATCAAGCTCGACCTACTGGAGCGACTGCTGTCCCTGAAGCATATTATAGCACAAAACAACGCCCAAAACGCCAACATAGGCATGGTAGGGGCTGCCAGAAGCCACCCCGTAAAGGTCAACAGTACCAAGATAGAGGTTTCTGACTTTCAAGAGGCTATTACCTCTATGGAAAATTAGAATCTTAGACATCAAACTATTTTCTAGTTGAAATTTAGACAAATTTAGACAATGGGGCCGAATGGCCAAAACCCCTCTTGTTTTTGGTTTAATTTTTGAACAATTTTCCTTTATGTATGCATTATTTGTTGGTGATTTGGTTTTGGATATTAAGTTTTTAATAATTACCACCCTTGAATACTTAATTATTTTGAGTGGATATTTGTTTTAAGAACTTTTGCATGTGATCGATTCAAATTAATTTTATTTCTAGGTATGGCTAGTGAGAAAGTTGGTTGTCTGACAGATAGTGCAACTACACACATCGTTTTGTGTGAATGCATTTATTTCCCTAACTTCATACCTAAGAATAGACATCTGACAACCCTCTTAAGCCTATCCAACTTGATCGAAGGATGCGGTAAAGCACGTATAATGTTGTCCAATAGCACAATTTTGACCATTGTTGAGACACTTTATTCTCCACGTTCTGGAAGAACGTTGTTGAGTTTCAAGGATATTAGAGATAATAATTACCACGCTGAAACCTATGTAGAAAACGGAGTTGAATTATGTGCATCACTTCCTATGTGGCTAGCCCTACCTCTGGGACCGCGCACGAAATTACACTTTGGCATGATCGTTTGGGACACCCTAGATGAACAGCAATGCACGGTATCCTCAAATCATCACACGGCCATCCACTAACCCAAAGTTTAGGTTCGATTCAAGGAATCGCATGTCAAACCTGCTCCATGGGAAAGCTTATTACTAAGCCTTCTTATGATAAGATTCGTTCGAATCATCCTATTTTTCTAGAAAGGATTCAGGGGGACATTTGTGGACCGATTCACCCTCTATGTGGACCATTTAGATATTTTATGGTTTTGGTTGACGCTTCCACACGTTGGTCACACGTATGCTTGTAGTCCATAAAGAACGATGCATTCTCCAAACTGTTGGCTCAGGTTATCAAGCTTAAGGCTCACCACCCTAATTGTCCCATTTGATTGGATAATGTTGGATAATTCACATCTAAAACTTTTATTGACTACTGCATGTCTGTTGGGGTTGAAGTTGAACATCCAGTACCCCATGGTCACATCCAGAATGGCTTGGCAGAGGCATTCATTAAACGCTTACAAATGATTGCTCAATCGTTGTTCATAATACCAAGTTCTTGATCGTTGCTTGGGGCCATGCAATATTGCACGTAGCCATGTTGGTCCGTCTGAGCTCTGCTGCGACCCAACCATATAGCGCCCTTTAGTTGGTTACCATATACGAACTCGACATACTGCGTTTTTTTTTTTGTAAGGTCTATATGCCAATTTTGCCACCCTTACGTACAAAAATAGGGCCTCAGTGAAGGATGGGAATTTATATCGGATGTGATTCTCCTTCAATCATTTATTATTTAGAACATTTGACAGGCGATCTATTTATCGCTCATTTCGTGGATTCACTTGTATGAGACAATCTTCTAGTCGTTAGGAGGAGATAAGAACGTCAACGTTCCTAAAGAACAACGTAAATTATCGTGGATGACTCCTACTTTGTCTTATTTAGAACCCAGCACCGCTCAATATGAGACTGAAATGCAGCGCACATTAGATATTCAGAGCATAGCTCAGAGCATGTCATATGCTTTCACCGATCTAGCACGAGTGACATGATCACATATTCCAACTGTGAATGTGCTTGCAAAGATGGATGTACCAATTGTACAACGGACTTCCCTCCTGGAGGCCTAGGATGCCACTTTGGCCGATCCACGTACATTAGTGGCTAGCCAATCACCTGTCCTTACACAAAAACATGGTAGACCTCTTGGTTCAAAGGATTCACACCCCCGAAAGGGGAAACCCACGACACAGGCCCTTGAAAAGCCTACCGTGAATCCGACTGTCGCCTACTCATTCTATCCAACTCATGAGGAAATTCTAAATTACAGAAGCGTCATTGAAGAGACGAATCCACCTCCCGAGAATCGTGAGATTTCGTTCCATTAAGCTAGCTTGGATGATGCTTGGTGTAGAAATGAGATGATCATCAACAATGCATCAGCATATGCAGTAGCTATTGAGATCATGTTGAGCGATGACACTAAACCTCGTTCTGTTGATGAATGTCGACGTAGAATCGATTGGTCAAATTGGAAACAAGTAATCTAAGTCGAACTCGATTTTCTTGTGAAACGTAAGGTGTTTAGACCTATAGCTCTTACTCTTCCACATGTGAAGCTCGTTGGCTACAAGTGGGTTTTCGTTCGGAATCGTAATGAGAAGAACAAAATTGTGCGTTACAAAGCTTGTCTTGTTGCACAAGGCTTCTCACAACGCCCCGGGATTGACTATGACGAAACTTATTCACCTGTTCTGAATGTGATTACTTTTAGCTACCTTATCAATTTGGTAGTTTCTGAAAAACTGAGTATGCAGCTGATGAACGTAGTAATTGCGTATCTCTAAGGGGATCTTGATACAGAAATTTATATGAAAGTTCCTGAAGCACTTACATTGACTGGATCAAATATTTCCAAACCTCGGAACACGCTCTCAATTCGACTTAGGCATTCACTCTATGGTTTAAAGCAATCTAGAAGAATCTAGTATAACTGTCTGAGTGAGTATTTAACTACTCATGGATATGTGAACAACGAACTATGCCATTGTGTGTTCATTAAGAAGTCGCATTCCGGTTTTGCGATTGTTGCAGTATATGTCGATGGTATGAATCTCATCAGAACTCCTAAAGAGCTCGTGAGAATTACCGCGCACTTGAAGTCGAAATTTGAGATGAAAGATCTAGGAAAGACTAGATACTATCTTAGTCTCAAGATAGAGCATCGTTCGGATGGAATAGTAGTACATCAATCGAACTACACCCAGAATGTGTTGCACCGCTTTAACGAGGATAAAGCGAAGCCTTTGAGTATTCCTATGGTTGTTCGATCGCTCAATGCAAAACGAGATCCCTTCCGTCCAAATAAGGATGATGAAGAGATTTTGGAGCTTGAAGTTTCTTATCTAAGTCAGTAAGGCGCTTTATTGTACTTGGCTCAATGCACTAGACCCGACATCCCCTTCACTGTTAATCTTTTGGCATGATACAAATGCACCAACACACAGACACTGGATTGGTGTTAAAGATATCTTCCATTACCTTAAGGGTACCATGGATTTGGGCTTGTTCTATCCCTACGGATCCTTGAGTGATGCCACACGCCCTTATCTCGAGTCGATTCTCGCCTTGTTGGTTATGTCAATGCAGGATACTTATCTGATCCGCATAAGGTGCGTCAAACGGGGTTATGTCTTTACCGTTGGACGCATCGCAATTTGTTGGAGGTCAAATAAACAGACCTTAGTTGCCACTTCGTCAAACCATGCTGAAATTCTCATCTTACACGAAGCAACTCGGGAATGCTTTTGGCTGAGAGCAGTTGTGGGCCATATTCGAAGCTCCTGCAATCTTTACCATGTCATTGACATCTCGACGACGTTCTATGAAGACAACGCGGCATGCATCGAACAGCTCAAGAAGGGTTACATCAAATGAGACAACACCAAGCACATTGTGCCGAAGTTCTTCTTCTCACATTAACAACAAGAGCATCAGAAGATTGAAGTCACTCAAATTCGTTCACAAGACAAGCTGGGCGACCTTTTCACCAAATCACTACCGAATGCAACCTTTCAAAAGCTTGTTCAAGGAATTGGTATGCTTAAACTTTCTAAGTTGTAACATTGCTAGTTCTCTTTGGAATTATGTCAAACTCAAGGGGAGTATCCTGAAGTATACTTACTTGCTTTTAATGTACTTTTTTCCCTACGATTAGGAGCATTTTTTCCACCGGGTTTTTGCTACCTAACGAGGTTTTGACAAGGCACCCACCTTGGGTTAATCATATCCCTGATGACATCACGTAGACGTTTTATTTGACTTTGCATTTCTCACGTATTTTTCCTTATACTATGGATTTTGTCCCTACTTGGGTTTTTACCATAACCTTAAGGTTTTTTGTGAGACTTACTTCCTTATGCAAGTTCCTACCTTATTTGAGAATATCGAGTTCCCATAATCAATGCCGATGAGTCGACTTCCTCAACTCTACATGATGCCGAATCTCTACTTAAGTATTTACACACTCAAGGAAGAGTGTTATAAACTTCTTATTTAAGTGTGATTGTGTAAATCCTAGATTAGATTTGATTCTAGTTATTCTTCCCTATTATGACTTGTATTCCTTGGAGGAGAAGGATTTCTTCTCTCCCTTATTACTATAAATAAAGGCACTGCATAGGGGGAATAGCACATCCTCTACACAACCCTACAAACATATCTTTCTCTATATTCTCTCTTTGTGCCGCCGACCCCCTCTCCCTGTCAGTTAAATATAGACCACAACTTTATATTATATTTTTTGAAAATGCGAGATTTTTTTTTTTTGAACAAACGATATTATTTACATTAAGGAGGGGTGGGCTTAGTCTCATAATGAGTTTGCAATAATGTGGTTCAAATTTACATTTGGCAAGAATCGAACCTAAGACCTCTCACTTACTAGTAAAGAAGAATATCACTAGACAATAGTATTAAGTGGAAATCATACACACACGAGCACAGGGATTATTTATAGTAATTAGTGTGAAAATCATAATTAATTAAGTGTGCTGAAATTCGTGAATAAATGTCGGTAGAAGTGCACTTGCATATATAATGCCATATGCATGTGCATTAGAAAAGTATTAGGGTACTTGTTAGTCGTTTTCATCTTATAATTAATCTTTAAACTCTCTTAAATTTTTACTAGTGCATGAAATTGAAGATTATACATCTGTTGGGTTTGTATATATGAACAAAGTCAAATAAATAACCAATCATGTTAAATTTCTATATAAAATATATTGTATTTCAACATATATATTGGTCCTTGCGATATAAGGTAACAAATATTTCAAATCAAATTCTAAAGTATTCTAAACACAAAAACTTATTCTGCCGACCCTTGCAATTAACTTAAGTGGTAAGGTAAAATGGGTTCGTATTGTTGAAGGTATAATTTACTGAACAATTATGGAGGCTAGAGAGAGAGGGAAGGTGCAGCATAGAGAGAGAAGAATTGTGAGGTGTGTGTTATTCCACCTGCATTGTGCCTTTACTTATAGTAGTAGGATAGGTAAAATCCTCACCCTTTTTGGATTACAACTCTTAATAGGTAATCAAGTCTAATAGGAATATAAGAGATATTCCTAGATATATTAGGATTTACACAATCACATTCCTAATCTAATAGGACTGCAACACTCCCCCTTGAGTGTGTAAATACTCAAGTAAATGGTGCATCAGGTCTTCAGTGATGAAGCAAGTACAGTTCATGAAGTCATCGGCACAATGATCAAATGCGAGTCTCAAATCAACGGAAAAATGCATAATACGTAAAACTCACAAAACCTTGCTATAGTAAAACCCAAGGTGGGAGAAAACTCATAGGCTAAGGAGAAAAGTGAGAAGTTGCATTAAGTCAAAACTATACATCTTCTGGACGCAAGTAGAAAAACTCACAAGGGTATGATCAGCCCAGGATTGGTGCCTAGTTAAAACCTAGTTAGGTAGCAAAAACCTAGTGGGAAAAATACTCCTAATATTAGGGAAAAAGAGTACATTAAGATCAAGTGAGTATACTTCTGGATACTTCCCCTGAATTTGACTGAACTTCCAAATGAGAACCACAAGCATTGCATACGAATAGTTAGGCATAACAATTCCTTGAACAAGCTTCTGGAAGGTTGACTTTGGCAGTGACATCGTGTAGAGGTCGACAAGGTTGTCTGGGATCGGCTTGCATGACTTCAATCTCGTAATGCTTTGCTGATGTAGATGTAGACGCAATATGTCTTGGCATTGACTTCGTTGACGTATCATGCCTTGGTCGGGTGGATACATGCGGCATAGTCTTCATGGATCGTTGTTGGGACTCAACGATGGATGAAAATAGCAAGTACTTTAAATATACTCAACAAGAACTCCTAACCATGTCTCACTTGTGGCATAGTGAAGTGAGGTGAGTCTTGGAACGATTCGAAGATTTCGCAACTAAGGTCATATCATGGACCTCCAAGATATTGCGATATCCTTAACGGTAAAGACATAACCATTTGGGGATTTTTCCTTGTGTGGGTTTGATAAGTAACCAGCATCAACATAACAAACAAGGAAAGCATTATTCCGAGGATCAGGAGGGGTTGGATCCGCTCGAGATGCGTTGGGATTTGCCCAAATTCATAGTAACTTCAGGGTACGTTTTTAATACCAATTTAGTGGTTGCATGTAGGCGTGGTGTTACATCTCAATAGCGAAGGAGATGTCTTGTCTAATACGATGAGCTAAGTACAATGAAGCGCAAAGTTGAACTTAGATATGGAACTTCAGATTCCATAATCTCTTTAAGGGTCTCATTTACATATAACGTATGGACGATCAAAGGTATACTCAAAAGGTAACACCTTCAAGGTGTAGTTCGATTGGTAGACCAAAATACCATCAAAATAATGCTTGAACTTTAGGTCAAGGCATAAACGAGTTTTCCTAAGATCCTTCATCTCAAATTCCATCTTCAGGTGCGAGGCAGTTTTCTCAAGCTCTTCCAAAGTCTTAGTGAAATGCATATCAACGACATAAACTGTAACTCTAGCAATTTGGAATAAGACTTCATAGTTTAACACACAAGGGCATAATTCATATCTCTAGCTGATCAAATAATCACTTAGACGGGTATACCACATCCTGTCGGATTGTTTCAATTCATAAGTGAATGCCTTAAACGAGTTGAGAGAGTGTTCCGTGGTTAAAAACTATTTGAATCAGTCCATGTAATTCTTCAGGAACTTACATATAAATCTTCGTATCAATATCCCCATGGAGAAAACACTAACCATATTTCATAATGCTTCTATCAATCACAAGACGTTTGAGAGAAACCTTGCACCGTAAAGCGTGCATCATATCGCACTATTTCATTTATCTCGTAACGCTTTCTTTTCCACTTGTAACACAACAGGATTACCTTGGGCAGTGTAGGAACTACGGGTCCAAACACACTTTGGTAGGGATTTAACCTAGATTGTAATTTCGGTTGTCCAATCAGTTCTACGTTATCACTTAATCAGTGGAACACGGGTTTGATATCATCGCTTTTCATTTATGTCAGTAGCTACCATATAAGTGAAAACATCATCGATGGTAATCTCATTTCAATTTCATTTAGCTCATCCAAAACCAAGAACTTCAAGTCTTGGGAGTAATCCGGATTAATCTCATGAGATGGGACTGATTTGAAACAGCGATCAAGTATAGATTCATTGTTGTGCCGTGTTTTCCTCTTCTAGGGAAGTGAATTATACGAACCGAGTGATCTGTCATGCTCCAGGCTAAGACATATTGATTGAGTATCAGTCGGTGTACCGGACCGTCCAACATAGGCAGCACACCCTCCAGGGATGTTGACTCGACGTCCGTTAAGTACGTTTATCCTTGCAAGCATGTTTGTAGCTAGTATATGATTTCATCACTTTAGCTAGATTAGAGGAATGCGTCTGGAGCAACATTTTGAAAGCTAGAATTTATCACACTTGTGCGGTATGGGGATTGAGATGAAACATAATGAGCAACGTTCATGCAAATTCGCGCCGTTCTCCAGGAACATTGACGTTCTTATCTCCTCCTAACAGCAGGAAAACGGTCTCATTAAAGTGACAACTCACAAATGAGAGGTAAAAAGATCACATGCAAGGGCTCGAAGAGAGCTAGTGTGAAGGAGAATCATAATCGACAAAGATTCACATCCTTCGCTGAGGACCCATATTCGTACCCAGTAACCAACTGTAACATCATCTAGGTTGGCTGGCGGTTGGCCTCAAGGTGGACCAACATAACTGCGTACAAGATTGCATATCCTTAGGCAGAAACCAAAAACTTGGTACGTTTACCAAAATCTGAGTGATCATTTCAATTGCGGTTTCTGATCACTAGGCGAGGCTATTTGGGGTGAACATGGGAATTCGATGTTCAATTATAAACCTAAAATACATGCAATACTTTATTGAAAACTGTCGATATAAACTCTCCGGCATTATCCAGTCTCCCAGACTTTATGGGATAAGTAGGGTGGTGAACCCTTAATCGGCCAAGAGGTTTAACAGTAATGTGTGTGGACAAACATGTGACCAGTTTATCGATTCATCAACCAAAACCATAAGTATTTATATGGTCCGCATTTTGGTTGTATTAGTCCACATATATTCCTTTGAATCCACTATGAAAATGGGTGATTTCATATCTTTGCGAGGGATGAAATCAATTTTCCTAATGAGCAGGCTTGGCAAAGTGTGCTTGTAGGCACAAGATCCTTACTTTGGGTAAGAAGATGCGTCGTACCATCATTGTTCGACTTAAGCGTCCCAAATGGTCATGCGAAAGCAAGTAAACTGATCAATCACCAGGCTCCAGGCGGCCACATATGGTGTGTTCCTAGTTGGGGGACAGCCTAATAGCCCTAAATCAACGCTTCATTTTCATTTTTGGAGGTGGTGCAAAGATGTTTCACTCTATTTTCTTCAGTGGTTTCATTTATGATCATTGTCAACTCGACTATCCTTTAAAACTCAACGATGGGGAGAATCTAAAGTCCCTTAAATGGTAATTCAATACCATTCATACAACGAGGAGCGTGCCAATGCTCTTAGTCAGATTGGATAAACCTGAAGTCGTTGTTAGAGATATGATTTAGGTGTAAAGTTATTGTGCGTAGTATCGCATTCATCCAGACAACTAACTTTCCCACATTCCTACCTAATCACATGTTTAATTGAATTGGGTCACATGTATTAAGAAACATGATTCAATTAACTCATATTCGAGGACAATATCAATAAGATTATCCATAAGTAAAACAATCACCAAATATGAATCCAAGAACATGAAAAAATGTTCACAAAGTAAATGGTTTAAATGGTGTTCGGTGGAGCAAAATTAGTCTCACATATTGACTACTAAAATGGTACTCCTCAACAACATTGGTAAGGGCACGAACAGGTGCATAACCAATGATCTATTCCATCAAGACGGAAGTAGATTATGCAGGGTTGAGGTTTGGAAATATTATCCCTTATTCTTAAAGTTTTATGTCTTAGGTGCCAAGGATCATGCTTCGGGCATGATGCCACACCTTGGCAGGCCCTAATTCTACCATATGTTGTAAAAACAAACTCGAAATTGAATTGTGAGAGAGATAGACCTGAATTGGGTTCGGTAGGCTCCAGCCGAAGCTGGATAGGTCTGTTCGGTAGGTCTTTGCCGAAGTAGAGTAGTACCGTTCGGTGCATCGCTGCCGAAGCAGAGCATGCACTTTGGTGCATCCCTGCCAAAGCAGGGCATCACCATTCGGTAGACTCCAACCGAACTGGGTTTATACCTTTCTCTCACGTTTGTGGTAGTAATCAGATTCGAGAATTTGGTAAACCTTCGCTTTCTACACTGCTGCTTCAAGGGCGAGTTAGAAACATGGAAGGACGAGAAAAGTATTCTTCAGTCAAAATTCGATCGGATTTATAAACTTCAGAATCATACTCATTCATGGACGTAATCATGGTGTGCTTCAGGCAATGTCTTTCATGATTAAACAGTCCGTATGAGCGAGCCAAAGAGCCATGGAATCCTCGTTTAGGGAGGTATTTCCATTTGTAATGCTTCGAGCATAAGTCTTCGAATGAAAATCATGGTGGAGGCTTATTCAGCTCTTCCTTGCCATTGTTGGCTTCAATGGTTTCTCAACTACTTGATAGTCAAGTGGAGATTCACATCTTATACCCCACATGAAGTGGTTTTTATTAGAAACATCCAAATCAGGGAAAATCAAACTTGTGACGGTTCGACAATCCACTGAATTGGAGGGAACAAGTTTGTGATTGGTGCTATGGGAATGAATCATCCTTAAGCATCAGAGTTAGAACATTTGAGTTCTAACACATGGTTTTCATGAAAAACGTCGGGTTTTCATGGGTATATTGTTTTATGAAAACTGTGAGTTTCCAAGGGCACTAAATTTGAAACTACAGGTTCAATTTAGTTTACGAACGTTTAGCTCATAAAAGAGAGGTTCCTGCAAGAGGACAGAATGCAATATGCTGATTTAAGTGTAATGGATTTGAGTTGCTTCAAGAACTCAAGTGTGAGCACTTCGGGACTACGAAAGTGAGTCAACAATTCAAAGAAGAGAAATTAAATATTGAATCGTTAATGTCCAAAAGTGGGCTTCAGGTCAATAATTTTGGATGTCATGTTAGATTAATGGACTGGTGGTCACTTTTAATTAATTCATTAGATCAGGACCATTCGGGGTCGATCATAGAAGCAAAAATAATAATAACATTCGGGTTAAAATGATTTAAAATGCTAAATAATAGCATTGGGTCGAAAAAACCATAGCCCAAAAAAGTTGGGATGGGTGTCATGTAGGGTCAGCTGCAGTATGTAGCCCATGGGGTGGCTTCAGGCCACGGGCCGTAGGCAAGGGAGCCCAGTAGCAGCAGCTGCTGGCTTTAGGCTGAAAAGGGGGCACGAGTTAGGCCCAGCAAGACCTGGCCATGGGTTGGGTTAGGGAAAGCCCAGTGAAGCTGGGTTTCATGTTTGGGTTCATGGCAAAAGAAGCCCAACCTACTGGGCTGGCTTGGTGACACACGGGCTGGGAGGGTCAAGCCCAGCAAGCTAAGGGCTTACGTCGTGTGGGCCGAGGTGAGGCAAGGGCCCAGCAAATAGGTCTGGCCGTGTTGGACTCAAGGGTTTGGACCAAGGGCTGCAGGCCCTAGGGTTAATCAACCTAGATTTTTTTTGGACATGTTAGGGTTTTGAAAAAAAAAAAAAGAAAAAAAAACTTAGAATTGCTTCTAATTTATTTTATATGCTTTGACTCACAGTTCCACATAGCAAATATAATTGCGTAATGCATGAAACAAATATATATTGACAAATATATGGAACATATACAATATATATATATATATATATATCGGAAGGTAAATATAAATTTAAGGGGTTCATGCATCATGAGGAATGTTTTCATGCTTTATGGTCGTTTCAAATATCTTACTTTATTTTAAGCGTACCTGATTTGCAAAAAACTACAAAAGCCTTTGAATTTGTAGAAGATCATTTTTAGAAAGCCGGAATTGCATCTCCAATGTGTTGTATCACGTTCAACACAGAAAAATTAAATTGAATCAATAGCATGTAGATCAATTTAATAAAATAATAGATTACTCATAAAAAGAATGATTAAAACGTAATACTCCCCTGATTGAAAATCAAACTCACTTTAGCACAACGTCAAGAGCGTGCTGATAACGTGTTGTAGGTATAATTTATTGAACAATTATGGAGGCCAGAGAGCGAGGGAAGATGCAGCATAGAGCGAGAAGAATTGAGAGGTGTGTGTTATTCCACCCCCATTGTGCCTTTACTTGTAGTAGTAGGATAGGTAAAATTCTTACCCTTTTAGGATTACAAGTCTTAATAAGTAATCAACTCCTAATAGGAATATAAGAGATATTCCTAGATATACTAGGATTTACACAATCACATTCCTAATCTAATATGACTGCAACACGTATAACCCTAGGGTTTATTTTATTTTTAATTTTTAAAGATTAGTTGGTTGTTTCACCACCATATTTCACATTTTTATGGACCAAGAAGACTCAGATCTTGAATGACACAAAAATGAAAAACCTCCTCAAATGACTATTTCATGCAAAGTCACATTCTCACGTCGACATCCCAACACAATATTGATGTATATTAATAAAAAATGGTTTGTGATGAAGTGTTTTTATTTGGTTTTCTCTAATTTCTATATAAAGTAGTGTGAAAAGGGACTAATTGCAGGAAAAGTTGGGAATAATAATTGGTTTGCACTATTGAGAAAGGAAAAAGAAAAGTGGAAGTTTAGAGTAACTCCACCCGTTTGGGTTGCTCAGGGGAGAGTGGAGAAGAAAGGGCCTGAGGCCCGGTGGAGTGAGCTCCAGCCGTGTGGAGGCCGAGCGAAGGGGGGTGGGGAATCGACGGGCCTGTAGCCCGAGGCCTTTGCAATTTTTTATTTTTTTTTGTGTCAGAGAGAGAGAGAGAGAGCGAGAGCGAGGGAGAAAGGGAGAGAGGGAGCGAGAGCGAGGGACCGGAGCTGGGTGGGTTGTCGCGGCCGCGGGGGGGGGGGGGGGGGGGGGGAAGGAAAGCAGGTGGGTCGTCGGGGGGGGGGGGGGTAGCTGGGTTCTGGTTTTTGCAGGGAGGATGGATCTGGGTTCGGGAGGGAGCGGGAGCGAGAGAGAGAGAGAGAGAGAGAGAGAGAGAGAGAGAGAGAGAGAGAAAACCAGTTAATTATTAAAGAAAAATATTAATATTTTATGATTGGGTGAGAAAAAAATATTAATATTTTATTACTAATTGCCTGGGGGAAGGGCTCCATGGGTGGAGATGCAAATGGCAATTACTGTTCATTAATGGTAGTTACTATTCATTTAAGGCAGTTACTGTTCATTAGGGTGGATTGCATAGTGGATTGCCTGGGGGGAGGGCTCCATGGGTGGAGTTGCTCTTACCGAAAAGTTTATTACACTATTTATACAAAAAGTAAGTGCAAGTTTGTATTGCAAATGACACACTCGACGAGTAATGTCTCTTTGTAAATGGAAATTAGAACATTCCCCAATTTTGTAACTAATTATAGGCTAATTAAATGTAAGAGAAATGTTAAGAGGACTCTCTTAAAAATACAATTCTTTATAAACTTTGTGTCATCTCAAGCTTTTGACACAATGTTTTATAATGTTGACACAAAAATTATCGTTAGACAGTGAGGTGGCAGAGAGTCCGTGAAAAAATCCCTTAGACCATCTCCAACTTATGGCTAGGTTATAATTCTATGGAGCTCACATGTCATTATTTGGCCAAAGGAACATCAGGCTGACCAAATGTAGCCTCCTCTTAGCCACCCAGCTTCTCAGTTGTAATAATTGATTCATATTCAACAGCTAGATTTGAAAACAACCAACAATAGTTTAATGGTCTGACACTATTCATTAAAATAATTTTTAGCAAGGCTATGATTCTGGACTAGTCTATGTCTAGCCCTTTCAGTCGGAGATAACCTTAGAATTTCTCTTCTGTGAGCTCCGAATTTGAAATCTTTTTTTTTTTAATATAATAGTTTGAACCCTTTCCTTCCCTCTTATAATAATTTTTTTCTTTTCAGAAACATCTATTAAATTTTTAAAAAAAAATAATCTGATAACTAGAAATAAGTATGAAGAAGAAAAATTATGTGAAAACCCACTTTTCTATAAAATATGTCATATTACTAGAGATTTTTTTGTATGAATTTATGGCCCCCAAATCGGGATTTTTTTTTTTTTTTTTGCTTTAATTGCAAGTCATTTACTTGGTAGAGATCCGAGACATTATTAGGACTAGCCTCTCTGCACGCGCTAACGCGCATGCGAGAGGCCTTTTTATTATCACGGGCGCTACGCGCCCCTAAAGATCTTTTATATATATCCAAACCATGTCATTTGGTATTGAATACTTTTATGTTTCATTATTTCTTACAAACATTTGTTATATTTTTATGTGTCTGGCAAGCGTATCATTTTTGAATTAGGAGATCAATTTTTATTACAGAAAGTATGAAACGATCGTGTTGCATTGTGAGAAGGTTTGAAAATAGTTGTACGTACATATACTAAAACACTAATTGTAGACAATCTCTTAATACAAACATGTACATGCATGTAGACAAATTACTAACACAAAAAGAATGGTTAAATACATACAATAAAACATGGAGATAAACAAAAGAGAAAAAATAGTAAGACTATTTTGAGTCACTATGTATGTTGTAAGTCGTAGCTCCTTAGCGTCCTCTTGGCTCTTGTGAACTCTCTGTTTGCAAAGTAATTTAGTAATCAAACTTTCAGTAATGCATCTAAAGTAGAAATCCATAACAACTAATATAAAGCGAAGTAAATGGAATCATTAGCAAAAAAAATAACACCAATATTCTAAAAATATCGTAATAACACCTAAATCAAAGAAAAATGTTTTAAATTGATTAAAATGGCTAGCAACACTTTATAAAATCAAATAAAAACAAACAAAGCTATAGTGCTGCTTCAAAACTACAGCCCTTGTCTTTGATGGCCTCATATAGTTCATCATTGGTTTGTTTTATTTTTTTATTTTTGGAAATTTCAAAACCTCTAAATGCAATAGATTATCAAATTCTATAACTGTAGTTCAGGAATTACCTATGAAGTACCCGAATATGTGGTACTGTGGTAGTCCATATTTTAGCTTTCCATTTATTTTGAATTTGCATGGAAGACAACTGCCCTTTTTTTTAAGTGACCACGTGCATGGTTTAGAAGACAAATTTCTTTCTTTTCTTCTCTAACGTAGCTTTCCTTTGCAGGCTTTGCAATCTCCATTTTTTTCTTATCTTTCGAATTCCTGGCACAAAAGACTTTGGGTAGAACTCTTGTATCCCATGTCTTTTCCTTTAATAATCAAAGCCTAATGCATTTAGAGTGAGACCTAGACTCCCACGTGATGAACAACTTTTCTTTCTTTTATTTGCCTTCCTTTTCATTTATTTTGTCTTGAAACCCATTTCATTTTGTCTATAAGTCCGTCACTTTGTTGTTGCCCTTTATCTTTTGCACGGCAGCACAGCAAGTCCTTGCTTTCATATGGAAATATAAAAGTGGCAGGGCTCCTTTTCTTTTACCAATGCCTTTAGGCATTTATAGAAAGCTTTGCTCTTGCACTTTTGACATTGAGCTTGTACGCATACAGTGATCCATTTGCTTTGGTTGGGTGAAGCCTTCAATCTTACTGTCCCCGATATTTTGGAGGTGCAGATCTCAGAGTAGCAGAGCTTATTGTTTCTTTTCTTTCTTCATTCTTTGGCAGCAAGGAAATGACCTTCCTTTCCATTAGCGATTTGGATGGCAGCTGTTACATGACACACTTTTTTAGTGCAGTCTTCTTTTCCAAAGCAGGTGACATCTTTTTCTGGTCAGCAACTTTTCCTCTTGCATTCAAGACGGCGACGGCGGTGGCTCGGTGGGGGAACGGCACGGGCTACTCCTTTTCTTCTTGGCATGGACGAAAAGCACGGATGGAAGGCATTGCTTCGGGGAGAAAGAACTTGAGTCTTCCATTTCGAATCTTCTTTATCCAGGCGATGTTCCAGCTTTTGTGCCTAGAACGACATCATCTTTTTCTTCTATGCGATCTTTTGTGCCTAGAACGGCATCCCTCTCTCTTCTATGCAAGCTTTTGTGTCTAGAACAGCATCATCTCTCTTTTCTATGCGCCTTCTTTCTTTATGCAGCCGTGTCTTTGGCTTCGTTCCTTTGTTCTTTGCCCTCCGTGTGATGCTGTGTGCTTTGTTCGGCAACCATTTCAACTCAATGCTTTTTTACGGACATGTGGCAACCACTGCGGTTGTTTTTTCTTCCTCCATTGGCGCGACTGCTACTTCCGTTTGGGCTTCCGTCTGACGTCGGCGGTTGTTGCAACGTTATGCAAAGAAGGAAAGGCTGTTGTGGGTGCGAACTCGCGGATCGGAGAACGGTTACAGGAATGGCGTGGATGCTGCAATGTTGCCGTCGGTATTGTGGATGTGTTGGTGTTCGACGGCTGTTGCAGCATGTTGAGAGGAAGGAGGGTCGGTTCTGTTCTCAGAACTTCTCTCGACTGTTTGTTGTTGCTGCCATAATGAGCTGGTAGGTTTAGTCTCCATTTTTGGCTTTGGTGAAAAATGAAGGAGAAAGCAAATTTTCTTCTTTCTCTCCTGCAAAAGTCGGAAAGAAAACAACAAAGAACAAATTTAAAATAAATTTATACCTTGCTGCCCTTTGCTGTTTCTTTTTCTTTGTTCTTCTTTGCCGTCCGTTCTTCTACATGTGCTTCTCAATTTCTGCAGCGTTTTATTGTCACCCCCCCCCCCCCGGGTTTGCTTTGGTTCGATGCCTTTTTATAGGCGAATGGTGGACATGGCAATTGCAGTTAGTGGGTGAGTGCTACCACGTACTCTGCACAGTGGGATATCCGTATAAAACCACCCACGTCTCCATTTGTGAAGGGATTTTATTATTTTCAATTCTCTTTTTGTTTAACATATTTTTCTTTTTTGTTTTTGACAACAATATCCCTGCTATTTTATTTTTATTATTTTCAGCTAGTTGTAGATTTTTTTGTTTGAGGGGCTTTATAGTCTCCGTTTTTTGGTGAAGCCTTGAGACACCAAATTGACCTTCTGGCTTTCTAATATTAAAGATTTGCTTTAATTCCAAATATGCGGCTGCGTTTGAGAGTTCAGATACTAAAGAGAGGTGATAGGCATATAACGTTTTAAGACAGTGACGAAAAACAATAATGTCTATATATTTTAGTGTGGGTTTAACTTTCATCGATCTCTCTCTCCTAACATTTGATAATTTAACTCACCAATACCTTCATTTGTTAAAAAAAAAAACAGAAGAGAGATCATAAAAAGGAAATTTGAAAATCCAATTTCACAACTTTATAATACATAAACAAAGACTTGCACATCCAAACCAATACATATATTAATTCTTGAGAAGAAAAAAATTGTGTATATTATCAACTTCAGCAATCCAAAAATTAATTCAAACCTGCTTGAGCAAATTGTTTCATTCACTCAAGCAACAAAGCTTGAATCTACATATAGATAAACTTGTTTGTTTATTCATCCTCTCTTTCTTCTTCTTCTTCTTCTTCTTCTTGTGTGCCTTTGAGTCTGCACAGCTCAATTTTCGTTAGGTTTCTCTACTTGCAAGAACAGAGGCTCCTTTTGGCTAGGTTAACATTTTGGGAGATCCTTTGGAGGTGGAAGAAGAGATTGATTAGGTCCTTTGCCATTGTCCACCAAGAATGCCATCTTAAGCCCCCATGTTGTGTGCACTTCCAAATGGCAATGCATGAACCAAACTCCTAAATTTTATACACAAATTGGGGAGGGAGGGGAGTTAAGACCAACTAAAAATTGTATGCACTGGTCATGGGTGACATCTCTCTACAACATGAGTGTGAATCCCATTAGATAATAATGGATTCTACATATATGTTGTGAGAAAGAGGTTACATATGAAAGTTTTTTAAGATGATTGAATAGAATTTACCTGGATTATCAGCGACAAATCGGATAGCTGTCCATCCGCCAGACGGAATATTAGCTGTGTTCCTTTCAACAGGATCAACAAGATTGAACTTCTTAGGGTCCGTCTTGGGGTTATAGTTCCCAACTCCCCTACCCACACAATAGAAATTGAATCCATGCAAATGGATAGGGTGGTTCTCAGGGGCTATAGTCCCAGTGTCTTGCAACACAAGTTGAACTGTTGAGTTATAAGCTAGCCTATAAAGCTTTGTCCCATTTGTAGTTGCCAAGCTTGCATTAGCCGGTGGACCTCCAGAATAGTTGAAAGCCGTCGGTGGGTTGCCGGGGAAATCCGTGGTAAAAACCCCACTTATGTTTAAAGAATGTGCTTGAAGCAGAGCTGTGGTTGGCATAACAAATGTGACATTGTTTACACTGCCCACTACTCTGCTTCCATTACCAGCTTTGCAACTGGGGCATGGATTAATCCCAAGTCCAACTGTGAACAAAAGATTGTGATCGATTTTTAATGGGACTTTGGCTGGAAATTTGTTGGAATTTAGGGCTTTTAGAGAGTTTATGAAGCTGTTAGCAACTTGGGTTGCGTTTTGGGAAGGTGGGCTAGTGAGGGTTGTAGGTGTGCTAGCAAGTGTGCCAGTATAGTGAAGAGTGGCGGTGGCGGTGAGGTTGTCAACGGCGATTGGAGAGTCCATAAATGGCGAGGCTGCCACCATGTACTTGCCGGAGTTTTGATTCGCCGTGACTAGGGCATTGGTGGTTTGTCCCGGGGCAATCACAATGGTGTCCGTCTTGAAGGGTTTCACATATGTGGCATCTACTTCCACTATGGTCAAGTTGTGTCCTGCAATTTTGAAGAAGAGCTCCTCATTGAGCGCAGCATTGATGATTCGCAGAAGGTAAGTCTTGCCGCTTTCCACAGGCAATGTAAAGCCACCTGCATTAGCAAATATCATCAGTAATGTTCTCTTATCAGACAGCATTTTATTTCTATTCAGAGCGTTACGTACCTTGTGAAGAACAATTTGGAACCACGCCTGGATGACCGTTAATAGTGTGAGCATCCGATACATTAGGTGCTATACCAGATTTGAGAGCCTGATTTATCACAGTTTCAGTATCTGATTTCCACCATTCACCTGCAACTTTCATATTCTTAGATCAAATTATATAAAATCCCAAACATTGATCACCTTAATTGTCTTATTATTAGAAAGAAAGAAAATCAATTTAGTCTCACCTAATACCACATTTACTTCCTTGTGGGGTGCTGGGAATGGATAAGGCACCCCACGCTTGGGCAAAATTACAAGGGCACCATGGACAGTTGCCCTTAGCCAGAGAATATGTGCATGCCAAAGAAGTGTGCCTCTTTGCCCTGTGATGGTGAAGTTGTACACATAGCTTTGGCCTGGGGGAATTGGACACTGTGTGATGTATGCCGGACCATCCGCCCAACCGGTTCGTAGTTGCCGGATACCATGCCTGCCAGTCCAAAAATTAATTTGAATTTTACTGTAATTTAGACGAATGATTAATCATAAAGCGTTAATGATTAAGGTGGCAACTAAGTTCTCACCAGTGAATGGAAACGTTATACTTGACATGGTTGGTGACTTTGACAAGCACAGTATCGTCTTCCCTGGCATAGAGAGTTGGCCCCGGGAACTTGCCGTTAACTGTAACTATTGGCTTACTTGAGCATAGTTTAGTTTTATTTCGCAGCACCACCTGCACACATTATCAAAATGACAATGGAAAAATCATAGTTAATATTCTAAACTACTCTTAAGTCACAGGAACAGAGATTCGAACTTGTGTACAAATTAAGAGAATGATGTATTACGCTAATCAACTAGCACAACTCACATCTTCATGTTAAGACTTATGATTAACTGAGTGTATTAAGTAAGCTAAGCAGTTAATTAGTTATCCAAAGGTGTAACTTTTAGGTTTTGAGGGTGTACCAGCTTACATGTACTTTCCATTTTTTAGTAATAAATCCTTAACTTTGCCTACTTAAGTGGACTCACCCTCTCAGCTAGCTTCACATCTAAGAAATTCATGTCTGCGATTATATGATTTTGGTTTTATCTGAAATTTCCACTTTGACATTTCTAATATCTTTTCCACATTTATAATTTATCCATGCATGTATCAACAAATTAAATCAATTGTAGTAAAATTGAGCATGAAGATCCTCATGGCCAGAACAAATACCATACATAGCAAGAACACAATTAGTGTATACATAGACGACGGCACGATTTCCATGCAGACAACGGTGAAAGTCCGTCACCTGTGACCCTTTTTTGTAGTAATGTATGTAACAATAAACCATGTAGGAAGAACAACGTTGTTAACAGTACTTACATTAAACTTGTAGTGTCGGACTCTGCTCTCAACCAAAGCAGGAAGAACGCATGCGAGAAAAAGCACAAGAAATCGAATCGACCACACCATTTCTCAATACTCTTTCTGATTCTCTCTGCACTAGCTAGTGTACTAGTACGATAAACTTCGTTTCTTAATGGTTTTTGTTGCTATTGGTGTTGGGTTCATGGTCATGACTTGCCAGCGCAAGCTTATAAAGGGCGACGACAGGCACGGCTGTGATGTCGTTTTTCCAGGGTAGGTGGACGATGGTAATCTTTGAAAACAAGATTCTTAAGCTAACCCAATGTTTTCTCTGTGATTTCTTACATGTTACATAAAGTTTATAATTTACCAGCTTCCAGCTGCATATTTCTGGTACATGCTGTTTATAATATGCTTATTAAATTCCCCTTTTATCTGATTTAATCCTTTTTGTTACCAATTTGGTTAATCGGGTGGACTTTGTTAAGTGTTTGGGACAACTTATACATTAAGTATATGGGTCAACCCAGCAGCTGGTAGGCCATTTGGATATGCTTATGTTAGTGAGGTTTGTTTTTTTATCCATTCATTAGTAATAATTTTGAGTATATTTGGAAGCAAAGTAGTTAATACCAAATTTCTTATACATGTTTTAGCATAATTATGAACCTAAATAAAGGTATCAATACTAGAGTCACCAATTTTTTTTTATTAAATTTGTTTACCAAATAATATATAAGTGTATGTGTTAATAACATGTAATATTTAAACTAGCCCTAAATTTAAATCAATTAAACACTGCTGCATTATTGTGAACGGATTTTTTGTTTTCAGTGCTACTCTATAGACAAACCAAAACGTTAGAACAAATTTTCAATTACCAGAGTGCAAAATGGCTTGAAATAAGCATTTTACATTTCTTGTTGGCCGGATAAATGAGCTCCCAAATTTATTCATCCATTGGAGTAAAATTCACATTTATATACGTTGAAAATGCAAAATAATATGTAAATGTAACGCCAAGATGCTCTCTTTCCCGATATTTTAAAATAAGAAAAACAATGGCATTCCCAAAGAAGCTGATTCCGCTGGCAAATACTACTCTTGCTTGAGTTAATAACCAAGTCATATTACCTGTTAATTTTAACGGATCAAGTTTTGGTCAGGTCGTATTACCTGTTTATTTGAACGGATTTGATACGACACAATCCGTTAAGATATCGAGTACGTTATGAAAATGATACAAACACGACATGATCGATTACCATCAAGCTACATCCCAATGGACCCAATAAGATTTTGGGAGATTTTTTTGTTTGACATTTTTAAACTATTAATTAATTGCAGAAATAAGGGTATACGTATTTTCATCTTAATTGGATGCTTAGCTTAGGTATTTCATCTTAATTGAAGTGGTAGTGAGAAGCCAAATACATGTAGATCTGGTACGTAGAGAAATGCGTATAGGGAAGTATAAAATACTAAACATCTACTGCATGCCGCCTAATTGGATGCTTAGGGAACAAATTAGCTTATGGTTGAGAAATGACTTTCAGGTCATAAATCAGATAGGAGCTCCAACAGATGGACGATGGACGACATGATAGTTTGTTTGAAAGCTGATCAAATTTAAACCAAAGGTGGGTAGGTCACTCAGTCTTAATCAAACTTCCTCTCTGCATGCTTTTTTTTTTTTTCTTTTCATCAACTTCTTCTGCTTTGTCCTTATTATTTCCCCTTTTTGTATTTTTTTTTTCAAAAACTACTCTCTCATCCTCCCACACAAATACGACTGACTACATTAAGCGTACTTGACAAATTAACATGTGTGTTGATTAGAGGTTATGACGGTCAATTTGGTTGAAAGTCAGTCTTCATCATGCTTAGCTATTTTGCTTGAGAAAACCATGTTACCCTTATTATAGTAAATTAATTGTGAGATTGTAATTTCTCAATCGATGTACCATATGGTATAATCAGTAGCTTAATCATATGTTATAACACATAACTTAGTAACTAAGATTTAGTTTCAGTATTGTATAATAATTTCTTATTTGTAATCTTCATATAGATAACTAGGTATATTGAGTTACCAATATCTTCTAGATATGATAGTCGAGTTTGTTTAAATGGAAAAAAGGTAGAAATTATTTTGGCTAGGTTATGAGTCATAGTACCAGTCAATTAAGACATTGATAATATAAACTGATATCTAATCTCATTGAAACAATAGCACATCCAGAACAAGACGAGAATTCATGTAACTTTCACTGAAGACACGACTTCATCTTAATAACTTGAATCTTGATGAAGCAAAAGTTCCACAGCATTTTGTAGAAGGTTCTGAGGTTGCGACTAATCCATCAAGTGTTATAACAAAACTTTCAATGAAGTTGCAATAAAACTTTCATGAGGTTGGGACGCTATATAATTTAATATTTAGTTCGATTTACAAATAACATAAATGTTCTCTTAGTTATCAAATGATTAAAGAATGCATGGTCGTCATTCACCTTCAAATTTGATATTAATGTTGAAAAATAAATAGATGTGTGTAGGGGTGAAATTTTTTGCCAAATTACCATACCAAAGTTGTGCCAAAAAATTTGTACCATTGGTCATGGTATGATATTTGTACCATATCATACATTTTTGGTACAGTAATAGTATTCAAACAATTACCAATGGTATACCGTACCGTACCACTACTATTAATATTATATCATTTATTTATTCATTTATAATTATAATTATGTATTATTATCCAAAATCATCCTCTCACCCTCTAACCTCCACTTTCCCAATAAAAAAAAAAAAAAAAAAAAAAAACCTAAGCTTCTTGCCGTTGCGACTTCATCTTGTCATCGACTTCAGCTCCGTTGCTCCCGTCCCGACGACTCTCTCTCTCCGTAGTCCATCTCATCTTCTCCTTCATCAATTTTTGTTGTATTTCTACCTGGCTTCGTCTATCAAGTTAATTTTTATACAATCTTAAAGAATGTAGAGATGAAATTTCGGATCTTTGTACTATTTTTTTAGGGATGCTGGGTTTCAGCAATTCTTCCATCTATTTACTTTTTTTTTCTTAAATGAATCTCTATAAAATTATCATAATTAAATAAAAAGTTTTAGAAACCCAAAGAGAGTGGCCAAAACATGTTTGGGTCTTGAATTGGGTTGAAAAAAAAAATCAAATTTTGGCCCAAAAGAGTGGCCCAAAAAAAGTGTTAATTACCATTTCCATATCATGTCAACCGAACTATTTGGTATGCCGAAATTTGGTATACCGAACTATTTCGTATGCCGAAATTTGGTATACCGAAAATTTGGCATGGTAATGGAATAGATTTTGTCATACCAAAAATTTGGTATGGTAATTGGTACATGGATTTTGGTACAGTAATTGTACCAATACCACACCTAGATGTGTGTAGAGCCAAAAATAATTCAAAATTTAAAAGACAACACGTGGACTTTTACACGAAGAAGACAAGAATACCCTCATTAAATGGGCAAAGCCCACAAATCTCTCATGCTCATGGCAAGGAGGAAAAATCAAAGCAATAAAGATTGAATTAATTACTAAATCATATCGTTAATACATTCATAATTGAAGATCAACTCAAACAAGTAAAGAGTCCTCTTCACAATCATCATCCTAATATAGTATCTCTTAATTAATATTTTTGGGATTTATTTTTTTTCTCATCCATCATACGGATGACCCATCTTGGCCAATGGAAAGCCGTCTTGTGTAGGACAAAAACCCTAACCCTGTGTCTGGCCACCTCCCAATAAATGCCTCATCTCCACCAAGTTCTAGTAAGATTTTGTTACGAAGCTTCTCTAAACACTCACTTTTTTTTTTCTTCAGAGAGACTGACTTAGGCACCGGAGATCCATTGACCAAACCAACCCCCCCCCCTCCCAATACCTCGTGGCCAGGTGAGGCTTAGGCCTTGACCAAAGAGTGTTTATTTGTTTTGCAGGTACAAATTCGTCTAAGACTAAAGACGACGAATTTTTGCTACCATAATGTACTTTTAACGTTTTAATCTAAATTATTAACATCAAATTCATTTGAATAAAAAAAATATATATATATCAACTTCACAGATTAGTGATCACGAATCTTTGATGAAGAGAACAAACTTATCCAAACGAAATGCTATAAGATGAATTTGAACAACGGATTCTTATACATTGACAGCATTGCAATTGTGTATGATCCATGAGCCTAATACAATGTTAGGCCAGCTGAAAACATATGCTGGGAAATTTTCATCCCAAAAAGGGCTGACCAAATGTTAACTCAGGAATATCATGGGCTAGTCAAAGTTATAAAGATCATGTTGGGTTGGGTCATGTATATGCAAGTCATTCTATTAGCCCAAAAGAGTGCCCATTCTGAAGTTTTACCAAAGAGCTTGTAGTTGACACCCATCCGAGCTTCATGAAGCATTGAGAGACGTATTCAATTGAGATTTTTATAAAATTTGAGAGTTTGTAAGTTCATGAATTTTGATGAAACATGTGAGATTTCAAATGGACTTTGAGAGAATTCTGTATGAGTTTTAGTAGAGTTTGTGAGAATTTTATCATGAATTTTAATGAATAAAATTTCATGAATTACGATGGACTATTTAGTCGTCTATTTAATGAGCATTTCCACTAGTTTCAATTTTCACTACTCTAAATAGTGGTTGGCCATCATCTGTGAAGTTAGTGGTGATAGTAGCTGTGGTGGTGCTAATGGTGGAAGTTGTGGTGATGACCATGAAAACGTGGTCGCGACGATACGCTGGGAATTGTGGTGGCTATGGTGGAGTCGGGTGTTGGTGGTGGTGGGGAATTGGGTTGGTGATGGTGGTGGCGTCATGGTGGTGGGGGTGGAGGTGGAAGTGGTGATGGTCATGACAAGGTGGTGGAGATGCCACCAACGTGGCAGTAGTAGTTTGCGGTGAAGACATTGTGTTTAGGAGGATGGTAGCTGATTATATACTCATAAGAGGAAGTAAAAAAAGTCTATCAAAATCTTAGGAAGAGATGCTGGATTTGTATGTTCTATATACATTGTAAAATCTATCAAATCTACCATAATTCAGTGTTTTTTATAATCATTTCAAGCTAATGAATTTTTTAATAGAGTCCATAAAATTCAAGACTACCCCTTACTAAAGTCTATAAAAATCTTGATTGGATACTCTTAAGATTTTTTTTTATGTACAATGATATATTTATATTATAGGGATAGGAAAATAAATTAGTTTCAAACTTATCATTCACGAGATTCGAACTAAACACTTCTCACTTATAAATGAAGACTAATACCTTTAGACTATTATACGGTAAAAATACTCTTAAGGCTTTTAAACTCTTTTAAAATTCTTCAAAATCTCAAATCAATGCACCCGCAAAAACTCGTACGCCTTCTTTGATGGGTCAACTTAGAAATCACTAGATTGGGATCCAAATTTAACCAAAATCACTTCTAACAATTTTTAGAAGAAAAACACTAAAGTGCTTATAAATTAGAGAGCACACCACTCTTCAAATATATATATATTTTTTTTTTTTTTCAGAAAACACTTGATTTTTATATTAAAAATTTCGAAGCACTTGTAATCACTTCCTATAGTAGCTCTTATGAGCACCAAATTACTTAACAATAAAAAAACTAAAAGCACTTTCAAACTAAGAGCATCTCCAAATGAGCTGTCAAAATGTCCAAATCAGCTTTAACAGTCATAAAAGGCAACAACAAAAAATTTCAACCGAGAAGCCAAATCTAATGTGGCATGACATGGAATAGCAGCCCACTATTTTGCTGTCAAATTTGACAACAACATCAAATATTTTTAATTCATTAATAAACACTTTTCCATGTCGCCTATCCACCTTCTTTCAAAGCAAATTGAAAAAGAAAAAAAAAATATCTTCTTCTTCATCATTTTTAATTCCTTTCACCTGGAATTCCAAAACCTACAAACTTCTTCATCTCTAACCACTTCCAGAGTCCCCCCAAAACCTTTCTCATCGCCCTTTTTCCCTCTTCGTCATCGTCTTTTCTCTCTGCACCTCTACTCGATCACTTACAGTATTGCCCAGTCAAGATGGGATTTGGGGGCCTCCGAAGAGGTGGGGTGAGGTTTGGAATATCGTGAAGGGTTGGGGTTTGGGTCAACAGGAAAAAAGAAGTGGAAGGGGCTGGGATTTGAGTCAAGATAGGATTTGGGGGCCTTCGAAGAAGTGGGGTGAGATTTCTCTTCAATCTTCATGCACACAACCACAAAAATTTAATTCCTGCAACACAAGCTTGAAACAAGAAGGAATTGTGATTTAGGGTTTCACAATTGTAAAAATTAATTTTGATAAATAGGAAAAAATGATTGCCAAATGATTATGTTTGCCCCCTAAATTTTCCATGGGCATCGCGGGCATGCCGGGAATTTACTCGAACAGGGAATTGGCGGGTGCGAGCGGTGCCACTACTAGATGCCGCTAGTAGACGGGATCTAAATGATTAAGGTTGCGCCCGAGTTTGACTTCTAACCAAGAAATGTGCCATTGAGTGGGAGTGGCTCAAATCAAAATTCTTTCTTTGCCTTAAAGATAAGGACTTGACTTATATGGAGAAATATAACAACATGTAAATGGCAGGGTTGCTGGAAGTGCAACTGACAGAGGAAAGTAAATGAATGGATTGTAGATTGCTTGTAAACTAAATGATTGGAAATGAGTTGTACATAAATGTATTTATTTAAAGTACAAAGCATTCTAAGTACAGAAGGATGCTAAATACAAGGTCGAGCTTGTTCTCGAGGGATTGGGCAGGTTGCTCTAGTTTTGTGGAAATTTCTAGTGATTTGGGGAATGACTTTGAGGGTTGTAAATAAAACTACAAATGAGATCAATACTACTAGTGAGCAGCATAGCTAATAAACAAGGAAAGTAAAGGATGCTTGGCTAAAGCTAAATGTCTACAAGGAGATTGATGAGCTGATTTGAGTAAGCGGATTTGATTGTTTGTTTAAGTGTTCATAATCCTTGTGCCTCTGCTTCTTTATATAGAGATCTGAGAGAGCTCCTTGTTGAGAACAATGGACTTGCCCGAAAGAAACTTCACTGCCAGCTTGCATGTGAAATGATATTAAAAGGGGCAACTTGTACTTCCACCACATGTTTTCACCACATGTTTTCACCACATGTCTCCACCACTTGCAATAAACTAATAATTAAAAGAAGCAAGTTGGTTTCTTTCAACAGATGTCCACTTCCATGTCCGTATGTTGCCTTCCAATCCATTTGCAATGAGAAAGCAAGCAATTATTTTGATTAAACAAAGCTCTTGGCAGACCTCCACCACCCAAACAAAAGGAAAAACAATACTATAATGTTAAACTACACCACTTGCAGCCAAATATCTTTCCAAGTTAGCCTTTTTGCACAATTATCCTCCAAATGCCATATTTAGCTCGAATGGGCACATTTTAGGTGCAAACAGTTGCCCCCAAGTTTTACAAATTTGAGCAAAATTTGTGAAACTTACAACTCCAATATGCTCTTCCAGAAGATTAATGATATAACAGGCATCATAGACATTGAGCATGAAGGCACACATGAAGATATCATCACCACTAAGCCGTGTATTATTTTGCAGCAAGTAGGAATATTTGAAAGCCCACCATGACAATAAATGCACATTGAGTGGAATATGTATATTCCTGTCGGTTATATCCGACAGGAATGCCAAGCCAAAATTTCAAATGCAAAGGCTAGCTGACGTCAGCTAACCGTTAATTTTGAATTTTTTTTTTTACAAAATTTTTCCTATAACTTTTATTTTACAAAATTTGTTTCATTTTTTTTAAATTCCATTTTTTCCTTTAACTTCTATTTGACAAATTTGTTTCATATTTTTTTTAAATTCTATTTTTTCCTATAACTTCTATTTTACAAAATTTATTTCATATTTTTTTAAATTCCATTTTTTCCAATAACTTCTATTTTAAAAAATTTGTTTCATATTTTTTTTTAAATTCCATTTTTTTCCTATAACTTCTATTTCACAAAATTTGTTTCATATTTTTTTTTAAATTCTATTTTTTTCCTATAACTTCTGAAGCCATTATACAACATTAAATTAAATTAAATTAAGTAACATGAAACAACATTAAACAATATGAACCAACATTAAATAACATTAACCAACATAAAAATTATACAACATAAAAAAAACATTTAACAACAAGAAACTTAAACAACATTTTTAAAAACATTAAACAACATAAAACTTAAATGCCTACTCATGCTTCTTTTGGCCCAAAGATGTGCAACAAGATCCTGTTGTAGGTACTTGTTTGTGGCACGGGAACGTATCATTCTAAAGCTCATCATATACTCATTTATAGAGATACTACCAGTTCTTGGATTGAAAGGCAAATTAGGCCCATCATATATTTTTGCACGAGCCCTTCTTGACCTATTTGGATCTTCTTTGTAAGATCCCACATCGCCCAGGGGAGTGGATCCTCTATGCCTTATATGTACATGCTCACCTCTACATAGCACGAGGTCTTTTGGGAGCTCACTGGCTTCGGGTTCCGTAGGAACTCCGAAGTTAAGCGAGAGCAATCCCATTATGGGTGACCCACTTGGAAGTTCTCGTGTGAGTTCCCAGAAACAAAACTGTGAGGGCGTGGTCGGGGCCCAAAGCGGACAATATCGTGCTACGACAGAGTCTAGCCCGAGTTGTGGTGGGGGCCCGGGCCGGATGTGACATTCTTGGTCGTCATCGGACTCTCCATCAATATACCCATCTCGCTCATCCTCCACTATCATATTGTGTAATATGATGCAAGACATCATGATGGAGTCCAAATTTTCTCGACTCCACCCTCTTGCCAGTTCGCTGATGATCTTCCACCGTGCTTGTAGAATACTGAAAGCTCTCTCAACATCTTTCCGATGTGCCTCTTGGTGTAAGGTAAACAACTTTTCCACGTCATTCCTAGGGTTTGGAATTTCTTGGACAAGTGTCGCCCACTTTGGGTAGATGTCGTCTGCCAAGTAATACCCCATATTGTATTGACGGTCGTTGATGTAGTAGTCAAGTTAAGGTGCTTTTACCTTCCGTCAGGCGATTGAAGATGGGTGAACGCCCAAAAACTGTAATGTCATTTTGGGATCCAGGGACTCCAAAGAAAGCATGCCAGATCCATGTGTCATATGAGGCAACCGTCTCTAACACAACAGTTGGTTTTCTCGACCTTCTGCAGAAACCTCATTGCCATCCGGTAGGACAGTTCTTCCAATCTTAATGCATGCAGTCTAATGACCCTTATCATGCCCGGAAACCCACAATCTTCAGCTTTACGAAGGAGCCGATTCAGATCTTCTTGATTTGGCTCGCGAAGGTACTCATCTTTGTAAACCTGAACAATTGTGTCACAAAATTATTCAAGAGTATCAAGGCATGTAGACTCAGACATACCATGGGTTTCATCCATAGAATCAGCTAGGGAGCCATAGGCCATCATTCGGAGTGCACCAGTAACCTTCTGATGAGGTGAGAAACCAGGGCGGCCTGCTCTGTCATGTTTCTGTATTGACCTGCTGAACATCATGAAGTAAACGCTCGAAGATATGACGCCTCATCCGGAAGCGACGTCTGAAATCCTCTTATGTGTACACCGAGTTGGGGTTGAAGTAATTGCTCATCAGATTGGCATGCGTCATCACTCTGTTTTGTGATTTGTAAGAGTGACCAGCAACAGAGCCACCCCATTGAGGTTGCTCCTCAATTGGCTGACACATCATGGCCGCAGCCATGGCTGCTGCTCTGTTTTGTTTGTTGCACCTTACTTGAACTTCTTCATCAGACTCCTCATCTTCTCATCTCATTTGCGCCCATTTTTCTTCCAATTTGGAATTGGATGAGGACCCCCAATTGGAATCTGAAGAGGATCCAAAGTTGAATTTATTGCAAACTTGAATTGACAGAGATTGAATTCAAAGTTGTGTGAATTATAGCCCAATATCCACCCTATTTATAGCAAAAAAAATTCAAATCCAATGGCTAGCTTACGTCACTTAACCGTTGGATTTGAATTTAAGTTGTAGTTTTTAAATAATAAATTATGTTTGACACTTTGGCCCTCGGTTGGAGACAGTTTTTTATCACAAGGCTAAAACGAGCCTTATGGCCATTTAGCCCTCGGTTGGAGATGGAGGCAAATATGGCCATGTAGTATTCATTAAAATATTAATTTCTTAGAGGGCCAGAGGGCTAAAACGAGCCCTCTAGCCAGCCTTCGGTTGGAGATGGCCTAAGAGAGAAAGAAAAAAAGAAAGACATAGAGAAATAATAAACTAGAAACAAGAAAGAAAGAGAAGGGAGAGGATCCCCTCCTGAGCATTGGGGGCGGAGCCTCCTGACCGGCCCATCTGGGCCATCCAAATTTAATCCAACGGCTGCAATAACTATAACTTTTGGAGGGTCCCCCTGTTTTTAACCGTTGGATTAAATTTGGATGGCCCAGATGGGCCGGTCAGGAGGCTCCGCCTCCAATGCTCAGGAGGGGATCCTTTCCCGAAAGAGAAGTACCTTTCGGCCAAAAAGGGGACAGAAGAGATAAAAGAGAAAGAAAAGGAAAGGGACTAGACAGAGAGAAATAGTGAAAAAACAAAACCCTCTTTTGGCGATAATGAGAGAAGAATAGATTGATAAGCTTCGTGGGGTAGTTTGGGACTACGTGACAAAGCACCTCTACTTCTCTGCCATCTTCTTTACTGACAAAGTTGCTGCCTTTACCAATGATCATGCCGATATCTACATGCAAGCTCAGGCTCTCTCTCTCGACCGCCATTACCGATGCGCTACCTCATCCTCAATGCCTCCTAGGTCGTCCTATGCGACCTCCAATTTCGTTACCTCGCTGCCAAGTGCCTGGAAGAGCTGAATGAGTGGGATCAATGTATATTAATGCTTGGTTATGCGAAAGTGAACAGGGGAATATTGGGCAAATGCAAACAAAGCCCCGTCAGGCATTTGGGCGAGCTGCAAAAACAGTTTTCTGCACTTTCCAGCTAGCTATTCAATTTGATTTGAGAACCCAAATCTGAACAAAGCTTCCATTCACTACTTCCTCCATCAAAGCTGGTGGCTAACATGTCTTCGATAATCAATGGAAGCAAAATCAGAAGCTCTTGTTGCGGTTGCTGCTGTAGTTGTTGCTACTGCTGGTGCTGTATTAACAGTCATCTGCCTTTCGGGGGCTATTTCAGTTGGGGATGGATTTGCTAGGGCTTCCACTTATGCATGATCAGAGAAGAGTTTGTTGCACACGCATCACTCGTAGAGAAACTGAGTCCTGGAATTGGGCAAAAGCTCTGTCGAGCAGGATAATAGCTCCATCATTTCTCATTAATAATCTTGTTTTATGCTACTTGAATTTCAATGTGTTTTGCCCGATGTGCAAATTTCAATATATTTTGTGTCTTTTCGGAACTGCTTGATCAAGAAGTAACAGTGCAGATGAGAGATACTCGTCTATGTCCACTTAGAGAAGATTGAAGAAGTCTTGTCAATTTAGAATCCCTGTACGGTATATGAGAGATACTGCTTGATCAAGATATCCTTGACGACTTCCCGAACTTTACTGCCTCATCTTGAATCTGTTTTGCCAGCTCCCTAGTTGGTGATAACACCAATATAGTTGGAGATGGAAGGAATGAGCGGAGGCTGTGCGGGAGATTGAGCAACCGGCGCAGTATGTGGCAAGAACTGTTTTTGCTAGGGGAGTGGGACACTGAAGCAGCCAAAGGTGCACTCGATGGAGATACTAACGGTCTTTTGAGTAGATCATAATGTTCACTCGCTTCAGTGATGAATATCACATAACAAAACACAAGCAACTGATTCATTGACAACCATTGGACCTTCCTTAATATTCATGTGAGCTTAGATATCACCGACGTCGTCGATTATTCGGAAACGATTCAGATCTGAAACCAAAAGCAAGATCACACCATTAACGATCACAGACTTGAACACGAAGCACCACCAAAAGCTGAAACAATTTCTAACAGAGCCCAAGCGAGGATGATCCAACGGCAGAGAAGTCGTTGTGAAGATATGACCTCGGAGCAGTCGTAATCGCCATCATCGAGTTGAATCGTTGGGACGGACTGAGCTGAGTTCATGTGAGAGAGAGAGGTTAGCTGTTTGAGGAGTCGTTGCAATTTTCATAATCTCTTTCAAGCCTTTAACTCTTTGTAAGCAGCTTGGTAACACGTCTTTAAAGCTGAAACCAGTTCTTCGTTTAAAGGGTCAAAGGGATTTGGGATACAGCAGTTGTGGTAAGAACACTTCAAATACGTTTTCCAGATCAAACATGGGGCCCCACGTCTGATTGATGACATCTAAACAAACTGCAACAGAGAAGATGTCATGCCGATCGGGCAACAGCAACAAAATTTCATGCCCCTCTTTGTAATAGCTGTTTGTGATTTGAGATGCTCTGTGACAAGATCTTCAATAGAAAAGCCATGACTTTGACTTTTTATAAAGCCCCCTAGCTTCATCCAGTTACGTGAAACTTACGGAAAATATAGCCATTGAATGGCCTTTCCAGAAGAAATTATAATAAAAGCCATGAGGAGCCCTTTTGATTTTTCTTGCACTCTCTGAACACAAACTTCGAAAGAAAAACGAAAGCAAGAAAGCAAAATCTTTTTGTGGTTTTTAGATATATTGAAAGCAAGAAAAATGCAAAATGTCCATAAGGAAATAAAGGAAGAAAAGTAAAATATATATTATATATATTATAATTTTTGTAATTTGGGCACCCGTCGCATAAAAACAAAACACAAACAAAGCCCTTTCGGGCAACTCAAACCCAAGGAAAAGAAAGCCCAAGCCGGGCAAACTTGTACAAAGTCAAACTGCCCAGATTTTATTTTATTTATTTAACAGTTGTTTTTGTCTTTTCTTTTTCATAAATATATACATATAGGACAACACAAGGAAATGCCCATGCAAATTAAAAACAAGACAACACAAAACAAGCCCATTTGGGCAATATAAAGAAAGAGAGAGAGAAAAGCCCAAGTCGGCAAATTAGAAAAAATGAAAGGAAATGCCCATTCAGGCAAAGTGAAAAAGGCTATATTTTTTTTTATATTTTTCTTTTCTCCCCTTTTTTTTATTTTTTATTGTATTTTGTTCTTTTTTAAAATCAAAAAGCTAGCAAACAAAAGAAAGGCAATTCAGGCGAGAAGGCAAAGAGAGAGAGAGAGAGAGAGAGAGAGAGAAAAAAAAAAGAAGAGGGAAGAAAGAGAAAGGAGAAAAGAGAAAAAGCAAGGAAAATAAAGGATGAGGGAACCCACTCGGGCAAAGAGGAAGACACAAAAATGAGCCTTATTCGGGCACATTTGGTGAAATCTCTTGATTGCCCAGATGTTATTTTTCTCTCAACACTCAAATCTTTTTCTCTTTTAAAATTGAATGTAGAGAGATCAGATCCATCATTTAAATTAGTCATGCCATGTAGCTTGGGAACCATAGGAGGAGGCCATTCATGTTTCACTCCAAGATTTGTCCCCCTTGAGATTTTGGTACGGACTACATGCTTGTGTTGGCGGGGAAAAATGTAAGAGCCCTTCTCTTCTTCTTTGGGCTCCACATGAGGTGTGAGTTAGAGCCCCCCCCCCAAGCATAGGTGTTTGGCCTTTTATAGTCATAAGATTCATCTTAGCCGTTATCGGTTTCGATAAGTCAGCTTGGTCTCCTACAACCATATCCATTTGCGTGGATTTTTCATTGATTGGGGCCATTGTTTGGCCTTCATTAATGTGTATGATTTGTTCTTCCTTGGTTGTAGTAGGGTGAGTTTGTTTTGTAGAGGGGATTTGACACATTTGATCTATCAACTTTCGTATAATTTCTCCGAAAGTTGTGTAGCTTTTCTCCATCCTTTCAAAACACTTGGTCACCTCTTCAGTATATTCGATGCTTGCCACATGGAGATTATAGACCTTCTCTAATTTTCCCACTCCTCATTGTAGAGCTCTTCTTCCGGATGATCATTAGTTTGCATCTTATAAATTGGCTCTATGTACTCATTGGAAGCATTTTGATACTCAAAGCCATTTGTTGGCCTATCATAGTATTCATGAATGTGATTGTCATCAAAAGAATAATAACTTTCATCATAGCCATAAGTTGGCCAATCTTCAAGATTATTATTATTGTTTAGTTGGTAGCCATTAGTTGGCTGACAATCATATCCCATGGGACTTGAGTACTCTCCAGCCATGTACCCATAAGTTGGCAGCTCATAGGTTGGCTCCATGTGATTTTCGTCATAGCCATAGCTTGGGCATTCTTCAACACTGTCATCATCTTCATACTCCGGAAAAGCTTGTTCAGAAAAACCATGAACATAAGGATTGTTCATGATCTAACTCCATATAAGGGTCCCACTAGGCGTGCCAAAATGTTCGCCCCCTAAATTCGCCATGGGCATCGCGGGCATGCTGGGAATTTACTCGAACAGGGAACTAGCAGGTGCGAGCGTGCCACTACTAGATGTCGCTAGTAGACGAGATCTGAATGATTGAGGTTGCGCTTAAGTTTGACTTCTAACCAAGAAATTGTGCCATTGAGTAGGAGTGACTCAAATCAAGGTTCTTTTTTTGCCTTAAAGATAAGGACTTGATTTATATGGAGAATTGTAACAACATGTAAATGGCAGGGTTGCTGGAAGTGCAACTAACAGAGGAAAGTAAATGACTGGTATTGTAGATTGCTTGTAAACTAAATGACTGGAAATGAGTTGTACATAAATGTATTTATTTAAAGTACAAAGCATTCTAAGTACAGATGGATGCTAAATACAACGTTTGAGCTTGTTCCCGAGGGATCGGGCAAGTTGCTCTAGTCTTGTGGCAATTTTTGGTGGTTTGGGGAATGACTTTGAGGGTTGTAAATAAAACTACAATTTAGATCGATACTACTAGTGAGCAGCAGAGCTAATAAACAAGGAAAGTAAAGGATGCTTGGCTAAAACTAAATGTCTACAAGGAGATTAATGAGCTGATTTGATTGTTTGTTTGAGTGTCCATAATCCTTGTGTCTCTGCTTCTTTATATAGAGATATGAGAGAGCTCCTTGCTGAGAACAATGGACTTGCCCGAAAGAAAAAAAAAAACTTCATTGCCAGCTTGCATGCGAAATGATATTAAAAATGGCAACTTGTACTTCCATCACATGTTTTCACCACATGTCTCCACCACTTGCAATAAACTAATAATTGAAAGAAGCAAGTTGGCTTCTTTCAACAGATGTCCACTTCCATGTTCGTATGTTGCCTTCCAATCCATTTGCAATGAGAAAGCAAGCAATTCTTTTGATTAAACAAAGCTCTTGGCAAACCTCCACCACCCAAACAAAAGGGAAAAACAATATTATAATGTCAAACTACACCACTTGCATCCAAATATCTTTCCAAGTGAACCTTTTTACACAATCATCCTTTAAATGCCATATTCAGTACGAATGGATACATTTTAGGTGCAAACATATTCATTATCTATTTATATTTTTTGCTGAAATTGTGGAAGTTATTTATATTTGTAAAATATAATTATAAAATAAAATTATAAAAAGAAAATAATGTAATAAACTAATAATTTAATTTGACATATCAGGTGGAGACTAAAATTTTAAAAGATGTCAAATTGCTACATAAACTTTCAAATATAAATTTTATGTTTAAAATTTGACATCTTCTTTAGAGATATTCTAAATGTGTTTCTTGACGTGTCCAAACTAAACCGCCAAAGGAGGCCTCAATTGTCAATTTGATGGCAAAGGTTGGTAACAACTCCCATGCCTTTGCCTAAGAAGGTGTGCCAAGAAAGCAAAATCTAAACATGTAGAATTTTTTTTTTTTTTTTTTTTTTTGTGCCAACCAAAGATGTAGAACTAAAATATGGAAACTTTAACAAAAAATTCTCGGTACTGTTCACTTTAACGAAAAATCATATTTTTACACTAAAAAGTCAATCCTAGTACTATTTACTTTACCATTTATTTTGTCTTTATTGTTAAAACTCAAAGTTTTCAAACTTTTTTCATTAGTTTTCCTCTAAAATATAGATAGCATCAATAAGACCTACTGCAGGAATAGGATTGTCTCTCCTTTAATCTCATTCTCTTTTCCTTCTCTCTTATTTAAACGGTTATAATTAAGCCATGTTAATATATTGTATTAATTTTTAATAGTCAGAAGAAGATAAAAAATAATTTATAAGAGAAAGAAATGAGAGAAAATGAGTATAAGACTCTTTGCTGCAGACCGATCATATAAGATTTCAAAGTTAATGGCATTTAGCAGTCCAATTTCTCTTCATCCCCAAATTGTCACTTGTCACTTGTCGCCACCACCTCACTGCCACAGCTGAAAACGACACAAGTCCTGCACTATATTTATGTGCAAGTGCAACATTGAATCAACGACGCATTGAATAGTCCTTTCGAATCGCGTGCCATTTGTCATTTATGCACAAGTGATAGATCTCTACTTATTGAAGCATAAAACTACCTTGAGCTCAAGGAATCGAGAGAAAAGATTCATGAGTGAGATAGCAGCATTACTAATGGAAGAAGAAGATATCCACACCAAAGATGGAACAACCGATTACCACAATAGGCCTGCCATCAAGAAGAACACGGGAACATGGAAAGCTTGCCCTTATATTCTAGGTAACTAAAATCTAGGGGTGTTCGTGTTTTGCTGGTTTCCTCTCTCGAACTTGGCCTACTACTGTTTTTTTTTTTTTTTTTTTTTTTTTTTCCGAAGACCTACTGATTTTCTATTAAAACTTGTATTTTGGTGAATTTTTCCCTATCATCATGTTTATCCACATTTCGTCCATTAAATGCTTTTGTTGCTTTTTCTTTACTGAAGTGTGACATTTTAAAAAGAAAGTTAGATGAAATATGGAATAATCATAATTGTACAGAAAAATATGATCAAGTGGTCAACAAAATATGTTGCAATTCTTTGCTTTTGATTGACAGGAAATGAATGCTGTGAAAGACTGGCTTACTATGGGATTAACACAAATCTTGTTAATTACCTCAAGTTTCAACTGAACCAGAGGAATGTGGTTGCTGTCAACAATGTCACAAATTGGTCAGGTACATGCTATGTCACACCATTGCTTGGAGCCTTCCTAGCTGATGCATACATGGGAAGATATTGGACAATTGCTGCCTTCTCCATCATCTATGTTTTTGTAAGTTAATTTCTTTGTCGAACAAAAGAAAATGTTCTATTATTAGTCAGTCTGGCAACATAAGATCTCAGTCTAAAGTTAATTTGATTAAGCATTTAAATGATAACAAAAGTCTGACAAATGAACATTGCACGCAATATATTGTAATTCTAGTTGAACTTATAGGAAATGAAAAGCCATAATTTGTTGCAGGGAATGACTTTATTGACCTTATCAGCATCAATCCAAGGACTAAAACCACCCTGTGACAACAACAATGTGTGCCATCCCACAGGGTTACAAACAGGGGTGTTCTTCACAGGGCTTTACCTCATAGCAGTAGGAACTGGAGGCATAAAGCCTTGTGTCTCATCATTTGGAGCAGACCAATTTGATGACTCCGATGATGCCGAAAAAAAGAACAAGAGCTCCTTCTTCAATTGGTTCTATTTCTCAATCAACATTGGTGCCCTTGTGGCTTCCTCTGTGCTTGTTTGGATACAAACAAACGTTGGATGGAGCTGGGGCTTTGGCATCCCAGCCGTGGCTATGGCACTTGCTGTTGTGAGCTTCTTTTCGGGCACTCGATTGTACAGAAACCAGATTCCCGGTGGGAGTCCCCTCACTCGCATTTGCCAGGTGCTTGTTGCATCCTTCAGGAAGTTCCGTGTTCGAGTGCCTCGTGACAAGTCTCTCTTGTATGAGACTGCCGACGAGGAATCTGTTGTCAAAGGAAGCCGGAAGCTTGATCACACTGACCAGCTAAGGTAATTCTTACGCTTGTAACAAAAAAGTACTTTAATTTGTTGCTTTTGAAACCTAAATTTTGATATGAAGACTTCTGCTAATTGCTAAGAGTCCTAGAAAAGCTCAACAAGGTAAAATAGAAAATGCTCTATTGCCAAACTTAGGTTGAAGAACTGTGAATTTGAACCACACATTAGGACGGACTTACGTTGGATGTTCTATTGTTTATTATAGTATAATCAATTACAGTCCAGCATAACAAACGAGGCAACAACAACTTTTTCAATTACGAACTTTGCAGTTTCTTGGACAAGGCGGCGGTAGAGACACAGTCAGATAAAGTCAAAGGCTCAGCGATGCCATGGAGGCTCTGCACTGTGACACAAGTTGAAGAGCTCAAGTCCCTCATAAGGTTGCTTCCCATATGGGCCACTGGTATAATCTTCTCAGCCGTTTACAGTCAAATGGGAACATTGTTTGTGCTCCAAGGCAACACAATGGACCTCCATGTCAGCAAATCCTTCGAAATCCCATCTGCCTCGCTCTCCCTCTTTGACACCGTCAGTGTCATCTTCTGGGTTCCAGTTTACGACCGTGTGATAGTCCCATTTGTGCGAAGATTCACAGGCAGAAACAGCGGCTTCACCCAACTCCAAAGAATAGCAGTTGGCCTAGTAATCTCCATCTTTGCCATGCTTGCCGCTGGGGCTTTGGAGCTTGTGAGACTTCGTGAAGTTCGAAAACACAACTACTATGACCTAAAGCATATACCCATGTCGATTTTTTGGCAAGTTCCTCAGTATTTTATTATAGGGTGTGCTGAGGTTTTCACATTTATTGGGCAACTGGAGTTTTTCTATGAGCAGGCTCCTGATGCAATGAGGAGTTTGTGTTCTGCTCTTTCACTTACAACTGCTGCTTTGGGGAACTATTTGAGTACAATGCTGGTGAACATTGTGACCCATGTAAGCACTAAGGACGGGAAGCCGGGATGGATTCCGGACAACTTGAATTATGGGCACCTTCACTACTTCTTCTGGCTTCTGGCTTTGTTGAGTGTGGTGAATTTAGGGTTTTATCTTTTGGTTGCTAGATGGTACACTTACAAGAGGGCAGTAGTGCCTAGTCATTGAGCAGTGACTAGTATTATTACTGCATTGTTGAAGCATCAAGTTTATGTAGCAAGGATCCATTTTGGTAGTGATCTGGATCCAAAACTAATAAGATCAAACATCACCTACCCAGCTTAAGCAAAATATGAAGCCTTACATTCTTGAATTGCAATGTATTACGAAAATATTATTGTATGATGGTAGCAAATAGTGCCCAATGGCGCAACCATGAATTTTCTCAGTGGTGGGTATATCTTTTGTTTTCTTCGTCTATTATGCTTGGGTGTTTAATTAGTATTGTCTTAGGACTTACTGGGTAGTGTGCCGCTTTTGTTTTCTTCATCTATTATGCTTGGTGGACTTCCTAAATAATTAAGCATATAGTTTCAATTTGTCCAAAAACTTGCACCGATGTAGAGCCTGCCATAGTTTAAGAGTGGTTCCGCCCTTGGTGGCACCAAGTAACAAATTGATGATGGTGTTATGAGTCCACCTAGTTCATAATATGCACAACGTTAAGTTTACACAGCTTAGAATTTGTTGTGTACTAATTAATGATCAAACAAATATTGCAATTTAGTGAATCAGCAACACTACTGTGCACAAGACTGTCACACAAAATAATTTCTCTTGTTACACCTTCCATTTTAGATTTTTTTTTTTTCTGCTTTCTTATATATCCATTTAGAAAGTTTGTAAATAAAGTAAAGCTGTCGAGGGCATGGCAATGTGGCATGCCTTCTCCAGTCAATTTTATATATGTGATACTTTCACATGACTAGAAAATCTTGACCGTCGATCGGATTTCAACTAGAGTAAGACTCTGCTGTAAAAATGGGACTCTTTGTTTTTCATATTTTGGTAGGACAATGGGGGTTTCAATGATAGCTCCAGCAAAGAGTCCATGTACAAAGTTAACCTAAAAAGACAATAACTTAAGGATTACAAAAAAACCATTAATTTCAAGTTCTTATGGTAAACCAGAACAAAATTCCCTTTCTAATGAAACCTCTTTACCCATCTTCGTAAGGGGAATTTAGATCCAAGTCCAAAAAAATCAACTAAATTTGGATTGAGTCCAGTTAGATGTTCTTACCAATTTAGGTCTAATTTATCTCATCTTATTCCCGTTTTGCCTTTACAGTAAAAATAAAAATATATTTAAATTTCCTAATTTATGCATTATTTACTCAAATTTGAATCTTCAAATTCCTCAGTCTAGCCACAATTAATCCATGGTATAAGGTAGACAGAACAAGATAACCTATGATACAAGTAGATAAACACAATTAACTTGAGATAGATTATCAATAATGTGTGATAGGTTGATAATACAATTTATCCATGATACAGGTAGTATAAAACACACAGAGGTAGATTAGAAAAAAAATGTGATATATATACCAACAAGATCCATAGAAAATGATGAATAAAAAGATGATACTGGGGGAGTAAAACATGAAGAGGAAAGAAAGAGTTTTAGAATAGAAAAAAAAAAAAGAACAGAGAAACGTGAAAAAAATAATTAAAGCATACAAGATTGGCTAAATTCTACAAATCAAACCAACAATAGAAATTAGAGGTGGACATCTTTGATCATCTATGCTTGGGAGCAGGGAAGAGGGAAAAAAAGAAGATATCGTGAGGGAGAAAGAGTAGGAAACGTTTTGGAGGATGAAAGAATATTAAAGAGATTTAAATTCCTATACTTAATCCGATCATTAAGCATAAGATAATATGAATAAGGATTAAAAATCATCATAAATATAAAAAAAAAATAATGTATATTAATTACTTAATTAGTCAATTTAGAGATAAATTTGGCAGGAGAATAAAAATAAGCTTAATCTGTACAGTGAGTCATTGAACCTAACTCAATAATCAAGCAAAATTGGACTATACCTCATAAAGGCTCACAAAATTGGACTCATATCAAAATTTCCCTATCGTAAAAAAGCCATCCCAATCACAGTTGTACCGACGCAAAATTGGACTATACCTCATAAAGGCTCACAAAATTGGACTCATATCAAAATTTCCTTTATCGTAAAAAGCCATCCCAATCACAGTTGTACCGACGCTAGCCATTGATGAAGGCGTGTGCAATACACTGATCAACGGCTATTAAAAGTCAGTATCCCTAATCACCATTCACCAACCCCATAAAAAATATACTCTTTTTCGCTCTTTTGAAGGTATGTGATTTGTCTGCACTTTCTTCCCCTCTAGTCATTCATGTCAAAGATGCATATATCTTTAGACTAGAGAATGGTAGGTTTTTCCTCTCAAGCGATCTAAAGAAAGGGGGCAATCGAACTCGAGACCTCGAGTGCAAATGCTCTTTAGCGAAGTGAGCAACAAGCGTCTCAAGTCTCTTTATGATTTCTAATTCAACTTTTTTTTTTGTTGCTCTTGCACACAGTTATACTGTATTTTTCTTGGGTTTTCCTTTTCATATGATATTGGATGTGGAGGTTACCTTTTCATATTGAAAAATCCCTAATTCTAAAAAGATGGAGTTTGACTCTCTAAATGATCACATATTGGTTAGGCTTCACTCAACTTTTGCTTATTTGTGTTCATGGAATTTCGATTAATTAAAATGTGGGTTGTGGATTCTATGATGATTCATTAGATACATTCCCTTCAATTTTATTGAGATGTAAAGAAACCTAATTGGCTAGTTTGGGTTTCTGTCTCATGTGTTGTATGATGCCATTTTTAAGTGACATGCTGTGTGAACTGTAACGACGTTCGAAAACATAGGTATATAGATGGTTGGTAAGGTTGGTACCATACGTGTGACCTGTTACATGTCCAAGTGTTTGGTGAAGTTCCTAATTTCATATTTTGAGAATCTAGAATTTAGTTGGCCATAGAATTCCTAAAGAGAATATATATTCCAAGGCAATGCTTTCACTTTCAAAATTTTCATGATTACTCTCTTATCTCCTATCTCAGCCTGTTTGTGATGATGATGGTGCTTTTGTAGGTGAGTCTTTGATTTTAAATACTGATAAAAAAAAAAGGCCTGGAACTCGAAAGACAGCTAATCTGCAGCTATGGCGGACGATGATCTTTACACGAAGGATGGGACTCTGGACATCCATAAAAAACCGGCTAACAAGAAGAAGACTGGAAATTGGAAGGCATGCCGCTTTATTCTCGGTATGATTTTATTTGTTATGAATTTGATTTTTGATTTTGATTTGTTCATGGTATTTCTCATGTTGATCACTAAATAATCCTGTTGCAGGAAATGAGTGCTGTGAAAGATTGGCATACTATGGAATGAGTACCAATCTAGTGAACTATCTCGAGAAACGTCTCGGCATGGGAAATGTCACGGCAGCAACCAGCGTCTCTAATTGGTCAGGGACGTGCTACGCGACACCATTGATAGGAGCCTTCCTAGCTGATGCATACTTGGGAAGATATTGGACAATTGCCATCTTTTCAATCGTTTATGTTCTTGTAAGTTTGGTCCAAATATAAATTGTGTTCTTCAAGAGGCTATATATTGAAGAATTGTTGTTTTTATTCTAGGGTATGACACTCTTGACCCTCACTGCATCTATCAATGGATTAAAACCGCATTGCGATAGCTCTGGTTGCAACGCAACATCATCCCAAAGAGCGGCCTGCTTTGTAGCTCTGTACTTGATTGCAGTAGGTACTGGTGGAATCAAGCCATGCGTTTCATCCTTCGGCGCAGATCAATTTGATGAAACTGACGAGACTGAGAGGAAGAAGAAGAGCTCCTTCTTCAACTGGTTTTACATGTCAATCAATGTCGGTGCGCTTATTGCTTCCACAGTTTTGGTCTGGATGCAAATGAATGTGGGATGGAATTGGGGGTTCGGAGTCCCAGCTGTTGCAATGGGGATTGCAGTTGGGTTCTTTTTCTTGGGAAGCAAGTTATATCGTCTTCAGAAACCAGGCGGGAGTCCCCTCACAAGGATTGCTCAAGGTGGTTGCTGCATCCATCAGGAAATGCAAAGTGAAAGTTCCTGCTGACAAGTCTCTTCTCTATGAGACTGCAGATGAGGAGTGCAACATCCAAGGAAGCCGGAAGCTTGAGCACACCAACAAATTAGGGTAAGAAGCTAGCACACAGCTAGAATTTCAATGGGAAACACTTTTGCTCATTTTAAGCGATTTATCTAAAAGCGCCGAAACTTTTCACAAGAATCTTGAGTACTCTCTTCTTGAACAAGCAGAGTTTTTATAACCTAGCTAGCAGCAACAATAATCTCATGTCCAACGTTCTAAAAAATATTTATGGCTATCTGAAAGCGTTCTTGACCGTTTTAAAAGCATATTCAAATTCCTTGTTTGAGACCTCACCTAGAAAGGCTAAAAGTGCTTGCGGACAACCAAAAGTGCTTCTGACTACGTTTTGTATAAATACTTAACAGTCTTTCTGAGTCATAGAAGTGCTTTCTTGAGAAGCACTTACCATGTACTTCTTCGTAAAAACACTTTTAAGTTCAAAGACACTTTGATTGTTAATAAACATTTCAATGTATTTTTATTGATGTGTTCTCAACAACATAACTAATATTTTTTTTATTTTTTTTTTACAAGACGTCATGTAGAGAGAATTTCTGTATAATAATATTTTTCAAATTTCAGGTTCTTTGACAAGGCAGCTGTGGAGTCGGAGACATACCGTGCCAAGGAATTGCCAAGCCCATGGAGCCTCTGCACAGTGACACAAGTCGAGGAGCTGAAATCCATCATCAGACTCCTCCCCATCTGGGCGTCCGGTATAGTCTTCGCCACCGTCTACGGCCAAATGAGCACAATGTTTGTCCTCCAAGGCAACACCCTAGACCAACACATGGGCCCAAACTTCAAAATCCCATCAGCCTCCCTCTCCCTCTTCGACACTGTCAGCGTCATCTTCTGGGCTCCGATATACGACACGCTCATCGTCCCCCTCGCCAGGCACTTCACGGGCCACGAACGAGGCTTCACGACGCTTCAACGGATGGGAATCGGCCTAGCACTCTCCATATTGTCCATGGTTGTTGCTGGGGTTTTGGAGGTCGTTAGGCTTGCCACTGTAAAAAAATATAATTACTACGACCTAGAGTACATTCCCATGTCGATTTTCTGGCAGGTCCCGCAGTATTTCATCATTGGGTGTGCTGAGGTTTTCACCTTCATTGGGCAGATGGAGTTTTTTTACGACCAGGCGCCTGACGCCATGAGAAGCTTGTGCTCTGCACTGTCACTGACCACTGTTGCACTGGGAAATTACCTCAGCACTCTGCTAGTTACTGTGGTAACTAAAGTTACCACGAAGAATGGGAATTTTGGGTGGATTCCGGATAACCTTAACAGGGGACACCTGGACTATTTTTACTGGCTGTTGGCTATTCTGAGCGTTTTTAATTTCTTGGTGTACCTCTGGATTGCTAAGTGGTACACTTACAAGAAGGTGACTGGGTGTGCTCAATGATATGCAGGGTGGTGGAGCGGCACTTGTTAATCTTCTGGCTGTCCGCCATTTTAGCTTTTTTTTTTTTTTTTTTTCTTTTTTTGTTGTTGGAGGCTTTGTGTGTTGATTTCAAGATCGATTTAATGTGTGTGTGAATTTTTCATAGCATTTTGTTGACTTCATGGCAATTAAGCATTTGTAGGTTCATATAATTGGTTGAATCCTACATTTTTATTCATGACCCATTCATTTATTTAAGTTGAGGGAAGTCGTGAATTGAGAAAGTAAAAAAAAAAAAAAAAGGTATTTTAGTTAAAATGGTCTCTGAGATTGGAATAACTCTTCACTTTGGTCCATGAGATTTGAAATCGATAGAAAGTGGTCTCTGAAATTCTACAATCAATTATTTTGGTCCTTCAGTGAATAACCCATGTTAAATAAAGACTAAAATCACAAAAATGCTCTCAATTTTTTGTCAATTGAGGATATTCAGTTCTATTGATTTTAAATCTCAGAGACCAAAATGAGGAATTATTTTAAGGGGCTTTTAGATCTAGGTCCAAAAATATAGATGGTTTTTAGGAGTAAGTCCAATTATCTAATTACATGTTTTCATTTCTTTTATACTCATTTTATATTTTTTTTTAAATATTAAAAATCAATTAAAATCTTCTAATATTATGCATTTTTCAACTCCAAAAAATCTAATTAATATCTTATAACAAAAAAAAAAACTAATATACTAACATAAATTATCTACAAAACATTCTACCTTAACTCAAGTAACAAATATATGAATGTATATTATACCTGTAAGCGAGATATGAAACCTAACTAAAAAGTAGGGAAAAAACATAATATACCTACAAGTAAGACACATTAATCTGTGATACATTGATTATAAAAAAGAATATGTCATATAGATACATAAAAATAATTGACCTGTGATATAGGTTGATTATAAAAATTAAAAACAAAATCTATAAATAAGGTTTAAAGCGGGAGGAAGAACAAGAAATGAGAAAATAAATAAATAAAAAGAAATAATCAAAGAGATAATTTGGAAGAAATTTGATTTTTATAATAAATTTTATTATTGAATAGATAATTATTGATAATAAAATACTTAAATTTAAAGAATTGGACTTATTTTAATAAATTGGACTATTTCTACGATTGGCTAGAAAAAATGGACTTATATCAAGTTTCCCCTTAATCTCAATAAGCATTTTAGCTAGACCTGGCATTCGTGTCGTGTTTTTCGTGTTCGTGTCGTTTTCGTGTCATACCCGATATCTTAACAGGTCGTGTCGTGTAACACCCGTTACAATAAACGGGTAAAATGACCCGACCCGAAATCGACCCGATAATATTAACGGGTAATTTGACCCGACCCGTTACCCGTTAAGAAAAATATATTTTAAACCAATAAATAATTAAATAAAAAAATAATACTTTTTTTGAAAGAATATGTCACATCCCGGCCCGGGGCGGATCACTTCCCGGGCCCGCTCCACTACCGTAGCACGATATTGTCCGCTTTGGGCCCCGACTAAACCCTCACGGTTTTGTTTCTGGGAACTCACACGAGAACTTCCCAGTGGGTCACCCATCATGGGAGTGCTCTCGCGCGCTACTCGCTTAACTTCGGAGTTCCGATGGAACCCGAAGCCAGTGAGCTCCCAAAAGGCCTCGCGCTAGGTAGGGATGGGAATATACATATAAGGATCACTCCCCTGGGTGATGTGGGATCTCACAATCCACCCCCCTTAGGGGCCCGACGTCCTCGTCGGCACACCACGGCCAGGGTTAGGCTCTGATACCAAATTGTCACATCCCGGCCCGGGGCGGATCACTTCCCGGGCCCGCTCCACTACCGTAGCACGATATTGTCCGCTTTGGGCCCCGACTACGCCCTCACGGTTTTGTTTCTGGGAACTCACACGAGAACTTCCCAGTGGGTCACCCATCATGGGAGTGCTCTCGCGCGCTACTCGCTTAACTTCGGAGTTCCAATGGAACCCGAAGCCAGTGAGCTCCCAAAAGGCCTCGCGCTAGGTAGGGATGGGAATATACATATAAGGATCACTCCCCTGGGTGATGTGGGATCTCACAGAATACATATCATATTGTCACATAGTAAAAACTATATTAAATATATATATATATATATATATATATATATATATATTAAATTAACTATAATAATTATAATAATTATATATACTATAATAAATTAATAATTATACCCCCAAAATATTAACTATAATAATTTTATATATATATATATATATATATATATTAAATTTTATAAAAACTATAATAATTATTAATTAATATGCATCCATTGATTCCATAATTCCATTCCATTCCTGCCGCGCCCTTTGAAGAAAAAGGGAGGGAAAATGAAAATTATAAGAAAAGCTGAAAAGAAAACAAAAAAGAGAGGGAAAGATGGGTAGGCTGCCGCCTTTTGAAGAAAAAGAAGGGAGGGAAAAATGAAAATTATAAGAAAAGATGAAAAGCAAAGAAAAAAGAGAGGGAAAAATGAAAATTAATAGAAGTGGTGAGAAATTTTATTTTTTTTAAATTATTAATTTTTTATCACACATAACCCACTATTTTTATAACGACACGTGATAATGTGATATACTACTCCGTGTACCAGTCAATTATACGTACAAAATAAATAGATTTAAATCTACTTAATAAATATATATATATATATATGTATATATATATATATATATACCATTGATTTTGATGGGATACGCATCATACGAAACTAATTTCAACGATCCAACCGTCAAACTTGTTTGTATATGCTTCGAGATCGCATACGCCAAAAATTGCAAAAAACAAACATTCAGATATCAAGTAACGGTACAAATCCTTTCGACGGTTATAAACGAAAAATCACGATTTAACGGTTATTTTAACTCCAATTTTGATGATATTTTACAGCTACACTCCTTGACCCTATATGAATACAATGAATGAATTCGATCTTCAATTTAAAATATTTACACTAGTGGATACCACAAAATCTTATGTTATACTGAATGAAAGTATGAATAAACTTTTAAGTGTTAGTGAATCTATTGTTTTGATGAGATACGCATTCTACGAAACTAATTTCAATGATCCAACCGTCAAACATGTTGGTATATACTTCAAGATCGCATACGCCAAAAATTGCAAAAAACAAACATTCAAAGATCAAGTAACGGACAAAACTTTTCGACGGTTATAAAAAGAAAATCACGATTTAACGGTTATTTTAACTCCGATTTTGATGATTTTTTACAGCTACACTCCTTGACCCTGTATGAATACAATGATTGAATTCGATCTTCAATTTAAAATATTTACACTAGTGGATACTACAAAATCTTATGTTATACTTAATGAAAGTTATATAAACTCTTAAGTGTTAGTGAATCTATTGTTTTGATGAGATACGCGCATTCTACAAAACTAGTTTCAACGATCCAACCGTCAAACATGTTTGTATATACTTCGAGATCGCATACGCCAAAAATTGCAAAAAGCAAACATTCAGAGATCAAGTAATGGGACAAAACTTTTCGACGGTTATAAAAAGAAAAATCACGATTTAACGGTTATTTTAACTCCGATTTTGATGATTTTTTCCAGGTACACTCCTTGACCCTATATGAATACAAAGAATGAATTCGATCTTCAATTTAAAATATTTACACTAGTGGATATCACAAAATCTTATGTTATACTTAATAAAAATATGAATAAACTTTTAAGTGTTAGTGAATCTATTGTTTTGATGGGATACGCATTCTACGAAACTAATTTCAACAATCCAACCATCAAACTTGTTTGTATATGCTTCAAGATCGCATACGCCAAAAATCGCGAAAAACAAACATTCAGAGATCAAGTAATGAGACAAAATTTTTTGACGGTTATAAACGAAAAATCACGATTTAACGGTTATTTTAACTCCAATTTTGATGAGTTTTTACATCTACACTCCTTGACCCTATATGAATACAATGAATGAATTCGATATTCAATTTAAAATATTTACACTAGTGGATACCACAAAATCTTATGTTATACTTAATGAAAGTATAAATAAACTCTAAGTGTTAGTGAATCTATCGTTTTGATGGGATACGCATTCTACGAAACTAATTTCAACGATCCAACTGTCAAACTTGTTTGTATATGCTTTGAGATCGCATACGCCAAAAATTGCAAGTGTTTATATATTCTTTCACATTTTTCATACTTGTATGTATAATGTATGTCTTATTAGTTATTGTCTATACAAATACTATATTAGTTTATTTTAATTTTGGACAAGAACATGTTAAGTAAAATTTATTATCTTAGTAATGATAATAAAGAACTCTCATAATAAAAATAAATAATGACAAAAACTTTTTTTTTTAACTTATAGAGAATAATAATACAACACTATATATTTAATATAGAATATATTGTATATATTAATATTTTATAATAAATTTTTTAGTAATTAAACTTTAAAATTATCAAAATAATTTTTTTCTTAACGTGTCGAAACGGGTCACCCACGTGTTACCCACGTGTATACCTGTTAAGAACCCGTTATTAACAGGTTCTTAACGGGTCACCCGATAATGACCCGATAAGTTATCGTGTTGACCCGAAACCCGTTATTTTCGTGTCGTTTTCGTGTCGTGTCATCGTGTCGTGTCAGAAACTGCCAGGTCTAATTTTAGCTAAAAGGCCAAAAGAAAATGATAAGTCGAATCCTGCATTTTTTTGTGGCATGCTTGCTTACTTTGGACGAAAAAAAGTAGAAAACAAAAGGTATAAGAATGAGATAACAACTCCGTATAAGCAACCTAATTCCTAATTTCCAGGCACTGTATTTTCGATTGTAATATGCGTGAAGTACATTTTTTTTTTTTTTATTTATTCCGTATAAACACATGAGGGGTCAAGAATACTAAAGAATTCTAATACCTTTGTGTTAGTAAACATAAAAAGTTTAGTCGTTAAAATGATTCAAATACTCATTCCAGGTAAGTAAGCAAGTCAATTGTTGCGTTGGTACAGAAATAGAACGAGAGGAACAATTAGGTGATAAATCCCACTCTTTAACAAGAACTTTTTAGTCTAAGAAACACTTTTTTAGAGTAATGGATAATGCAACGCCAGATGAGAGGCTAAAAAGAACTCTCAATCTCAACAGTTTTAACTGTCGATATACAAATCTCCCTCTCCCTCCCCCCTTTATCCAAACTTAAAGCCAGCACTGAAAACGGATAAGATGATTGGCCTCAAGCTCATTCAAACCTCCTTCACCCCCACCAAACATGCCAGTTTACACACAGGACGATTGTCCAACGCCAAGAATTCCGTCTTGCGATTCAGCAAGTCCAATGATTCTGATTCGGAGTCGGATGCTTCCCCTCCCGAAGGCAACACTCGCAAGCAAGAGCTGCTGGTGAGGATAGCAATGCTTCAAGCTCAGAAGGTCCGTCTTGCCGATTACTTGGATGAAAGGTCAGAATATCTTACCCAATTTGGAGAGGAGGCAAACGCCGAGTTTGACAAGATTGGAGAAGATGCTCTCAAAGACCTGGATGAAGCCAGCGACAGGGTATGTTTTTAAGTTCCTGCTCCATGAACCGCATTAAAGATAAAAAAAACGCGACTTGCTATACACTTCTGTTGGATAACTTGGATTAAATTCTTAATCGTTTGTGATTAGCAGATATTGGAGAATATAAACAGCCGCATGCAGGCCTTGAGGAATCTGCAGGAGTGAACATAGAGGAGATGGAGAAAAACGAAAACAAGTTAGAAGCATTCGAAGGTCAGATTGAAAAAGAGCAAAACGAAGGGTTATTTTTTAAGAATTTGATGCAGGGCAAGCCGAAAAAAAAAAAGTAGATGCTACTGAGGAAATAAATAAAATCAAGGAGCTTACCAAAAAAAGTGCAGGATCAGAAACCAGGAGGAACATTTACCTTGCACTAATTGGTTTGCTACTCGTACAACTTGTCGACTCTTTCATCACTTCAACACCTGATTAGAGAAAAGTTGCATTTCTCGGGGCGATTTTTGTGGGTTTGGTTTCTCAGCTCATCTATGAGCAGAAAATGTTATCAGAAACAGAAAATACAGAAGAGGGGAAGACACAGGAAGAAAGAAGGTGATGCCCTGCCTTGCCCTACCCTTAGAAGCAAAAATATTATGCTGTAAAATTTTCGGCCTCAACTATTTTACTAAACATAGGTTGGGTCTACACAGATATAACATGTTTTTTCCTGATCAACTCAATTGTAAAATTTTTAGCCATAACTCTTTTACGTTATCCAATTAAAAGTGTAGACCATCTAAAAAATATGAGAAACTCTAATACAGACATTTCTAGAATTTAACTGCCCAAAAAGACGAATGGAAACGATACACTACTGCTCCGCTACACAAATATAGCATGATCAATAAAACCAAGTAAATCTTACAACTTGGGTTTGATACATCAAGCCTTTCATTTTGCATCATCAAAAGGTGATCTTGGTGATACTACTGTAATCACCAAAAACTATGTAACCGAGTTACATATATGATGCTTTATGAATCCACTAGTGTATATATGACCTTATAGATGTTCTATACCCACTAGTGTACAACAAAATGCATGTTGACCTGAAAGCAGTAGCCGCAGAAATTGAATCTGGTGAGGAAGGTTAACGATACAAATCCTGCGAAAGCCACACGTGTGCCAAATAGTGACTTTAAAGATGGCATCCAATGCATAAAAGAAGTTGGCATCCAAAGTGCACAGGAGCTCTGCACTACTACAAATATAGCATGATTAATAACCCCAAGTAAATCTCACACCTTGGGTTTGATACATCAAGCCACTTTGCTTTTGCATCATCAAAAGGTGATCTTGGTGATACTACTGCAATCACCAAAACCTATGGCACTCAGTTACCATGTATGATGCTTCATGAGCTTTTAATTATTATAATTCATGCTAAGACAGGCCTCAAGATTTTAAATTTATAAGTAATGTGTTCGAAGTTCTATATGTTCTAAATAAAACCCACTATGTGCAATACAACCCAGAATTGATAACTGAATGGCAATTGATATTAAACCTGGTAAGCAAGATTTTGGATCTGAATTCTAGAAACTCATTCTTCTGCCAACTAGTCTTTTCCAGGATTCAATAAAATTGGCATTTAACCAGCATTAGGCAGATTTTGCACTGAGAATGCAACACACCCAACAAACAAATGTAGGCAAAAGACAGATCATTCATACCTTATTTCACTTTCAGAAGAAAAGCATGTTCTTCATGAAGAATAATATTGCTGTAGAGATTCCTCATCAGTAGTATCCCAAGCACCTACCGACTAGCCCAGCAACATATTTCCACAGACCTTTTCTTGTGACACGTGGAATTTTAAAGTATCCCTGTGCTAACAAAATATGACAAGAGAACAAAAGGAAACTATGGAGGTCTCATCATGCGATCCCAGATGAAATGATGCATGTGACGACATCAAAGAAAAGCAACTGGAGACAAAACTTGCTTCCATGCTAATTTATACCCAATAAGAGTTTGAAGTGGTCCCATTGTTGAGCACTGCCCTAACAAGTATGTACCACGTAATGGAAGTTGGAAGAATTCCAAGACGTAAAGCCTTTTCTAAAAACCTAATGGCATCTGATATTCTACCGCATGAACAAAACCCTTTGAGAGTAACATTATAGGTGATGATATCTGGTTGTAGTCCGTCTTTTAGAAGGCGGGCCCAAATTTCTGATGCCTTTTCACAGTTTGTAATTTTGTAAAAACCCTCCATTAGGGTGTTGTAGGTTACAAGATTTGGAACGCAGTTCCAACGCCCCATCTGAAAATAAAGCTGCAAAGCATCTTCAGCCTTGCCTGCAGAGCAAAGACCATGAATTATAATGTTATGCATAGTTACATCAGGCTCAAAGCCCTTGTCAAGGGCTTGACGCCACACGTTGATGGCCATGTCAATCTTTTTGCCTTGACAAAGGCCATCCATTAACAAGCTATATGTGATCACATCCGGCTTCCATCCTTTTTCCAGCATTTCCCTCACCAACACATATGCGTCACTAAATCTTTCTGCTTTGCATAAACCATTTATGAGAGTATTGTAGGAGATAACATTTGGAGAGCAAAACTTGGTGCACATTCCTCTAAAAAACAAAATGGCATCTTCAAGTTTGGAAGCTTGGATATACCCGTATATCAATGCATTGCAAACATGAGAATTCGGTTCATAGCCACACTTATCCATCTTACCTACTAGCCTGGCTGCTTCATCTAGTATCCCTTCCTTGCATAACCCATTAATCATTGACGAATACGCAAAGGCATCCAGATGAACTCCTGTGTTTTCTGCCTCTTTTAAAATCTGCAAAGCCTTGTTTAAATACCCATTTTTACAGAGTCCATGGATTAATACTCCGTAGGTTGTGGCATCTGCAACACAAGCCTTATCACGCATTAGTCCCCATACAGAAATTGCTTCATCAACCTTCTCGTTTTCAAACAACCCTCTAATCAATGTGTTATAACTCACAACATTACGACAACCACACTTCTCCATCACGTCCCACAACTCAAAGCACTCTTTAGTCTTCCCTGCTAGACAGAACCCATTGAGCATTGCATTATAGACAACCACATCCGGAACTACCCCTTTATCAACCATCTCTTTATAAACTCTCTCAGCCCCATCCACATTCCCTGCTTTGCACAACCCATGAATCAAAGAACTACAAGTATACAAGTCAGGCCCTCGATCATTTGTCTTCATCCTATTCCATATCACTAAACTCTCATTGAACTTCCCACATTTACACAAACCATTGATCATAACATTATAAGTAACAATATTAGGATAAACCTCTGAGTCCTTCACCAACCTCTCCCAAATCTCATTAGCACTCGCACTATCGCCTTTCCGGAAAAACCCATCAATCAAAATATTATAACACATCACATCAGGACCAACCCCTCTCTCAAGCATTTCATCAAACACCTCCAATGCATCACTCAAGTTCCCACCTTTCACAAGCCCGTTGATCAATGTCCCATAACTAAACACATCAGGCTCCAAACCCTTTTCCCACGTCCAATTCAGCAACCCTTTAGCCTTCTCAAACTGCTTCTTCTTGCACGAAATCTTGATCAGAACATTATAAGTCTGCAAATTTGGCTCCAAACCCACCGTTTCGAAATAAGCAAAAAATTTCTCAGCTCGGTCCCATTGGTTAGACTCAATGAACGCATTCAGCAGCGAATTGTACGACCTAACGCCGGGCGCACACCCAAAAATCTCTTCCATTTGCTGAAACACGGCCAACGCTTTATCGGGCATGGAGTTTTTCGTATACGCTTTTATCACCGTCAATGCTACGTCCTCGGGGCACTTGCATTTCTGGGTCCGAATCAGCTCGACGACCCGCTCGACGTGGACGACGAGCTTCGGGTCGACGAGCCGGCGGAGGATGTGGTGGAAGACGTCGGGGGAGTGGTTGTAGTTCGGGTGGCGGGTCGCTGAGTCGAGCAGGGCGAGTGCGGAATGAGGGTTCTTCTCGGCTTTGAGGAGCTTCAGGACTCGCTTCGGAGAGAGAGATTTGGGGAAGTCGACCATGGCAGTGGCAGAGTTGCAAATTTGTGAGGTTGCTGTGTCTCATTGTTACGGCATGTTATTGGGGTGCATTCGGTCCGCCCATAAATTTTCGAGCGGCTGGAAGTCTGAAACGGATAAACGGATTTAATGGGTCGGATAATGGGCCGTGTGGCCCAATTTTGTGGATCTACATTTTTGGGTTAATACTTTTTGGGCTAAACCTTGGAGGCTTTGCGGCCTACAATTATTTTGAACTCATGACTACAATTATTTTGAACTCATGACCTCCTCCAACATGGTAGAGAGCAGAGATTGTGTGCGATTATACCAAATATTCATTTACATACTCATTTTCTACTCGAACATGTAGGTCTGTTTTTTCGTGTCGCCATAAATTTGTTTATGTTTGCTTACTTGGAAATGAGGAAAGTGATTAATTGGAGAAGTCAGTATACAGGAGAGAGTGGATGGTTATGAAATCAACTAGCGTCCCTCATTCAATCTAATTCTTAATTGTTTAGATATTGGATGACGAATTGTAACATAGGACATATGAAAGGTCGAGAAGTGGAATATATCCAAACCATTTCGGGTAAGTAAACATATCATGTATTAGGCCCCTTACAGCCCAATTCAACAAATTAATTTGAAGACTTGAAGAAATGTGTGTTACCCATCTACATTGTTCTATCCCTCAAGGAAATGTGGAAATTTGGGGATCTGTCCTGTTTGAACTCTGTCTTTTAAGCACATCCTTTCCATCCAATCACAATTCCTCAGCCTCTCTCTACTTTTACCACTAAAAAGGACAAAGGGTAAAACAGCAAAGACCTTCTTTTCTTTTTTATCCACATCCCCTTCCCCTTTTTTTTTTTTTTTTTTGATAAACACATCCCCTATTTTCATGCAATTTATATAATAAAATATACTACAAGTTCTTTTTTTTTTTTTCTTTTTTTTTGTGTGTAAATTTCAAGACTTTGTACACACCAAAGATCTATATTTTGGAATAGAGAAATGTTATGGAGACTCTTTCAAAATATGATTTTTTATAAAATATCATCTTACAGTTTAACGTCAATTTTCGTGCAAATATTATACATTGTGTCAAAAAAAAAAGATAGCAGAGAGCCGTACTTTTAACTCACCTATACATTTCTCATGTAGGTATGCCTAGAAATTGCCCTCGTGTCTTGGGATTCCTTCACAATAAAACTTGTCATCATATACTTCTTTCCATGGCTATGATAGGGAGTCCAATTCCAATACCAATTGCACCATCATGAGACGTACCCAGCTCATTTCTAACCCTAATTGCCTCAAATTATCCTAATGATGGCAATTTTAGAGATCACAGAGACATAAATCTTGATAAAAATTTATTTACGACATGCCCGAAAATAAAAATAAAACGAGTAGTGGACCGTTGCTTCGAGATCTTTCGGTCGGAAAGATGCCATGTGGAGTGATTAGCGGCACAAATGGAGATATTGATCATGCAAATATTTTGAGAATATATGTAATTATGTGTGTATATAATCCATGATTATATGGAGCAAAATTGGGAATGAAATCTGAGGAAGGAGGCAGGCCGGCAGGCATGTTGGGTCCAATATGGAGGCTTTGTTTAAAGTGGATGATCAGACAAACTATATTTGTTTTTTTTTTTTTTTTTTTTTTTTTTGGGGGGTGGGGAATCAAAAGCTTCTGATTTGTAACCACGAGCTGGTGATCCAATTGTAAAAAGCGGATTGCGAAGTTTCATTCAAACTAAAAACTAAAGGTCTTGGGTTCGAAACCTGCCGCTAGTGTGAAAGCCAAACTTGTGGTCAGGAAAAGGCTGAAATGTCTCTGTGAGCCTTCCTAGCTCCCAGAAATAATAAATAATTGTGACTTCCCATCAGTTGTCTCAATCAAAAGCGTTTGATTTGTAACCACGAGCTGGTGATCCAGTTGTAAAAGGCAGATTGCGATGTTTCATTCAAACTAAAAAATGAAGGTTTTGGGTTCGAAACCTGACGCTAGAGTGAAAGCCAAATTTGTGGTCAGGGAAAGGCTGAAATGTCTCTGTGAGTCTTCCCAGGTCCCAGAAATAATAAATAACTATGACTTCCCACAAGTTGTCTCAATCAGAAGCGTCTTATTTGTAACCACGAGCTGGTGATTCAATTGTAAAAGGTGGATTGCGAGGTTTCATTCAAACTAAAAACTGAAGGTCTTGGATTCGAAACCTGCCGCTAGCGTGGAAGCCAAACTTGTGGCTAAGAAAATGCTGAAATGTCTCTGTGAGTCTTCCCAACTCCCAGAAATAATAAATATGTCTCTGTGAGTCTTCCCAACTCCCAGAAATAATAAATAAACCGTGACTTCCCATCAGTTGTCGCATAAAAAACAAAAACAAAAAAAAAAGCGTCTGATTTGTAAGTGGTGTGCTTATGCGAGTGGGGTAAAGGAGAACTCAATTAGATTGTCGTTTTGCAACCATTTTCCCTCTGTAATCATGAGCATACCATTTCCCCATTTCAATTTTCCACAATTAAATGTACACCGTGACATCTCCTTATTTAACAAGACTCGGACTCTATCATTAAATGAGGTAAGCACTGGAAGCGCTACAGCTTGTTCAATCTTAATCAATAAAGTTAAAAATAATAAGGTGGTGATATCTACAAATTTTTATTAATTTTCGTCATTTATTTCTTTTCAATTTATTTGAATTAATAATTAAAAATTAAAAGAAGCATGTGGTTAACGTGCTTCATGCATCACATTGAAAAGAAAAACCTAAAACCGACAAAAGCGACGGAAACAATCAAGAAAATCACGTAACCAAAATCGATTATAATATATTATTCGAGTCCACGAAACAGAAAACAAACAAAGCTTCTGTCTAAACCATAAGCGGTAAGCCTCAATCGTGAAACTATACCAACATGAGCTGAAGTCGCACCGCCACAATACTCGACGCATCTAACTAAGAAGAATAAAACAATAAGCAAACATGAAGAGTATTCAGTCGATCTCTAGCAATCCAAACTGCGTTTATCAAATAAGAGTCATGTGGTTTGTTCTAAAAAATGAATTAGAATAACTTTTCATCATCTGACCTTTTTTGAGTTTTTCATTTTTAGTAAACCTTGCCAAGCACATCTTTTAATAATCGAAAAAAAAAATGTTTGAAGAGTGGGAATAGGGACTCTCTAAATCTAGAGGTTGTTGGATATTTTCTAAATTTAAAAATGCATTTAACAATTTTGTTGTAGCACAAAAAATCTTAGGTAACATTTCAAATTCAAGTTTTAGACTCTCTTACAGATACTGTTCAAAAAATTTACGCCTAACACCATTTAGGCTCTAAGCAGCTAGCCACCATCCCGATTAATCTCTAAGTGTTTGAAAATTAAGAAATGACGTCCAGACCTGCTTAGACAGGCTAGATTGGCGTCTAAGCGCCCGCCTCACCCGTCTAAGTGCTTGCCTAGCCCGCTTAGACCCACTTAGCCACTCACTTAGGTCACGACTATCACTCAAACAAAAAATTAATAGCTCCCATTTTGCGTTTTATTTTTTTAATAAATTGTAAGATACTTGTTAAATATTTTGATGAACACACTTTATATTATGATTCCCCATGTTTTCAATATGTTCTAATACTTTCGAATTTGTAAGTTATTCTATTTTTCAATTTATGTAGCTCAATACAACTATATATTTTTAAGTATAAACATGCACTTATTTATGATATAACAAATTTACTTAAATCTATCTATTTTGCGTAGGCACTAAGTCTCAGTTCGCCACCCGACTAGTGCCTAAAGTCTTATAGAACTTTGCTTAAAGATGGTGTAATAAAACAGCATAATTGGATAATGGCTTGCGCGCAACTAGTGGAATCTATGGGTGCGCGTGCATTTGTGATTGTGCATGTTTTATGTTTGCAATATTTGAGGAGGAGAGAGCTGTATTAAGCCGTTTGAGAATAATCAATAATAATGATTCAATGAGAAAGGTGCGTGCTTTATGACGCAGGGTAATGTAAACCTGACTTATTTTACTCTTCATATATTTCTGTTTTTTTTTTTATTTATTTATCTTCTTCAATTCGTTCATCTCAACGGTAGAAAATTAAAAGGGTTATGTGAGAAGAATGAGTGTAGATAACACTATCCTACCAAGATGGATCGTAATAACAACCCTAACCATAAATTTTTACAAGTTCGACCATGCATGGTGCGATGCAATAGATGCGTGATTTTTCGGTCTCTCGTGCGTTCGGATGTCCACTTGTGTTCCAATTGCCTTTTTGATCAATCCCAAGTATTATTTTGTCATTCTCAATCAACCATTACATGTTAATTTTTTGCTCAAAAAGAATTGAAATCTAAAGTTTAAGCCGTAGGGTTTTTCTATCTCATGAGAAGCAACTTTGTTGAGGATGTGATAAAAAAAAAAAAAAATTAACATGGAAGAGTCTGGTGAAGAAAGTTGCGACAAGCGCAATGAAATATATAACCTACATGTCGACCGGTCAATGGCCGAGAGTGAGCCAAGTGACCGAAAACACATGCAAACGAAATCCAGACATTAACGTTCAGATAAGAGAATTCAGGTCAATATATGATAGAGTAAGAAGCATTATTTCATTATTACATTACAATTTGGGTCCTCTATACTATTTGGTTTTTGTCTTGAAACGCTTAAACATGCTCAAATATCTCACAAGACTGAGATTCTTTGGTTGTTTTTTAATTTAGAAAATGACAAAGTTATAAAGGAAGGAAGTAGGGAAAGCTCAATCTCACTGCATAAAGCATAAGCATCGGCCTTTGGGGAGACAAAACTATTAGTAATCTGACTACATAGAATCTTCAGTTCTTCTCAAAACTACATAAAAAACAAACCCTAAAAAATTTGATAATCGATCCTGACCCTCCTAATGGATCTGTCTTTGCTCTTGCATGCTCGAACAGTTCTAATCAGATCATTTCCATGTCGCTATATACTGCACAGAAAATAAAAATATGTATGAGACAATAGAACACTGACTCTGCTAGGTTCAGAGAAAACCTTTGCTAGCCAATTACACTCCAATAAGTAGAAGTGAGAATCCGTACACATGCAAGTTGCAAAAATATAGGGCTTTTTAACCGGAAGGGTCTCCGAGATTTGCATAATTTTTACATTGATCTTTAATAATGAAAATTGACAGAAGTAGTCCTTACATTCGTTCACTGTAAATCATTTTGTCCTTCCGTGAAAAATATGTCAAAATTCTCGTTAAATTGTCACGTGAATGACCAAGTGACCACCTTTTAAAGGTTATTTTTGTCAAACCAATTACTCCACTTAACGAGGATATTAGCAGGTTTATCACGAAATAACCGAAATGATTTATGATGGACAAACTCATGAATCACTTCTATCGATTTTCATTGCCAAAGATGAAGTGGAGAATTATTCTAATCTCAAAAATCATTTTAGCTAAAAAGCCAAATATAATACTAATTTAGTGCAATGCATTATCAACATAATGGATTTGCTAGCCTTGGGAGGATCATGCAATGATTTCACACTAAACAAAAGGCATGGGAGTAAAAATAGAGGTAAATTATGGTATGATTAACCTAATATAGTGGCATTTTAACTAATTAAGCTAGTGCTAATAAAAAGAAACTAATCATCAATGTGTACCAACTAGTGTCTACGTCATCTTGTATGCGGGTGTCTAGTAATTTTGATATTAACAAACAAGAAGTTGTACTGATACGGTATTTCCTTTTTCAATTATTAAAAGGTCAGTTTTCTGACTCCCTCATCTCATCAATAAGAAAAATCAATTTGTAATTTGTGTGAATTTTATTTTTGCATGTGATTATCTATTTTTCCCGTATATATACTATGTTGCGAACAACGTGTACATTGGAGAAGGACAACAAAATTAAGAAATGGTACGATTTCAAAGTAGTCCAAAGAAATAATGCAATCAACAATATATATAGGCAATATACATAGACTAGACCTTACAATGATTTACTTGAGAAAGTAGTTTTCATTTAGGGACATATATTTTGTGGGGACTATATATATTTATATATTTGTGGACTGTCGCACAAATATACAAATCGATTCCAAGAAAATGATATGCAAATTGAAAACAATGGCCTTATATATCCCAAATGTTTTCTAGGTTGTGGGGCCACTGCATGCATGCCCGGGCCACATTAGGGTTGGAGAATTTTTGTCCCCAAATTAAATATCTTTTTTTTATCAAACGATAAATTTTATTAGATTAGTTGTTAGATTAGTCATCGATGGAGTTTGAATCACACAGTTGTTATGCAAGAGCTCAACATTTTTCCATCAATGTAGTAAATGACCACTTACCAAATAAAAATCTCTGTTGTTTTTCTATATATGTTTCTCCCCACTAACTATTATAACTTAAAAAATATTGATATCCAGTTTGGATATGGAGAATTATGTATATATGATGAGATCTACCAATAATATATATTCAACCAAACAAACAAAACTCTAGAAAGACAAACCTTATGACTTATGAGAGAGAGACAAACCCACGAACCCATTTGAGCTTATATATTTGTTTTGTTATATATATTTGTTTTCTTTTTCTATATAACATTTATATATTTAAGTTACTTTATTAGAAAAGGAAAATGTAAAGGTTGAGAAGACAGCCCAACACTTGACCCCACATTCCATGCACAAAATATAACGTTCACACACTTTATATTATATATTTTGCTTTGCTTACATTTCTATAAGTTGCCACTTTATACAATGATTTATTTGAAAAAATAATTTTCTTGTAAGAGGTTTTAGGTTTGAATTTTAAAAATTACGAATTTGATATTAATTTATTCTTCATTTTTTAAAAGTAAATTTATACTCTTCTCAACTAGTGTAAATAGGATCTTCTAGGACATTGTTAGGCCATCTCCAACTGAAGGTTGGCTAGAGGGCTCATTTTAGTCATCTGACCCTCCAAGAAATTAATATTTTAATGAACAGTACAGGGTCATTGCCTCCATCTCCAACCGAGGGCCAAAGGGCCATAGGGTTCGTTTTAGCTCTATCACAAAAAAACCATCTCCAATCGAGGGCCAAACATAATTTATTATTTAAATTTAAAAACTACAACAACAACAACTTAAATTTAAAAACTACAACTTAAATTTAAAAACGACAAATTAAATTTAAAAACAACATTAACTTAAATTTAAAAACTACAACAATTTAATATCCATAATCAACATCATCTTCATCATCCACCATTGTAGGAGTATAGTCAGAGGTAAACAACTGCCGCCGAGTCATAATTTCTTTTTTTTTCCTATCAAAATATGCATTACTCATTAGAGTGTAATTCGAAGTGTTCCTTTCCATATTCTTATCATCCATCTCTTCTTGTATTTGTTTGGCCCGTAATTCATGCCTTCGGTTCCTTTCTTCGGCCTCAAGGGCAGTTTGCTCCGCCATTAATGGCAATGAGGCCGCCACTTCCTGTTGAGCGGCGTAATTATCATTTGCCTTGCCCTTTTCCCTCAACCTTCGCGCCTTGTTTCGTCTCATAGCCCTAGGTATGGAACCTTCACCCGAAGATGGATTTTCTACCCTTGTTTGTTGAATGGTAGGAGATCAATCTTCATCCATATCTGCAGCTAAGGATGCAGTTCCGAACACTGGCGTAGGAGCTCTATGTTAAGGTGGATCTTCAAATAACACCCACCCTTTACAAATTTCCCAACAATCGTGAAATTGAAAGGGTTTTAAGCTGCCCTCCATATACAATTCCTCCGCTTGGCGTACCTAGAAAATATAATTACAAAAATTAAAGGAAATTAATTTATGAAATTAAATGTAATATAATTAAACATTTAAAATAAACTGTGAAAACACTAACTTCGTCGTAGTAATTGGCGCCGCTTTCATGTCTACTTGCGAATGCTAACTGTCACATCCCAATCTCGACTTCGCAGTAGCACAATATTGTCCGTTTTGGGCTTACCATTCCCTCACGATTTTGTTTCTGGGAACTCACATGAGAACTTCCCAATGGGTCGTCCATCCTAGGAATGCTCTCATCCAAACTCACTTAACTTCGGAGTTCCGATAGAATTCGAAGCCAGTGAGTTTCCAAAAGGCCTCGTGCTATATAGAGGTGGGCATGTACATATAAGGCACATCACCCCCTCTCCGTTGGTCGATGTGGGATGTTACAATCCACCCCCCTTAGGGCCCAACGTCCTCGTCGGCACATCCACACCGAACTGCAGAGTGACTCTGATACCATTATGTCACATCCCAGTCTTGACTCCGCCGTAGCACGATATTGTCCGCTTTGGGCTTATCATTCCTCACGGTTTTGTTTCTGGGAACTCACACGAAAACTTCTCAGTGGGTCACCCATCCAAGGAATGCTCTCGCCCAAACTCGCTTAACTTCGGAGTTTCGATGGAATCCGAAGCCAATGAGTTCCCAAAAGGCCTCGTGCTATATAGAGGTGGCCATGTACATATAAGGCACATCACCCCTTCTCCGTTGGTCGATGTGGGATGTTACACTAACAGTGCTTGATGCCATTTATTCAAACTTGGATGAAGATGTTTCTTCCATCTTGAAGAACAACTATCGTGGTTTCGGGTATTCAGTGGAATTGTGCCTTCGTAGAACTCTAAGTATTTTTTGGACACACGAGTCCAAACACCTTCACTTGTTTGAAAAATCCCCCTCACACTATCTTCCGAGACCCATCTATAATCCCTGCAAAGAGCTTCATCTTCTTTTCGGGTCCAAGCCTTACCTTTCATTGCAAATGAGGCCATTTGAAAATTATTGAAAAAATTGAAGGAAATATTATTGGAATAGGTAAGAAAATATAATGTGAAGAATTTAAATAGAATGAAGTGAGATAGTATGGAATAGTGAAAATTATGTGAGAAATTGTGTAGGAATGACTTAGGTATTTATAAGAAAAAAAAAGGTTTAATTCATTAAAAAAAATTGAATACAACGGCTAACTGCAATCAGCTAGCCGTTGTATTCAAAATTTTCCCTACTATTTGTGTCGGTTATAACCGACACTATTGCTTTTATTCCTGTTAGTTCTATCCAACAGCTTTAATAAAAAAAAATTGGCCAGCCCAGGGCTGGTTGGTTGGCTGGAATGGGTTAGTCGGCTGGCCCTTTCAGATTTTGTGGAGTCCACGAGCCCTTTGGCCTAGCTATCGGCTAGAGACGATTTTTAAGCAATTTTCGATCATTTGACCCTCTGAACCCTTCGATTGAATATGGCCTTAAAAGTCTCAAACCAAACACAACAACTCATCTTATTATTTTCTCTGCAACGGTGCAACCTACGTGCTTTTTATATATTTTTTATTTTCATGATGTGGCCATAGCTTGCAATTCAATTCCTATTTTAACTTGATTTTTCATTATAAAATGATTTTAACTTTCTTGCACTTGGCGTAATTTTTTATTTTCTCGCACTTAGATTAATTTATTTTCTTGCTATTTATTTGCTCGTAGTTTATCTTCTCCCAATGTGATTCAACACAAATTTACTTTCTTGCATTATATTTTCTTACAATATGAACATCTAGCGTAATTACTTATCAATTCAATCCAATTGACTAGTTCGTTTGGATTGATGTGATTAGTTGTCTCATCTCATCTCATCTCATCTCATATCACCATAATAATCACCAAACTTGCTTCCATCCATCCATTCACTCATCGTGTCCGCACATGCAATGCCCATCTCAACGCCTCATCAACCACTAAATCCATTTCATTTGACTTTAACAAAGCAATGCCCATTTCACGCTTAGTAAAAATCCTTGCACCCAAGGCACATAGAACTTTTAATCGAGATGCATTCCTTCCTCAGTACTCAATCGCATTAAAAGAAGTCAAATCAAAACGCAACTAAAATTACCAACTTCTTTTTACTCACTCAGCCCTAAGCAATGATGTGACATGTCCGCCCACAAAAGAGATCCCAAAATCCTCAGCTTGTGGCCTTGACCAATTTTGAGACCAACAACTACGAGTCGGTTAGATGGGACATGATGAGTTAAGAGCGCTTTTGTATATGAGGAAAAGGATCATTTTCGGATCCTTTCCTCCTAATCCACCAACTCAGGAAATTCGTGCCGTTGAAAATTGATCCATTAATTTTCAACACATAAGTTTTTGTCCTAAATACCATTTATAACAATACTATAACACGTGTATTACATTAAGGATAATGCTTGAGTTAGTATAAAGATAATGCTTATGTTCCGCTTGAAGGAACCAATTTGTTCTCCCATTTACGAGTAACATATCTTTACTGTACAAACATTATAATCGAAGCCGTTCATTTCTTTATAATCCTCTAAAGATCATATTTGTAAAATACCATTAAATTTGAATATTGTTTAGCCATTACATGCATCAAACAAATAAACAATTCATTATGAGAATGCTATTTGTTATCAAAACCGTCCATTAATTTGTTTGATGCATAAGAATGACTAATAATGTTTAAACTTAATAATTTTTTGAAAATATGGTATTAAATAATAATAAAAAATAAACAATTTCGATTATAATATTTGTATAATAAAATCATGTCAATCGTAAAGAAGGTGAGAAATAAGTTTTTCCAAATGCGGAACACCAACATTATCCATATACTAACACCACCTGACAAATTGACGATCATGACAAAAACAATTCTCGTAAATCCCCACCCTACCACACTCTGTCACCATCCCACAAGGGCCACAACACCACCAAATCTCTCTCTCTCTCTCTCTCTCTCTCTCTCTCTCAAACATACTTGCTCCTTGGTTGCATTCATAGCGCATGTGAAGTCAGTAAGGTTGTGTGATTAATGGGACTCCGTGATGTGCAACCGATTGAGGGTAGGTCTGCTGGCTAGGTACAATTGGCTCCGTTGATTTTCAGCCGGCGGTTTATCTCGTGACTCAGCGGTGCTTGTAATAACTATGAGGATAATGGAGGTAAAAAAAATTTATAGTGGTGAAAGGAAATTTTTTGTAAGAGCTTATAATAAATTAGACTTTATATTACTAATTAGCTTTATAGTGGGACTTTAATTTTTTTATGGTTGCAGAGCAAGTTGGCTCACATGTGAAGTTTAACGGCCATACGTCCTCCACGCGACCTAATTTACGTTGTCTACGTGTTTGGCTTGAAATTTCATCACACATGAAGAGACGTGTGAGGATGTGAAAATAAAAGAATTTCACACTGGTTAAAGGAGAAACTTTGCAAAGGTTTTTAAGAAGTTTAGCTACTTTCTATACCACTAATTAGTTTTACGAAGAAATATCAACGTCTTCAATAACTTGTGGGGTCTCAACTCTCGGTTTGACTAATGTTAATGTAAAAGCATTATCAAGGGTAATACTCTATTTTCAATATAAATCAAATTATATCAACTAGACAATCTAAACAGTACGCTGAATTTAATATTTCTCTAATTAGATATTTTTTGAGAGAGGTTGTCCTTTCTCTTATTAGACATTTTTCGGGAGAGGTTGTTCAATATATTATGTGTTAGACTGTAAATTTAAACTGCAGACTGAAACATACAAGAATCAAATAATCAACAATTTGGATATATTATGCTTATGTTGGATTCCTGGGTTTTAAAATGATCATACGAGTCTCAAAATTAACTTTGATAAGATCGTAAACCATATATAGGAGTGTAAAGCATTCACATTTTATTCTTTTTCGTGAGCAATTAAAGTATGTACAACCATGTATTGCATCAATCAGCGATCAAACCTTCGACTCGACTGGGGTCGATTCTTTTTTCCTTTTCCAACATTCCCCATTATACACCAGCACAGTATAAGTATATTACTCGGTACTCAATAAAATATGGTCCTACAGTACTGCATGTTACAAAAGCACCTCATGTGACCTTTTCAGGGAGAACTCTCTACATTCATGTTTTTTTTTTTTTTGGGGGGGGGGGGGGGGGGGGTGAACCTCTACATTCATGTTTGAACCCATTTTTTGGTAGTGTAGAATATATTAGAATATTGTTCGAGAAAAAATAATAATTTTCACGTTAAGCACAATTTGCATGCAGATTAACTTAATCTTGTCAAAGTGCAAAACAAAATAGATGACCAAACAGTTCGTGCATGTGCCTAAAAGAATGAATGTATAAAAAGATTTTGGAAGGTGATGAATATCTGGTTTGAATCAAAAGTAAATTATTGGAAAAGCAGATTAATTGGCCTTTTGGAGAAAATGGATAGGGAACCGGAGGCTCTCACCAATGTGAGAACGCAAGTCCATTCTTGTGTTAGATGAGAGTCTGAGGGAGAAACTCTCTGTGAATCTATATGTGTGCAGCAGCAGCAGGCAGCAGGCAGCAGGCAGAGGCAGAGGTAGAGGCAGGCAAACATTAGGGCACGCATATATGCAAAGCCTTTTGCCAAGCATATAAAGGCAGGCAAAGCTAAAGCCAACCCTAGCTTAAGTGCCCATTTCTTTACACAAATGCAGAAAGATATGTAGGACGTCATACTCTGAATAAAAGATGCATGCATGCGAATGTGGCCAAAGCTTATTTAAATTTAGAGAGTGGACATAATTAACACCAAATTTTGTTCTAAAACCCTATCACACGCGCGGTTACGTGTTTTAATTTTTTTGAATGACATTGTATGATTAGTTTAAGATATCGTCATCTTGGCGTCCTCATTTATTCGGCCAGTTGACATTTGGTGGGAAAGTTATGTTTTGTGTCTCTTTGTATGTTTTGATTTTTTATGGGACTTGACTTGCATGAAACGGAAACCGCCAAATTTAGTAGTGGTGTCCAAAATTTTATCATGTGTCACTACATACTTTAACCTTCTTGTTGAAAAAAAAGTTAAGGTTTCACCATAAAATCGATTGACTATATATGGTGATTAGCCGTCTTTATAAGCTTATGCAAGATTCCTTAATTTCTCGACATGATATTTACACATCACACTCGCGAGTAACGTCGAGCACATGCAATGTTAGACTTCACACCCAAACTATCTTACTCTAATATCATGAAGAAAATTAAAATTCTACTCAATGCATTATTTGATTTGAGACACTGTCATATTCATGTCGCATTTCCCCGCCTTGATATTTGTTTAGGTGTGATCCGAGTCTCATTCTGCCTCCGTTTGTATGTTAGTATGTGAAGCATGACAAGTGATGAATTTGCAACAAGGTTTTTAGCTGAGAGTGCAACCCATCATTTTGTTTGCTTTTGTTTAGTTTTTTGTTTGTTTGTTTAGAAAATGCCATCAGAATCCTCTCTGCATGCTTTCTATGCAGACCCTCGAGAACAAATAATCGTAGCCGTTCACATAAAATCACGCAGCTGAGATCACTCCTCCTCTTTCACAGCTATGAACTCTCTCCCTCATGTTGCGTCTCTATCTCCTCTCTCCTTCATACTAGGGTGAAATTTTCTCTCAATGCGGTTGATGCTAATACTCGAGAAATAGTGAGTGAAAGGGAAAGTTACAGATTCCCAACTTGAAAGATTTTCATGGAGGCTCTCTACATCTGAGATGAGGGAGAGAGGGGGAGGGGGAGCGGGAGGGGGAGGGAGAGTATGAAGTGGTCTCATTCAAAGCCAAGAAAAAAGAATTTAATTTGAGCCGCACGATTTTACGTGAACGGATGAGATTATTTGATCCTTAGGTCAGGACAGAATTGATCCGAAGAGGATCTGAAACCAGAAAAAAATGAATCCAAGTGGGAAAAGAAAGCGAATGACAAACAGAGAATACGATCGATGGGAAGCCGAAAAACAAAAAGAACACAAAACAGGAAAAAGAAAAAGGAGGAAAAGAAAGAAAGAAAGAAAGCGAAATGTGAGAGAGAGCAACAGCAGGGCAGAGCGCTCTCTCCCTCGTTTTTGTGATGCACTGATGGCGTGGGTTCGCTTTTGCTTTTTCTCACTCGACAGGAATCTTTGAAAATCCAAAGCATTCTTACAAATTCAATATAAAACAATATATCAAGAAAGAAAAACAAAGATTATTATTATTAGCCACAAAGCCAAGCAATTTGGGCACCTCGATCCTCTTAGGCCATCTCCAACCAAAGATTGGTCAGAGAGCTTGTTTTAGTCTTTAATATTTTTAATAAACAGTACATGACAATATTGGCTTACATATCCAATCGAGGGTCAAACATAATTTATTATTTAAATTTAAAAACTACAACAACTTAAATTTAAAAACAACAACTTAAATTTAAAAACTACAACTTATATTTAAAAACTACACCTTAAATTTAAAAACGACAAATTAAATTTAAAAGCTACAAATTAAATTTGAAAACAACATTAAATTAAATTTAAAAACTACAACAACTTAAATTTAATATCCATAATCAACTTCATCTTCATCATCCGCCATTGTAGGAGTATAGTCAGAGGTAAACAACTGCCGTCGGGTCATAATTTTTTTTTTCTTTCAAAATAGGCCTTACTCATTGGAGTGTAATTCGAAGTGTTCATTTCCATATTCTTATCATCCATCTCTTCTTGTATTTGTTTGGCCCGTAATTCATGCCTACGGTTCATTTCTTCCGCCTCAAGGGCAGTTTGCTCCGCTATTAAGTGCAATGAGGCCTCCACTTCGTGTTGAGCGGCGTAATCATCATTTGCCTTACCCTTTTCCTTCAACCTTCGTGCCTTGTTTTGTCCCATAGCCCTAGGTATGAAACCTTCACTTGAAGACGAATTTTCTACCCTTGTTTGTTGAATGGTAGGAGATCCATCTTCATCCATATCTGCAACTGAGGATGCAGTTCCGAACACTGGCGTAGGACCTACTCTATGTTGAGGTGGATCTTCAAATAACACCCACCATTTACAAATTTCCCAACAACTGTGAAACTGAAAGGGTTTCGAGCTGCCCTCCATATACAATTCCTCTGCTTGGCGTACCTAGAAAATATAATTACAAAAATTAAATGTAATATAATTAAATGTATTTACAAAAATTAAAGGAAAATAATTCATGAAATTAAATGTAATATAATTAAATATTTAAAATAAATTGTGAAAACACTTACTTCGTCGTAGTAGTTAGCGCCAGTTTCATGTCTACTTGCAGCTGTTAACAGTGCTTGATGCCATTTGTTCAAACTTGGATGAAGATGTTTCTTCCATCATGAAGAACAACTCTCGTGGTTTCGGACATTCAGTGGAGCGGTGCCTTCGTAGAACTCTAAGTATTTTTTGGACACACGAGTCCAAACACCTTCACTTGTTTGAGAACTCTCCCTCACACTATCTTCCGACAACCCATCTATAAGCCTTGCAAAGAGCTTCATCTTCTTTTCAGGTCCAAGCCCTACCTTTTATTGCAGACGAGGCCATTTGAAAATTATTTAAATAATTGAAGGAAATATTTTTGAAAGAGGTAAGAAAATATGAAAATTGAAATGGTGAAAAATTTGTGAGGAATGGTGAATGAATGGTTTAGGTATTTATAGGAAAAAAATTAGAATTTTTAAGAATTTTTTAAAAAAAAAAATTGGCCCAAAAAATTGAAAAATAAAATAAAATAAATTTGAATCCAACGGTAACTGGCGCTAGCTAGCAACGGCTAGCTAACGTCAGCTAGCCGTTGGATTCAAATTTTTGTTTTTAAATTTCTGTCGGATAGAACTGACACTATTAGAAGCATTGTTGTCGATTATAACCGACAGCAAAACTGACACTAGTAAAAAAATTCCAGCCAGCCCGGGGCTGGCTGGCTGCATGTGGCCAGCCCTTTGGCCCTTTCAGATTCCTTGAGGCTCACTAGCCCTCTGGCCTGGCCCTCGGTTGGAAACGGTTTTCGGACTATTTTCAACCATCTGGACCCTTCGGTTGGAGATAACCTTATTTTGTAATGGAACTCTCTTGCTATGTATATCCTACTTAATTAGGAATTGGTTAATGCTAACTGGGTATTTGAGAAGTTTAGGGTTCGTCTTAGGGTACAAAACGAATTTCGAATAATTGTTTTGTAAAATAAAAATGACAGATAAAACTTTGCGTTTCTATGATTTTATAACTCATTTAATAGTTTAATCCGGTAATGATTTCTTTAAAAAAAATATTGAAAACGTGTCTAATACCATATTCTAAAATGTAAAAAATAATAAATTTATGGTTTGGAAGTAATGTTATTGTAATATATTTAAGATATTTGGCGGTGACGGTGGGTTATGTCTGGTGGCAATAGTTACACGAGGAGAGGGCAATGGTGGTCGGATTGGTGGTAGCGTAGATGGTGATGGCGGCATGGAGTGGTGGTGTAGAGGTAGCGATGATGATGTTGGAGGGTGGTTGTTGTAGCAATGGTGGGGAGGGGGTAGGGATGACAATTCTAACCGTTAAACCCGATAATTGTGGATAACTGCCCGAATGGATTGGATTTGGGCATGAAAATTCAGGTATATTTTGGGTATGGGAAAAAACCGTAAATATTATTCGGTTATGGTTTTGGATATGGTTATAGGGTCCCCGATCCATATCCGTACCCGAACCCGAACCGAATAATATATAATATAATTATATATAATATTAAAGTATTATATAATATATGTGTGTGTGTGTGTGTGTGTGTGTGTGTGTATATAGGGTAAATATCAGTTTAATACCCTCAAGTTTCGTGGTTTTCAACATTTGGTACATGAAGTTTTTTTTATCCCAGAGTCATACCTAAAGTGTTAATTTTGGGATAGTCTTATACATCCGTTAGTCTGTCTGTTAAATATTCCGTTAACTGATGACGTGGCGCCTATGTGGACAATTACTGAACGCCACGTGTTATTAAGGGTCCACGTGGAAATTAAAAAAAATTGAGAAAAATAATTATTAAAAAAAAAAAAACCAAATCCCCTTCGTCTTCCCAATCCACACCCGTGCCCACCCTCCGACCTCCCTATCACCCACCACATCTCAGCAAACCCTTCACTATAAGCTGCAGCCCGTTGTGCCTAAAACATCACCGGTTCTCTAGTGTGGCGATCCTCAGATCCAACCAGAGTGCTTTTCACAAGCAAATTGAGAATCGTCGGCGGAGTGACTGAGTCGGGAAATTTCAGAACCGGCACAGTCGTGTATCCCTTATCTAATCCGACAGAAAATCAGGGTTAGTCGGCGAGGCCGTGACCGGAGCTGTCGAAGAGGATCCATCGGGAGACCAGATCTGAACCAAATTCAAAGCGTCGACGAACCACTGGCACTCGTACTCGACCATTATGTAGTCGAGGTCCTCGTCGTTGGTGACAGAGATGAGAGTGTCAAGATCTTTGCCGGGAAGTTAGTACTTGAAGCAAACAACGTCATTAGGGGTGTCACAGAGGGAGGAGATCTTGGAGATGAAAACGGAGAACTTGATATTGCGATCGACGACGAGGATTTTGGTGTCACCGCCGACATAGGCGAGCTGGTGGTCGTGGGGGTGGGGCTGGTTTTTGCCGTCGTAGCTACACGTGAACTTGACTTTGTAGGTGAAGGTTACGGAGGGGGGTTGGTTGTCCCATGAGGGGGTGTCGCAGTTGATTTTGCGGGAGCGAGGCGAGGAGTCGCGGGAGTCCGGGTAGGAGTGGTGCGAGAGAAAGAGTGTTGGGGGATGGGAGAAGGGGTAGGTGATGGGGGGTGAGAGGGTGGGCATGGGTGAGGATTCGGGAAGACGAAGGGGATTTGTTTTTTTTTTTTTTACTTTTCTTTAAATAATAATAATAATAATTTTTTAATTTTGAATTTCCACATGGACCTCTTAATGACACCTGGAGCTCAGTCATTGTCCACATGGGCGCCACGTCATCAGTTAACTGGAGACATAACAGCCAAAATATCAGATGTATGAGACTGTCCCAAAATTAACAGTTTAGGTATGACTCTAGGATGAAAAAAACTTCATGTACCAAATGTTGAAAACCACGAAACTTGAGAGTAGTAAATTGATATTTACCCATATATATATATATATATACACATATACGTATATTCATTATTCACCGAATCTTACTTTGAGAATATAAAAATTGCATTTTGTGGCAAAGTTCAAAAGTTTTGATATGAATCAAAATCTATGAGTATTCAATGGTGCTTATGGGAGATATCAAAGATCAACCAACATTATCAATGTTTAGCTTTAATTTTTATGTTCCACAAGATCCATTAATTAAATCATTTTATACATCAAATATTTAATGACAAAATTAATATTTACTAAATTATCATGCGTCAATTAGGCGAATATATTTTTTGTATTGACAAAGATGGATATAACTGTTAACCGATGGGGAATCCGTTATCCGGTGGGTATGGTTATGGATAATATCCGATGGTTAATTTGCGGTTATGAATATGGTTAATTTTCGTGGTTATGGGGATGGATATAACATTTTCGACGAAATTTTTTCGTCCCCAAACCAATCCATTGCCATCCATAGGAGGGGGTAGAGGGAAATTATGGTGGGAGTGTCGGCATCATAGATGGTGATGCTATAGTTAGGAGTGATGGTGGTGATGACAACAACGATAGTGGTGGAGAGTAGTTGTAATAACAATAGGGGTAAGTAGTGTGACGACAATAAAGGTGGTGGTGGTAGCAACGATGATGGTAGAAAAATTGGTGTCATTACTAATGGTGACAATAACGGTTGATGTCACATCCCGACCCGGGCCCCCACCACATCCCGGGCTCGACTCCGTCGTAGCACGATATTGTCCTATTTGGGCCCTGGCCACGCCCTCACGATTTTGTTTCTGGGAACTCACGCAACCAGAACTTCCCAGTGGGTCACCCAACCTGGGAATGCTCTGACCCATTCTCGCTTAACTTCGGAGTTCTTGCGGAACCCGAAGCTAGTGAGCTCCCAAAAAGCCTCGTGCTAGGTAGAGATGAGAATATACATATAAGGCTTACATGATCCACACCCCTAGGCGATGTGGGATCTTACAATCCACCCCCCCTTAGGGGCTCGACGTCCTCGTCGGCACATTTCCGGCCAGGGATTGGCTCTGATACCAAATTGTCACATCCCGACCCGGGCCCCCACCACATCCTGGGCTCGACTCCGCCGTAGCACGATATTGTCCGCTTTGGGCCCCGGCCACGCCCTCATGGTTTTGTTTTTGGGAACTCACGCAAGCAGAACTTCCAATGGGTCACCCATCCTGGGAATGCTCTGGCCCATTCTCGCTTAACTTCGGAGTTCCTGAGGAACCCGAAGCCAGTGAGCTCCCAAAAGGCCTCATGCTAGGTAGAGATGAGAACATATATATAAGGCTTATAGGATCCACACCCCTAGGCGATGTGGGATCTTACAGTGGAAGTGCTTGTTGTAATGACCATGGCAAGATTTAATATTTGATATTAAGTTCGGTGGTACTAATAATTTTGTCATGCATGTTACTTATGCACAATGAAAGAATTTAAATATTGAGAAATTTATAAATAAAGGAAAGAATGAATTGGCATGAAATCAACTAATACTTGATCAATTTAACTTTTAACTTTTCAAAGTGCAATGTTGAAAAATAACGTACATTGTATATGTTGAACTTCTAATTACACCAAAATTTTATGTGAAAAACTTTTATAATTAATTTGCTGTAAAAGTGCAAGATGTAAATTAGTGATTAGGGCCACTAACTCAGGTCTCTAAAATATTGACGTGATATTGGAAAGAGTTATTGACCGTATTAATAACTTTTTATTAAGTGTCTTATGTTAGTCTAAATGATCTGGTTACAATAAAAGAAAAGCTAAAATCAAGGAAATTATTTTAAACTATTACATTGTGAAATAGGGGTTGAGGGTAAGAGAAAAACTTGTACCATTCATCATTATTTAGTGACAAGTTAAGTTCCACACAAATATTTCTTCGATAAACATGTAAATCTAAAATCGTAGATATGGCGTATCAAAACCTAGGCGAGAGTAGGAAAAATAAACTTGTACCACTCAGCATTATCTAGTGACAAGTTAAATTTTACACAAATTTTTCTTCGATAATAGACAAGTAAACGTGTAAATGTGAAATGGTAGATATTCATGTTTGGCGTATCAAAACCAAATCAAGAGTAAGAGAAAAACTTGTACCACTCATCATTATTTAGTGACAAGTAAAGTCTTCCACAAATTTTTCTTCGATATGGACAAGTAAACATGTAAATCTAAAATAGTAGACATTCATAATTAGCGTATTAAAACTAGGTCAATAATAGGAGAAAAACTTGTACCACTCAACATTATTTAATGACAAGTTATATTCCACATAAATTTTCTTTAACAAATAAATATGTAAATATAAAATAGTAGATATTCATATTTGGCATATCAAAACTAAGGGTGGGTTTGATATGATTACCGTACCAAACGTTTGGTTTGACAAAATCTATTACCATTATTATACCAATCTTTCGGTATATCGAAGTTCGGTATTGCTAAATAGTTTGGTTGGCATTGTATAACAATAGTAATAGCCACCTTGTTTTGGGACAAAATCTGTTTTTGTTTTTTTAACCTAATTCAATGGCAAAACTTTTTTTTGTACCTTTATCTTAATCATTGTAGCCTAAATTCATCTATTATTCACAATTCACAATTCACACACACAATAATTCAAGAGAATTGTTAATGACACTCCAAAAATCTCATTTTGCACTCCAAATTTTCTATAATTAGAAGAAAAAAATGCACTTGTGAGGAGTGTAAAATGAGATTTTTGGAGTGCTAATAACAATTCCCTAATTCAAATGATGCATCAAGATTCGTGATGAAAATTAAGCTTACAATCCAAATAGAAGTTACGAACCAAAACAAATAGAAGTTAACATCCAAATACAAGTTAAAGTTTCAGACCAAATGAAAATTGGAACTAAACTACAAAAAGTAAAATTCATTGTTCAATTCTTCAAGTTTGAGATATCGAAGCTTTTGGAGGAGGTGTTAAACTTGTAGAAGATTGAGCTTGTGTCAAGCCTATATTACAAACAAAGAAAACATATTAGTAGCAAGAAGAAAGAAAGTTGAAAACCATTTAATAACAAATTTACAAAAAAAAAAAAAAAATTAAAACATATCAAACTTGTTTTCACTTCTAATATTCTTGTAAAATTGAAGTGTATCTTCCATTTATAAATTATATTATATTGTACGGTAATATCATGATAATGGTATCCATTACCAATACCGTATCATAAAATTTTGATACGGTACAATATTATACTATTACCGATTAGTACAAAATCAGTATAATACAGTTGATAATTCGATTGGTAAGACAATTTGGCAAAAAAATCCTTCCCTAATCAAAACCATAGTGCGAAGCCATCCAAAACAAGATCAAATCATCTGCACCCAAAATAGGTGTGGCCTTCCTGTGGCCCCAATAAGTGTTCGACACATAATAAAGTTATGACAAAAAATTAAGAAAAGTTAAAATAATGAATAAGTGTCAAACACTGATTGGCGCCACAGAGAGGCCACACCCATTTTAGATGCAGAAGATTTGATCTCATCCAAAACAAGTTAAACAACCCACATCCCAAACACAGCCCCTATATCCCCTTTAATGACCTCGATTAGGGATGGGCAAATACCCATTGGTTATGAGTAATCGCGGTTACCCGCCCGTTTAAATTAAACGGTCACGGTTATGGGTAACCGTTTAGATAAATAAACGGTTATGGGTATAATCGTTTACCCGCGAAATTTAAATGGGCGGTTATGGGTATTAACCGCGGTTATAAACGGGTAACTGTTTACCCATTTATTTTTTATATGTAAAATTAACACAAACTATATTTCCTATCGGACAAAACTTAGATCAATACTATTGACTATAGTACATGATTTCATGGTCCATTATATATATATATATATATATATATATATTTAATACTTTACATTCCGAGTTAAATAACCAAAGAATACTGTCTTTTAATAATTTTCGTAGCCCAAGAATACTTAGCCAATTTTATATTACCTTTATTGTTAACAGTTAAAAATATCGTCTGTAAACTATTATTTCAATTATTGGAATGATATAAGGACTTAAAAAATTAAAATGCGAAAATGTATGATGAATGTACCTATAACGGTGTTTAATTGTTAGAAAAAGAAAATTATGACAAATTTTTCTTTTTTAATTTTCAAGTTGTTAAAAAAACACGTAGACGGATGAAAAAGGAGTAAATGGTAAAAAAAAGAAAGGATAAACGGGTTAAAAAAGGATAATGGGTAAACGGGTATTAAACGGTTACGGTTAAATGGGTACGCGATTATGGGTATGGTTAACCGTTTATAAACGGTTATGGGTATGGTTATAACTGTTTAGGCAATTACCCAATGGGTAAACGGTTATGCGGGTATGAGAATAAACGGTTATGGATAAATAACCGCGGTTACCCGCCCGCCATAACCATTGCCCATCCCTAACCTCGATTAAGGATTCAGTAGGCCCATAATTGTCTTTTCAGCAGCGAGTGCCCCCAGAGAAACTTAATTAAAACCCCTTACAAAAAAAGAAAAAAAAATACACATTCAATTCATTTCATTTATTTTCCCTTTTGTGCTTCTCACTCCCCATTCTCTCTCTCTCTCTCTCTCTCTCTCTCCTCTCACTGTCCGTTGGAGCCAATCAGAAACAGTCACTCTTCTCCTTCTTCTCTGCTTCACTCTCATAACATGAGCAGCAGCAGCAGCAGAGTGGCCAACAACACAGAACACCGCCACCGGTTATGAATCCCAGCGCAGAAACAGCTGCACCGCCGCCGCCACCGCTTCAACCGTCGCAGCTGCCTCAGCCCTACCGACTCTCCACCTCCTGTGACCGCCACCCGGAAGAGCATTTCACAGGCTTCTGCCCCTCATGCCTCTGCGAACGCCTTGCCGTGTTGGAGCCTTCAACAAACTCTTCTTCCTCGTCCACTTCTCGAAAGCCCCCTACTTCCTCCACCGCCGCCGCCGCTCTTAGGGCCATTTTCAAGCCCCCCATCGGCGGTGGTGGGGCCTCCTCTTCCAATAAAAACCGGGCCACCTCATATTTCCCGGAGCTCCGACGAACCAAGTCTTTCTCTGCCTCTAAAAACGAGGGCTTCTCCGGTGTGTTTGAGCCGCAGAGGAAGTCCTGCGACGTTAGGGTTCGGAACACTCTCTGGACACTCTTTCACCAGGACGACGGACGGAATCCTAACAAGAAGGAAGCACCGCCTACTGACGCTGAGGTTGAGACCCGAAATTTGGGTGGGTCTTCTTCCAGCTTTCGAGGTCCGGTCTTCGAGTCCAAGGAGGAAGACGAAGACGAAGACGAAGAGGACGAAAATCAGTGCAGCGGCGGCGAAGACTTCGGAATTGAAATTTGCGAGGAAACAATTGTGGCCAATGTGACAGAAGACAAAGTTCCAGAAATCGTAGAGGAGGAGGAAGAAGAATTTCAACCACCGCAACCAGTCCCGGAACAATTCGAAGAAGAGGACCTGAAGCCGATGAAAGATCATATAGATCTTGATTCACAGACGAAGAAGCGAGACCTGAAGGAGATTGCGGGCAGCTTCTGGTCAGCAGCTTCGGTTTTCAGCAAAAAATTACAGAAATGGAGGCAGAAGCAGAAGCTGAAGAAGAGGCGGAATGGGGGCGGATCGGCCACATTGCCGGTGGAGAAGCCAATCGGGAGACAGTTCAGAGAAACCCAATCAGAGATCGCCGATTACGGCTTCGGCCGGCGCTCCTGCGACACGGATCCGAGGTTTTCGCTTGACGCGGGACGGATGTCGCTCGACGCGGGTCGGATGTCATTCGACGACCCGCGGTACTCCTTTGACGAGCCTCGGGCCTCATGGGACGGATACCTCATCGGAAGGACGTTTCCGAGAATGCCCACGATGCTCTCAGTGGTGGAGGACGCTCCGGTGGTCCACGTGGCGAGATGCGACGCTCAAATTCCGGTTGAGGAGCCGCCCATGAATTCCATTGAGGAGGAGACGGTTCCGGGCGGGTCGGCCCAGACCCGGGACTATTATTTGGACTCGTCGTCTCGCCGGAGGAAGAGCCTCGACCGGTCCAACTCCATTGGGAAGACTGCGGAGGCGGTGGTGGCGGATATTGATGAGATGAAGTCGGTTTCGAATGCCAATGCCAATGCCAAGGTGTCGCCCACGACTGTTCCGGATAGCAGAGATTTGAGGGAATTTTACAACTCGACTTCTTTGAGGGATGACTGCTCGGAGACCTTTGAAACGGGGTCGTTTCGGGGCGGCGGCGATTCGGGGTCGGTGGTGGGAAATGGGGAGAGGAATAAAGGGTGTAAAAAGTCTAGGAGGTGGAGCAAGGCGTGGAATATATGGAATTTTATACACAGGAGGGGTGGGAACAAAGATGAGGATGACGATAGATATAGCAGTGTTAGAGCTAACGGGGTGGAGCGGTCTTTTTCGGAGTCGTGGCCGGAGGTCAGAGGCGGCGGTGGTGGCGAGAGGAATGGGGAAGCCAAGGGCTTTAATCCTAAGCTTATGAGGAGTAATAGTAGTGCTAGTTGGAGGAATGGTTCTCATGGGTATGGCGGTTTTGGTGGCGGTGCATTCGGGAGCATGAGGAAGAGCAATGGCAGCGTTCCTGTGGTCGAGGCAAACGGGTTTGGAAATGGGAACGGCGGAAGGAAGAAGAAAGACGATCAGGTTGTGCTGGAAAGGAACCGGAGCGCGAGGTATTCCCCGAACCATATTGAAAACGGATTGCTGAGGTTTTATTTGACGCCGATGAGAAGCAGCTGGAGGAGCGGCGGAGTCGGGAAAAGCAGGTCCAGCCATGCTCATTCGATTGCCAGAAGCGTACTGCGATTGTACTGAAAGATAAATGAATGAAATGAGGTGTTGTTTCTTGTGTAAGGGTTTAAGGTTCATGTTGTTCATTTGCTGCATTTCTTGTGTAAAACCACACATTGCCTAATGCATTCTTGTTGGTTGGTGGGATAAAAAAAATGAAATTTTCCTTCTTTTTTTCATGTGATTAGTGATTTACTTGGTTCAATTACTGAAATAACAACAATTACGGTGTTTTTCTTTCGTCTCTAATCATAGTTAATTAGTGTCGATTCATTTTTTCATGTCCTTGCGTGCGCAATTTGTAAATTTCGGATATAATGCAATCAGAGATATCACGTGACGTGAGAGACAGAGAGATGGATGTATCTGCGGAGATGGGCGAGAATCTCTGAAAGAGAAGGGATGTGCCTGCCTGCATTAGGATCCAATATTTGTTCCTTTTGCTTCTTGTCTTGAGCATAATTGGCTCATTGGGGAAGATTGAGCCTTTGAGTCCTGACTCCTGAGGAGTTTGCAGAATCTGTTTCCCTGAGTTCTTCGGCATCTTATACATTATACAAAAAACAGTAACAATGTCAGCAGAGGGCTTCATTCTCCTAGTTTTGCTATTTGTCTCAGAAAAACTTGATTTTCTTCTGCTGTGGCCCATACACTAGTAGACTCCGTCCCCATTGAGCGGGAACTCACTTACAGCGGCGTTTTAGGCCAATGCTACAATGTGAAGTGTGTTAATTTTTTCACGTTCTTTTATTCGTCTGCCACGATGGCGTTACAAGGTGCAAAGTTTCTCTTCCACTGTTAGATGGAATGCGGAAAACCATCATTGTGAAATGGAGGACTCACCTAATACGCCGTTATTGTATCTCAAACCACTGCCCAGTGCGAAAATTTAAATACATTGTAGCATATCGTTGTTTGAGATACCGGCATAGTGGCGTCCGGACGTTGGTAACTATTTTCGAAATGGAGAGAGAGCTCAATGTTGCTCTTTTGTGTTGGCTCTGGTCCCCTTCCCTGCTGAAATGTATGGTTCGCTCTTGATACGTCTCGTTATCTGTAATGGCAGAGCATTTGCCTTCCACATGCATTTTTCTCACACCAGAATGCTTGCTGCTGCTAATCTTTCTTTAATCTTGCACTAATCTCACTCTACGCGTTAAATCAAATTTGGTGCCATTTGGATGATGAGATATAGCAAGAGTTAATTACATAAAATTACCTATAAAAGAAACAAGACTCTGTAAATGCAGTTGCAGAAAAATGTCCAAAACTCAGCAGCTTCATGGTCGAATACATAAAAATTGCGAAAAATAGTATGACATATGTTTATAGTATTTATTGGGGAATGACTGGCTACTCTCATCACCAGCGCCAGAATATGTCTACAACCTCAAGCCGGAAGAGACTTACGTTTGACGCCTAACTGTCAGTTGCCATCGATATTGATTTTTGTAGGCATTTACAAATCACGTATCAACGAGAACTGCTGTCAACGGTAATCGAACTTAAATTGGGAGTTAACCACAAGCACATTCTTTCTAACTAAACCAATCGTTGTTGGCTTTACATAATTATTTTCTTTTAATGCAGAGAATGGAATATGAAATGATTGGTCGGCTGCCACTAATTGACTTATTGTGTTTCGACTGAGTTTATTTTATTTTACGATTAGTTGGGTGGCAGTGGCACATGTTGCTCTTTCATTCCAAAAATGCAATAACAAAAACAATTGTCTAAATTGCAGAAATTATCATGTGGTGTGATTTATATATTTAATCTTGTTCATGAAGTTAATAAAATCTTAAAATATACATATAGTTAAGCTTGTTACCAATCACAATCCAATCCAAAGTCATTTCAATTCGACAAATCGAATCGTTTTTCACCCTTGCATGCGACTCCCGAACTGGTAAAATTTGATAGAACTTAGAAAGAAAAGTTTGGTTTGGACTAAGACTAAGACTAGTAACAAACTTAGTTCCAAATGTAAAATTTTACATATGACTCGCACCGCATCAATGATTTGTGCATTACTGCAAATAGCCAAAACAATTTAGATCAAGATTAATTAAAAATCAAGAAGTATTATAGTGACCTTCTCTATGGTGTTTATCATGTGGATATATGAACAAAGTAGGAATATTTCAGTCAATATTGACCAGATTATAAAGTGCAAAGTGAGGTTGTGAAGAAACCAAGCAAAAGTGTGAAGTCGAGAAAACACAAAAGCCTATAAATTCGTTGTCCATTATATCACTGTGAGTAAAAGGCAAAGGAAATGAAACTTTGACCACAAAACTCAACAAATGTAAAGACATGTTTGATCATTTGATCGACCCAAATCCCCATTGTCAACAACATGAACCAATCTTAGCAATTTTGTCTCTCAAAGGTGAGATTCTTACTCATTTCTTTTCCCAATGGGGCCACCCCACCATGTTGAAGGAATCAAACCAATCAGAAGTTTTCAATTTCACCCAGTTAGGCGTTCTCAAGTTAGCTAGATCAGGTTGCTTCTCTTCTATTTAAAGTTCGAATCCATCTTCTCGTGGTGTAGGTTAAATTTCAACATCACTCGAACTAATGTGCTTCTTTTTGTAACTAAAGTTCGAACCTCCATATTTGCAATTTAGGTTAGATTAGAATATTGGTCAAATTAACTTGCTCCATGTTGAGAGTGAATTCCACATCGAAGAAATGAGGAACCTTATATGTGCTTATAAGTAGTTGAGCTACTCTCTATATTGCCAATTGGTTTTACGGTGGAGTCTCAATTTTCTTCATGATATTAGAGCAGGTTATCCCATGATTGAAGCCCAACAGCAACGTGTGCTCCACGTCACCCGATTGTGCTGTTCACGTGTTAGGCTTGAAAATTCACCATACGTGAGCGGGTGTGTTGAGAGTGAATTCCACATTAGGAAAAAAAAGAACATGGTATTTGCTTATAAATAGTTCAGCTACTTCCTATACTGCCAATTGATTTTATGTCAAATTTTTTACTCCATTTATATCCAAATTCAGATTTCTATCACTCGTGTCTAAATTAAATTAGAATATCAGTCTAACCAAGTCTTTGAGATTATTCTTTCACCTTTTTTGGGGTATGTAAAAGCTTTCCATGATCCACAATTTGCCTCAGGAGTCAAAAAGTGGCCATGAAAACATCCCAACATGCTTCTTCGTGGAGGAGATAAAGGAGGGAAGGAAAGAAAAAGAGGGGACGAGGCTCATAATCCAATGGCTTCGATGGGGAAGTGAGGTGGATAATGATTTGTTTAAGGTAATGGTTGGACTTGTTTGTCAACGGTTGTAGGCTACTTATGTCTTATGTCTGTCTGCAACTCAGCCTCGGGCTTTGTTTGTGAATTACTTGCCTTTATTATTTTACTCATCAGATTTTGTTTGGTAATATTTGTCCAAAACCTCAGCCTTGGGTTCATGCAATCTTCCTTTGTTAATGACTGTTTTCTGTTTCTTCTGTTCACACGTTATTTACTAATTCGTAATTAGAATGAAGAATACTTAATTAAGGAATTGAGATTTCATCAAATTTGTTTAGTAAACTATCTAAAATCGAAGTAAAAATGATGTTGATTTCAAATAAATTGTTTACTAATTCTTTCGATCCACATTGAATCCAGTTTGATTGCATATATTTTTAATATCTAGTTTATCCATATAATTGATAATAACAAATGGAGAAAATTAATAGAAACCCCATGCAACATTTTTTTTTTAATTTAAAAACTCTTAGACAACTTCTTTATCATTAAAAGCACTCTATTTAGTATTAAGGACATTTTGTTTTTGAAAACTCTCATAAATTGTGACTCCATTTTTGTTTTTTTGTCCTTCTAAACAAAAAATATCCTTAATAATGAAAAAAAGCTGATTTAGTGTTCTCCCTAACAAATATTTGTTTTCCTTCTTTTTAAATATAAGTGATATTTGTTAAGTCTTATGTTCGATTCTCGTCAAAGGTGAATTTGAACCACATTGTTGCTAACTTATTGTGAAGCTAAGTTCGGCTCCCTCCCCCTTAGTATAGATAATATCGTTTATTAAAAAACAAAAATAATATAAACGATATTTCCATTAAATTTTTCTAAATTACATGGAGGGTTTAAACCTGGGGGTGCAGTCAAGAGAGGATACTACTTCAGCCAACTTTGCTAAGCCCATATATGCAATATACTTTTAAATCCGATTCCGACTTATTCCCAGCCAAAAAATGTCCGCTTCAAATCTGAAACCGAAAGTTTGAAATCCAAAAGAATTGGATGGGAATTGGAATGCATTTGATGTTGGAATTGCAATGTGTTTGATGTTGGTAGGTTTTTCTAATTTTCTATGACAACCACTCGAGTGTTTGGGCTAGTGACCACTTGAGTCATCAGGAAAATTAGATATTTTGTTCGAAAGTTGGAATGGCAATTGGAACCTTGCATTGCACTCGTATTAGAATCTTGCGCTTGCACTCGTATTGGAATCTTGCCCCTGCACTGATGAAATTTCGTATGGGAATTGACATCAAAAGTTAGCATAACGAAGTTTGCATCCATATTTGTTTGTCGGCAAACTCCTATTGTATACCGCCATGAGTTTGGTGGGGGTGTTGAAAAATTAATTATTTATTTTATTGTTTGGATTTGGGCCTAGCCATCTGAATTAGGGTTTTTTAAGTTTTGCATTGTATAAATATGGCTTGCATTTTAGTATGAGAATTATGTTAATCACAATGTAGTTTCTTCAAATTATGTAGTCGTCTAGGCAAATTTGTAATGTTCTCTTCTATTTAATTGATTGAGTAATCTATACATTTTGTAAACCGTTTGTTTGTTCGTCTGTTATTGCGTACTCTGATTTTTAACTTGAGTTGAGTATTCGAAATTCGATCCAAAACTTACCTAACCCTATTACATGCGCTCAATTATAAGTAGTCCAATTCAATGACACGATTCCAAATACACCTTCCTATAAGAGCTTGCAAACAATAGGATAGTTTGGGTACAAAAGTTGAACACTTTTTCTAGGAATCCAAATATACCTCCCTATGAGGAGTCCAATTCCTAAAATTTTAGGTGAGTAATTCTGATTTTGAGTGGCCACTTAGGCCATCTCCAACCGAAGGTTCTAGAGGGCCAGAAGGCCGAAAATAGCCCGAAAACCGTCTCCAACTGAGGGCTAGGCCAGAGGGCTCGTGGGCCCGACATAATCTCAAATGGCCAAAGGGCTGGCCACTTCCAGCCAGCCCCGGGCTGGCCAGAATTTTGTTTAGATGTGTCGGATTTACTGTCTGATATAACAGACATAAATGATTTTTATTATTGCAATAGTGTCGGTTATAACCAACACCAATATCAATTTGAATATAATGGCATCGCAGGAATAATTTTGAATCGAGGAATCGTGTCGGTTATAACTGACACTAATTGTAATTTGAATTGCAATTGCGTCGGTTATAACTGACACTAATAGTATGAAAATTTGAATACAACGGCTAGCCAGTTAGCTAGACGTTGTATTCATTTTTTTTTCGATTTTTTTCTATAACTTCCTATAACTTCTATTGTACAAAATTTGTATCAATTTTTTTTAAAATTCTATTTTTTTCCTATAACTTCTATTTTACAAAATTTGATTCATATTTTTTTCATATAACTTCTATTTTACAAAATTTGTTTCATATTTTTTTTTAAATTACATTTTTTTCCTATAACTTCTATTTCATAAAATTTGTTTCATATTTTTTTTCAATTCTATTTTTTTTCCTATAACTTCCTAAGCCATTATACAACATTAAATTAAATTAAGTAACATGAAACAACATTAAATAACATTAACCAACATAAAAATTATACAACATAAAAAAAACATTTAACAACATGAAACTTAAACAACATTTTTAAAAACATTTAAAAACATAAAACGTAAACGCCTACTCCATGCTTTTTTTGGCCCAAAGATGTGCAATAAGATCCTGTTGTAGGTACTTGTTTGTGGCACGAGAACGTATCATTCTATAGTGCTTCATGTACTCATCTATAGAGATACTACCACTTCTTGGATTGAAGGGCAAATTAGGCCCATCATATATTTTTGCACGAGCCATTCTTGACCTATTTGGATCTTCTTGGTCGTCATCGGACTCTCCATCAATATACCCATCTCGCTCATCCTCCACTATCATATTGTGTAATATGATGCAAGACATCATGACGGAGTTCAAATTTTCTCGACTCCACCCTCTTGCCAGTTCGCTAATGATCTTCCACCGTGCTTATAGAATACCGAAAGCTTTCTCAACATCTTTTCGATATGCCTCTTGGTGTAAGGTAAACAACTTTTCCGCGTCATTCCTAGGGTTTGGAATTGCTTGGACAAGTGTCGCCCACTTTGGGTAGATGTCATCTGCCAAGTAATACCCCATATTGTATTAACGGCCTTTGATGTCGTAGTCAAGTTGAGGTGCTTTACCTTCCGTCACGCGATTGAAGATGGGTGAACGCCCAAGAATTGTAATGTCATTTTGGGATCCAGGGACTCCAAAGAAAGCATGCCAGATCCATGTGTCATATGAGGCAACCGCCTCTAACACAACAGTTGGCTTTCTCGACCTTCCGCTAAAGCCCCCTTGCCATCCGGTGGGACAGTTCTTCCAATCCCAATACATGCAATCTAATGACCCTATCATGCTCGAAAACCCATGATCTTCAGCTTTGCGAAGGAGCCGATTCAGATCTTCTTGATTTGGCTCGCGGAGGTACTCGTCTTTGTAAACATGAACAATTGTGTCACATAATTGTTCAAGAGTATCAAGGCATGTAGACTCAAACATACCATGGGTTTTATCCACCGAATCAGCTGGGGAGCCATAGGCCATCATTCAGAGTGCAACAGTAACCTTCTGATGAGGTGAGAAACCAGGACGGCCTGCTCTATCCCGCTTCTGTCGAAAGTATGGATTGACTTGCTGGACATCACGAAGTAAGACATGACGCCTCATCCGGAAGCGACATCTAAAATCCTCTTCTGTGTACATCGAGTTGGGGTTGAAGTAGTTGTTCATCAGATTGGCATGCGACATCGCTCTGTTTCGTGGTTTGTAAGAGCGACCAGCAACAAAACCACCCCATTGAGGTTGTTCCTCAGTTGGCTGACACACCATGGCCCAGCCATAGCTGCTGCTCTGTTTTGTTTGTTGCGCCTTACTTGAACTTCTTCATCAGACTCCTCATCTTCTCATCTCATTTGCGCCCATTTTTCTTCCAATTTGGAATTAGATGAGGACCCCCAGTTGGAATTTGAAGAGGATCCAAAGTTGGAATTCATTTCAAACTTGAATTGAAAGAGATTGAATTGAAATAGATTGAATTCAAAGTTGTGTGAATTATAGCCCAATATCCACCCTATTTATAGCAAAAAAAATTTCAAATCCAACGGCTAGCTGACGTCAGCATGATGTCAACTTCTAACTGCTAGCTAACATCATGGTGACGTCACTTAGACGTTGGATTTGAATTTAAGTTGTAGTTTTTAAATAATAAATTATGTTTGGCCTTATGGCCATTTGGCCCTCGGTTGGTGACGGTTTTTTGTGACAGGGCTAAAACGAGCCCTCTGGCCCTAGGTTGGAGATGGAGGCAAATATGGCCATGTACTGTTCATTAAAATATTAATATCTCGAAGGATCAGAGGGCTGAAACAAGCCCTCTGGCCGACCATCGGTTGGAGATGGCCTTAGTATTACGGTTTAATGGTATTTTTCTTCACTTATAAATGTGAGGTTTTATGTCCGATTCTTGCCAAAGACTAGCTTGAACTATATTATTGGTAGCTCATTGTGAGACTCAACCCACTCTCCCACCCCTTAATGTAAATAATATCGTTTGTTAAAAAAAAAAAAAAATTCTGATTTTGGGTGAGCTCTAATTGTATGTTTGATTGATTCGTAGTGTTAGTAAACACTTGACACACGTGGCTCAAAGGGTTCCATCTGTTTTTTGTTCCCTTCCCGCATTGTTGCCATCACTATTTTGAACTAATACTTCAATTCCGAATGCCCAATTGGCAACATCTGGGTATGAGAAAACTAAATACAAAAAGATTACAGGAAACAAGTTCATGAGAAAGCAAAGCAGAGGTAACTGAGTATCAAATTGCTTTCAATTTTGGTGTAAGGTTTTATGAACCCAAAATAGCTCTGAGTCTTCAAAATTGCCCTGGAACTAAACCTAAGGGGACAAGTATATGACAGAGCCAACATCAAGCTACCCCTACAGATTTACATCTTTACAGCTACCTCTGTTACTCTTCCGTCTCATCATCATCGCTGTCAATTTTATCGAGGGAGGATCTGGTCTGGAGGCTCATACGTCTAGGGATGTACACATTGTAGTAGTAATTCAAAATACTCTTCCGGGACTTGGAAGGGAAACGCTTATAGGCAATCTTCCAAAAACTTGCTTCATTTGATAGTGGCTTCACTTTCACAAGAGATTCAAAGGTCCGCTGTTCAGTTGACGTCCATGACTTTGAGACAAATTCTCCCATTTCGTCAAACTTCCAACTCCGGAAGGCAGGACCAAGTTCGAATTGCAAGAGGAGTCTTTCTTCATGAATGTGGTGTTTAACACAACAAACAGATCCTGGAGAAATGCAAGAACAAGAGTTGGATCTCCCTTTCCCAAGTGCTTTCACAGTGGTTCCGGCACTTTTTCCTTTAATGGGCCACGTTCTCGTGCCTAACCACTTTGACGCTGCCGAATCACCATCACCACCATAAGGAGTTTTACTGTTTATTGGACCCGTCCATACTGGGACGTCCGCCTGAAAACAAGGACCAATCGGAACAACAGACCTCGGAAGACTACCATCTGTAAATAGTAATCTCACTGCTTCTCTAAGTTTCAGATTTTGCTCTATTGATCTGGATGAATCTGAGTGGTGAGATGAACCATTGATATCTCTCACAGGAATAGACCTTGGAAGATAATCATCACTAAAAATCATAAACCTCAATGCGCGTTCAAATTCTGTACTATTCTCATCTAAACTCGGAGAGTCTGAGCTGTCAGCTGTATCATTAACATTCTCAATAGTTTCATCACATAAGTTCATGTTTTCCAGATTAAATTTGTTCAAACCATTGTTTGATTCATCTGTATCAAATATAGGAGAGGCAGAATTATCCTTCCAAGATGGACCAGAATTTTCCATGTCCCTAATGGTCAAATTTGTAGAATATGGCTTCCCTTGATATTCATTTTCAAATGTCAACAAACTTCCAGAACCGTGCGAGTTAGAGACAAGCTGAGGTTTGGAAATTTCATGGTTGGCATTTGTATTGGTTAAGCATGACGAGACAGAATGCCCTGTACTCATTCTTTTAACACTATGGACATCAGATTTTTCTGTATCCAATTGAGAAACTTCGGCGAACTTACTACCTTTTAGGAACTGATCAAGTTTTCGCTTTTTCTGTACAAAAAAGGGAGGGAAAGGTAGTTTTCATAAGATTGGGGCTGAAGAAGGAAGTTCATGGAAAGAGATAACTTCTGAACTCGCAATTGCCTTAAAATACAAAGAAAGCAACTCAAATCTAGAGAAATTATCACCAATTGTAAGCAAGGGTCAAATGTTTTGGAATTTGGATACCGAAACGTTTCACTTGAGTAATGTTATGTCATTAAGTAGAAGAAACAAAATTATGTCAAGAAATAAGCTAGCTCAGTAGCCCTCTATTTCCAGCAATGATCGTGGAAGAGCTTATCAAGAATATGATGTTATTTCGGATAAGTCCTCAAACAACGAAACACGATGATGAGTCAATTATGATTTGGATGAGGGGTCAATTCTAAGTTAGATCTTTGAACAAATGGTCCTAAGGTATGCTTGACATGCAGGATAAATAAGGCTTGGGATCGAACAAAAATATACGATATGTTAGCATAAAACTGGTAGATAACAGGTATGTAACAGGATAACTAGTCTTATCACTAGTGCAATGTGCATTTGTTAGGATGTGAGCTGAGTTATGTTCGTTATCCCTACATACTAATATGGTAAATGGTTCAGTCAAATTAACAAATACACATTTATCACTCAGAAAACAATGGAATGAGATTTAAAAGAAAAAAACAATGTTGTATTGGACGTACCCGAGTAGATTCGGCATTACCAAGAAGCAAGAATTTCCGCACTTTAAGGCTCTGATTCCATAGTTGTCGAGATGAACCAGGAGATGCATTATGGTCACAAGGGTCCAATGCAAGTCCTTTCAACCACACCAACATGTCAGAATCAGCATAGAGGCCGAAAGGTGATTTCCATTTTTGCAGCTGGTCCCCCATTGGAAAATAAGCTTTCTTAGCAGTCTCTTGATTGCCATGACCACTACGACTTCTGGATGGCGCCATCTTAGCAATGTTATCCTTCAAATCCTAATCAAACCCTGTACAAAATTTTCTCACCTTTATCAGGTGCCACTTTCTGGCTTATACTCAATGTAGCAATAGATAGTAAACAAATTCATACAAATTTTCACACCTAGAGTCCATTACTCCGTTTTGTACAAGGAATGTAAAAACGTCGAATTTAACACTAAACCTTGGCTCTCTACTATCCTGGGACCCCCACACAGTAGAATAACTAGATCAAGAACTCAAAAAGAAGTCAAAGAAAACTCGAAAAACACAAGTGCACTACCCTGATCTAACTTCCTTAACCCCTCCTTAAACCTGGGTTGAAGCCTACCCATTCATCAGGAGGGAAGACTTCCATCCAAAAGAACAAGAGAACACATTTCTTCCAGAAGCACAAGAGAGAACAGTGACCACTGTTAGACTACCACTGGACACCAAAAGCTTAAGCTAAGCTTAAGTTGTTAGAGGATGAACCAACAATGCATATCAAGATAACACGCACAAGTGCTCACTCAAGCATCGCACCTAGTTATAATTTACCTAATCCTATAGCAGTTAGCAAAAACATGCGTAGCAAGAAACAAAGTCAGCTCCCAACTCATGGGATCTAATCCAATTGGGAAACTATATGCGTAAAAGATAAACCTTTTAGACCTATGGCCAATCTTAGCCCTGCAGCTATCGGTTACATACTCAGCATTCATGTTCTTACTGTTTGAGACCCTTTGTCCGAGCACAAAACTCGTGTCTAATGGGTTTTATTTCGCCAAACAGAACTCAAGAATTCTAAACCCATCCTCTTCAATATGGTTTTTAGAAACTAATGGCATCCAATATACTGCTAAGAATAGAAATGTCATTATCACTGACACGAACAAAAAACTTCTACTCTAAGCATGAATTTAATAGCATTGTCGCCATCGTCATTTACTGTAAAACTTGGAACAATATTTGGCTATTCAAAGAATAAGGAGTTCCTACTTAAAATTGTTCCTTTCCAATTTATAAAATTTCGTGTTTATAATCAGAACCGTTGATATTATAAATCACGCTATATAGATCACCTCTGCAAAAAATAAATTAAAACTAATGTTGTTTAGTTATCCAACTGTATAAAAACAAATGAACGGAATTGGTAAAAGCATTACGAACCATTTGCTAGAATAGATTGACTAAACAACCTTAGTTTTATTTCAGTTCTTGCAGAGATAATCTTTGCGGTATGATTCATAATATGAACGGTTCTAATCATAAGCACAAAACTGTGTAATTCAAACGCTAAGAATTTTGAGTAGAAGTTCTTACTCATCTTTGCGTAGCCAAGTATGATTCTAAAACTTAAAACAACATAATAAATTCCTAAAAGCAAAGAATGTGAAATTGCCGGACATGCATAAAAAAATGTTAACAGTACAATTGCAAACAGAAAATACGTCAGCACCAAAATGGAATTTCGATCGAGGTCAAGATCTTTCAGTTTGCCGGGAACCTTCAAAAAATGAACATTTCTCGGGAAATATCCCGACCTATTTCCCGTCGAACCAAACAGAACCTAAAGGGAACCATTTGCTGACGAGAGCAACTGCCAAAACCCTAAAATATATCTTTGCAGTGGAATTTGCATCTTCGTCAAGTCCTAGTTAATCAAACAATACAGCATTACGCTAAAAAATTAATGGTTTGGGAAATTCTGCTAATGCGTTTAGTATATTTGGGTTCAGATGAAAAACAAGGTTTATGCATTCGCTTCAGGTAGCGACCGCCATTAATGGGTTGTGAGAAACTGTGTAGAAAAAAGGAAGAGCGGGTGTGGGGGTAAAAATGTACCTTTGACAGGAACGGTGGGAAGGACGGTTTCGGACTCTGGAAACTTGTGGATTCTGGTTTGCACCTCTGGTCCCTGGAGAAACTGAAAATTGAAAAGAGAAACCTTTGAAGAAAGCAAGCAATGTTGTGTTGAATCTTGATGGCTAATTTTGCATTCAATATATCTATTGGGATGAAACAATAAAAATGTAAAATAATAATATTAAATAAAAGGAAAACTAATGAAAAGGGCTTGAAAACTTTAAGTTTTAACGATAAGGACAAAATAAAGGGTAAAGTGAATAGTACCAGGTTTGACTTTTTAGTGTAAAAATGTGGTTTTTCGTTAAAGTGAATAGTACCGTGGGCTTTTCGTTAAAACTCCCATTAATAAATCATAATAAAGGAACTAGAGGAGGGAACTAATGAACCATAAATTATGGGTACTCGAAACATGATCGATTATCCTGTGTTATAATATAAGCGCATGACAAGATTGATACGTTTCAAGTATATTGAAAAATTTGTCTGCTGATCATCGATAAAAGATTATGTATGTTAAACCAAGGTTCTAAAACACGCCAAACGCTAGTCGAGCGGCGGACTGAGGTCTAGCCATTTGGCGGAGGCCTAGGCGGACTAGGCGAATTTATGTAAACTTATTATACATCATATAAATACGTGCATGTTTCTACCTAGAAAATACATAATTGTATTAAAATACATAAATTATAAAATATAATGACATATAGATAAGATAGTAGTAGAACATATTGAAAACTTGGGGAAACATAATATAATGAGTGTTCATCCAGGTATTTAATTCTCGTACAATTTATTAAAAAAATGCAAAATGAAAGTAATCTATTTTCTGTCTAAGTAAGAGTCGCAACCTAGGTGGATGCATAGACGGGTCTAAACGGGTGCTTAAGCAGCTCCAGACGGGCGCCTAAGCAGCTCTAGGCGTCATTTCTTAATTTTCAAAGTCTAGAGATTATCGAGATGGTGGTCAACGCTAACATATAGGCAGGGCCCAGCCTTCGACTTCGAGGGTCGCAGAAAAATTTCAAGCAAGGATCTTGCTCGTTTACCATTTTTTCAAACTAATGAAAGGGAATTGGGATTTTAAAAACCTATATTTTACCAGTTTCCTTCACAACTTGAGCTAACCAAGTACAATGACATATTTGCTCTAACGGAGTGGGATATGAGTCAAGCCACATAACCCTCCATCCACGAAAATTGAACCCAAGATCTCTTACTTATAAGTGAAGATGAATATCACTAGATCGTAGTGCTAATTGGCAACTTAACCCAAGAACTTGGGTGTTAATAAATTTCCATGTAGAAATGTGTTCCACCAGTAAACCATAAGGTTGTGTTTGTCACGGACGATCAATTTGGTTGTTTGTCACGGAAGATCAATGTGGTTAGGATAACTCACTAGATTGAAGCATATTGAAAGAAAAAATAAAGGATACCTTCCAATCCTACCCTCTTTTTTTTTCTAGATTAAAAGTGATATCTTTCTTTCATGAGCATCCATCTTGTAACTTTGACCTGAACAAAATTGAAAGTTGTCATTAATTTTTTCCTTCAAAGGTAAATTATTACCAAGCACACACATATACATAAATAGAGGCCCACTTACAATAAAAGCACAAAACAAAGATATAAGCCTCCATAACAACACAAAAAAGAGCCCAACACAAACTTTGAGGCCCAAAACAAAAAAACAAAAAAAACACAAAACCAGAAAAAACCAAGCAACCGATTTCCTCTATTGCCTCTGGAGCACCAACCATCAACAACGAACCAACTTCCCTTACAGACGCCGAAGACCAACAACGCAAAGCCCCTGAACCAAAAAGAAGAAGACTTCACCCACCTGCAACAAGAACCACAGATATCCAAATCGCAACCACCAAGGAAAGGAAGCCAATGGAAAAATCCCACAAGCAACAGCGCCGAGAACGGTAGACAAGTGGATGGTGGTGGTGTAAACATTCGAACCGGAGCTCTAAGCACCATCCGATTAACCCGCAAAAAAGGGAAAGGGGAAGCAATTACAGATCTGGAAATTTGTGGGATGAAGGAAGATAGAGCCAAATGGGATAGATAGAAGATGGATTGATTAGAACCATGTAGGTGAAAAAACAGCAGGAAGAAGATGAAGGGGAAGGTCTGAATTTGGGGCTTACTGATCGAAGGCGTAAGGGGATGGGCTAGTAGTGAAAAACTAACGAGAAAACAAGGGAAACACATATAAAAAGAGAAAGGAAGAAAAAAAAAGCAAAGAAAAGGAGGTTGCCGCCGACCCTGACCACTGCTAGGGCCGACGACCAAGCGATTCGTCAGAAATTTTACCACTCACAACCCAGTGTGAAGACCTCTCACACATAAAGAAAAACTCACCTTTCCGGAGAGAAAAGTGAAACCAAATGTTTTCCTTCAATACGTTTTAAATCTAGTAAATTATCTATCCCAGGTCAATCATCAGTAACAAAAACATCCTAAGAGGATTCTACAATGATATCATCATCCATTGATGACTTTTTGAGTTCTACAAAACTTCCATAGACAATTTAAAAGTTTCAACAATGGATGGCAACTAAAAGTCTACGGCCTTGTTACCTTTTTTTTTATATTATTATTTCTTATTTGGAAGATAATCATATCACATTATATTATATGTATAAATGCAATAAAAGATACCATATAAAATTATAGCAAGATTGAACAGAGTGGTGCTATCTACATATTTATATTTTTTTTACTTTCTACACACATGTCTTATTTTTGGGTGTCAGACAAATAAATTAAAGATGATCAAAGAACATAAATTAATAGCGGGTGTGTAAGAGATAAAAAGATGTGTGTAAATAGTATCAGCCTATTGAATACTATTATCACACTTCTAAAATTGAAATGGAAAAGGACCATATTCGCCTCACCTGGACATGACACCGCGGTTACTCATATCCATGATGATTTTTTCTATTCCTAGTCCTAACTGAACCTCATATTTTCCAAGAATCTTTTGAAATTCTACAGGCTCGTATCTACACTGAAAACGTTTTGAAGACATGTTTTGAACTACTTTTGGAAGGCTTAACAGGGCTTTCAAAAAACCAAAAGTGTTTACAACAATGCTACAGAAAAACTTAAAAAGTGTGTATGAATCATAAAATCACTTTATGGAGAAGTGTCTCCAAAAGCACTTTCAAGTGCTTAGCACTTTCAAGTGCTTAGCACTTTCAAGTGCTTAGCACTTTCAAGTGCTTATTTTTAAGAAATTTCGATGTGCTTCAAGAAAAATCGCTTTTGAGTACAAGTTCTTCCTACAGAAGTAGTTTCAAAAGGATCGTATCGCGTCGATTTGATGACAAATAGACCATAAAATAAAAAATAAAAAGACATGAATCATATATATCTCTAAAATAAGATGAAAGTATCACAAGTTAAAAGTATGTTTGTTTGGGGTTTCAATTTCAAGAAGGATAAGGCTAGAAGACTAAATTTGGAGACAAAATTTGCAAACTAAATAATGTGTCACCAATAGGAATGAGCATGTTTATCAACACTTAATTAATAAACCAATCATCAACTTCCATATCTTTAGTTTTCAAACTTTTGTCTACAAATTTTTCTCCCTAGCATTACCCTTTGAAGAATCCTCTAACTAATTAGGTGGAAATCTTCCCTTTTCCCCTAAATATTTCATTGTTTATTGGTATATTTTCAATAATGGCTTGCATTAGATAGATAATCCCTAATTGTGAAGAATGATTGAGAATCTGAGATTCTAATCCAAAGTTTTGATGAGGAGGCTTTACAAACTAGGTTAACTTGAAAAGAAATTGATTGGATAACTTAAATTGAAGTTACAAAGTTATGAAAGGATTGATGCATACCTCGTCTTGTAGGCTTGTAGCTATGAAGTTCTCCTCATGAATCTCTCTCTTTCTTCCCACCTCAAATTAGGGTTTCTTCTAACTAGCCTTTTTATAGGAGAAAACCTAGACCAGAAAATTTGAGAGGTTAATTTTTCTAATACGTTCCGAGCTCGAAACTCCTCTTTTTTTTTTAAGGAGTTTAAATAGAATCACCCTTCACAAAATCCTACTGCACTTGGGTTGGGCATATGAGAATATTTAAGTATTATATTATATGCACCACAATTAATTTCATTTTAAGGAAAACTAATGAAAAGTCCAAAAAAACTTCCCTTTTAACGAAAAGCCCTTTTTAAAGGTATAGTGAATAGTGTCAGGTAAAGGTAAAAATGTGGTTTTTCTTTAAAAATGAACAATACCGGGAGTGTTTCGTTAAAATTCCCTTTATTTTAAAACAATTGAGATAAATTAAAGAGTAAATTTTCAATGAGAATAATAAGGATAATAATGAATAAATAAACAAGTTATTTCCTTAGTCACATGGCTTAAGACTTAAGGTCCCTTAAACAATTGAAGACTGCATAATTTGGTACTCTCGTATTATTATCCCTTCTAAAGGGACTTTGCCTTTGGGTTTTTTTTTTTTTTTTTTTTTTTTTTATAAACTAATTTTGTTAATAAGATGATATATTTACACTAAAAAGTAGGTAACAAATTGATAATAAACTCGTTATTTATATAAAATTTAAACCTAAATCTCTCACTTACTGTAATGTTAAGTGACTTTTTTATGTTAATTAGTTCGATTCTTTCAATACCTAAAAAATATATAAATAGCTCAAGTAAATATTTTTTCTTGAAAAAATATCTTGTATCCTTTTAATTTTTTAGCACAACCATATTTTTAGTTTTCCTAGAAAAATTACAACAAAATTGCCGGTTAGAGATTTTGGCCCAGCCATAATTTGGTATTGTTAGATTAGAGTTAATTACTCCATAATTTTCTTCACGATGATCGCATTTATTATAAGAATGTAATTTCCAATTGTAATTTAGTGTAGGATTTCTTCCTGAATAGAGATTGTTATTACCCTATATATATTGTAACATTTTACAGACATCAATATAAGGAGTCATATTTCTACATGGTATCATTTGTCTAATATTTAATTACTTTAGAACTCGTTATCCATATGAGTCAACTTGTTTTTTTCTACCAAGTTGAAATATGACTCGTGTAAAACATTTCAATATATAGGGTTACATAAATCCCTATTTAGTAGGAATGCTACGCTAATAAACATTGAAAAACTACATTTCTATAATACATGTGATATTTACGGATAACTCCGGATATATAATTTACCACTTATAATTTACATGGGGAGGGGAGATTGCACGAGATACAATGAGATAAAGAAAAATGTCCCAACCACCAAAGCATCCACATCAGTCGAACTTAGACCTCTTATTATTCAAATAAAAATGAATATTACTAAAGCGTAATACTAGTGATGTAAACTTATTTATTTTATAATCAAGAGGCAATTTTATTCATAACTTGGCCTTAAAGGTAGTGCAAAGTGGCCCAAGGTACGGGTGCGGACTGCGGCTCCCCAATAAACAAAAAAATGTGGGAGGTCACAAGTTCGATGCTCCGAACTGGTGAGCATACTTGACTGTGGTCACGAGCAGAGTGAAATTCCCCATAACCTTGAGGAAACATCGACAACATTTTGACAAAAAAGTATTCACACAATAATAATGTGGTAATGGATCTATGGTTTTTTTTTATTTTTTTATTTTTAGAATTTTTTTGAAATGTCATGAATTAAATTTTCAAGCGATTGTCATAATAACTCTTCGAAATTATTAATTTATCATCTCACCATAACTCCATTAAATATTCCATCCATAATAGGTCTTGCACTTGACTTTTGTTCAAGGTTATTTTGGACATTTCAAATATCTCCCCCTTCTAATAAGTTGCCTTCCCAAAAAGTAATTCTAGGGTTTCTAAGAAAAAATACAAAAAGGTTAATTTGGTATATGAGGATTTGAGGGTATGATGTTCGAAAAAAGAGAACGAGCACTAACTTCTCTGTGTTTCGATGTTAATTTATTTATTATTCTTGTTTGGCCTTTCGGCTTTTCTTTTCCCTTCTCATTATCGACAATTTAGAATGCGAACGATTCATTTTGGAGTAATCCCATCATCTTTTCTATGGGGATACACAGTCTCATCAGTGATTGGAGGTGCATGGGGTGTGGCCATGTGGTCTCTGGCAACTCTCTTCACTCCACGGGCTGCCAACCATTCCACCACCAGCCTCTTGGCCGTTCGAGCCTTCTTTGGACTCACTGAAGGTGTAGCCCTCCCGTCCATAAGCACCCTCTTATCAAGGTAATATAATGTCTCCCTAATCCTTGCTCATAATTATTAATTAGATTCGACCTCTTAAGTGTAGTTACAATAATGCTAGGGTCACCTAATTCGTTACCAAACGATGTATCGGTGTATGTGGTCTAACTTGCAGAGCAAGTAAACAAGTTCTGCTCATGAATTGAAGTATTGAACCATACATGAATTGGAAAACAAATGAACCAAGTTCACTTGCATACAACAGAGATGAGGGAATTTTGTAAACAACCTATCAGACGCGTTCAATTTGCAATACTTAAAAGTTTAGCAGAATTCAATCCTCATGTCGCTTGTAATATGAGCAGGTGATTTCCGACCCAAGAAAGAGCAAGTGCAGTTGGAATCTCTATGGCTGGATTTCACCTCGGCAATGTCATTGGCTTACTACTAACTCCATTGGACTGTTTGGCTGACAGTATAGGCGTACAGAGTCACAAATGATCCAAGAGAGAGTCATTACATCAGCAAATTGGAGATCCGAGTGATCCAAGCCGGAAAATCTAATTCTCCAAAATATGAAAGGAAAGCTTCCATCTATACGGCTCCTGTTTTCAAAATTACCAACACGAGCCATTATTTTTGCAAAAGAGAAAGGTGGGGTTGGCTTATGTTAAGGGTAGATTATTGGGGAAGCTCCAAGGTTGGAAGAATTCCTCTCTTTCTCAGGCGCAGAGAGAAGTTCTAATAAAAGCGGTGGCCCAAGCTATTCCAGCTTACCCAATGAACCTCTTCAAGTTCCCTTCGACGTTCTACAAAGAATTAGATGCATTAATCTCTAATTTTTGGTGGGGTCAAAAAGATGGAGAAAAACGTATCCATTGGGTTTCTAGAGAGAAGTTGGGCCTTTCTAAAAAAGAAAGGGGTCTTGGCCTGAGGAATTTTGATAAGTCTAATGACACTTTGCTGGCAAAACAGTGCTGGAGACTAATTAAGGAGCCCAATTCTTTGTGGGCGAAGGTGCTTAAAGCACGTTACTTTCCTAACTGTTCTTTTTTGGATGCGAAGCGAGGAGGAAATGCGTCTTGGGCCTGGTCAAGCCTCTTGGTAGGAAGAGATTTAATTCGGGAAGGTGCTCACTGGCAGATAATGAGTGGGGCTGATGTAAGAGTTTGGGTAGACGGGTGGATCCCTTCTATTCCTTTGGGTTTTCCTTCCCCTTTAGGCTCGCTGCAAGTCTCAAAAAACTTGGTGGTTAAGTCGCTCACTTGTCGAAATATGGGGACTTGGGACATTGATTTTCTAAAGCCTTTTGTGGTGGAGCAAGAGTGTGAGGCTATTCAGGATACTACCATAGGAGACCCGATGCTAGATGATCGCCTAGTGTGGCCAGGAGTGAAGAATGGTATGTATACTGTGAAATCAGGCTACTTTTGGGGGCTTGCTAAGGATCGGCCTTCTCATAACATCTTTGATCCTACTATGGCCTCTATTCCTAAGGTTGTTTGGCAAGGTGTTTGGAGTTTGAAGGTACCGCCCAAGATACGATGTTTTTTTTGTGGAAGTCTTTGCATAGGGCAATTGCAACCATGGCTAATCTTTATAGAAGACAGTCGGCTCCTTCGCCTACCTGCCCTCTTTGTAATTGGCATGAGGAAACCATTGAACACTTGTTTCTTCAGTGCCCGTGGGTGGAGGTGCTTTGGTTTGGAGGGAATTTGAATCTCAGGCTGAATAGAATGAATTTGAATGTGTGGGTTGATTGGTTGCAAGAGACGTTCATGTCAATCAATGGCACGAAGGAAGATAAGAGTTCAAAATTACAATATATTGCATATTGTTGCTGGCACATCTGGATAGCAAGGTGCAATTTTGTGTTCAACCAGAAGACTATTTGTCCAAACCAAGTATTGGCAGCCATCTCACACTCGTTTAACGCCTTCAAGGAGGCCACTTTAATTACAGGTACTCGGACATTACCCTCTTCTACTCCCTTAAATTCCATCACCCATTGGTGTCCTCTGAGTCATGGTTTTGTGAAAATTAATGTGGATGCTAGTTAGGTGGTAACGGGTGGCGTCGGGTTTGCGGGGGTGGTGGCGAGGGATGATGAAGGCAGGTTCTTGGCGGCTTGTAGGCATGGTATCAAGGCGACTAATGTCGCAAGTGCAGAAGCTTGGGCTAACTTGTTTGGGTGTAAGTTAGGGATAAGTCGAGGTTGGAATTCAGTTATTATTGAATCTGACTCCTCTGACTCTATCTCTTACCTTCGAGATCGTGATAAGCTGGGCAGTTGGGAAGCTTTCCCAATTCTGGTAAACTGCCACAGGTTGGGGGGGTCTTTTCATCAGTACCGCTAGTCTTGGGTGCCAAGACTGGCCAACTCGGCTGGTGACCTGTTAGCGTCGCGGAAGTGTAGGGAAGTATGTGATGTATTTTGGGTCGATAGACCACCATCTTCTCTGGTGCATGTTTTGTGTAATGTTGGATTTCCTTGTCCCCCTTAGATGTTTTGGTAGTGGGAGAAGTGACGCTCTTAGCATTAGATGCGGCGTCGTTTCTTATTGTACCTTCTCACACTACTATTGTCTCAGTAGCTTCTGTTGTTTGCTTGCCTCGGGGTAGGCTTTTTGTATCGCTTTGGCTTCTTTGCCCGGTTTATTTGATATATTCCGTTTGTCAAAAAAAAAAAAAAAGAGAATGTTTCACACTGAGAATTTAATAAATTATCATACATTAATTTGCTTCTTACAAATGAATTTAAAAATATATAACATAAGAGCAATGAATGAAAATAGCAAATGCATTATAGAAGCACTAAACATTTTGCATAAGCAAAAGTTGCTCAAGCCCAAAATTGACCCAAAACTTTGAACTCCCAAGTCAATATTTTGTGTTCATCTTTTCTTATCCTAACCTAAACATTCATTTACTTGCGCAAAATTGATGGACATTTCAGTCTAGAAGACGCGCTCTCCAGTAGCAAATAAGTTCCAAAAGAGTGTCGTCGCGAAATATAGCCCTGCAATGACCGTTAGAAATGCTTGAAATGATTCTAATCATTGTACAAAATAACCAGTTCCTATCGTGCTGACAATCGCCGCCACTGTCCCGGCTAAATTTTAAATTCCTGTTGACACCAAATGTAATTGAATCGTTGTAGTCAGCTAACCAATTTAAGAGAGAAGACAACATAATATAAACATTCCCTTTCCAGCGGGCTAATGAGAAAGAACGTACCATGGAGAAATCCAGCGGATTGTGGCGCTATATCCTGATCAATTGAAACCACAGGAGCTAAGATCAGATCGGAAATAAAATGACGAACATTTAATGGCTATGATTGGATTATTTTGGTAGACTATCTGCTGCATTAGTTTAGTTTGAATGTTCTGTCATATGCTTAGATGGGTGGAACTTACTTGGGCATTAAGGAGAAAGCCGGCTTGACTGAACGAGCTCAAGCACAAGGCTGCTGTGAGGAGTACCGCTGCAGCCTCGGGCGTTTTGGCATAGTTTAGGCAGAGCAATGACAATCCAGGCCCGATGAAACCAATAAGGCCATCTCCAACCGAAGGGTCCAGAGGGTCCAAAATAGCCCGAAAACCATCTCCAACCGAGGGCTAGACCAGAGGGCTCGTGGCCCCCATGAAATCTGAAAGGGCTAAAAGGCAAAAGGCTGGCCACATGCAGCCAGCCTGAAGCTGGCTGGAATTTTTTGCTTGCTGTCGGTTTTGCTGTCGGTTATAACCGACAGAAATAAACGAAATAGTGTCGGTTATAACCGACACAAATAGCATGGAAAATTTTGAATCTAACGGCTATCTGACAGAAATAGTGTCGGTAATTACTGACACAAATATGGAAAATTTTAAATATAACGGCTAGCTGACGTCAACTAACCGTTCTTTTTTAATTTTTTTTTTACAGTTTTTTTGGCCAATTTTTTTTCCTATAAATACCTAAACCATTCATTAAATTTAAGTTCCAATTTTTTTGGTTTTTTAAGCCAGTTACTGTTGTAGTTTTTAAATTTAAATAATAAATTATGTTTGGTCCTATGACACTTTGGCCCTCGGTTGGAGACGATTTTTTTGTGACAGTGCTAAAACGAGCCCTATGACCCTTTGGCCTTCGGTTGGAGATTGAGGCAAATATGATCATGTATTGTTTATTAAAATATTAATATCTTAGAGGGCCAGAGGGCTAAAACGAGCCCTCTGGCCAGCCCTTGGTTGGAGATGGCCTAAACTGCTACACGCAAATACTGTCAGTATGGTTATTTGTTACAAAAATATACAATAATGTTCGGGTAAGTGCAGCTGAATTTTGAACTTGATTTGACTGAATCATATAAGTGCTTCTAATTCAATAATGTTCTGGTAAATTCAAGAGCTACCTGCAGGATATGTCGGACTGCAGTCAAATTCTAAAAACGAATTTAAATTACGTTATTATTAACATATTATGAGACTTAACTCATTTTTTTCACTCTATTAATGTAAATAATATTGTTTGTTAAAAAAAAAAAAAAAATTCTCATCTGAAGTATTTGCTCTCTTTTATTTTTACTGAAGGAATGAATATCAACGAACCGTTAAGTCACCGACAAAAAACCATCTTAAACCACTACAAATATACATCGTCGTCACATCTATTGTTGCAGACGTGCCTCATAAGTTCTGCTGGCCAGTAACTTTGCAAGATTGTCAGCCACTCATAAGATTTATTCTTTTACTTTTTGTTTCTTTTATCATCTTAATTTCCTTCTTGTGTCCTCCAATGAATTCCAAGCATATGTTGCCACCAAGCGATGTGAATGGATATGGGGCCAATAGAACAAGAGCTGCATTTCACAATCAGGTAAGTGTGACTTTCCGACTGACATGGTGTAACTCATCAGTTTTGGATGTTGTACATAACTATTAATACCTTAGAGCATAATGGCGAGATGATGCGTTTAAGATGTGAAAATTACATTTACTTTCTATTTGAATTCTCAGTTCTTTTAATCGAGAGATGTAAATATAAATATCTAATGATTTTTCTTTTTTAATTGGTAGGCTTACCTTAAAGATGTAAATTTATATGTTTTAGCTAAGATGAGTATTTAACATTCTCTTAGGCCTTGTTTGGCAGTTCGGATTGTACTGACTATTTTTGTCAGATTGGATAAATAGCCACCGGATAGTACTGACTAAATTAGTCAAGCGTTTGGTGCATTATCGGACTAATGATCGTATTATTTATACTGTGTTTGGTACTGAACCGGTTTGGTACTAAATCGGATAAGAAAATGAATCTTTTTTTGTTTGATGAACTTTTCTCTCTCCCCTCCCTTTATTTCCGATCGTCTCCTCCCCTCACTCCCTCCTCCTCCATCACTCCCTCCCCAGATTTCTGGGTTCTAGGGGTGTTTGATTCAGACAAGAAGGGGTTCGGAGGCCCAAAAACGGCTTCGTTTTGAGGATAGAGGTTGGCAGAAAATTGAAACTCTAGAAATTGGTAGAGAATGATCCTTCAGGCAGAAATGGGATGTGATGAATGGTCATAATTTGCAAATGAAAATGCGAGAGATGGGTGTCCGCCCCAAAGCCTGTTACGACAATTGGGCACTCTCTTCTTATACCATTTGATCCCCATTCTACTTAAAAAAATGGCAGAAAGTTGCAGAAAGTTGAATTTGATTTTCACCTAGTAAATTACTCACAAGCTTTGAAGCTCTAGAAAATGGCAGAAAGTTGCAGACTTTAAAGCTTTGTTGTGTTAGATAATGGCGGATGAAGAAATCCAGAAATCAAAAATTGCAGAAAAAATCCATGAAACAGAGGGAGGGGCGGAACCTGGGAAGAAGAAGAAGAAGAAGAAGAAGAAGATGAATGAGAATATGAACTTGGATTCAGACGAAGAAGAAGAAGAATGAGGGAGGGGCGGAACCTGGGAAGAAGATGAATGAGAATATGAACTTGGATTCAGACGAAGAAGAAGAAGAATGAGGGAGGGGCGGAACCTAGGAGGACCGATAGTGTGTTCCGAGAGGAAGGAGAGAGCGAGCCCGACTAAATTGTCTCGTGGTTTTAGACGGGATAAATAGCCGGATGTGAGGGGTATAAGATAAGTGAGTCCGGATTAAATAGTACAGTACTTATTTCATACGAAGCTCACCAAACACATGCTTCATATTATTAATAGGGGTAAATTACACAAAACTACCTTAACTATGGATGTCATGACACTTTCATACCTGATCTTTTAAAAATGACAATGTCATACATCATCTTAAGAATTTGTGTCAATGTCATACCTCCGTTAGTTTTTCAGTTAATTTCTCTATTAAGTGCTGACGTGGCTAGAGGCAGGGCCCATTCACTAGTCCAACTGGATTAAAAAATTATTAAATATATTTTTAATAATTAAAAATTATTATTTTTATTTAAATCTCTCTCTCTCCTCTCTCTCTCTCTCTCCCCTTCTCTCTCGCCACTTTCTCCTCTGCATCCCAGAACCAATTCCCATCTTCCCCCCCCCCACCCCGACCCCATTCCCATCTGCCCAGAAACGAAACGAAAAAAAAATATATATATATATATTCAAAACCCAATTCGTCCTCACCCCACCCCCTCTCTCCTCCCCCCATCTTCTTCCCCTCCTCCCCCATCTTCTTCCCTGCCCAGAAACGAAACGAAAAAAAAAAAAATTCAAAACCCAATTCGTCCCCACCCCACCCCCTCTATCTCCTCCCCCATCTTCTTCCCCTGCTGCCCAGAAACGAAGCGAAAAAAAAAAAAAACTAAAAATCAAAACCCAGTTCGTCCCCACCCGAGACTTGGGCTCGCACACCCATGGCTCGCCGGACCTGGGTTGGGTGTCCTCTGGGTGCCCCGAAGCTTCACGGAGACGAAAGGAGAGAGGGTTGATGCCAATGATGGTTTTGGTACCGTCGTCGGTGGGTGTGGGTGTGTAAACGGGTGCGTGAGTGTAGATCGGGGAGAGAGGTATAGTCTGTGCGAGAAAGAGGGGGAGAAATAGTGAGTGAGCTGAGAGAGAGGGAGATGTTGGCATGGGTGGGGAAGGGTGGGGGGTTGCACGAAATGGGAACGGGAACAGGTCGGGGTTGGGGGGGAGATGGGAATGGGTTTTGTGATGCAGAGAAGAGAGAGAGAGAGTTAATATAAAAATAATAATTTTTTAATTATTAAAAATATATTTAATAATTTTTTAATCCAGTTGGATTAGTGAATGGGCATGCCTCTAGCCACGTCAGCACTTAACAGAGAAATTAACTGAAAAACTAACGGAGGTATGACATTAGCACAAATTCTTAAGATGATGTATGACATTGTCATTTTTAAAAGATCACGTATGAAAATGTCGTGACACTCATAGTTGAAGTAGTTTTGTGTAATTTACCCTTATTAATACTATCCGGTGTGCCAAACGAGGCCTTATTGTTACTTAGTATTATGATATATTGATATTCCTATTTTCTTGTAATTAAGAGGTCTTAGGTTCGATTTTCATTAAATACGAATTTGATCTACATTACTGCTAGTCTATTGTGAGAATTGGCTCACTCCACTACCCCTTTAATGTAATAATATTGTTTGTACACAAAATAATCATACTCTTAAAATTTGTCTACTGTAGACTTTTTGACTAACAATAATTACGAAATGCTTATTTCAAAGCATTCCACTTGATGACCAAGGATTCGTGATCACGGAACTTCATCATTCTCTACATTTCATATCAAATCGAATGTTGAGTGACCATGCAACTCTTAATAGGGAATATATCATCTCTTGTTGAAGATGCTTTTAACAGACTATGATTATCTTCCTTCCTCTTTCCATCGTCTTTCATCTCCTCCTCTCACAATTTTTATTTTGTCTTTCTTTTTTTATAAAAAATTAATATAAGATGTTGACGTGGCTTAACCGTGACCGTTCAAATAAGAGGGGAGGAAAAAAAAAAAAAAGAGAATCCTACTCCGCTTTTACAAACCAGCATCTATAAAATGAAGACTACTTACATAAAATGGTTTTATAAACACTATGGCGTTCTGATTTACTAATGTATTAACATGCGGATTAATGTCATTTTCGGTGATCACGTCCCATGCAAGTTCTTGAAATGAAATATCAGATTCTATTATCCATAATTTGGATTAAAAAAAACTCTTCAATCCCCCTTTGTTCTCTTCAATTAATCAACATTTACTTACATAAAATGGTTTTATAAACACTATGGCGTTCTGATTTACTAATATACTAACATGCGGATTAATGTCATTTTCGGTGATCACGTCCCATGCAAGTTCTTGAAATGAAATATCAAATTCTATTATCCATAATTTGGATTAAATAAACCTTCAATCCCCCTTTGTTCTCTTCAATTAATCAACATTTACTTACATAAAATGGTTTTATAAACACTATGGCGTTCTGATTTACTAATGTACTAACATACGGATTAATGTCATTTTCGGTGATCACGTCCCATGCAAGTTCTTGAAATGAAATATCAAATTCTATTATCCATAATTTGGATTAAAAAAACTCTTCAATCCCCCTTCTTCTCTTCAATTAATCAACATGTCAAAACCAATAAAAAATAACAAAAATCCGATGATAAGCACAAAGTCACTGCCGTGGACAACTCCAAGTCTCTAATAAATCTTTGCGTTATTCAATCCACGCACTCACAGAAACTGTTCACCCTCTCAGACTTTTTACACCCTGCTCTGTTTCATCCTTCCACAAACACCAACCACACAGCGGATAAAACTATAATCCATCACCAACAATTGCAAATTTATTCTTTCGTCCCATCCTCAAGATTTCTCTGCTCAAAATTTCAGTCAACCCCAAAAATTATCCACCAGCTTCTTTTCCTTGTTTTATTTTTCTGGGTTTAATCTCAAAGCTTCCAAAATCTTTCCCAAATCCAAATTCTGATCATTTTTCCACTTGGGTCTTCACAAAAATAGGAATCCTGAACTGGGTTGCCCTTACTTTCACAAAAGATTATGAATTTCAGGAGCTTGGAGGAGTTCTGGGCCTTCTACATGAACCAGCACTCGAAACCATCGACGCGGCGGTGGCATTTTGCAGGAACCCTAGCTTCTATCTTCTTCCTCCTCTGCTCGCTGCTGTTCGATTGGCGGTTTCTGCTTTGTGCGCCTCTCTCTGGGTACGGATTGGCGTGGTACAGCCATTTTTTTGTGGAGGGGAACATTCCGGCGACTTTCGGGCATCCGTTTTGGTCCCTTTTCTGCGATTTCAAGATGTTTGCTTTGATGCTTTCTGGTAATATGGACAGAGAGATTAAGAGGCTCGGGAAGAGGCCTGTCTTGCATGTCTTTTAGCGCTCTCCTTTTTCGAGAAATCTGAAGTGAATTTCGCACTAACGTTTTCGATTTTTTTGTTCTAGCCTTTGCACATAAATAAAAGGTTAGTGCAAAAAAAGGAGCGTGACAATCACTACTTTATCGCGTGATCAATTTCAATTCTGCATATTGGACCTGTATTTCTATTTTTGGTCTGTATTTTTGAACGTGGTTGTATTGACTTATTGAGAGATAAATAGAACAAGGGTTTCCTGGAATTAGATTTCTGGGTCTCTATAGTTTTGGCTATAATATTACCATATGATAAACTTTTTGCATCAAATTATGAATCTGCTGTGTAGCAATTCATTTACGGTGCATTGGACCGTGCCAGGTGACTTTTTTAGGATGTCAATAACAACGTTCTTTAAAGTCGGTAGCACGAGTCCAATAGGAGCATGTAGTCGGGACTTCGGTTTTGAGAGCAAACCTATTGATGGCATGTTTACTTGGAATAGCGAAAGTTATGAATTGGTGTGGCTAGGAATAGTAGAGACAGTAATGAATTTGATACTAACGGTACTGAATTACGAATTGTAATGTTAAATTCACATAGTTATTGATGTCGTATGTATTAGTAAGCGCATGAGAAGAACTCGAAGAATAATTTCAGTACTCGTGCACTAGTATACAGATAGAAAGTCGAAGAGTCGAAATAATTTCAATGCCAATTCTTTCCAAGTAAACATGTAAATTTGAATAAAATTGAAATTGCCAATTTATAGATAATCATCCACCATAAAATCAAGAGAGAATTTCCTGTAAATGAACATCCGGTAGTTTACATTGCATCTCTTCTAAAACAATTGTCAACAAAAAAAACTCGGATTTGGTACTCATTCCTTGAACTCATATCCAACCATGTTACAAGTTCCGATATCTATTTGTTCAAAACTCGGTTTCTTTGGGGGCCAAACCAAGATCAATCTGAGCGTGGACATCAAAAATATTCACCGGAGTGCGCAGTGATGTCATATCCGCCATGGTTTCTGCACTTGTTCGGGGTGAGAATGTCCGTCATCTGTCTTTGCATTGATAAAGGTTGAACATTTAGTCAGCGTTTCGCGAAAATGATGGCAAAGGCACAGCTTCTTGAGGACGTAGGATTACAAGTATGCCAAACATTCCAAGCATCGGTAGGACGAGCAGCCATTTCAACAGTCTATAGTAATACATGTGGAATGTGAGGGAGAAATCATCTGAAAAATAGAGTCCGTTCTTGTCAACCATCTCCACCAAAACAGTACCCGTAGTCCTTACACCAACTGTCGGAAGCTTCATACGATGCTTTCCAGGACGATTGTAGGTCTCGTTTATTCTTATCCTTCTCTCTCCTTGGTAATTACCTGGCACTAACAGCGTTACCTACATAGTTTGAAAGAAAACAAATGTTGAATTGAGTTTTTTATATTATACATACAAGCTACCTGCGTGTGTATACAAGAGACAGAGGGAGAGAGGGCCGTGTAGTCGACTTTGGCCAAAATAATTGGTGGGAATGAGCAACTTACTGCAACATTATAGGGTGCTTGCAACCCAGATGGGTATCTATAGCTATCTATGATCTCGAACTCCACCCAAAAGCTCTTGCCCTCTTCATCACGGAAAGTTCTTGATGAATGTGAAACAAAGATACCTTCACGGCTATACCTATTTGCAACATGATTTCTTCCTTGATTAGGCGATGTCCATGCCTGAGAAAGGAAACAAGCTAAAGACGGTTAAAAACAAAATATTATCACCCAACAAAAAGCTAAAAAGAAAAACTGAAGACAACAGAAGAAACTATCGACAGATCAAGCTTGTGATCTAGCATGCCTTGAGGGGATGATGTGAAGCAGGAGTCGAGAAGCAAAAAACATTGCCATTCATGGTTGAAACAATAAGATCAAGATCATCTCCACCATCAACATTGTCTGCTAAGACCATGCTATATCTGTCATGCAGAGATTAATGTTTCAGGTAAATCATGGAAAGGATAAATAAGTAAAGATGTAGGAACACTGAAGGATTTAAAAATAACTCACGAAGTTTCACCAATGTCGACCACATCGGCGCATGCTGTAGGTCCATCAATTAGGTACAAGTAACCATCAAAGGAAGTTGTAACAAGGGTGAGTCCCTTCTTTTTCTCTCCTTTTTTACTTAAATCAACTAGAAGAACTTGATTCATAACTCTCCCATGAGTTCTATATGGATAAGGACGAACAATTGACCCATCTTTGCCACTAAGAACATATATGTTGCCCGATAACGTTGGAACCACAACATCAGTATGGCCATCGCCATCAACATCACCAATAGTGGGACCCTGAGGAACAAAAATGTGCATTAGATTCACTGCGAGGAACAAATGACAATCATAAATTTGTGCATACAAGTTGAAAACCGATAATCTCTCGAGGAAAATGGTAAACTAAACTCATACGGTCCAGAACAGAAAAGAAATTTCCAAAAAACAACTGACCCAAAAATGTGGTCCACCAAATATTGTACTGGCACTCTACTTAATATCATATCAAACCCTCAACGTACCTGGGGAACTAGACTCTTAAGATGCTTTTCCCAAATTTCTACACCTTTTGTAGTCCATGCAGCAACATTTCCATGAGCATCAGTAGTCACTAGTTCAATTTTTCCATCATCATTGATATCAGCAGCAACAACAGCTCCTTGAATTTCAGCCATTTCAAGAGGAAATTTTTCCCTGACCTTGCCTGAACAAAAGAAACAGTTTAGTTTCGATATCACTAACAAAGAGTTGTATGTAACATCAAAGATGATCCAGCATCTTGTATGCCGGGGAACTTAAAGTAACTCATTCTCTCTGAGGGGAAAATGCCAGCAACCGCAGCAATGAGAGAAAAGTTAACTCACCATGATGATCCAAGACATAGAACAAGCCAAAGGAAGTTCCAACAAGAATGTCCAGATTCCCGTCACCATCCAAATCCACTACAGTTGGAGAAGAATATATATGAGCACGGAACTTCGCAGTCTCTGTACTCAGATCTAGTTCCGCAGTCCACTTAACTTGCTTTGTGTCGAGATTAAAAACAACTATTGAGCCAGCAACATATTTTGTAATATCAATGTCACCCAATTCCTTTCGATGATCTTCGTTGGACTCATAATACCTGCAAATGTACAAGGTGGGAGATTACTTTCAAACCATTAATTACTAAGCAAACTACAATATATGGTTCACATTCAATTTTGGATGATGCCGCATAACAAATGATAAAGAAAATGCACTAAATTGATTTTGCAGGAAATAAAACTAAAAGGATTATTACAATTTATTGTAGATCTGAAGGAAGAAACCAAGAGCATAGTAAATTACTAGATCAAACACAATCTACCTACAAATTTAAATTATTCTTCTATTTCATTTACAACATATCTACTGATCTCATGAATGTCTCCTGGTCAATACAAATAGTGCTATAGTTTTGAACTCATTGGCGACCATACCAGGTCATCACAACTACTCCAAATGCAGATATAACTCCAAAAGTGCAAATTGTATACTGCTTGCAGTATTTTACATCAAATATATGCATACGGCACTTATCTGTCAAACTTTTAAAAGACATGCTTGCTTTCATAAATCCTATAATGTACACCATACCTAGAAAATACTTACTTTATCAGAGTCTAAACTGCATAAATCCTCTAATGTAAGGAGGTAGACACCATTAATGGGAATTTAAAGTGCTAATGTGATGTGATTGCATTCCACTCCAAAAATATTAATAAATAAGTGAGTTTTGACACTATGGAAGAGAACTCACTCGCTATCAAAGAAGTAAGATACAGCAACAACCATTTCTGATACTCCATCACTGTCTATGTCCGCTATGACCTGAAGGAAAAAAGAAACCATCAACCAAATTTAACTTGCATGTGGCAAAGAGTAAATAAGTATCATGCCTACATAAATAAATCCATGTGCAGTGTGCCCATATATGTGTATAGATGAAACATTAAAGTTAGAACTCACAGGAGTGCAGAGGATGTGTGCATCAACATCGACATAATCCTCCATTTTTTCATGCTGCTCTTCAGCCCATTCCTCATCTCCCCACATTGATTCATCAGCATAATCATCATAGTCATAACTATATTCATCCAGTTCCTCACTGCTACGGAACAACTCAAAAGATGAATCAGCATCTGCTTCCAAGCTTCCCTCATTTTGTACTGTTGCAACAGGAACATTCTCCTTATTATTATTATCTTTGGATTCAGAACTGCCCTCCTGTGATTCACTTGACTTTTTATCTTCTAAAAGCCGTCTCCCAGAACCAGTTCCATTCACTACATTAACAGTTTCCTCCGACACATTTTTTACAGAAGAATTGTCCGTGCCTGTAGGCAGCTTGATGACTGTTTCCACCTGACTTGAATTTGTTTCCCCTTTATTCTCTGAATTTGATGCATTTACCATGCCAAGGTTGCTCTCTTTTGAAATAGTAGCCGAATTGTTTGTATCAGGAGTTGGAATAGTAGTTGAAGTGTTTAGATCAGAAGTTGAAATAGAAGCAGAATCGTTTAGTTTAGCTGTATTTTCATTTGTTTCTACAAAAATAACCAACAGTTGCTAATATGATTAGTTCCCGTTAAAAAGTAACATTTTCACAATCATATAATGTCAGAACTGTTTCACATGGCTCGGCATGCTCTTCCTAAATGTCTACTAAAGCAGATGATATGAATAAGGATACCCTCCAAAAAAAACAGCGGTTGTGAGAAAAAACTACTTAAACATGTAAATAGCTTACGATGAATTGATTCCAAAGCCTCCATGACAAGAGAATCATCATGGACATCAGGATGAGTGCGATCCACAGGATCCGGATGCAGACCCCCATACCAGTTCTTTTTAACTTTCCTACGAGGTACTACAAGTTTATCTACCATCATGTAACCTGAAACCCTAAAAGAAAATATACACAAAAACTTTTATGAGCTTGTGTAGGCTGTGATATAATTGCATAGTCGAGAGAAAACATTGTAATATATTTAGTAACATTACTCGGGCAATGTAACTGAATTACCTGAAAAATAAAACTTCACCATTGTAGGTTGCCAAAGTTATTTCTCTCACACCATCCTTGTCGATATCATGCAGGAGAGGACTCGCATGTACGGTTGACTGATGGAAAGCAGGCCAACCTGATAAATCATCAAGCAGGTACTTGGAAAATCACTTCACCAAACTTCAAGCCAGCTTAACGTAAAACGAAGAATGGAATTTTCGTACCGGGATGTTTGTCTCCATCAGCACCTTCAAGAACTTCAAGATAGTGAACGAAAGAAGAAACCACAATCTCAAGCTTTCCATCACTGCAATAAGAGAAAACGAATACCCGAAGAAAAAAAAGACCACACAAATCAATGCTGGACACAGAACTGATCCCCATGGTAATCACAAAATGCACAGGTAAATATACAGAATTTCCAACCAAAACACAATCCTTTTCGTACCTATTGATATCGGCGATCAAGGGCGTAGCATAAATACTAGAACTAATTTCCGTTTGCCATCTGAGCTCCAATTTCGCAGGGCACTGCGTATTCAACAATGCATCCTCATCTCTAACCACACACACAAATCCAACGCATTAATCAAATGCAAGAATTCCAAACACAATTAACCCAACATCAACAAAATCTCTGTGAGTACACACTAATCACGGGAAATTAAGACGGATTAAGAAATGAATATGCATACATGTTCGGATATCCAAGGGAGTCGTCGCTGGCTTCTCGTTCCCGGAACTTATTCTCCGCCGGCTCCTCGCCGTGGACGAAGCTCGAACCGGCGCAGAGAATTAGACAGATCAAAAAAGCCCTAAACGCCGGGGATTTCATATGATCCGGTTCGTTTCGATCGGAATGGGGACGAAAATGCGGAGGAGAAGATAAACCCCAGCTGCTAACAAGGGTTCTAAGAAATGTATCGGCGGTGTGGACTAGGTCGAGGACTGTGATTGGAAATTGCACCTTGAGTTTGAGAAAATTACGATTACGGTGGCCGGCGACCGCTGTGTGGGTGTGAAGCGCAAAGTGTGACGTTTACGGACTGACACAGTTAATCGTGATCTTTGGAGACTGGCACTGTCTGCTCATATTTTGCTAAGGTACCGTTTGGTACGCAGACGGGATGGGAGAACGGGACGGACAGGACAAGACGAAACGGATGATATAAATATTGAAAAAGATAAGGGGAAATTTTGGAAAGGAAGAACGGGACAGGATGGAACGGATGATGTAAATATTAAAAAAGATAAGGGAAAATTTTGTCTTAAAATGTTATAAATTTGTGTTCCAACGGAGGTGGAACAAGTCGTTCCAGGAGAAGAGGTGGAACGAAAAATCAGCCAAATTTCGTCTCATGGGACAACCCGTTCCACGGTTTGTAGGCACACCAAACGTCTCATTGCGTTCCATCCCGCTTTTCAAGTTCGTTTTGTAATTACGTTTTCAAGTATTGGTATTTAAAAAAATTGAAAAAAAAAATTAAAAACTGAAAGAGTAATGGTTATCAAAGGGCCTCTATGATCCTTCGGATAATGAAAGTACGTTAAAAAGTTAAAAAGTGAGTTCAAATAAAATGGTTTAGTGTCACGTTATTTGTTAAAAAGAAATAATTTTCCCACCATCCGACATAAAACAGCACAAAAATAACAAATTTCGGGTAAACCCATTAACGAATCTGTTGTTATTGGGTTACTAATAAAGAGTTTGTTAACGAATCAAGTTGTTTTCTGATCATCCATTAAGAACTCATTAAAATAATAGATACATCATCCATTAAGAACTCATTAAAATAATAGATACAACACGTAAACGAAACGAACGTGTCCCATTTGTAGGTCTAGACATTAAGCTTGATAAAATTTTGCATGACCCATTATCGAGTCACCTGTTAAGATAATTGGATTGTCACAAAATGATCTATTAAGATATTATTATGACACAAAAATGACACGAACACAACAAACACGACTCATTTGCCACACCTACTTAGTGCTAACAGGAGAGAACGGCAACTTCTCCAGAGTAGGGAAGTCTTGGATGTCAAAACACTAGAAGAACCGAAAAGCCATCAAGGAGTCCACGTTTATGGGCATGATCAAATTGGACTAAAAGATGCATCATGTCTAAAACAATTGTTAACAACAAATCTCTCGAGCAATCATACGAATTCCCATGCTAATACACGAATAAAGATCCTCTCTAGATCCTCTTTGTAAGAATCCTGAAAATTCGTATATCATGTCCGTTTATCTTACATTGTGCGCTTAAAAACCATTTTAAATTTTATTATTTAAAATTAAACACAAACAATAATTGACAAAAACTGACTACATGATGTACGATGAATAGACACAATTCACGAATCTCTAGAATCCTCACAAAAAAAACATCCGAAAAGGATCCGGATTCCTAATAGACGGTGATGATTTGCGACGGGTAGGTCAAAAACAAATACAACACAAAAAACACGAGTAACTAAAACCAGGGTTTCGAGAGAGTAGAGTCTTTACTTGCCTATTCCCAAAAAAGTTACATATTCACATGAAACGGGAAAGGCAAAAACTCGGGTCGTTAAAAAATGCCTACCTTTTAAACAACTTAACAATATCATAGTCATAATATACACATCTGACTCTAACCCTACTCCTCTTCATCTGAACTACTATCAGAACCAAATAAACGAGACAGCAATCCCAGAGGCTATCGCCGTACCAAACTGGATCAAACTACTCACCAGAACAGCACTCGTTACGAATTATAGCTAGGCTTACGAAGTTACACTCTGAATATGTGATTCACCAGCTGATACGACCATATAGAACTCTGAACGACTTGCCAAGCACGTGTCCGAGGGCAGCCTCAGCACTAAGCTAACCTGCTATCAGCAAACCTTTGCACGAAACTCCAGTGTTGCTAAAACCTCCGCAAGTCACCTCCTTCGTGCTGCATTTGCATGCTGCTGGGCTGCTTTGCTATCACTCCGTATCCTATCAGCATACATAGGCAGGCGAATGATCTCATAGATCTCATTCAACAAGATGTCCTGCGTGATATTGTCTTTTATGCTTCGCATGACCTGTTTTCAAATCAGCAATCAATGAGCCCAAAGTGGGGATTAAACAAGAAAAATAAATTCAAAATATGTGGAGAAGGACCTTCTTGTATGTATTGATATCATTTGGAGTTGATTTGTCAGTCCTGATGCGCATAAGGATCCATTCTTGTTCTTCACCGTTCCAAGAACACTCGATTATTTTTCCAGAATAAGAAGTGGGGTCTTCACCATCTGCTACATAGGAATACAAAAAAAGCATTTAGGTTAAACACAACAGATCATGACCAAATCAACCCAGCAAAACATAATACTAGATGTTAGTGCCAATTAGTTTGTAGAAGATTATACGATGAAGTAACCGTTATTTTATCTAGGTTTCCCAAAACACTAAGCTATAAGGGGAAAGCTATAAAAACAATAAAAGTTCTCATCCGGGCATTCTCTTTTTTGGGATCAATCCACATGTGTATGCACATGTATGTCCACAGGTTTAAACAAAAAGAAATAAAATAAATCTGCTTATAAAGTTGGGGCCTACTGAGACTGCTTCTGGAAGAGCTAAGAGTGCTTTCTGGAAACCAAAAAAATGCTTATGATTCATAGAAACGCTTTCTGGAGAAGCTCCTGCCAGGTCACGTTTTAAACAGAAAAAAAAAAAAAAAAAAAAAAATCTGAAGATATTCATGTCGACCTTTAAATGCAACTCTATTTCCGTCCATTAGTTTCTTCTTTCCACGTTCGTACAGAAAAAGATGCTGCCGATCATCATCAGTTACCTGTCCACACATGCAGCTTCATATGAGAAAACATGCACAGAAGAAATTACGGCAGATATGCAAAGGGATGAGAGATGTACAGAAAAATAGTTTAAATGACAAAATAGAGTTTTCAAAAAATAACTCAATAAAGTAGATAGCACAACCTCAAAGAGAAAATCAACCGAGTTCATATGAGAATATTTCCATTTTAGAAGTCCTTCATGTGTGCGGGGAACATAAGGATCATCCCAACCCTATAGCATATAAAAAATATAAATTATTAATTCTTTGCAACCAAATCAGAGAGAGGACGGCTAATTTAGAACCAATAATAGGACCTGACATGGCAATAAACAAATTATATTAACAGTTAACCAAGTAATTTGAAACCAATAAAAATGTTTGAATCATATTTCATAGAACCACCTGAAAGATAAGACCATCTGCATCATGCGAAAGCCTTGGAATAAATTCCTTCAAAAGCTTGTTTACAGTGGAGAGCAACCAAAAGTCCTTCCTCCTCACCTGATTGAACACAGTGAGAAAATCAATCCCAGCATAAAAGTAAACAGCGGAATGAAGTTCAACATCTGAACACAGAGTTTATTGATACATACCCTGAAAGGTTCCAGGTCATATCTATAGTAAGGATTCCTACTTTGGTATATATTGTGGCGCTCATAATTCCGAGGTTCAATGACTTCTTTCTCAAGCATCTTCCACCGTTCATAAAAAGGCCGCTGCAACAATGCTAAAATATTAGACTGTATAATGGGTAGCTTAACATTACAGAACATAATATAGTAAGGCAATTTACAACCTTGAACACCCCATTACCAATGCAGATATTGACAATGGGTCCAACTGTTATTTTACAATTTAAGACAATATAATCACAGTGCAGATACCACTACTGATGATTATATGGATGTCAAAAATCACAGTGCAGATATCTCTTCAAGTTGATTGTTCCATACCTAACAAAACACAAGCCTACAGAGACCTTTGTGCACGTTCCCGACTACTTCTCAAAATTTAGGACTCCTTTTATATCTGAAAGTTCACTCCCTGTGTTCGGTTTACAGTGTGTTACCAGTTGCCAAATGACTTACATGTTTGCTTGCACAAAAATCTAGCCAAAGTTCGAAAAATGAATTCAAAAATATTGTTGAGTGGTAAATTACACAACCATATAGCATATACCATGTGATTATAAATACAATATCTTAAATTCTCAAGTTTGTGCAGCCATAATTTAAAAGGTCGATCACCCTAAAAGGGATACAAAAAAAGGCACAGAAAAAGGGCACACCAACCTCTATGATAGGAAGGTGGTTGATTGCCATCATATCATAGATCAGGTATCTTCTCTCCTGCTTCTGTGAATCAGGCACGGTATCAATTACCATCTCCCCATCCAGTAATGTGTAGTGGTGAGTCTTCTCGGCTAAACCCTAAAAAGACAAAAAAGAAGAAAAAAAAAAAAAGGAGACAAACAAGGTCACTCTAACTTGTGAAGGATACAGCTGAATGGGGAGATGAAATCTTCCCTCGTTAACCTTGCAAAAGTAAGTGCATACATACACCATTTGTGTGTTTGCAGGGAAACCTCATTTGGACCCTTCTAAAATTAAAATTTCTATCAACCAAGTAACATCCATCCATCGTTATTAACATCATGTATCGTGTTCCATCAGCCTTCCATGTAGCATAATAATAGCGTTGCCTTAACAGCTGTAAGTTCTCCCTGCATGTATGAGAAGGAAGTCCATTCATATGACAATCTCAAAATGGAGCATTACCAAGTAAAAAAGAACTACAATACTCAATTGCAACATGTATAAAACAATATCTGAGAATAGAGTAAATATGTGATATGCAGTACTCGAGGAGTCTTTACAGATGCACAAGGAATTTGTCATCTATCGGCCAACTATTACGAAACCAAGCACATTACACCTCCAAATATCTAATAAGATGCATCAAATGTCACATTGGGTCTCTTTTCAAACTAAGCTTCAACAGTGCTACAATGTATATTTGTTAAGCAAAAAACAAACTACAACTTGTGCTTACATACAAAACTTCAAATATCAATTCCAGAAGCATCCACCAATTTCAATAGATTCATTGTCGATGTCAACAACGACATTGAGTTACCATTTTCAGTTATCATTCCAAATGAAACATTGCGTGATGAATGCCCATCAAACTTTTCTTTACAGATCAAATGTTCTTACTAAAATGCACAGCACAAAGCATGTTAACAAAAGAAAGTTCATTTCAAGATACTGTTCACAAGTTATGATGAAACTGTACAGCTTATCACGTATATCACTATTGAGTCAAAGAAAGTTACAACAACAAAGTCTTTTCCCACTAAGTGGGGTCGGCTATATGAATCCTAGAACGCCATTGCGCTCGATTGTGTGTCATGTCTTCCGTTAGATCCAAGTACTCTAAGTCTTTTCTTAGAGTCTCTTCCAACGTTTTCCTAGGTCTTCCTCTACCCCTTCGGCCCTGGACCTCTGTCCAGTGGTCGCATCTTCTAACCGGAGCGTTAGTAGGCCTTCTTTGCACATGTCCAAACCATCGTATCCGATTTTCTCTCATCTTTCCTTCAATTTCGGCTACTCCTACTTTACCTCGGATATCCTCATTCTTAATCTTATCATTTCTCGTGTGCCCACACATCCAACGAAGCATCCTCATCTCTGCTACACCTATTTTATGTACGTGTTGGTGCTTCACCGCCCAACATTTTGTGCCATACAGCATCGCCAGTCTTATTGCCGTCCTATAAAATTTTCCCTTGAGCTTTAATGACATACGACAGTCACACAACACGCCGGATGTACTCTTCCACTTCATCCATTCAGCTTGTATTCTATGGTTGAGGTCTCCATCTAATTCTCCGTTCTTTTGCAAGATAGATCCTAGATAACGAAAGCGGTCGCTCCTTGGTACTTCCTGATCTCCGATCCTCACTCCTAACTCATTTGGGCCTCCATTTGCACTGAACTTGCATTCCATATATTCTGTCTTTGATCGACTTAGACGAAGACCTTTAGATTCCAACACTTCCCTCCAAAGGTTAAGCTTCGCATTTACCCCTTCCTGAGTTTCATCTATTAACACTATATCGTCCGCGAAAAGCATACACCAGGGAATATCATCTTGAATATGTCCCGTTAACTCATCCATTACCAATGCAAAAAGGTAAGGACTTAAGGATGAACCTTGATGTAACCCTACGGTTATGGGGAAGCTTTCGGTTTGTCCTTCATGGGTTCTTACAGCCGTCTCTGCTCCATCATACATATCCTTTATAGCTTGGATATATGCTACTCGTACACCTTTGTTCTCTAGAATCCTCCAAAGGATGTCTCTTGGGACCCTATCATATGCTTTTTCCAAATCTATAAAGACCATGTGTAAATCCTTTTTCATATCTCTATATCTTTCCATCAATCTTCGTAAGAGATAGATTGCCTCCATGGTTGAGCGCCCTGGCATGAACCCGAATTGGTTGTCCGAAACCCGTGTCTCTTGCCTCAATCTATGTTCAATGACTCTCTCCCAGAGCTTCATTGTATGGCTTATTAGCTTAATACCCCTATAGTTCATGCAGTTTTGTACATCGCCCTTATTCTTGTAGATAGGCACCAAAGTGCTCGTTCGCCACTCATTTGGCATCTTCTTCGTTTTCAAAATCCTACTGAATAGGTCTGTGAGCCATGCTATACCCGTTTCTCCTAGGACTTTCCACACTTCGATCGGTATATCATCTGGGCCCACTGCTTTTCTATGCTTCATCTTTTTCAAAGCTACAACCACTTCTTCCTTCCTAATTCGGCGGTAAAAGGAGTAGTTTCTACACTCTTCTGAGTTACTCAACTCCCCCAAAGAAGTACTCATTTCATGTCCTTCATTGAAAAGATTATGAAAATAACCTCTCCATCTGTCTTTAACCGCGTTTTCTGTAGCAAGGACCTTTCCATTCGCATCCTTGATGCACCTCACTTGGTTTAGGTCCCTTGTCTTCTTTTCCCTCGCTCTAGCTAGTTTATAGATATCCAATTCTCCTTCTTTGGTATCTAGTCGCTTATACATATCGTCATAAGCCGCGAGCTTAGAAAAAAAAAATGAAACCTAAACCAAAAAAAGGAGCAAGGAGTACCTGTTAAGAGACACGGGGTGTGACCCTGGGAATTGCGAGTTTCCTCTAGGCTGAAATGAAAGAAAACAAAGTTTTAGTAAAATACTAAAATGTGATGCAAGTTGGAATTAAGCTAAAATATGTGACTGAAATTCAGAACAGGCTAACTCAAGATCTCAGATATTTGTGGAGTTAGAAGCAAAAGCCAAAAATCATCAAGAATAGAGATAGGTTTCAACATGCCTACCCCAACATTAACCAGCTTAAGAGTTTGATAGCAGAACTGCCGCATTGCCTCCTGCTGGTCCCAAGGTATCTCATCGCCCAAGATATCATCATTTGTCATCAATCCATTTGTATCCAGACTCTCCTGAAATAGAAGAGGTATGTTCAAACTACAGTGAGGACAACAATAAAAAACAAACATGTATCATGATAAAGAAGCAAAAGGTCATTTGTTTCTGTTACATGATCAAACAGGAAGTATGGGCTAGATTACAAATAATGAACAGAACACATTACCAAAAAATAAATAAATAAATACTCCTCCATCAATGTCATGCAAAAAAAACAGATGACAACTCATCCTTTACTGGATTGTCCGAACTTCGAGTCATTCATTTGGCAAAGAAATATATCATATCCAATAAAATCAGTTCCACTATAAAGACGGTGCATACATTATTTACAGGAGCAGCAGGACCCCCATCATCGTCGTCGTCGTCTACAACAGCTTCGCCATTAAGATCAAATTCTGAAGTTTTCCATTCAGGAGTTGAGGGGCAGACAACCATATCAGGCTTTCTTTCATGATAGAATGAGTATAACGCATCCACATAGTCAGGTTTGTAGATTCCGGGAGGACGTGCATCCGCAAAAAATTTTAATGCCTGTGTAATACAATGTAGCATCAGAGAAATAACAAGAATAAGAAAAGAGAATAAAAACAGGTTGGTTTACTCTACATTCAGACAGTTAAAATGACCTCATAATTACCTGAGTGACTGAAATTGGTAATGAGCGCATTAGGTAGTGGATGATCATATACCCTGTGCGATTGTGCCCATGTGTACAATGCACAAGAATATATTTCTTCGAATGCTTTTGACGTGACAGGAACTGTATAACCTGAAATGAGGATAATTAATAAAGTATCGTAACCAGAATGTTACTTACATAAACAATGAGTATATGTGATATCTTGAAAAAAAAAATTAAAAAAATAAAATAAAAAGCTTCCTTCCTCGCATATAAATAGGCAAGCCAGTGGCCAAAATAAGCATATAACTATACTGAGAAACAGACAGTGTAATTGAAATGGTAGTTGTTGGGTTTTAGGCTCAAAATTAGGATGATGCAAAGAATTAGGTTTGTGTTACCTATTTGGTTTTGGTGTCCCATTTGGGTTTGGATTTTGACTTCTTAGTTGGTTTCCTTGGTGGAGAGATTTTGTTAATTACCTATTTGATTAGGATTTGGATTTACTTCCTATTAGGATTCTTATTGTAACCTAAGTCCTATGCACTATAAATAGGACCTTAGGGTTAGTGTATTTTGTGTGGCTTTTTTGTGTGACAATTTGGTGAGAGTCAATTTGTGAGTAAGAGAGCAATTTGGGAGAATCTTCTCCATTAGTTTTGGGTTCTCTACTCGTTTGGTTTAGGGTTTGAAATTTGTGGGATTTGGGTTGTGAGAGTTTAAACACTCTTTGTAATCTCCGTTTGTTTAGTGAAATTTCTCGCAGTACTTTGCCCGTGGACGTAGGTTTTACGCCGAACCACATAAATCTCGTGTTAGTTTGAGATTGTTTGTTTTAGCTTTCGCCTACGACATTGATATTGGTATTTTGTTAGAATTCGCTTCTGTTTGCGCATAAAAGTACAACAGTAGTGAATAACAAAAGAATCATCCCTGCAGCCGAAAAAATTTGGTAAAAAATTCATACATTGTGGACAGGCAAGTGTGAAAAATGAAACAAACCTCGTATACAAACTGATTTACGGAAAGGTTGTCAGGCACAGAATCCCGCCCCTTGCACGCAATCTACATTATCGAAAAGGATTCCATAAATAATAAAATACAGACAGAAGTACCAAGGAATACAAATTGTACGATAATCTACTACTCACCTTGACATGCTTAATACCCTCTTTCTTCAAATCTGATGTTAGATAATATCGAGAAGTATTTGTCAAATCAATCACCAAACCAAGCTGAAAATGAGTGAAGATGACCTTAAAATCATTTCAACAATTGAACAAAACAGAATGACTCTCATAGAGGTACTATTTAGTTCAACTCCAGTTGTCCAAAAAAGAAATATACACATACAATATCCAAACTTTGACAGCTAGTGCATGTGACAAAAACTACTTTTCAATTATCAAGAAAAAAATAAGACTCGAAGAAAAAGAGCATAATTTCAGCGGGCTTACTTTTCTTCCCAAAACTCTTTGCTGATGAATCACTTGTTTAAATGAGTATCTTTTACCAGGAGGAACACAATCATTGTATGATTCACCCAGTGGCACCTTAGAAGGTATCATGAAAGATATTTCTTGACCAGCTGCCGGACAATCCAACCAACCTGCATTATGAAGAAAAATGTTATTACAGATGACAGAAGTTAAGCTCCAAGAAGATGGCAATTGAAGCTAATAACTAAAACACATGACTCTTTAGATGCAAATACAGAAAACAAACTAGGATTCTTAAGCTAATCAACTTTAAAATAATATCACAAATTATAACAACAAAAGTAATACCAAATAAGCACTCCTGAGTTGTATAAGTGCTACAGACAGAAACCTATTTCCCCAGATAAAGGTCTAAAATCCTTTATCCATACTAGTATATAAAGGGAAAACCAGTTTTTTTGAGCTATGGTCTTCAAGATGAATCAAATTTTATTTATTCCAAATACACACTTCCCTTCCACATCATCCCAAAACTATGGAAGAATTAAATGATAGGGACAGCTAGGTAAGTGAACTACCAAACTCACCGAAAGGCAGTAAACCGATTACTTCATCAATTTCATCTTTATAAAAAAAATAAACTAGAATTCACAACTCCATAAACTAGAATTCACAACTCAAATCCAATTCCATTTCTTCACACTCCTTTGAGAAACATAGTTCACTCCAGTTGTGAAAACCCCCCCCCCCAAAACCATCTACAACCACCTCTCCATCTGAACCAGAGTTGAGAATTCTAATGCATTTGAAATTAAATTCATCCATAAAATGAATCAAATTTATTTTCCAATTTTATCTTCTTCACTTCTATATGTATTTTGGAGAAAGCATCTCTGTCCACACAGCGCAACTGCAGAAGGCTACTAGTGATTTAAATATATCTCACTAATTAGCACAATGATAAAAACATAAATCATGACACATTCATTTAACATACAGTCACGACATATCAATATGCGCACTATATCTCCATATGAGTTTAGGGTTTGGTTCAAATAATTGGAAAACCTAAAAGGTCAAACCCGCTAACTCAATATCAAAAGAAGAAATTTAATTCCAAGATTAAAAAGACAAATAATATTGAAGTTTAAAAATTTATAGCATTAAACTTAGTCTCCATACAAGAAACCAATAACAAAAAAATAAAAAAATAAAAGTTTCTATGAAAGGCTGAATCACCTTTTAATGTAACAGAACATGTAAACGGTAAATAATTCAGTTAATGCTCGTCATGGAAGTGATGAAAATGTAGTTCTATATATAACTCTACCAAGTAACGCAACTTATGGAAATAAAAACATATTAGTAAACCTAATAACATACTACAGACAGCATACTTACCATTGGGGAGCCTAGATTTGTCGTAAACTTTGGGGTTTTTTGTTTGATATGAATCGTATGCAGGGGGTTGAGAAACATGCACTGGTTTTTCATCTGGGCGTTCTCGTTTCAATCGCTTACGTCTTTCTTCACGTTCCTAATACAAGGAAAACACAAGATCAGCAGCCAGGCACATAAAATGTTGAGATCAACATATATACATAATATATATAAATAAATAAATAAATGAAAAGATTTCATGGCTAATCTTTGTGTATGTGAACCGCTGTGTGTGTGTGCTCACAGGTGTGCGCATGGGGAATGTGTGCACGCACATGAGAGATAAAGAGAGAGATAGAGAGAGTTTTAAAACTTCTGAAGGCATAATTTCCCCCATATATGACATATTAATAAGCTAACCAGACAAAAAAAACTGTTTGCCCCACAGCGAGGTGGAAGCAACATATTAGTTTCAAAAAATTGTACATGCAGTTGAATATAGCAGCATAAAGTATTTTGTCTCTTATTTATTTTGAATTTCTAAATCCCCGTGTAATGACCGTAAATGTTGCAAGAGCTTCCACCAAGTTTATGGCTGTTTCCATACAACCTTTTGCATACAAAATAATATACATCAATTCCAAAAGCCATGGAAAGATATAAGCTTCAGAAGTAATGGATGCCCCCAACTACAATCAATCAAGAACAATGCAAAATGCCCTGTAATGCTTTCAATCTCGCTGGAGATCCCAAACAAAAGCATATATGGCCAGAACAATAACTACACGAACAAAAGAAACAATATGATCCAGTTGCCACTACATGAGCAAGAGATAGGCCATTTAAACGAGAGAAAAATAGTACCCGCCGTGCTATATCAGGTCCACTCTCTATACGTTCTTCTGGGGCAATGTATTCTATATGATTCTCAAAAGTATCCTCATCTTCTTCAGGTACTGGCGAGGCATTCAAGTCCATGACAGCAATCATTCATAATCCTCTACACTACATCTACCAACGCAGAATCAAATGGTCAGGGGGACTCTCTCTCGATAACTTGTAAACAACCTTACATTCAAATATTGCTTCAAACCGTCAGCTGCACAAATGCGCACATTGTCAATAACCAATCCATGTAAGCAACTAAAAGCTAATAAGTAACATAGTTTACAAACCGATACTCCTACATAGACGTAGAATCTTTTGTCTCGAAACCGAAAAGGAAAAATGTAGACTGTACTGCTTGGCCTAAAGACGGGATTTGGCTTACATGGGAAAGCAGAGCAAAAGTATAAAATTCATGTAATGTACTCCTAATCAACTTAATCTAACTACAAATTTGCTTAAATTTGCTTTGCCCAAAGCCCTATCCAAATAAAATACCCTCCATTTTGTTCATCTCCCCTCCAATTCCTAACAGCTCCAAACTTAGCAAACCAAAACCACAAACCCTAAACCATAACTTTCCCATACAAATTTCGAATTCCAAAACCCCAAAAGCTTAACAGTTATCGAGAAAGAACTCAAACCTCACGAAACAGCAATCGGAAGCCGATTCACCGTGCCCCTGAAGTAGCCGTGAGAAATTAACACTTGCACGATCAGCGCAAACCCAGCGGCTTCCTCTGGAAGTTGAAAGAAAACGAAAACCCCTAGGGATTGTTCTGTTTATCTTGTTCCTCGCAACTGGGAAGCTCTCTGCGAAACCCTAAGAGAGGGAAAGCGTGGGGTGTGTAGGTTTAGAGAGAGAGTAAAAATTAAAGATGGTTTCATTAATCAATCCATGTCATGAGAGAGAGAGAGAATGAGAGAGAGAGAGAGAGAGAGGAATGCACGATTCAGTTCGGAGAATCGAATAAACAATACGGATAAAAACCCTCCAGAAAAAAACGATGAATTTATGCAAGCGTATGACTCTGAATTTTTCAAAAAAAAATAATAATTTACTATTTATACACGTGTGAAAAGTGTGAAACTTGAAGAAAATAACCCTGGAGTAAATTATCAAAAACGGAAACTTACTTTGTTTGGCCAAAAAGAAAGGAAAATTACTTGTTATCGAAGAATAAAAATTACTTTCTTTTTTATTTTAGGTACAGCCACGTGACACAAGTATTTTATGATCAAGGGGGAAAATGTGGTTAATGTGTCCAGATTTAATGGGTGGTAAAATTTGTTCAATTATTATTGTGGCTTTTGTATCCAATAATGTAATTGTATGCTCACTTTTTTAACATGAGATTGTATTATTGGATCAGAACATTATTTGATGATGTGGGTAATTGTTTTCACCTTTCTTTTGATTATTTTTCGAATTCTAATTCTAATTTTGTGGTGTGCAAATCACATATGAGTGAAACAGTTGTATAAAAAATATTGCGTAATAAGTGAAACAGTCGTATGAAAAATATATTTTTTATAATAGTGCAAAATCTCTCTCCGTGGCCGTTAAAGAGTAAAGTCCAAGAAAATGAAGTTTGAAACACAATTTAAGAAATAATGAGATAAAAAAATGGGTGAAGGATGAGACAATAATTGTATTTTAAGACAAAAAATGTTTGAAGTTTGAAACACCATTTTAGGGTTGATCCTCATATTCTCCAAAAAGTAGATTCCACTTTTAACAACTTCGAATAAATTAAAGAGGTATTCATCAATTTATCTCCTGAATTTGTGACCATTGGTCAATTTCTCCTATCAACTTTAATTTTGTCCAATTTCCCCCCTCAACTCTCATAATTAGTCAATTTGCACCCTATTGTAAAAAAAAATTATTTTTCATATATTCTTCCATTAAGTAGATATCCGAATGATTGCATTTTCCTCAAAACAAATTACTCAAAGTATTTTCCTTACATTTTTTGTTACTAAGTAATTTATAAATGATTTGACGATATATCTTGGGAACATCCTTTTAAATTTTTCATACATCTCTTTATTTCTTATCAAACGGAATCAATGGTCATAATTAAACAAGTGTGGTGTAAGAAACTAAATAAGATGTCTGATCCGTAATTTTCGACTTTAGTGCAAAAATGGCTAGTCAATTCATAATTTTCGACTCTTTATTAAGAATAACCCATTTTATTGAAATAGGTATGATCCATGAATTTAGGATTATTATTTCTTTTTGTTATTATTTCTTCTTCTACATGCTTTAAACCAGATTAAAAAAAATTAACAGTAAGGTGCAAATTGACTAATTATGAGAGTTGAGGGGGGAAATTGGCCAAATTAAAGTTGAGGGTGGAAATTGACTAATTATGAGAGTTGAGGGGGGAAATTGGCCAAATTAAAGTTGAGGGTGGAAATTGACTAATTATGAGAGTTGAGGGGGAAAGTTGGCCAAAATTAAAGTTGATGGGGGAAATTAGCCAATAGTCACAAGTTCATGGAGTAAATTGATGAATACCTCGAAATTAAATTCGTGCATTAAGATGATATAGATAAGTCTATCTTTCATAATAAGGGTTGGTAAAAGGATAAAGGGCTCACACATCACAGTAAAAAGGAATGTGAAAATTGGAAAGAAGAAATGGCATGTCTAAGATTGGCAGAACTATGAAAACGACAAAAGAAAACGTTGCCAAGGGTCCAAAAATAAGATCCCACAAACTGTGAGACATCCTCACTTCCCCAACTTCCCTCCGGTTTTAAGTGATGGACAATTCTCTTCAATCACAACCCACCACGTGGATTCAATTGTTTAGTTTGAGAGAGGATCCTCGCTTGATCTTCTTTGTGAGAATTTTGAGGATTCTCTAATCACATCCGTTTATCCTATATCGTGCGGTCAGTTTTCGTTAGGTATAGTTTATATTCAATTTTAAATAAAAAATTACAATGATTTCTGACAGCACGATGTACGATGAACGGATATGATTGAAGGATCTCCGGGATCCTCACAAAAATGATCCGGCGAGGTTGCTCATTCGTTTGGTTTATTTTGAGGAGAAACTCCTACTCAAAACTCATTGTGTTCGAATCACAAAGCATTGTACTTATGATCATAACTATTTATATTATGAATCACTCTGTAAATATCATTTTTGCAAAACATAACTTAAAACTAAGATCGTCTAATCAATCTATTGTAGCAAATACATAGATGATAATTTTGTTCATCTGTTTGTATACAGTTTGATGACTAAACGAACTTGGTTTTAATTGGTTTTTTTGCATAGGCAATTTTTATAGAGTGATTTATATATGCACGATTCTAATCATAAACATGAAGTTCTATGAATTGGCAACGAACAATTTTGAGTAGAAACTCATACTCATCCTTTAAATAGCCAAGTATTATTCTTCCCAAAAAATACCTGGCCTGCTTGATACGCGTTTATACTCAAAATTGTTCGTTGCCAATTCTTCTCTTCTGGGTGGGTCTTGAGAGTTCAAATCTTCTATAGCATTTATATCTATGTACTTGAGTGATACTCGTCTTTTTGTCTTGATTATCTTTATTTTTTTTTAGTACTTTTATTAAAGAAACACTGTTAGATGGTATTAAAATAAATAACCAGGTGTCAATAAATAAGACATGTCTCAAAGATGACACATAAAATTGTAGATGCAGAAGATTTGAACTCACTCGAGTCTTGATCCTTCCTCTGTCATTTTCATTTCCTAGAATGACTCATTTACCCTTATAGGCTTTATTACTGAGAAGACCGTCAATTGTTACAATGAGCGATAACTATGTTACAGTCAACTGCTCACTCGTGCATATGTGATTTTAATTGTTGATGTGAAACTGACATTTCATTGCATAAACTTTGTTGGTTTGATATAAACGTCAAAGTTGGTCTAATTTTAACCACAACAAAGTTCTTACATGTTGCATGAGAGAAATTATCTTGTGATTAGTTGCATATCTTTTGTGTGTATTTCATTAAGAAGATATACAAATATATCTCTCGTTGCATTGGGAAGTTGAAGATCATGTATGACGGGCTTTCAAACCTAAACGTGAACAATTTTAACTAAATGACGTGGAGCATGTGTAGTCATTAGAATTCAAACGTGCACGAACCTACTCTCTATGACGGTGGAGACGCGAGCAAGTTCAGCTTCCCTGCATCTTTTGCCATGACCGTGTTGAGTTGGAGTGTGATCGAATACAGCAAAATATGCGGCACAAGGAGAACTAGAACATGTGAAGGGCATCATAAAGTGGGGTACAGATTACTTTCTCAAGACCTTCGATTCCTCTGCAGCTGATTCCATTGGCAATGTGGTGGCAGATGTTAGAGGGGTTGATGACACTGACTCCGCCGGTGGTGGTGATCAGGAGAAAACTCATAACTGTTGGATACGTCCTGAGGATATTGACCATCCAAGAATCAAACAAGAGTGTTATAACTGCCCGGTCCTTGCAAATGGCTTCTGCTTCAGTTTCTGCATTCATTGTTTTCAAAGACAATACAGATTACTCTAAGAAACTTGTTCATGGTGGCTAATTTACTCTTCAAATTTACTACCAAAGGGCAAGGTGCAAAGTATAGGGATGGTGCGGACCCGTTTTGCCCTAACTACAATTCCACTGGTTTTTGGGATGAATTTCTGTGGGGTGGATCTTGGTTGTGTCTTGCAACGGGGAACTTATCCTATCTTCGACTTGTCACTAACCCCGACTTGGCTGCTTACGAAAAAGATTTGTGGACTGACCCTAAGAATAGGGTACTTAGCTGGGACAACAAGCATGCTGTTGCTTTTTAGCTCCTAAGCCGGCTGAGATAGTTCTTGAGTTACGGGTACCCTTACGAAGAGATGTTGAGGACATTCCACATTCAGCTTGATGAAACAATGTGCTCCTACCAAAGGGAGGGCTGATTCAGTTGAACTATGGAATGCCAAGACCTTTTCAGTATGTAGTCCATGCAGCTTTTTTAGCTTCAACTATACCGCTACTATTTTGACACTATTTCTGCACTTAGATGGCATTGCGAATCCAGTTTCTACCCTACCGAAGAACTGCGCAGGTTTGCCAGGACAAAATCGATTAAATTCTTGGTAAAAATCCTCGAGGGTTAAGCTACATTGTCTGCTTTGGTGAACGTTTTCCACAGCAGGTCTACCATAGAGGAGCATCCATTCCCAGAAAGGGTTGCAAAGGGGGATTAAAATGGAAAGACAATAAGAATTTCTTACTAAGAAACCGAGTCCAATACAATTGTTGGGGCCATGGTTGCTAGTCATGACGAGCATGATAATTTCCAGGATGTCTGTTCGAATTACAACTACACAGAGCCAAGCCGAAGGCCTGGTTGCTGCACTTGTGGCACTGTCCACTGTCAACCCTGCCGGTGTTGACAAAAGCTCTATGTTCTATACAGTTCCTTCCCCGCCTTCACCCCCGCCACCTCCTCCATTACCTTGGATACCTGAGATATCTTAGGAGCATGTTTCTCTTGTGATTCTAACTGTTGTTGATGTGTGTGGAATAAATAAGATTTTCTGTACCCACATGTTTAAGTGTGATTTGCATACCATAATTCTTTCGGGTCAATCTAAATCAAGATGGATCGAAATCTAATAGCGGGAGCAATCATTTATGCACGCCTTGGTGATTCTTGACTATTAGTGCATGTGGAATTAGAGCTCGTTTGGATGAGCTTCTAAAATGACTGAAACCGTTTTTAGTGAAAATATTTCTAGAATCAATTTTTAGAAGAAGCATATAACTAGTGTTTCTTGCAGAAAGCACTTCAAGTGTTTTTGGAACCCAAAAACATTTTTAAATATTTTCAGTCATTTTAAAAGCACATCCAATCGAACCATTAGTCACGGTAACAAAATTCTTTTGGGGTGTCAATCTAATCACCCCATTAGGAGTCGAGCATTACTCGCAGGTATTGGAATAACTGCTTTGTCGAAGTCATGATGAAATATGATGCATCACAATTTAATGTCAAAATAGCATTACAATATGACACTAGGTAAAATAAATAAATAAATAACTAGTGGATATTGGTAACCATTGGGCGTTCGAACTTGAACTCAAATGTCAACAAAATTGATGCACTACTCGTTCTTATTCACTTAGTGATGGATCTCCGAGTAGTTTCGGTTAGACACAAGAAAATTTGGGTTTGAATACTCCTACCATGATATTTGCAGGGCACTTTTAGAAACACATAATTCTTCGTTGGTCCTTCATCAGAACACATGCTCATCTTATCTAGCGTAAGAATTATCCTAATAAAATAGCTTAGTTACCCACCAACATTTGGGTAACATCATTTGCCAAATCATACTAACTGAATTTCAAAAGGAAGTTAACGGTAAAGATTAATATTGCCCAGTTGATCACCATCATATTTATTATCGTTGAATAAGGTCATCTCCAACCGAGGGCTGGCCAGAGGGCTCGTTCTAGCCCCTGGCCCTCCAAGATTCTCCAAGATATTAATAATTTAATGAACAGTACATGGCCATATTTGCCTCCGTCTCCAACCGAGGGCTAGAGGGCTCGTTTTAGCCCTGTCACAAAAAACCGTCTCCAACCGAGGGCCAAAGGGCCATAGGGCCAAACATAATTTATTATTTAAAAAAAAATATGAATCAAATTTTGTAAAATAGAAGTTATAGGAAAAAAATAGAATTAAAAAAAAATTAAACAAATTTTGTGAAATAGAAGTTATAGGAAAACATGGAATTTTTAAAAAATATGAATCAAATTTTGTAAAATAGAAGTTATAGGAAAAAAAATAGAATTTAAAAAAAATTGAAACAAATTTTGTGAAATAGAAGTTATAGGAAAAAAATGGAATTTAAAAAAAATATGAAACAAATTTTGTAAAATAGAAGTTAAAGGAAAAAAAATAGAATTTAAAAAAAAATTTGATTCATATGAAAAGGAAAAAAAAAGTTTAAATTCATATATAAAAAAAAAAAAAATTGAATACAACGGCTAGCTGACTGGCTAGCCGTTGCATTCAAATTTTTCAAATTATTAGTGTCGGTTATAACCGACACTAATAGTAATTAAAAAAAATGCCTTTGAATAAGTATTAATGTCGGTTATAACCGACAGTATTAAAAAAATATTAATTAGTGTTGTCGGTTATAACCGACTAGGAACAATACAAAAAAAAAAATAGCCAGCCCGGGGCTGGCTGGCCGAAAGCAGCCAGCCCTTTGAAATTCCGTGGGGCCCTCCCAGATTCCCGAGCCCTCTGCCTAGCCCTCGGTTGGAGACGATTTTAGGGCTATTTTCAGCCCTCTAGACCCTTCGGTTGGAGATGGCCTAAGATACTTAAAGATATTAATATGTTAATGAACAGTACATGACCATATTTGCCTTCATCTCCAACCGAGGGTCATAGGGCTCGTTTTAGCCCTGTCACAAAAAATTGTCTCCAACCAAGGGCCAAAGGGTCATAGCGCCAAACATAATTTATTATTTAAATTTAAAAACTACAACAACTTAAATTTAAAAAGGGTGAAAATTATGTAAGAAATAGTGTAGGAATGACTTAAGTATTTATAGGAAAAAAAGGGAAATTTTTAAAATTCATTAAAAAAAAAATTGAATCCAACGGTAACTAGCCGTTGGATTCAAAGTTTCCCTTCTATTTGTATCAGTTATAACCAACACAAATAGTAATACAAATTACTATTAGTGTCGGTTATGACCGACACTAATTGTAATTAATACCAAATATTCTTGTCTAGCCGTTACATTTAAAAGACTATTTATGTCGGTTATTACCGACACTATTGAAATAACCTAAATAATTATTGTCGGTTATAACTGACAGTAACAAAAAAATTCCAGCCAGCCCTTTGGCCCTTTCAGATTCCTTGGGGCCCTCTCAGATTTCAGAGCCCTCTGCCCTGGCCCTTGGTTGGAGACGATTTTCGGGCTATTTTCGGCCCTCTGGCCCTTTGAACCCTTTGGTTGGAGATGGCCTAAGTTTTCGAGATCTGTATCATAGATAGACACAAATTTTAAAATTTGAACAAATACAATGATAATAAATAAATCATCACTTGAAAGGTTGTGAGAAAAAAACAACCCTCCAGTTACCACCCGCGTTGGGTTTGGGACTACAAGAGAGATTTTTTAGTGTGATCGAAACACGGAATGGTACACCACGTGTTATTATACAAATGGTGAAATATATGTGTTAAAAAATTAATAACTTCAAAAGTAAAATTTCTCACCAGTTATATAAAAATACACACCACTTATATGAAAATACATGATGTACTATTCGTGTTCCGGTCTTTACATTTAAATGCACACCTGCCTAACAATCCCTTCCAAAAGACCCACCAAATTAGCTGATGTACTTCCCAGAATCAAATCATCATTATTTGACAGTCACAAAGTGCGGGCTAATTGCTCGACAAAATTAGCCTCAAAATTAGCGAACAAATCCGATCTTAATCCAATCCCATCTATCTTTTATCCCTTCCCCACTTCACTGCAAACTCCGATCATCTTCCATTTCTGACATGGCATTATCAGACCAGACCTTCTTCCACAACTGCCTCCTCGCTTTCTACCTCATAGCTCCCCCAACCTTCATCTCCCTCCGGTTCCTCCAAGCCCCCTACGGCAAGCCCCACCGTGTCCCCTCCCCTCGCCTGGTTCCTCATGGAAAGCCCAACTCTCTGGCTCACCATCCTCCTCTTCCCCTCCGGCCGCCACTCGTCCAACCCAAAAGCCCTTTTGCTCATGACCCCTTTCTCTTCCACTATTTCCACCGCACCATCCTCTACCCGCTCCGCCTCCACCGCAACACCGCCAGTTCCAAATCCTCCGCCGGCGGTTTTCCGGTGAGCGTGGCGGCGATGGCATTTGGGTTCAATATGTTGAATGCGTATCTTCAGGCCAGGTGGGTTCCTCAGTACAAAGATTATGAATCCGACGGGTGGTTTTGGTAGCGATTTGTGGTTGGGTTGGCGGTGTCTGGTTATGGCATGGGTGTAAATATTTGTTCTGATAGGGTCCTTGTGGGGTTGAAAAAAGAGGGTGGGGGTATAAAGTGCCAAAAGGGAGTTGGTTCGAGTTAGTGAGCTGAGCTGCCCAAACCTATGGGGAGATAATGGAGTGTGTAGGATGGGCAGTGATGACGTGATCATGGGCATGGCTTGGTTTTCTTTTCATGGAGATTGTTCATTCATCGTACATCGTGCGATCAGTTCTTCTGTACGATATATGATGAACAGATATGATTCACGAATTTCTGAAATCGTCACAAAAAGAATCCGGCAAGGATCTAGATTCTTTTCTTTACTGCCAACTTGGTGCCTAGAGCACGTACGAATCATGAATGGTATTTGGAGAAGTTTGGAAGGATTATCCCAAGGGTAGCAAAGCCGTCATCCCATTCTTGTATCGACTGCGTTAGGTTGGTAAAGTTAATACGACGTTAACAACTTGTTCAGGCTCACTTTCTACTATTTCTCATGACTCACTTTCTACTATTTCTCATGATTAGAAGATTCAGAGCCGATCATTTGATAGATCATCATAGAAAGATAATCCATACAAAAGTACAATTGAAAAGGGATGGACACACTCTTGATAATAACAAAATATTCACATCAACGATAAAATGACTGAAAGATTTCTACTTTCAACGGGTTTTTATGAGGATGATATTGGATGAAGATTGAAAAAAATGAACGGTTTCAGTCATGTGGTTAAAATGTGGACTTCGCACAAACAAATGATTAGCGGCGTATTAACATCCATGAGGTGTGAACAACAATGCGCTACAATCAGATAGCAGCCTACATATGCTTCGGAACAAGAATTTCGCTGCAGCCAATATGGATGGTGACCGTGATCCCCTTGTGCTGTCACTATATTGACCCGAGCGAAATTCTTGTTCCGAAGAACAAAAAGTAGAACAGTTCAATTCAGGAAAATCTTGAACAGCATAAGATTTATTCAGCACTGCAACTCATGCATATTGCCTTAATCATAAAAACAGTAGGGGTTAAGGAAAGAGAAGTATTGAAAACAATTTATTAGCCTCCCCCACACAATCTATACACGGCGATCCGAATCTATAAAAAGAGAAACTGAAATTATTTGGAATCTATTTATAGAAACAGAATTGCACTCAATTGAAAAAAAGAAGGGACAACCAAATAAATTATAGAAACCTGATATGTATTTAAAAAGTTCTCGCAGAAAACTATGGAGCTAAGATGTGTCTCCTTGTTCCTCGAAGATGCAAAACTTGTACGCTATTGCAAGATGTCAACAGATGCTAAAAGGCAGTAACAACAGCTCAAGGTTACCCTATTTGTCCACTTTTGGCACTTCCATCTGTTTCGAACAAATTCCTTTCCAGGCACCATATCAGCAAACAATCCGACTAAAAGACAAGTACTGCAGAATAAAGCGTAAGCTAATGAGTGTAAATTGAAAAGGCAGACTCCCCAATGAAGAACATGTAGAATTACAACTGAAAATATGATCCACTCAGTTTTGATTATGCATGATACCGTTAAAAAATTGTTAATTTCATCATTCAGAGAGGAAACATATCAAATGGTAAGCAACAAGGAAAATGTAGTGCATCACTCTCATTAAAGAAACAGGGAATGGATGAACTCACATTAACCGAAGGTGCGATTTGCACCCACTACTCTAGATGCATCAAAGGAGTAAGGATCTTCATCATCCTTCTTCAGACTTCCATTCGATCCGATGGTTTGGGAAATCTCAGCCTTCAACTTCTCATGCTTCTCTTTTAAATTTGAAGATTCCACAGCTGCTGCTAAGCTTTGTTTGATTTGTTGCTCCAATGCCACAATTCTATTTTTGGCTGCTGAATCGGGTGTCATCCCTGCCTTTGCTATCTCCAACTTCAGTAGCTCAATCTTGTCCTTCAGGTCTGTCGAATTGATTACACTTTCAATCCTCTCATTAATCTCTCCATTCAAATCTTCGATCTTGTTCTTAATTTCTGAGGGCAAAGTCTGCTCAACTGGCTCTTTTGCTTTTAATTCAACATCCAAACCCAATGACTTGAGGACATCAATAAATTCAAATTCCAACTCTTTCTTCAATTCCACGATTTTCTCCTTCAGGCTGTCACCCAAATCATCAAATTTAGACACCCCAGAGTTTTCAACCTCAACCCTAAGTGCCACAACCTTCTCCTTAACATCTTCCCGATCCATGATCTCGCTGAATTTCTTGTTAACTTCCTGCTTCAGTTTTGCAGCCTTCTTGTTGCTCTCTGCAAGATCATATGCTTTTGATAATTCCTTCAACATGTCGAGTTTATATTTTAGGTCTTCATAATTAGGAGCTGTGAGCAGCCCCTTGTTGAATTCCTCCCTAAGCTTATCAAGCTTCGCTTTTAGAGCTGGATGCAGGAGTTGGTTCTGTGCATTTACTTTTGCAAATTCTTCTCGCAATGTCACAAACCTCTCTTTCAAGCCCAAGGCTTTAACTGCCTCAGAAAATTCAGTATCCACCTCCTTTCTCAGTTTTTCTATCGTCTCAGTCAGTGGCACCAATGAAGGCTCATTAGAAGATTCCTTGGCTTTCAAAATTTGCTGTTTTACCTTTTCAACCTCACCCTCCAAATCCACAACCGGAGTCTTCACATGGATAGGCCCTTCTTTTGGTTTCATGTTCTTTTTCTTCTTTGGATCTATAGGAATTCCTTCTTGGAACCCACCGATTTTCCGGAACTTCATCATGCGATGCTTTAATAATGCTTCTGTGTCCAACTTATGGAGCTCCTGAACAAAACCAAAGACATAAGTTAGGATATGATAGCTTAAATTTAGTTTTTGTAGAAGAGAAGTCACTTACATCCATTTCTTTGTTAATTGCATTTTTTATCTGTTGAGAGGTCCATGCAGGATCCGCATGTGCGCCACCAAGTGGCTCCTGTTAAAGGGGATAAAATTGAATCTTAGCTGCCACATTAGCAACACCGAACACTAACAAAAAGATGATGTTCTTTCTTGGAATGTCAAAGTTTCCCATGAGACAGGGTGAGCTTGGATAACGAAACAAAGAAAAAAAGGGTGAATTTGAGTAAAAGAATCTGGCAAGAAAATAGAAAAGTTTATGCCAGATTAGCAAAATCGAACAAAGTCAAAGATTAACAAGAAAAAAAAAATTCATAGCTGGGAATGACCATTTCTAATCTATCAATGATTCCACTGACAAGGACATGTTTGATAAAGGATCCATGGAATATTATCAAGCACACCCCAAGAAGCACCACAGAAATATTTGAAACAACAATGTCATCAAGCTACATTATTTATTCGAGATATCCGCATTCTTAAAACAAAAGACATATAGAAAGCTAAAATGGTAGGATTGCAAAACATACAGGGATGATGCCATCTGCAATTTGCAGCTTGCACAACTCAGTTGCAGTAATTTTCAACTTCTCAGCAGCCTGCAGAAAAAACAAATGAAGTTTTAATAGTCTATGATCAACTAATCAAATAAGGACTAAGCCAATAGTAAATGTCGCATAGACCTTTGGAGAAGCTTTAGAACTCTTCCACAAGATTGCTGCACATGCTTCTGGACTAAAAACAACAAGAAAGGAGAAAACCCGAAATAAACAATAAATTAGTTTTATGCTTAACTGAATAGAAAAAGGAAAACAAGCCTGAAAGTAATCACTAATCTACTCATATATAGAACTCAATATTCTGAACTAATGACCAGAAAAGAATGGAATTAATCTGGATATATGGCAGGCCTACAGTCTCTGCCTCCTTCCAGGGAAGTGACCCCTTTAGAGATATATCTTACAAAGTTAATATACTAGTACACCACCACATGAGAATCATCTCGTCACTCAAACAATGAAGAAAAGAAGAGCACATTTCCATTTGAACAACTTCTCTAAGATATTGAACAAGACAAAGCCAAATCCAAATTACCTGGCAACATAGAAGACTGCATTTTCAAGCATTAACAATTTATTAGCACAGCCAATGGCAAGGGCACCACCAGAGCCACCTTCTCCAATGACAATAGAGACAATAGGTACTTTCAGACCAAACATAGTCCGCAAGTTGTGAGCTATGGCTTCACCCTGAATGTTTGTAACGCAAACAAATTAAGTGACCCAATACAAAATCTAAATAAGAACCATGTGAAATTTAAGTAACAGCTACAACATACTTGGCCCAGTTCCTCAGATTTAAGGTCTGCATATGCACCAGGGGTATCGATGAAAGTAATAATTGGGAAACCATGGTGATCTGCATAATACATCATGCGCATAGCTTTCCGGTAACTGCATGGATAGTGTTCCAATATTATTTTTTTTTTCAAGTAAAATTAAGTTGGACACGAAAGCTAATCTTATATCTTCTATCTTATCAAATGCACAAGTATCTATCACTTTGCATACCCGTGAGGAGTAGGCATCCCAAAGTTACGCATAATGTTCTCCTTCGTATTTCTACCTTTCTGGTGACCCATGAACATATACCTTCTACCATCTATAGTTCCTATACCAGTGACAATAGCAGGATCATCGTACCCTGCTCGGTCTCCATGAAGCTCCACAAACTGTACATAATAAACTAAAGAAACCATTTAGTGTGCAATTATTTCCACCACCAACAAACCCACTAATTGACTCCCTTTCTCCAAAAAGGGAAATTAAGGATCAAATAGACAATACGCACAAACTCCATACGTATGTAAAGAAATCAGTATCAGACCTTATCAGTAATGCTAAACACATGGTCAAGGAAAGTTGGCCTGTTAGGATGTCGTGCAATATTCACACGTTGTATAGGAGTCAGATTCGTATATAAATCCTTTAAAGCCTGAAACCAAAAGATATAGGTCCAGAGTAAACTTCAGAACCAGAAACTGAACGAGAACCGAAATCTGTACATTAGCTAATAATTCTCTAACTGAACAAGAACCATGCATTTATTCATCAAACCTGATTGTATTTATTCTCCAATGAAATAATTTGATCACTGAAGTCCAGCCCAGTTTCGTTTGCCATCTTCCGCACCTGTGATCAATAAATGTCTCAGTAAAAAACACTTCCAAAGCATGACAAATTCCCAAACAAAAAAAATAAACTTAAACCAGCAAGAAGGCTTACATCAATGATCTTCTTTTCGATATCAACAAGCGGCTTTTCGAACGGCAAAGTAACCGGCTTGGGCTTCTCCTTCAATGGTTTGAAGTGAGAGAGATGAGTGAGCACTCCACCTTTGACATTGGGATCCGGATCCTCGGGCCAGGGGTACTCATGCTTCTTAACCTTCCTGAGCTTGGCGGCCACCACAAGGTTCCTCCTCATGCCCAACCTTACCTTCCCTAGGGCTCTCAACGGAACACCGCTGACACCATTACTCGGGCTCCGGAAAAGATCCGAAGCGGTGCTTGTTCCGGCGAACGCCAGTGGAGAATGAGATATCGAAGCCATTCTCCGGACCCGAAGGCTAATTCCTCCAAATTACACACTAATCTCGCCAATCAGATCACCGATTTCCAATTCCAGCTCCGAAATTGTGAATCTAAACAAAAATTACCAATCAGATTATCAAAGCAATTTCTATAATAGCTTCTAACAAGCAGCTCCCAACCCCCCGCCAAAACAAAAATCCAAATAATTAAACTCAAAAACTTAAACATCGAACTAATTGAGCTGATTTTCCACGATTCTAACAGCAAGATGCAAACTTTCTCCCCCAAATCACAATCTTTCCTCCATTTTCTAGCAATCAAGCAGAAAAAATAATCGAAAACAAAAAAAGCGGACCAAATATTCTACATGCATGAAACAAAAAACCTAATTGCAGTGTTCCTATCGAGAAACGAATTAGATTCTTTCTAGAGCTAGTGAGAAATGAAGCGGGGAGCTGAAATTTTCTCGAGAAAATTTGAACTTTACCGGAAAGTAGCGGATTGGAGATCGCGCGGAGAGAGGGGGATCTGAAAGAGAATGGGGGCGGAGAGAGATGAATGAGTGTTATTATCGGCAATGCGGGGGAGGAGAGAGATAGAGGAGAGAGAAATGGCGCTTCGTGGAGATCGCCAAGGAGAGCGACGCAGTTTTGTTGGGGTTTTCTTAAGAGCCGAGTGTGTGTGAGTTGGGCGATACTTCTTATGACTTCCGAGTTGGGAGTGAGTTGACTCAGTGGGGGAGGGGAAAGGGAGGGCCCTGGTTCGAACGAGTTAGGAAAATTATAAATAAATAGCCAGCTTTTTTGGGTTTGGCCGTTGAGGGGAGAGGAGTCGAAGGATATGGAGCCTTTGGTTCTTCGTCCAGGCACGTGTGTGTTTCCAGCTCTTGCGCACGTGACTTGGGCGCGATGCCCTCAATGTTTAATCTCATAGGGGTACACTCCTAATCTCTTATTAAATTAATTAAACCCCTTAATCCAAGAATCATTAGTGGACGGTACAATAGGTACATGAATGAATCTGTTGTGCACATAACTGGTTTTCTCCATTAAATTTTTTACAACTCATAACTTAACCTTAATTTCTCTAGCAATATTATAAAACAATGTGCCAAAAACACGAAGTAACAAAAAATCCTTAAAAAATATGTTTGGAGAGAGGTCATTTCTCTTTTTGTAAATAATGGGCAATGCAGTGTTAGGTAGTGAATCAATGAGTGTGTCCTTAGAGCATCTCCGGTGGAGTCCCTAAATAAGGACAAACACCGTATAAAATGAGTATAAAACAAATATAAGGACAAAATGAATTTCCAATGGATCGGAAAGTGAGTCCTTAAAGTATATGGACTCACCGGATACTTGGTGTATGTACCCACATATAGGGACTTTATAGAAACTGAAATGGTGGACCTAATAGGACAATTTAAGTGGAAAAGTGTGAGTCCCAGTCACATGGCCTTGTCTTTTTTTCTTTTCTTTTCAACAGTTTAAAATGGAGGGTCCAGATTGATTCTTGTTTTTCAAATTTTTTTACCATTGAAAGATCAACGGTTCCAATTAAATAACCGGTTCAATTTAGGTTACTCTCTCATGTTGGTTTTCAAATTCTTTTGTTTTCTCTTTTCATAATGCCCTCGTTGAAATACTAATATTTTCAATTTGGGTTACTCTTTCATTTTGTTCTCTCATCATTCCTATAAATACCAAATTATCTGACCAGAACTTACCACAACTTCATCTCCTATACTTACTTCACTCGTACTCAATTCACTCATTCTAGTTATGTTTTTGTGAAAAAAAAATTAGTGTCAAAATTTGAATTTTGTTTTAGTTAAAATGTTCACAAAAATATTTTACGAAAACATAATGTTAACATAAACAAAAAATGTGCACCTAATCAAATTATCACATGAAATTGTAAAAACATCAAATTTAGGGATTCTACTATAAGGACTCTTCCATTGAAGACAATATTCCTTTAAGAACATAAAGATTCCCTTTAAGTTCTTAAAGAAGTACTCAAACTTGATGGTAGGAGTCCCTAAATAAGGACTCATATTGAAGATACTCTTAGATTCTAGGTACGTACTAGACTCCTAATTTGGGAGGTAGTAGGTAGGGTGCATTTCTTTTACCCTTGGCTCTTGGGGTATGGTAATTGTCATCTTGTTTTTAAAAGTTTTTTGGGTGAGTTAAAGAGGTTTTTCACACGTTCAAAATATATGAAAACTAAACTTTGGTTGTGAATTCATTTTTTATATCGTTGATGCAAATTAATCATATTATGTGATCATATGTATCTACATTTTTGAAGTGATTTGAGGATGCCAATTAGCTAATCTACTCGTTTGATAGTATTTCTATAAAGATAAAGGCATCATCGTTTGATATACAGAGTTAAATAAGGTGTTTAGATTATAAGGACGCATAAGTGACTTTTCCTCGAATATGTGTCTTTTTATTTTTTGAAAAAGAGGAAATTGAGTTAAGGATAGAGCTCATAGGGCAACCGATATAAAGAGTCAAATGAAGTGCTTGTCTAGTACAATGAGGAGATGACGCCCAAACTTTCTTAAAGCATTTGTAAAGAAATTTGCCTTCAAAACAAATATGATTAGAAAATATGAAAGTAAAGAGAGTAACAAGATTCTTAATATCCATGCAAAGTGTTATAATTAAGCTTCCAAGAATGTTAGAGTCCCTTGCGCTAAAATCCGTTCAAATCCAACACCAACGTGCTTCTTAATAGAAACATTTTCTTAAAAACGCTTTATGATTATAAGTGCTTCCCATGCGAAGATTCTTAAAACTACCTTAAACAGTGTAAAATTTCATAAAACAAAGACAAGAAGATGGAGCAGATATTGCCGGCCCCTCCAACATCCAAATTAGTAGGAAATGGCGTGACGTGAGTGGAAAATATTGGAAACTCCCTCTTAATTCTTCATTGTTAGATTATTAGGTTATTAGGTTGTTGGTTGGTAGACGGTGCCAATGCCATGCTATTGGGGTCAATTCAATTCAAGTCAAGAAAATTAAGGTTTTACAATAAAATTAATTGACAATACGAGGAGTAATTCAATTACTTATAAACACATGCAAGTTCAATTATTTTTTGGATGTGAGATTAATAATCTCACACGCCTCCTCACTTTTGGCAAAATTTTAAATCTAACACTTGAATAACACAAATTGGGTGACATGAAGTACGTGTGGTCATTGAGCTTCACATATGGGACAATCTACTCTGATACCAAGGAAAAAATTGAAGTTTCACTATAAAATCAATTAACAATATGAAAAGTAGCCCAATTATTTATAAACACATACAAAGTCTATTTTTAACTCTCAACATTAACAACGTGCATGAAATTGAACAAAATTGCGAATTACGATAGTCAAAGCTTTCAAGTTTTCAACTGGTTTTCAAGCGCAAATCTTACTAGATCAAAGTAGGTCAAAGTAATCTACAATTTGATGATTTTTTATAAAAATAATCTTAAAATAAAAGCGCATAATTAGATGAACAACGAGGTGCATATAGATACAAGTAATTTTTGGAGAGAAATATGAGGAGGAGAACAAGAGATATTTTTTTTTGCACTTATTTTGTGTGTGGTTTCTCTGTAATATCTATTATTGATTGACACATGTTGAATTCTCATTCACTCTGTTTTTATAAACTTAATACATGTCAATCAATAATAAAGACCACACACAAATGAGTTCAGAAGATTTGGATTCGGAAAACGAGGAAAACGATTTAAAAGCCTAGGCCCAGTTTGTTTAAGGAGGGATTGGGCTACCCGCGAGTAGAAAAATTCAAAAGCCTACGCCCAAACTACCGAACGGACGGCCAAGTCTCCCCATCTAACGACGCCGTTTCAATTTTTCAAACCCTGCGCATTTGCTTTATCCGGTCTCAGCCTTCACATTCTATCCATGGTCGTCTCCCCGAGCAGCTTTTTCCAGGGCGGGGTCAGTTCTCGAGTAGTTGAGGAATGAAGCTGCTCGGTTCGAGCTCGCCTCCTCCCCCGTGCTTTCAATTTCAACTTCCAGTTCTCCGTCGCACCAAACGGCGGAGTTCGGGGACCACAGCCATCGGTTCTTCGCCAGAATCGGATCGCCACTGTAATTTCCCGCTCTATTTTTCAACATTTCACCGTTTTATAATTTTCGTTTAATTTCATAAGGATTAAGCCCCTAATCCACTACATACCAAAATGGGTCCTCAGAGAAAAATGGGAATCTATGTCGGTTATGATTCGCCATCAATTGTTCGCTACTTAAAACCCTTGACAGGAAATCTCTTTACCGCACGTTTTGCGGATTGTCACTTTGATGAGACAGTCTTCCAGTCGTTAGGGGGAGATAAGCATGCTAACATTCCCGTAGAACACCGCGAATTGTCGTGGTATGCTCCCACTATGTCTCATTTAGATCCCCACACTGCCCAGTCTGAAACTGAGGTGCAACGAATTATAGATCTTCAGAGCATTGCTCAAAGCATGCCATATGATTTTAATGATCTAGCAAATGTGACAATATACCCGCTGCAAACACACCTGTAAGGATAGATGTACCCCATGTACATCAACAACCCGCCTGGGAAAGCCGGGCCATCCCCGAAGGTGGGGAGGCCGCACCCTCCACGCGACAAGATACATTGGCGGCTAGCCAATCATCTGCTCCGACCCTGAAGCGTGGCAGACCTCCTGCTTCAAAGGATTCACAACCTCGGAAAATGAAACGGCACCAACTAGTGACCCTAGTTTGAATCCGACCATCGCTCACTCATTCGTTCCAACGTATGAGGTTATTCTAGATTACGGTGATGCTTCAGACGAAACATGCAGGCCTCTCGAGAATCGTGAGATTTCGGTCCACTACACAGTATTGGATGAGGTTTGGAATAGGAATGAGATGATCGTCGACGATGCATTCGCGTACTCAGTAGCTACTAACATCATGCTTAGCGATGACATTAAACCACGTTTCATCGATGAATGCCTACGTAGAACCGATTGGTCAAACTGGAAACAAGTAATCCAGGTCGAACTCGATTCGCTCACGAAACGTAAGGTATTTGGACCTATTGTTCCTACACCACCACACGTGAAGCCTGTTGGCTACAAGTGGGTTTTCGTGAGGAAGCGTAATGAGAAGAATGAAATAATGCGATACAAAGCACGCCTCGTAGCGCAAGGCTTCTCTTAGCGCCCTGGAATTGATTACGAGGAGACGTATTCCCCCGTAATGGACGTTATAACGTTCCGCTACTTAATCAGTTTGGTAGTTTCCAAAAAACTGAATATGCAGCTTATGGACATGGTAACCGCGTATCTCTATAGGGATCTAGATACGAAAATTTACATGAGAGTTCCAGAAGGACTTCCATTGACTGGTTCAAATAGTTCTAGACCACGAAACACTCTCTCAATTAGGTTGATGAGGTCACTCTACAGATTGAAACAATCCGGGCAGATGTGGTATAATCGTCTGAGTGAATATTTGATGAGTCAGGGTTATGTGAACAACGAATTATGCCCATGCGTGTTCATAAAGAATTCACATTCCGGATTTGCAATCGTTGCAGTTTATATCGATGACATGAACCTCATTGGGACTCCCGCAGAGCTTGAGGAAATTGCTGCACACTTGAAATCAGAATTTGAGATGAAGGATCTTAGGAAAACTCGATACTGCCTCGGCCTGGAGATCGAGCATTGTTCGGATGAAATCCTAGTACATCAATCGAACTACACCCAAAAGGTGTTGCGACGTTTTAATGAAGATAAAGCGAAGCCTTCGAGCACACCCATGGTCGTTCGGACTCTAGATGCTAAACGAGATCCCTTCCGTCCAAAGAAGGATAAGGAAGAGATTTTGGAACCTGAAGTTCCTTACCTAAGTGCAATTGGGGCTTCATTGTACTTGGCTCAGTGCACTAGTCCTGACATCTCATTTGCTGTGAATCTATTGGCTAGATACAGCAATGCGCCCACACGCAGGCATTGGAATGGTGTCAAAGATATTTTCCGCTACCTCAAGGGTACTACAGATTTGGGCTTGTTCTATACCCGTAAATCTCCGAGTGGTGACGCCCTTTATAACCCTCGGATTGATTCTCGCCTTGTTGGTTATGCAGATGCTGAATATCTGTTTGACCCATATAGAGCACGTTCTCAAACGGGTTATGTCTTTACCGTTGGGGACACCGCTCTATCTTGGAGGTCTACCAAGCAAACGCTAGTCGCTACTTCGTCTAACCATGCTGAGATTCTCGCCCTGCATGAAGCATCGCGTGAGTGCTTTTGGTTGAGAGACGTTATGGAACATATTCGAAGCACTAGTGGTCTTACATCAGTTGTTGACCTTCCTACGACGATCTTTGAAGACAATGCAGCATGTATCGAGCAGTTAAAGAAGGGATACATCAAGGGAGACAACACCAAGCACATAACGCCGAAGTTCTTTTACTCACACCACCACCAGCAGCATCAGAACATTGAAGTCAACAAAATCCGTTCCTAGGACAACCTGGCCGACCTCTTCACCAAGTCATTGTCCAAGTTTACATTTCAGAAGCTCGTCCAAGGAATCGGTATACGTAAATTGTCTGAATTAAATCGCTTGTAGTTCTCTTATTTAGAAGTTATGTCTAACTCAGGGGGAATATCCATAAGCATACTTACATGATCTTAATGTACTCTTTTTCCTACGATTAGGAGTGTTTTTCCCACTGGGTTTTTGCTACCTAACGAGGTTTTAATGAGGCACCCATCCTGGGATGATCATACTCCGTTGAGTTCACTACACTCGTCCAGTTTGACATTTGTTTAAGACATTATGCATATTTTCTTACTTTTCCCTTAGTCTATGGGTTTTCCCCATATCTTGGGTTTTACCATAGCAAGGTTTTTGTGAGTTTATACACATGCATACTTCAAAGTAAATTTGAGACTCGCGATCACCCGTTGTGCCGATGACTTCATCAACTTTTCTACTTTCTCTGCTGAAGATCAGATGCGATGGTTTGTTGAGTATTTACACACTCAAGGGGGAGTGTTGCAGTCATATTTAGAATAGGAATGTGATTGTGTAAATCCTAGAGAATATGGGAAAGTATCTTATATTCCTATTAGGAATAGATTACCTATTAAATGTTGTAATCCTAAAGGGAAAGGTATTTACCCTTTCTACTACTATAAATAAAGGCACAATGGGGTGAATCAAACACACCTCACAATTAAATCAATCTCTCACTCTCTCCCTAGATCGCTCAATCAAATAGGCCTACAACACCATCAAACTTTTATAGATTTTTTTATTTATTATTATTATTGTTTTTTTGGAATGTACTACTTGAATCCAAGCCAAGAAAGGGGTCAACACATATTCTGCCAATACTTATATCTTCTTCTTTTGGGTACATCATGCAGTGGCAATCTCTCTCGCTTGCCAACTTCGTCAGTAATCGTCATGTCCTTAGACAGGTGCGGAATAAATCATATGTAAAAAAAGCAGTGCTTACTATGGCCTAGCCAGTTCGGTGCTGCAAACTGGTCCTCGCCATGTCCAAAAAAAATTACGCATGCATGGTGACAAGCTTGGTACATCATTTCATCTATAACAAAAGCAAGAATCGTGGACCACAATGAGAGATCGTGTGAAAGCTAATGCTATGCGTGGGTCACCTAGGAGTCAGAGTTGCCTAATGCGACCTGTTCGACAGCCTAGCTTCTAACTTGGATCTAAGACGAACGTGCGGTGCGGGAGGTGAACAATCACGTGAAGGTTGTGCCCTTGCCCGGGGCAGGAGTACTAACATCGGTTTGCAGCAATGATGAGCTCTAAATGAATATATGCATGCTCATATAATGCAACCGTTTCAATCACATAATAACTCACCTGAACTTACTTGTACCTCTGTAAGATCATTTAGCATAACCACAAATCTCATCATAACGCCATATTTAAATATAACACATTTAAATCATGGTATGTTATGCATAATCAATTTAAAAACATTTTTGGAAAGCTGTAAGGTACACACACACACACACACACACACACACATACTATAAAAAGGAAAAAGACTCACTCACCTGAAGTTCGTGCTACAACTTCCTAGCACGAATATCGAGATGTCACGAATCACTTCTCAAAATTCTTATTAATAGAACACGTAACTTACATATTCTATTCGGGAAGATCTGTACGTCGGATTTTTGATCTGTAAGTTTCTAATATCCTCAAGTATTACGTACTATAACGTATCAAAGTTTGGTGACGATCCAACGATTGGATTGTTAATTGCTATAATAATCAAGTGGCGGACCTTAATGGAACTAGGTTCAAACGACGAAAATTCATCAATTGGACTTCACATACAGAATTGGAGAATCAAATTTAGCCTAGGAAGGTCAGGGGGTGACTCGGCCCACGCACCGTCGCCACGCGATGCTGTACACGGCGGTCGGCTGCCCGGACTCGTCGGAAAAATCAACTATTTCTAAAAATTCTCAAACTTCATAGAAATGAAGATCTCAGTGAGTAGATCAAGTTTTATACCTGTGGCCAAGTCAAATTTGACCGAGAAAAGCCTCAAATCACCATGAACTCGCCGGGACCCTAGAATTTAGGTGTCCTTCAATTCGACTCCATGGATGCTCCGACGCCCCTACTAGTGCTTGGGCCTTGTTCTTGGGTTCATGGAAAGCCAATTGGTCATGGTGGTGGGAATAGAGATGACTGGAGACGACAGATTTGTCGTTGGAACCATAGAACCCTCACATTCAAATCCTCTTCTTGTTTCTCCTAAAACCGTGTTCAAAACCGGCCAAACTTGGGAAGATGGTGTTTATGACATTGAGGGGAGTACATGAGTGGTGGTGGCAACATTTAACTCATCAGAATCGGCATCGGGTATGCATAGAAATCGGTCGAGAACCAGGTCAAATTGGAGAACCCGAGTTTCGCTGCTTCTCTCTCTCTCTCTCTCCTTTCCCTCATTTCTCACTCTCCCCATCGGTTCACACTCTCCCATCTCTCCCCCTGATTGGCTTAGCCTCCCTTATTTCTTCTCTTTTTTCTTTTCATTACAGTCACATACGTGGCATGACCATTCTTTGCTCCACAAATCTGGAACCTTCTAGAAAATGGTCAAATGACCATTTAGTCCCTAACTTTGTTCGTTTATAACTCATTCGCTATAACTCCAATTTACGTTCCGTTCGCACCCACGCGTTCGTAACGACGAATACTATCCAAATACACCAAGAAAATGATTCTTACATGACACGACAAGGCGGTCAACAAAAGTCAACGTCTTTGCCTTGAAGGGTATTCTTTGTAATTTCACATTTTAAAATTATATAAAATAAATAAAATAAAATAAAACTTTAATTTTTAGGGACGGGTCATTACAATCTACCACCCTTAAGAAAATTTCGTCCTCGAAATTTAAAATAACTTGTTATGAGTAAAATATTCAAAAATAGGGAGGAAAATATGTATATAAATACATATACAAGGAAGAAATCGAGTTAGAGCGGCTGCATAAAAGAGAATGTCATTCTGTCACGATCGGATTGCAATTATTCCTCTTTCATGCCTCCAGGCTCACACCTTCTTTCTTCCTCGATAACATAGTATAGTAATATACTCGTATAAAAATATAAATTTGAAAAATACATATAATTATGTAATAACATAAGATCAGAAATACATGTGTATAATAAGACGACAAAATAGGTATATAAAAATACACGATTAAGAAATTTGTGTTGAGTTTATAACTAAGAGTGGAAATAACTCACCCAAAATTTATAATGGGAGTAATACCCATATAAATAAAATAACATAGTAGAAAAATGTTTGCACGAAAAATTAAAACCCAAAATGAAAATGGACCTTGCAAAACATTCGTCGTGTCACAAACTTTGAGAATAAGTCCAAACCATAGCTAACTAGTAAGTGTCGCCGTAGATGAGCCATCTTGCCTACTTGCTTAGTGAACCCAACAGTTAAGCCATCGATATTACAATCTGTAGCTGGTAATGCCGATAACTCATCGCTGTCTCAATAAGTTAGTGAAAAGTTCCAGAGGATACCAAAATATCGTTTTGTTCCTCATGTGCGAATAAGCCTAGATCATCCGATTCATGCCTCAGTCGCGATACGATACTATCCTAGAGCGCACCAAACCAGCTGTTAGAAGTGTTTCGATGTCCACGTTCCCACAACAATAAAACCCTAGAGTGAAGCAGTGGAAATATACGTAGAGATGAACACATATTGCGAAAAGCTTCCTTCGTAACTAATCACTAGAGTTGCTCTCCAAATCGAAGGGTATACGATCTAACAGCTTAAATGAGAGAAACCATATCTGTGACGACATTCTTCGAATGACAGTTGCAGTTTCGAGCCACACTTGAAAATTAACGCCACAATCGCTAAGCTCATAACCTATGTTCATACCTTCACCAATACCATGCTAAAATAATGTTCAATCCTTTAAGCCGCTTGGAATTATTCTTGGTAAGTCTGGTAAACTTGCAAGAAAATTATACTCCAATGGTTCCTGCTAAATCGATATGAAACTGGCACACGCATCCGCCAAGTTGACCTATCGTGAATCCCTCACTAATTGAGCGAGAAACCATGTCGAGAAGGCTAAAAGAACACACAAGAATTTGAGAGTAAAAAACAAGCTCATCAAATTTAAAGTTCAAGATATCTAGATTGATTGCTACCATCACACTACAAAAACAACTTCTGGAATATTCAATCACCAACGATAATGATCCATTCAACAGAGTATTTGACGGGTGATTAAAGAATTAATGATCACAACTAGATTTCAATATCCAAGCAATTCTTCTGAACAGTCTACCAGTCTTCGAAATAATACGAATTGCAGTAGAGTAGACACGTACCCAAAGTTGACTAGAATGTCTTCTAGCACAAATGAGTGAATATGGAGTCATAGTCAGAAAAGATGTTGATCGAAATGCCAAAAAATTCGATAAATTCAAGAATGAGTAATTTTACCAAATGGTCAAAAATGTAGTCTCTTTGGACCAATGAAAAATAGGTTGACTTGTCAAGTCGATCTACAAATATCGAAGCATCATCACAATCTCCACATGTACAAGATACCTTGTACCAAAAGCTTATGGTGATACTTCCCATTTGCATTTGGATACAAAAAGTGATTGTAACCATTCAAACAATTTTTTGATGGGTTAGAGGTAACGTCATATCGATACTCGTGAACTTCAACTGGAATGGGATAAGAAAGACTGAAAATGTTTATGGGTAGAAACAACTCTGACTACAATGCTCAGTAATTACGTTTGCACAACTAGGATGATACACGATATTGCAATCACAGACGTTGATTTAGTTCTTCCAATGCTGCTATCAGGAACTTAACTCTTTCCAAAAGTAAGTGAAATTGGGAGGTTCTAAGGTTAATAAAGATTTTGGACATATTTCTCCATAGAGAAGTACCATTTGGTTTTCAGATGAAAATGACAACTGTTGACTCTAGGTCATATATATGATGGTTCATTTTGAACGGTTCTACCATTGGGGAAATGTAAGCAATAATCCCTCATACTGCCTCTACACAGTTAAAATATCCAAGGAACACGTCATCATGGATTTTCAAAATGATCAACGTCATCGAAAAGTGTAAAGCGATGGTGAGGTGAGAACAACAGTTCGATTGTCAGAAACTTTATTCATAATCAACACCCTAAGCTTAACTAACTTTCCTTGGCCAATAAGTGAGAAAAAAATACTATAGCTAAAAATCGCTAACCAATTGTCAATAAACTCGACAAGACTAAGGATATCTTAAATCTCACAACACTTTGTGAGACTTTCAATCTAAACAAAACTAATGTTTGAAAAATTTGGTCTTACTGCAGTAGTAGATGATAAAGTTGTTGAAAAGACTACTACGAAGTCGTCAGGTTATGGAAGAAAACTCGAGTTACAAAGGGTGGGTCGACGAGACCATCAACTCGAAGTAGGGGATAACGATTTTTAATCGTCACCTGAGGAAGTTGCTAAAATCTAGGTATGACCCTAAGGTTTGAAGTTCCCTAGATAAGGGGCTTGGTTGGATAAATTCCTAATCGGTAAGCTTTAGTAACTAAGTTCTTCCAAACGATAGGAGTTGCTCGAAAAGACGCAAGGAAACTAGTGTAGTATGAGAAAGTGGATCGATGATAATATCTCAGGTAAGACTTTGGAATATGACGCTTGAATGTACGTCCTCAGAACGTACCATAATGCTTCCTTTCACTACTCCACGTGCTAATAGATCTTCACTGCTTCCCCAATACTTAATTCAATCTAACAGTGAGAAATTAACTCGTACTTTGATTTTACGATCTGCCTCTAGAAGTGATGGAAAAGGTGGCTAGTCGAAGAGGTTCTGTTTACCTAGATAGGTGATAAGTTAAAAATAACTATGAGTTTACTGTCTTAATACAAACCTTAATCCTCAGCTTCCCACAATTGTACCTTCTTTAGCTCAGGTTTTCACCACTAATCAATCTATCGGTCGCGCCGCTAATTAACGAATTTATGAAACTTTTGATATTGTTCGTTACTCTGAAACTGTGAACCGACATTCTGGTATAAAGGTACAAAAGAATTTGGAAACTAGTATTGGTTAAGATGTCCCAAAGCTGAAAAAGGGAATTTACAAATTATCTACTTTAGAATGGACTTAAACAACTTTAAGTCCATCTTCCTCCTGAAGATCTATTAGTGCTATATGGGACCAAAAGTAATTGTCCCAAGATGTTCTTCCGTCGAGTGCTGCCACTTAGTACCACATCATCACACGAGACATTTCTAGAGTCTCTCAATCCGTAGGTTTCTAATATCCTCAAATATTACATACTTTAACGTACCAAAGTTTGGTGACGATCCAACGGTCGAATTGTCGATTGCTATAATAATTAAGTGGCGGACCTTAATGGAACTTGGTTCAAATGACGAAAATTGGTCAATTATACTTCACATACGGAATTGGAGAATTAAATTTAGACTACGAAGGTCAGGGGATGACTTGGCCCACGCGCCGCCGTACACGGCGGTCAGCTACCCCGACTCGCCGGAAAAATCAACTATTTCTAAAAATTGTCAAACTTTATAGAAATGAAGATCTCAGTGAGTAGAGCAAGTTTTATACCTGTGGCCAAGTTCAATTTGGCTGGGAAAAGCCTCTAATGTCCATGAACTTGCTAGGACCCTAGAATTTGGGTGTCCTTCGATTCGACTCCATTGATGCTCCGACGCCCCTACTATTGTTTGGGCCTTGTTCCTGGGTTTATGGAAAGCCAATTGGTCATGGTGGTGGGAACAGAGGTGATCGGAGATGACAGATTCGTCGTTGGAACTATGAAACCCTCGTGGTCAAATCCTCTTCTTCTTTCTCCTAAAACCGTGTTCAAAACCGGCCAAACTTGGGAGGATGATGTTTGTGAAGTTGAGGAGAGTACAGGAGTGGTGATGGCGGTATTCAACTGGCTGGAGAAATGTCGGAAGTTGGGAGGATGATGTTAGAGAACTCGAGTTTCACTGCTTTTCTCTCCCTCTCATTTCCCTCATTTCTCACTCTCCCTATTGGTTCACACTCTCCCCTCTCTCCTTGATTGGCCGAGCCCCTTTCATTTCTTCTCATTTTTCTTTTCATCACAGCCACACACGTGGCATGACCATTTAGTCCCTAAATTTGTTCGTTAATATCTCATTCGTTATAACTCCAATTTACATTTCATTCACGCCCACATGTTCGTAACGATGAGTACTATCCAAATACACCAAGAAAATAATTCTTACATGACACGACAAGGTAGTCAACAAAAGTCAACGTCTTTGCTTCGAAGGCAGTCTTCGTAATTTCACATTTTAAAATTATAAAAAAAAGTAAGGTCGGTGTGGTTTGATTAACCACTGAAAATTAAATTGACTTGTTTGTACCGAAATATTTGTACATGAATGTTTGTATCAAAATATATTATAATGAATTAGTGTATGTAAATATTTGTATCGAAATGTATGTACCGACCTATATAAAAATGAATTTGTGTACTTAAATTTTTGTACCAAAATATATTTATAATGAGTTAGTGTACCTAATATCTGTACGGGTTCTTTTCCTGGCCAACTTACTTGTAGTTTCTCTTGACTTATGAATATATCGTTGCTTTCAAAAAATAAAAAATAAAAAATGTACCGAAATATATTATAATGAATTAGTGTAAACTTGGAAAAAGAAAAATCATGAAATCACAAACTAGAACCTATGGAGACTAAACATAATTTTGAATCTTATACCAGGCATTAATCTAAACTTCATCGTATTAGGGATTAAAATATAATTTTCTATTTACTTGTTATAAGCTCATGTAAGGTCGTTTTTCTCATTAATGTTGAATTCATACTTAACACGCTCCTTCACAAGTGACGAAATTTCAAACCAAACACATGGACGTGAATGAGGTGAAATGGAGCGCGTGTATGAAAGAAAAATTTGCAAAACTAAGATTATTTGAGCAATATACATAGCATAATCAACAATTAAAAAACGAAAGCTAACTCATATGTATTCAAAAACAAATTTACTCATAAAATTCAAAGCTTAGTAGTGTGGTGAACCTTGACTCAACTCAAATTCACAAGAGAGAGCTAAAAACCATTACAACTTTGTAGATCCTGTTTGCATTTGCAAAGGCTATTGCCCACATTTGATGGTCTTCATTCATTTGCTCTCCTTTGCTCCTTTGGAACTCCGGCTTCTTGGATTTGGATGGTGAAACATGAATCTCCATAGTTTCCAAGAAAGGAAGCCTCTAAGTCTCCACACCAAAATAGGATGTAAAGAAGAGATGAGTGACATGGGAGGAAGATATAGTGCAAGAAATCTTCCTCCAATGTGGCTAGCTATGGTGTAGGGAGACGAGCGGTTTGTTTTCTCTCGATCTCTCCTTTCTCACATAAAACCCAAAGTGAGGACGGAAGTATAAAGTCTCTTGTATAGGGCTCACATATAAGTGAACACCTTATCTTTCTCTTTATGGCTGGTTTTGAACAATCCTTGGGCCTTTGGGCCGTTTGTGATTTGGATCAAATGACAAATTAATCCCAATGGACCATGAAACCTGAAACTAACCTTAGGCCTATTTAGAACTTCTACGTTTGATAAATTAACATATTAATTAATCTTACCATTAACAATTAAACTACTTAATTGTTCTTAATCAACTACGTTGTATCCTTCAGTCTCTACCTTACACGGTGTACATCCATTAGGTTTTAATCAGCGAGGTAGTAAGCAATTAGAACTCTTACTAATCGATTATGAATTAAAACTCTTTCAAGTTTTCCTTTGATTAAGATCAGTGATTGCTAATATTAAAGGCTTCCACATGCCATAAGTGACACCTAGTAGAAGAGGTGGAGAACGTATTCAGCTTGGAATTACGACGCACTATGTTCATTCTCTATATCAATTCTCTTGATCACATTGCTTGGTTGATAGTTTATTTATATCTACTATCCAATTGATTATCTTGTCTATATGACTATTGTGAATGTGATTTAGAACGTATTTTATAATCATTTCATGAACTCTGTCGAGAGGCCCTTGAATCATATCATAGAGTATTATCCTTCAATCGTTTTAAGACTAGAAATCCCTTTTTGTACACTTACATACCTATATGGATAAATCAGTTATCCTAACAATGTGTGGACAAACCATAAGGTTGTGATGCATCATTCAATGCTTAACGACGTATCCACAAGACAATTGTGGAATCTCAGGTCAAATGACCACTTTGCATTATCTAACTAGTCAGTTCTCATATGACATGAGTACGTGAATTCATGTTTTATCGTGTTAAATGAACTCATTCTCTATTGAGTACCTTATTAATGATGGGAACTTTGGGACCCATAAAGAAGTACCAAATTGGGATAGGGCCCAAGGGCTGGGAAGCTTGGAATAGAACATGCCCGAGTGCTTAAATAACAACCGATCGACATTTACATTGAACATTGACCGACAAAAGCATGTGGATAGACTGACAGCTTTGTGGCACGAGTCATCATGAAAAGGTATGCTCATATGTCATTCAAACTAATGGATGACTTGAAGTCAATAACAAGGATCCGGATGGGATACAAAGTATGTCGAAGTGGCGCTCGGACAAATTAGGTTGAGTAAACGAGGCCGACTTAGAGAAATGGACTACTTTATTTTGGGTAGGAGTGCACTGGACTGGATACCCATATCTTTTCCGTCGAATGCCAAGCTGGTGGGCGAAATCGTGTTAGGGGTTAAGCCTACAAAGAGTGGTGCATTAAATGCTCGTTGGGGAGAGCCCAAGGGACATGGGTTCGCTAAAGGCCTATATAAAGGGGTAGCAACCCTCAATATTAGGGTTAAACAATTTGAGAAAGAGAAATTGATGTACTAGTTTACCGCTATTTTTAGTCCTATAATCAATAAAATGTTGGGAATGTGCCTAACTCAATCATAAAATGACACTTTACAGACATTTCAGTGTAAAGGCAAAGATTATGGTATAAAGCCATCCTATTAAATGTTATATGCTTAAACGATAAGTCTAAGGAATATGTAGTTAGAAGAATGTGATCTAAAGAATTAAGATTCACGAGACCATTCTATTTCGTACACATATCCTAAATGTTCCTGATCATAGGATCGCCAATAGAGCATTAATGATCTGTGTAGATTAGTACATATTATGTCTTATCTTGGGGAGAGTGACTGGTGAGAGTGCCTAGTCTCGAGTCATTGGTATGAATGACACTAAGACAAGTATGTAGGGGTGCTTAATAGAGAGTGCATCCACTGAATGCGATCAACAAGGAGTTCTCATACTCATGCCGCATGAGAACTCATAATTGAAACAAGGTAAAGTAGTCATTTGACTTGAGACATCATAGTTGTCTTGTGGTTAGGTCCTTAGTCTTTGATTGTGTTAAAGGCACTCCATTAGATATTGTCCACGCATAGTTAGGGCTAAGCTACTTAATCATGTGGGACATGTGAATGTGCAACAAAGGATTTCTAACCTTTAAACCGTTGAGGGAGAATACTTTATGATATGATTAAGTATCTCTGGCTAGAGTATGAATGAGATTTAGGAAGTTCTAAATCGCATTCAAGGTAATCATATAAGTAAGAAAATCACATTGGATAATAGACATGAACAAACTATCAAACCATACAATGTGAGAAAGACCATATTGCATTGTAATACCAAACTGAATAGGTTCTCCAACCTTTTCTGACTAGCTTGAGTAACCATAACATGCTGCTAGGTGTTGCTCATGGTTTATGGAAGCCTTGAAGATGTATAATCACTAAAAGGAGAATTGAATGTAAGTTTCAATTCACAATCGACTAGTAAGAGACTAAGAGTTCTAATCGCCCACTGTCTCGCTAAAAGGAACCTAATGGATCCAACATCGTGTAGGATAATAATTGACGAATATAATGAAGATGAGTAAGGACAATTAAATAGTTTAATTGTGTATGACAAAGATTAATTAATATATTAATTAATCATGTGAAATGTTCATATCAGGCTTTAAATAAGTTTCACGTTTTAGGACCCAAAATGAGTTTTGGTCCACAAGACCCATTAAGTTAAGTTCTATGACAACTAAAACAAAATGAGAATTAACCCAAACATAACTACACAAACCGGCCAAAGAGAAAGGTAGTGATGGTTTACTTATTACAAGTTTGCCAGTCACTTACAATGAGGTATAAAGGCAGCTTTATAGCTTCATCCCTCATTATGATTTTCCATGAGGCAAAGAGGGAGAAACACAAACTCTCTCCTTCCTTAGATAGGCCAGCCACCATGGAGAACATTGATAGCATTTTGTTCTTCCATTGTCACTCATTGTGTTCAAAGGTATAATGTTTCTAAACTCTCTTTGTGTTTAAAGTTGAGTCTTGGTTCACCACTACTACTAGGATTTGAATTTCGTAGTTTAAGTTTTGTTTTAGAGTGCATACAAGCATGCTTCTGCCATTTAATTGTTAAATGTATGTATTGTGTTGCTCAATGAACTTAGTTTATCAAATATTCTCCTTCATAGAATTCATGCAACACAGTGGACGTACCCTAAGTTTTGTGAGGTGAACCATTTAAGTCTGGGTCCGTTTCATTTTCAATCAACATCCTGAAGCCCACCAAAGGTTAAACATCTTTGATTATCAAGTTTAAAAACTGTGAGTATCCACTTGGATTCATCTGTGTTTGACTTGCAAATTTAGAGCCTTAGTAGTTTAGTGCCGTCTGTAGGAAATGCATACAATTTGGTTTTGTTTTCTACCCAGCTGATCCAAGACACACTTTGCGGCAAGGAAGAATCACCCTACTAGATATCATGATGAACCAGAGAAGAAAAAATGATGCTCAAACTATTTGTAGCCGTGGGGCCAGTGAGACAAGAGGAATAACGGGGGGAGCTTTATATCATATCTGGGTGCTCGACAAAATTTATCTTCCCTGAACTGAAAGATAGCAATGCCCGACCTGAAAGACGACGATATCCGAGAATACCCAAGCTCATGAAAGAATTTAAAGCTATTATGCTGTCACAAGAATGTTCGACCAGGACTGTCATGATCAGCACAAAGTTAACTGCGAAAGTCCGAGTGGAGCTGATAAAATTGTCAAAGGGCAACGCTAATGTATTTGCCTGGTCGTATGCAGATATGCCTGGAATAGATCCGAGCATCATCTTTCATAAGTTCAGTATTGATCCACATCGCAGGCCTATTCGGCATAAACAACGGTCTTACGCAAAACGTTATGAGGCCATGTAGGTTGAGGTAGACAAACTGCTTAGCATCAGTTTCATCATAAAGGTAGATTATCTGCGGTGGGTGGCGAATGTAATGATGGTAAAAAAAGCAACGGCAGTTAAGAAACCGACCAAATTGCGCATGTGTACAGACTACACAGATTTCAATGGGTATTTCCAAAGAACTATTTCCCGCTGCCAAGTATCGACCGACTATTGGATGCTAAGACGACATGCGAATTTTTAACTTTCCTCAATGCTTTATTATGGAACGACCAGATCTACATGCACTCAATCGACCAAGACAATACGACGTGTAAGGAAGATGATTGAGGTTTATATGGACGACATGCTTGTGAAGAGCAGAAAAGAAAACCAGCATGTGGCAGAATTGACTAAAGTGTTTAACATCTTCAACACATACGGGGATGAAGTTGAATCCTGTGAAATGCGCCTTGGCAATCGGCTCATGGAAGTTTTTGGGGTTTATTGTAAGCCAAACACTGATAGAGGTTAACCCATAAAAGATATCAGGCCTCATCAATAGGGCACCACCACGAACAAAGGAGATCTAAAGCCTCACCGGACGAATAGCGGCCTTCAGCCAGTTCGTCTCGAGATCAATGGACCGGCGCCTACTTTTTTCAAGGCATTCCGTGGAGCTATGTGAACGATTGAATGGATAGAAGAATGCCAATAGGCATTCAACAAACTAAAGAAGCACATCGGCTAAGCGCCAATCCTGTCAAAACCTTGGAATGATGAGCCGTTCTACGTCAAATCCTTGGTTATTAGTAGCACAAAATATAGGAATGGTACCCCTTTCTTAGATATTCATTCAATGTACGTAAACATACCTTTATTACATAAAAATTGAAAAGTATACAAAAGTTTGCAACAATTGGACAAGAAACCAAGCACGTGTAGTAGTTGAGAAGCACATATGCCACTTGCGCTAAATACATAGTATGTTAGTTTTCTACAAGATAACTATATATATATATACATACATGTCAAAAGGAAAAATAAGAGCCTTGTGCGGTGGCCCAGTTGCATACCCTTGGGACTGACCTTGGGGTACATGAAGATTGATTTATGTGCGCTTTCATTTTTGTTTTCAATTTTGAGGATTTATTTCCACGTTTATGCCAATTTGGTCGGTAAAGAAATATAATAATGTTAGACATCAAGGTTTTCTCTAATGGGTGCCATAATTGACGTGGCAGCTGAGTTATTTGACTCTTTACTTTCTAGTTGCCTTTTTTTTACAACAGACAAAGATGGAGTCAAATGCCTTTAATTATTTTTTTAATACATGGGTTCCATTGACAACTAATAGGATGAAAACTAAAATTAATTTGAATTATTTTTTAATACTTAATGTAACTATGAGGCCCAAAATATTAATAAAATAAAGGGTTTATATCACAAATGGTCCCTGAAATTGACCCCATCAATCATGATAGTCCCTGAAATTGAAAATCGATCAATGTAGTCCCTGAATTTTAACCACGCGAATCAATGTCGTCCTTTGTGTTCCGTCCAAATTAACTTTAAAAAAGGTTAGAGAACCAAATTTTCATGGTAAAATGACAAAAAATAACCCTGTTACTTATAATTTTACTTGAAAAAAAAGGTGGTACCCAATTTCTTTTACAAGATAAATGATCAAAGGTGGACTTTGGCAATAGCTTTTGGAGCTAACCCAATTTCTTTTAAAAAAAGGAATGGAGCTAACCTAGTTAGAATTCTTTTTTACTTGATATTAAAAAAAAAATTGAAATTCCCCACTTTTTAGCACCAAATCCATGAAAAAATGGAGAGAAAAGTGAAGATGGAAAAAGGAAAAGAGAGGTAGTAAGTAAAATTATAAGTAACAGGGTTATTTTTGGTCATTTTACCATGAAAAATTGGTTCTTTAACCTTTTTTAAAGTTAATTTGGACGGATCACTAACAGAAGGACGACATTGATTTGCGGGGTTAAAATTTAGGGACTACATTGATCGATTTTCAATTTCGGGGACCATCATGATTGATGGGGTCAATTTCAGGGACCATTTGTGATAAAAACCCTAATATATATATTTTTTTTTTTAATCAAGAAAAATATATTAAAGGGAAAACTTCAAGTACAACCATTCCCTACAGAATCAAACTGAAGAGCATGAAGAGCAAATGAAGGAATACAATGATCCCAAATATGACAATCGATAATAAGAAGGCCATGGCGAGCGAAGGCATCAGCCACAAAGTTAGCCTCTCTATAAATATGTTTCCAGTCAATGCAATCAAAATTGGTCGCTGTCCACTTGATATCTTCAATAATAGGAACCAGATTCCATGGCGTCGCACCCCGATCCAACACTGACTGAATGACCAACTTAGAGTCACCTTCAACCATAATCTTTGTATAGCCCTTCATTTGAGCAAAAAGAAGGCCCTCTCTAAGAACCCTAGCCTCCACTTCTGAAATAGTGGCACCATCCATATTTAAAGCTCCACCTCCAATGAACTGCCCTTATGATTCTTGAAGACAAATCTTGCATATTTTACAAATATATTAGAAATGAAGAAAATTTAACGCCTATATTCAATTGGCCAAACTCGGAGTCAAATTCCTTAATAGCAACTAGGATTCTTATTTTATTTTATTTGTCCCTCTAAACACGTACATTATATATGGTTTATATTTTGAATCGTTTACAAGTTTTGTATGGATAATTGGTTTTATAATGTAGGTTTCAGTGGGACTTAGCTAAGCTAATTACGAAAAGTTGGTAACTTCAAACTCAACTTTTTTACTAACATAATAGCTCTTCTGTCTGGCATAGTATTGTTGCGTCGAGACCGGTTATGCAGAAGGGCCTACGGTGGCAAGTGGGAAATGGGAGGTTCATTCGAATATGGCATGATGAGTGGGTGCCAAGGGATTCTTATTTCCGGATTTTGACCCCCCCCACCGGTCCATTGGGACGTAGATGCAACGGTGGACAAGTTAATATGGATGGACTTGAAGCAATGGAACGTTCCTTTATTGAATGATCTTTTCTCCCCGGAGGAAGTGGATTTTATTATCCGCATACCGCTAAGCTTAAGGGACTCTGTAGATCGTCGAGTTTGGCATTATGACCGACATGGGAAGTTTAATGTTCGAAGTGCCTATCATGTTGCTCGGGGTTTACTAAGCATTAATGGAGAGGGTGCAGTGGGATCCTCTTCTACTTTGAATAATGTAAGTGAAAATTTTTGGAAGACATTGTGGAAAGCCAATGTTCCTGGAAAAGTGAAAATATGTGTTTGGCGTGCTTGTTTGGATGTGTTGCCTACCAGATTAAACCTTTGCAAACGTAAAGTGTTAAACGAGGACTTGTGTGCTTTCTATGGTGGTCATGTGGAATCGATCGAACATGTGGTGCGTGATTGTAATGTGGCAAGAGCAGTGTGGTTTCGAATTCTGGGATTAAGGGTGGATGCAGACCAAAGGATGTCCATTATGTGTTGGTTAGCAAGGTTACATTCGAATGGTACTAAATCAGGTTTTGATCTTGCTTTAATGCTAATCTGGAATCTTTGGAAGCAAAGGAATAATTATATGTGGACCGACAAGATAGTGCCTCCACTGGAAATTTTGCTCCAAGCCGAGGGCTAGTTGAAGGAGTTTCAGCATTGGCATAAACCTGGAACTAAGAAGGTGCACCGACAGAATCAGCGATGGGGGAAGCCAGCAGAGGGATGGTTGAAGTGTAATTTCGACGGAGCAGGGAGTCATAACGGGAAAAGGGGAGGTGTTGGAGTAGTGATTCGTAACCATTTGGGGCAGTTTGTTGTGGCGACTGCAGGTCCGGTGCATCATGCTAGCTCGGCGTTGCATGTAGAGTTTGTTGCAGCTCGCTCAACGGTCTTGTTGTTGAAGATCTTGGACTTGGTAGGGATGAAGATGCATTTTGAAGGAGATGCTACCTTGGTACTCACAGCCATGAAGGGCCAAGGAGATGAGTGGTCTGAGTTTGGTCCTGTTATTAATGATTTACGCCATTTCCTTCGTGAGTGGTCCTTTATTTTAATTAGTCACACCCCACGGGAAGGTAATTCAGTAGCACATCGGCTTGCTCAGATGGGGCTTACAAGTGCCAAGGAGGTAGTGTGGTTTGAGGAACCCCCTGACTTAATTAGGGATATTCTGGTGGAGGAGTCTTTGTAAGTTCTTTCATTTGTCCATTTGAGGATAGGTTTTGTTGTGCGAGACACTCTTTTCCTTAGACCTGGTTGAAATCCCCGAAAAGGTTTTTATCGAGGCCCATTATGCACATTGTCCTCAGTTTGTACGTATTTTGCTTGACTTAATGAATATCGTACTTTGCTCAAAAAAAAAAAAAAAAAAATTTACTAACGGTAATTGCGCGCGAGGGTAATGAAGGAACTTCAATCAATCAGCTTGGAAACACGTTTGATGATTTCTTGAATTTGTAAAACGTCCAAGGAATTTGATTTGAAGTTATTTTCCTCAAATATAAGTCTGAACAATTTGAAGTAAGTGATAGTTCATATACACACCAAAGGAAATGTAGACATCTCAAATTATTCAAATAAACATTACATTACATAAAGTAGCAGCTACATACCATGATAACATACTCAGGAAGACAATTACATAAGCATACTAGTCCGCATTAATTAGGCATCAAGTATCACCATGCATGATGCATGAGCTAACTAGGTTGCCCTTTATTCTAGATATTACAACATACTACTCTGAACTTATTAGACTAGCTAACATCACACTTGAAGTAGTAAAGGGAAAGAGACAGAGAACTTAGTGATGTGCAGTAGGACCATCAGTGTGGCAACACTTGTAACTGATGAAAGTCTCCATGCCCCGGTGGCAATCAGGACACTTCATGGTGTCTGGAACCTTCCCGGTAGAGCCCGGAATATCAAGGCGGCAGCAAGGTCGACTCGCAGCGCGAACCCTCTCATGGTATGACTTGAAGCAAAACTCAAAGCCTCTATCTTTCACATGCTCCTTCCATTTGTCAAAGTCCTCTACCACCCTCAAGATCGAGACACCGTGGCCGGTGAGCACCACAGAATGCCCTTTGCTGAGCACAGCCCATCCACTTTCGTTTTTGTAAGAAAGTAGCTTCTGGATTTCTTGACCGACTTGGTCGGCTGGCTTGTGAACCTTGGTGAAGAACAAGCTTTCGATGCCAGTCCAGAACTTCCCGAGGATGCCGTGGTCATCTTCTCCCTTGCTTCCTTTTCCCACGCAGAACAACTCGATGTGAATCTTTGCTTCCTTGAAGATGGGATCATTTGCAAAGGCAGTTGCTTTCTTTGTGAACTCTTGAATCCAACCATTGTCTTTGCCACCATAGAAGAAAATGTACTTGTCCTCTTTGATCTGTTTGACCAAGACATAGTTAGATCAACCACACAAAATTAACTAACGAAATGTATTCTAGATTTAAGGAGCGTTGCTATTCTATACTAATTTATATCAAAGGGAGGGTTGCGTCTTGTACAATTTTACACTTCTCTGCCAATTATAATATGTTTCGTTATATTATACTTCTTGCCAAAAATATGTTTCGTTATTATTACACTTTTATTAAAGAGGTGGTACTGTAAGTGGAGTTAAAATAACATGTTTTTTGTATCCACGCTTATATATGTGAGATTAAGTTATATTAGAGAGGTGGTTAATAATGTGATAAGTAAATGTGGTCGAAATAGCGGTCCTTATATTTAAACAGCTAAAAGGGAAATTACCGTAACAGATTGGCTAAACCCTTGGACAACAGTGCCAATCCATTTATCTCCGTGACCATGTGAGAGCTCTTCTTCAGTTGCCTTTGTGAAAGGGAAACCATTGACTCCCCAAACCCTAATCATGTGGAGAGCGTTGGGATGTTCGACCTTTCCTTGTGGATTCATCACGACTAGTATGGGCTTACCCTTGAAGCTCCACTCCTCCTTGATGAACCTGATGCCTGCTACAGGTGCCGAGATCTGCACTGTGTACCATGGCATCTTATTTCGGAGGCTCTCAAACTTCTTTCGGAGGTCATCGGTCCAATGCTCCACAATCGGAATCCACACAATCTTGTGCTGATTGTCTTTCTTTATCATATCATAGATGGGCTTGAGGATTGAGATATCATCATCAGAGATGTCTAGGCTTGAAATGAACAACAACACATTCTTCTTCCTCAGGATATCGATTTTAACCTGTTTAAATGAATTATGCACGTTGTAAGTAATTAATAAGTAGCAATTTGACTAACAGAAAAATCATGTCACCAAAAACTGATTTTCTTTGCTAGTACTCCTCAATAAAGGTGCGTCTCACGTACAATGGTTGCACTCACCTTCATATTATAGAGTGAGTTCGTAATGATGTTTATTCTACGTATCTAAAATAGCACTATGATTGACTAATCACATAGGAGCTCAGTATAAAAGCTGAATTGTATATACAAACATGCATATTAAAGACTAATATTCCACGTGACATGTTAGGGTTCCAATTAAATTAGTCACGCCAAGAAAACTACGTTGGAAATTTTGTATGACAAAAAAGTACTCCTAAGCAACTTTACTGCCATCTTCTTCTATGGTACGTTACTGTCATATTATTAACTTTAATTTGCCCTGCAGCAACCTAGTGCCAGCGGTAAAAATAATTCAATTACACATTATAGTACTGTGACTAGAACAAACCATTTGTTTAGTAGAACCATCAACGAGCGGCTGGACATTTTCCTTGGTAAAAATCAGGGCCTTGAAAACCTCCATGATTTCAGTAGGAGTTTGGAAGATTTTCCTTAGCCTCCGGTAAGTCTCTGCCTCCTCTGCATGCATGAAACAAAAATTATCTTTAGCATTTCATTTGTGCAAGTACAGAAAATAATTCCGAATGAAATATCTCAATTTAACCCACCAATTTGTTTTCTGCAGACAATAAGCTGGATCTTAAGCTTGTTTAGGACATAGTGAATTTTTTGAGCAAATGGGGCTAGATCATGCTCCTTGTCCCTAAAATGAAAGCAACCATGGTCATATTATTAGCTACTAAACAAATCATTTTTATTTGCCAGACCAATGCTAAATTAAGTTGTTAGGCTGTGAATTTGGATTACGAACTTCAACCAGATGCACGGTCTGGCAAAAGAGCGATTTCCTCAAGGTCAATGGAGAACTTACTCATTACTGGTGAGGATGGTGATCTTAGTTGCACAAGCAACAACAGTGGCAATAGCCCAGTACACATCAACTGGAATATGGTCCATTGCTATCGCCAACCCTGGGACATCTTTTGGGTCGTAGCTGGAAAGCTTATCGAATTGGTCGATGCACTCAATCACTTGCAATGTGGCCTTGATCAGATTGTTAAGTTCAAGCACTGCTTGTCTTTTCTTGTGCAGGTCCGAGGGCTTGAGGAGCACAGGGACTCGCTTCAGGATTGCAATTGATTTGGCGAGTCGGTCTGATTCTTGAAGCTGGGCGAGGAGCCAGAACTCCCCGTATTCCATGGCAAAAGCTGATAGAGTCAGCACTGCCTTTGCTTCCCATGAATAGCTTGATAGCTTGTTCAGTATGGCCAGGGTTGTCTTGTGGGCAACTTCCTCACTAGGAGGCTTGCATTGCATCTGAAATTTTAAGATTAGCGTGAATATTCAAGAATATACATGAAAAGTTACAAGAAATAAACATATCATTATGTGTGTGTGTGTGTGTGTGTGTGTGTGTATTTAATTTCCCAGGTAATGACCTCGCTGGCTATGGACTTTAGTGTGCACAGTGGTGAACTGAAGCCTGCTTTGGGTGTCTTCTCCTCTATGTTCTCCACGTGCACTTGGGTACCCTGAAACAAGGCACAAGTAACAGAAGTGAGTTAAGTGCACGAGTACTGATTTCTTAGATATAATAACATATTATGTCATTGTGTTATAAAATAGCCTCGTAAATCTTCCATCACTTCTCAAAAAAGAAAAAGAAAAAAAAAAAAAGAGCATGTTATGTTATTTGCCTGTCGGTTAAAATTAGTGACATAATTTTGGTATACTATAATAATGATTTGACAGTTTAATAATCGTGCATACGTTACATGTATGCTAAAAATATATATACCTGCACAATTTTGTCGACAATTTGGGTAGCACGCTTAAGGATATTTTCAGTGATGCCGAAAAGAGAATCATCATCGAATGATTCATCAGCATAAACATGAGTACCATAAATTTGTTCCAAGATTTTCTGGTCAGACATGGTAAACAGGCTAAGCTCATGATCGCCAGTAATGTGTTGATGAGCAGTGGTAACTACTGAGGCCACCTTGGTAGCCACATTGTTTGCTAGACCTAGCATGGTGACTCTTTTGGGGGTTTGAAGGCAGGGAAAGAGAGAATGCGATGGCTTCTGGGTAATTGTATTTGGCTTGTGTGAGTGCAGCACCTAAAATATGCCTGCCCTATTTATACCCTAACTGAGCTTGTACACTATCCTCAAAGTGGGGACCATTTCTACACGATGTTGCCACGTGAAGGGTGTGGATTGAAGATCAGAACAATTAAACATGTGAATAATGAATATGGTTCAAGTTCTTTGTTCATTATTATCTCCACGTGAAGTTATATACTGAAACAGAAACAAATAATAAAGTGAAAACTGACTGTAGATTATATAATGGACATCGAAATTTTACAACCTCGGTATTGGTGTAATACATAAGCACGGGATTTAATCTGAAAATGAGGACGCCAATTGCATGTCCGCTGTCTTGAGAGGTTTAAATTCCTTTTTGAATGTTATTTATTTATTTTTTTAGCTAAATAAATAAATTCATGCAAGAAAAATAGGAGGATAAATTTGAGGCAATATACATATAGAGAGAATTTATTATGATCTTTTTTTTTGGGAGACTTTGGATGCGGCCCTTAGTTATGAACATTCTTTGATTGAAACCTTGTTGGTTTTTAATTTTTGATCGAGGTCCCTAAAATTAATGTGATAATTTATTTCTATGTATGTTACTATATTTTTTAAATTAAAAATTAGAAATAAGATTTTTTATATAAATGAGATTTTAAATAAAAAACAATAATTTTTGGGATTAAAAATATTAAAATATAAATATACTATTGTGTGTGTGTGTGTGTGTGTGTGTATAAACATGGGTACATTCATCAAAATTTACCAAAAAAATTATTGTATCAAAACATGGTACATTCTTCAAACTCACAAAAAAAAAAAAAAAAAATATTAGGCTTAATAACATTAGTAAATTTCTTCGATTAAACTTGACATGGATACATTTTAAAATCAAAGAAAAAGAATGTACCCATATAAGTTTAAAAATGGATTAGAAAAAAAATTGAATAGATTTTATATAAAAAAGGGTACATTTTAAGATTAAAAAGTTTTGCATGAATGGGTACATATAATTAGCATGGGTACATTTAGCAAAATAAAAAGTACAAATAAAAAAATATATGGGTACAAATACAAATAAACTTTAAAAAATATGGGCACAAAAATTTATTAATATATGGGTACAAATTAAAAATGAAAAGAAAATTGGTACAAATTAAAAAATAATTAAAAATTAAAAATGGGTACAAAATAAAACTAAAAATATATGATAGAAAATTTAGTCATAAATATAAATATCTAATTGTAACAATTTTAGCATTAAATGAATATATATAGAAATAAAAAAATATTTTATTATTGAAATAATTAATAATGTTATTAATACCCAAGGACCTTGATAAAAAATTGAAAATGATTAGCATTTTAATCAATGGAGTAGTAAAAAGAAGGATGAGAACCTAATTTCTCCTGGGAGACTTTGGATGCGGTCCTTAGTTATGAACATTCTTTGATTGAAACCTTATTGGTTTTTAATTTTTGATCGAGGTCTCTAAAATTAATGTGATAATTTATTTCTATGTATGTTACTATATTTTTTAAATTAAAAATTAGAAATTTTATTTTTTATATAAATGAGATTTTAAATAAAAAACCATAATTTGTGGGATTAAAAATATTAAAATATAAATATACTATTGTGTATGTGTGTGTGTGTGTGTATGTATAAACATGGGTACATTCATCAAAATTAACCAAAAAATTATTGTATCAAAACATGGTACATTCTTCAAAATCACAAAAAAAAAAAAAAAAAAAAAGAAGAAGAAGATATTAGGCTTAATAACATTAGTAAATTTCTTCGATTAAACTTGACATGGATACATTTTAAAATCAAAGAAAAAGAATGTACCCATATAAGTTTAAAAATGGATTAGAAAAAAAAAATTGAATAGATTTTATATATAAAAAAAGGGTACATTTTAAGAATTTAGTCATAAATATATGACTAAATTATGATAAAAAAAAATTGAATAGATTTTATGTACCCATGGGTACAAACTAAAAATAAAAATATATGATAAAAAATTTAGTCATAAATATAAATATCTAATTGTAACATTTTTAACATTAAATGAACATATTTAGAAATAAAAAAATATATTTTATTTTTGAAATAATTAATAATGTTATTAATACGCAAGAACCTTGATCAAAAATTGAAAATGAATAAGATTTTAATCAATGGAGTAGCAATAAGAATGATGAGAACCTATTTTTTCCTTTTTTTTTTTCTGCGGATGAACCTCTACTTTCTTTGATCATCACATTTTCATTTCTTTGATGACTGCCAGTACAAAAATTTTGCTTCCTTCTTTAATTTACCTGCAAATAAGACATTGTAGTTTAGATCTACAAGCACATTAATTTGCTTCTATGACATCTAACTACTTGTAAGGAAAAGTTAACAAAACTCATTCACATTACGTATACAATATCAGTAGTTATCAATTAACCACGCACATTTAAGTTCCTATACCAACACCAATTTATTGTCTTCAAATAACAGAAGTATTTGTCTACTCGGATTTCATACCGGGTTGGTTGGTTGGGCCAACTATCTGAAGGGTAAACTTTAGGTTGTATAGGAAAGACTGACACGATATCGACCAAAAAAAAAAAAAAGGAACGACTGACTATAAACAAATGGATACTTTTTGACCTATAAAACCCAATAAACAACTATGCTTCCTTCTTTAATGTACCTGCACATACGACACTGTAGTTTAGATCTACAAACACATTAATTTTCTTCTATCAAATTCAAACTACTTGTTAGTGGAAAATTAACAAATCTCATTCACATTATGTATACAGTCAATAGGTAATTAAGTTTCTAAACTAACTCCAATTTATTGTCTTTAAATAATCGAAGTATTTTTTTTCACTCAGATTTAGTAAAGGGCTGGTTGGCTGGTTCAACTAGCTTACGGGTAAACTTTTTTAAATGAACTATATCTACACTATAAGAGAGGGGCTAGGCTAAGTCTCATAATGGAATGTGGTTTAAATTCTTCTTGACAATAATCGAACCTAAGACTTCTCACTCACTGGTGAAGATGAATATTACTAGACCGTAGTATTAAGCGGTATCTTATGGAAAAATATCATTATATTATGGGAGACTTTGGATGCGGTCTTTAGTTTTGAACATTCTTTGATTGAAACCTTGTTGGTTTTTAATTTTTGATCGAGGTCCCTAAAATTAATGTGATAATTTATTTCTATGTATGTTAATATATTTTTTAAATTAAAAATTAGAAATTTGGTTTTTTATATAATTGAGATTTAAATAAAAAACCATAATTTTTGGGATTAAAAATATTAAAATATAAATATACTATTGTGTGTGTGTGTGTGTGTGTGTGTGTGTGTATAAACATGGGTACATTCATCAAAATTAACAAAAAAAATTATTGTATCAAAACATGGTACATTCTTCAAAATCACAAAAAAAAAGAAGAAAAAAAGAAGAAGAAGATATTTGGCTTAATAACATTAGTAAATTTCTTTGATTAAACTTGACATGGATACATTTTAAAATCAAAGAAAAAGAATGTACCCATATAAGTTTAAAAATGGATTAGAAAAAAAATTGAATAGATTTTATATAAAAAAAAAAGGGTACATTTTAAGATTAAAAAGTTTTGCATGAATGGGTACATATAATTAGCATGGGTACATTTAGCAAAATAAAAAGTACAAATAAAAAAAATATATGGGTACAAATACAAATAAACTTTAAAAAATATGGGCACAAAAAGAAATTAATATATGGGTACAAATTAAAAATGAAAAGAAAATTTGTACAAATTAAAAAAGAAGTACAAATTAAAAATGGGTACAAACTAAAACTAAAAATATACGATAAAAAATTTAGTCATAAATATAAATATCTAATTGTAACAATTTTAACATTAAATGAATATTTATAGAAATAAAAAAATATTTTATTATTGAAATAATTCATAATGCTATTAATACCCAGGGACCTTGATCAAAAATTGAAAAGGATTAGGATTTTAATCAATGGAGTAATAAAAATAAGGATGAGAACCTAATTTCTCCTTTTTTTTTCTTTTTTTTTCATTCTTTGGATTTCAATGGATACAAATAATTGATGTATTTTCCTACTTAGGTTAACAATTGGCTTTCGTTTTTTGTAGTATTACATGGAAATTATTTTATTTTATACTTTTTAGTAAGCATAATACTTGCACTACAAAACTATGAACAAGTTGCACTACAAAACTATGAACAAGTAGAGGCCAATACATTTGCACCTATTAATTAGAACTAAGGGCAAAAATTGAGAATTTTTGCACCTAATAGTTAGGAGTGGCAAATATTGGAATTGCACCTAAAAAAAGCATTGCTATTTATAAATAGGGGCAAATAAGCACTTATATCCGTCCTAATAGTTTTGCTGCCACGTAGGCAAGTCTGACGTGCAAACAATATTAAGTGCGGATGTTTTAAGTATTAGGGGCGATTATTAAGGCCCCTACTTTATTTTATATATATACACATATATTTAATGACATTTATATTTATTATTATTGCATTTTGGGAATTGTATTAATTGAAAACCATTTTCAATCTCCCATTAATTATTTGATTGTATTCTCATAATTTAGGGTCAAATATATTTAAGATTATTTTTATTTTCCACCACCAACCTAGACGAAAAAATAAATTGTGAACAGAAAAATTAATATTAAAATAATTCATACTTCAATTGATTATATACGAATGGTACAAGCATCATGATGAAGTTTAAACCATATATACAAATGGTAGTCTAAAAAAAAAAAATTATTTGTCTAATCAACCTTCTGCATCCCAAACACCGAAGTGATGCACAGTCAAAAGTATGTGTCTTCCATGATTCATCATGTAGATACACCATAGAAGGTAAAATCAAATTAGAGTAACACTATTTTATGAAACAAAACAATCAGATTATGTAGAACTCACAACCATGAAAAGAAACGAACAAATTACGTAAAACAATCAAATTATGTACAAACCCTTCACAAAACATCGAGAAAACAAAACCTGCAAAATAGAAGAAAAAAAAATCAAACCCAAACTAAGCCAATCGAGGTTTATGATGTAATTCATCATTTTGATAACACAAATATTATACGAAAATAAAACGGAAAAAAAAATGTATGAAGAACAAACCTAACGAATTTCACTTCAAATTTTTCGCACCCCATCATCAAATTTACCTACAAAACAACAGTTTGAAAGAAAAGAAAAAAAACTTCAATCAAACTATATAAAGCTATTTTTTTTTTCTACTAGGAACCTTTTTAAATCACTCTTTCGCTATCTTAGACTTATCAAAGGGAATATTGAAGGGTAGAAAATTAAGAAAAATAGAGATGAAGAGAAAACAATATTAGATCCGAAAAGAAAAAAATGAAGAAGACGGTTAAAAATATGAAGGAACAAGAAAAATAGAGATGAGGAGAAGAATATGAAGAAACAAGAAAAATGGAGAGCTACGAATCAACTAAGAAGATGGAGATGAGGAGAAGAATATGAAGGAACGTACAAGAAAAATGGAGATAAGGAGTTTGTGCCGTGAAAGAAGATCAAGAGAGAAATATGTGGAATGTGCGTGGTGGTTGTCCTAGAATTAGGGTTATGATTGTCACATCCTGGCCCGAGCCCCCACCACATCCCCGGTTCGGCTCCGTCGTAGCACGATATTGTCCGCTTTGGTCCCCAACCACGCCCTCACGGTTTTGTTTCTAGGAGCTCACGTGAGCAGAACTTCCCAGTAGGTCACCCATTATAGGATTGCTCTCGCGCGAACTCGCTTAACTTCGGAGTTGCTACAAAATCCAATGCCAGTGAGCTCCCAAAAGGCCTCGTGCTAGGTAGAGATGAGAATACATATAAGGCTTACAGGATCCACACCCCTAGGCGATGTGGGATCTTACAATCCACCCCCTTTAGGGGCCTAACGTCCTCGTCGACACACTTCCGACCAAGGATTGACTCTGATACCAAATTGTCACATCCCGGGCTCGGCTTCGCAGTAGCACGATATTGTTCGCTTTGGGCCCCAACCACGCCCTCACGGTTTTGTTCTGGGAACTCACGCGAGCAAAACTTCCTAGTGGATCACCCATCATGGGATTGCTCTCGCGCGAACTCGCTTAACTTCGGAGTTCCTATGGAATCCGAAGCCAGTGAGCTCCCAAAAGGTCTCGTGCTAGGTAGAGATGAGAATATACATATAAGGCTTATAGGATCCACAGCCATGGGCGATGTGGGATCTTACAATGATAACTTTCTTATTTATTTGATTAATAATTAAGAAAAAAATTAAATATAAGAAGATAAATGCTCCATATATTTAAAATTAATTATAATTAATCCATATATTTGTATTTACCATATATTGCACATTTGAGGATGAATAAAAGAAAAGTTGAGCCAAATACCTTTTTTGTACAAGAGGTATTCATCAATTTCCCCCTGAACTTGTGACCATTGGCCAATTTCCCCCCTTAACTTTCATAATTAGTCAATTTCCCCTCCTCAACTTTAATTTGGCCAATTTCTCCCCTTAACTCTCATAATTAGTCAATTCGTACCCTACTGTTGAATTTTTTTTTTTTAATTTTCCCTCTATTTTTTTTTTATCAATCTTTCTAATAACTTCCAACAAAATACTAAAATTACCATAAACTCACCTGCATAATATAGGGTAAAATGTACAAAAACATAATACTATTAGTATGTGATATGGGTTGATTATAAGAAAAAGTTATGAATCGGGCTTAAAGCATGTAGAAGAAGAAATAATAACAAAAAGAAATAATAATCCTAAACCTATGGATCAGACCTACCTAATTCAATAAAGTGAGTTATTCTTAATAAGGAGTTGAAAATTATGAATTGACCAGCTATTTTTGCACTAAAGCTCGATTCTCCGCAATTTACTTGAACTTAGCTTTCACTTTTATAAAGAAAAATGTATTCACATACAAAAATTTACACATCAATCCTTTTCGTTATCAATTTTGTATAGTCAAAAATCAAATAAAATTACTCCATACTACTTTATTATGACTAATAATACTATCTATGATAAATTTTAAAATTCTAAATTTTAATCTATTTGTAATAGGATAAAGATATAGGAAAATAATTAACATACATCTTATTTAGTTTCTTACACACACTTATTTAATTATGACCAAATTAAAAAATGGGGCTTTTAGATCTAGGTCCAAAAGCATAGTGTGTTTTTAGGAATGGGTCCAGTTATTTAATTATATGTTTTTATTTCTTTTATACTTATTTTATATTCTAAAAATATTAAAAATTAATTAAAATCTTCTAATATTATGCATTTACCAACTCCAAAAAAATATAATTAATATCTTATAACAAAAAAAAAACTAATATACTAACATAAATTTATCTGCAAAATATTCTACCCTAACTCAAGTAACAAATATATGAATGTATATTATACTTATACGTGAGACATGAAACCTAATTAAAAGGTGGAAAAAAAACATAACATACCTACAAGCAAGATACATTAATCTGTGACTGGTTGATTATAAAAAAATAAAAAAATAAAAAAAATCCTATCAAATAGGTATATGAATATAATTAACATGTGATATAGGTTGATTATATAAATTAAAAATAAAATCTATAAATGGGGTTTAAAGCAGGACGAAGAACGAGAAATAACAAAAAGATAAATAAAAAGAAATAAGCAAAGAGATAATTGGGAAAAAATTTGATTTTTATAATAAATCTTATTATTGAACAGATAACTATTGATAATTAATTAATTAAATATAACAAATTGGTTTTATTTTAATAAATTGGACTATTTCTACTATTAGCTCAAAAAATTGGACTTATATCAAGTTTCCCCTTAAAAAATTAACAGTAGAATGCAAATTGACTAATTATGAGAGTTGAGGTGGGAAATTGACTAATTATGAAAGTTGATGGAAGAAATTGGCTAAAATTACAGTTGAGGAAGAAAATTGGCCAAGAATGAAAAATCATGAGGTCTGGCAGTTCCATTCTTTTGATTTTGTGGTCATTTCAAAATTGCCTATTTCTTTTTTATTTTTTTTTGGAAGAAAATTGCCTATTTCTTGATCCCATTGTATCACTACATTCACCTGGCGGTCTATTTCATATCAGTGTCCTCTTTAAATATCTATGAGAAGCTAGCGATGAGGACATGAATCATGTGCAGCACGGTTTGGATCTCGTCTCCACGTTCATAACGCGTGTATGGACATAACAAAAAATCAGAAGGTGAAAGTGCTACAACAAGTTGTACTTTCTACCCTTTTTCAGTTTCGCGTGCTTACTGATTTTTACCCTTTTTCAGTTTTCACGTGCTTACTGATAAAGATATGGGGAAAGGACAAAGATAGGTAAGGTGTGAAACTAAAACTGAAATTATGGAGAAAGGACAAAGATAGGTAAGGTGTGAAACTAAAACTGAAAAGACCATTGAGGTTTGACTCATGTTATATGATATGGTCTGGAAATCATGTTGCTCGAATGCCACACATTTATATCTACCGCAGGAAAATGACCTCCTTGCCTTTATTGCTACCCTTCTTTTCCTCGGGATTCTTCCGCTCTTTGGCCATGTGTTGATCAACCTGAGTATTCTTCTTTTTCATTCTGATTCCCTATTTTATTTTATTTTTTGCGTTGCCATTCGATTCCCACTTCGATTCACACCTGGCAGCAATGGTAAATGCCTTTCCACCAAAAAAATAATTAAAAAACCTTACCCATCACACCTGGCAGCAACGATGCATGCCTTTCCACCAAAAAATAATTAAAAAAACAAAAATCTGGAACATGCATTGAAGCCAGCGTTTTTTTTTTTTTTTTTTTCAGCTGAACGGTCTCCACGTGTTGATCATCGCTTCCGCATGCACGCCATATACTTATTTCTGACGACATTTCTCATCAAATTTACGTCAATCAATAATATTCAGAAGTCGATTAATCACTGTGTATTTTCATTAAGGAAAGCATTCTCTTCAATTTTAAAATTTAAAACGACTCCTCCCCCTTCCACACTCCCACTCCTGTTTAATTATATCCCCTATTTTCGTTTAATTTCTATTCAATATGATGACAAAAGACAAGAGAGTGCCCCGATTTTTGTTTTGTTATATGTAAACAGGGTTTCTGTAGAAATTTCAAATTGAGTGCTTAGTTGAAATGGGGTATTTGGATATGAATTTTTCTTTGCTTTATTTTTCTTCTTACCTCCCAAAATCCTAATTTTTGTTTTGTTATGTGTATTTTTTTTTATGCGATTTCTCATAATTTCAAATTTCAATGTAATTTTTGTGTGAAAATTTTATTGCTTTTTTATGATGTCGTCTTGGTTGATTGACATTTGCTTATTTGAAATGGGTATGTTGGATGTCAAAATTTTATTGCTTTTTTCTTCTTCCTCCTCAAATCCCCAAGTGCTTATTTGAAGTTTATCTTGAATTTGAACAAGTTTATGTCAATTGTTATTTTCAAAGGTTGTGACAGTTTGTTCTGACCTAGTTATATGCAAAGCCTTTTGCCAAGCATATAAAGGCAGGCCAAGCTAAAGCCAACCCTAGCTTAAGTGCCCATTTCTTTACACAAATGCAGAAAGATATGTAGGACGTCATACTCTGAATAAAAAATGCATGCATGCGAATGTGGCCAGCTTATTTAAATTTAGAGAGTGGACATAATTAACACCAAATTTTGTTCTAGAACTCTATCACACGCGCGGTTACGTGTTTTAATTTTTTTGAATGACATTCTATGATTAGTTTAAGATATCTTCAACTTGACGTCCTCATTTATTCGGCCAGTTGACATTTGGTGGGAAAGTTATGTTTTGTGTCTCTTTGTATGTTTTGATTTTTTATGGGACTTGACTTGCATGAAACGGAAACCGCCAAATTTAGTAGTGGTGTCCAAAATTTTATCATGTGTCACTACATACTTTAACCTTCTTGTTGAAAAAAAAAAAGTTAAGGTTTCACCATAAAATCGATTGACTATATATGGTGATTAGCCGTCTTTATAAGCCTATGCAAGATTCCTTAATTTCTCGACATGATATTTACACATCACACTCGCGAGTAACATCGAGCACATGCAATGTTAGACTTCACACCCAAACTAGCTTACTCTAAGATCATGAAGAAAATTAAAATTCTACTCAATGCATTATTTGATTTGAGACACTGTCATATTCATGTCACATTTCCCCGCCTTGATATTTGTTTAGGTGTGATCCGAGTCTCATTCTGCCTCCGTTTGTATGTTAGTGTGTGAAGCATGACAAGTGATGAATTTGCAACAAGGTTTTTAGCTGAGAGTGTAACCCATCACTTTGTTTGCTTTTGTTTAGTTTTTTGTTTGTTTGTTTAGAAAATGCCATCAGAATCCTCTTCGCATCCTTTCTATGCAGACCCTCGAGAACAAATAATCGTAGCCGTTCACATAAAATCACGCAGCTGAGATCACTCCTCCTCTTTCACAGCTATGAACTCTCTCCCTCACGCTGCGTCTCTATCTCCTCTCTCCTTCATACTAGGGTGAAATTTTCACTCAATGCGGTTGATGCTAATACTCGAGAAATAGTGAGTGAAAGGGAAAGTTACAGATTCCCAATTTGAAAGATTTTCATGGAGGCTCTCTACATCTGAGATGAGGGAGAGAGGGGGAGGGGGAGGGAGAGTATGAAGTGGTCTCATTCAAAGCCAAGAAAAAAGAATTTAATTTGAGCCGCACGATTTTACGTGAACGGATGAGATTATTTGATCCTTAGGTCAGGACAGAATTGATCCGAAGAGGATGTGAATCCAGAAAAATGAATCCAAGTGGGAAAAGAAAGCGAATGACAAACAGAGAATACGATCGATGGGAAGCCGAAAAACAAAAAGAACACAAAACAGGAAAAAGAAAAAGGAGGAAAAGAAAGAAAGAAAGAAAGCGAAATGTGAGAGAGAGCAACAGCAGGGCAGAGCGCTCTCTCCCTCGTTTTTGTGATGCACTGATGGCGTGGGTTCGCTTTTGCTTCTTCTCACTCGACAGGAATCTTTGAAAATCCAAAGCATTCTTACAAATTCAATATAAAACAATATATCAAGAAAGAAAAACAAAGATTATTATTATTAGCTACAAAGCCAAGCAATTTGGGCACCTAGTTCCTCTTAGGCCATATCCAACCGAAGGTTGGTTAAAGAGCTTGTTTTAGTTCTTAATATTTTTAATAAACAGTACATGACAATATTTGCTTACATATCCAATCGAGGGTCAAAGGGCAATATGGCCAAACATAATTTATTATTTAAATTTAAAAATTACAACTTATATTTAAAAACTACAACTTATATTTAAAAACGAAAAATTAAATTTAAAAACTACAAATTAAATTTGAAAACAGCATTAACTTAAATTTAAAAACTACAACAACTTAAATTTAATATCCATAATCAACATCATCTTCATCATCCGTCATTGTAGGAGTATAGTCAGAGGTAAACAACTGCCGTCGGGTCATAATTTCTTTTTTTTTTCTATCAAAATAGGCCTTACTCATTGGAGTGTAATTCGAAGTGTTCATTTCCATATTCTTATCATCCATCTCTTCTTGTATTTGTTTGGCCCGTAATCCATGCATACGGTTCCTTTCTTCCGCCTTAAGGGCAGTTTGCTCCGCTATTAAGGGCGATGAGGCCGCCTCTTCGTGTTGAGCGGCGTAATCATCATGTGCCTTACCTTTTTCCTTCAACCTTCGTGCCTTGTTTTGTCCCATAGCCCTAGGTATGGAACCTTCACCTGAAGACGAATTTTCTACCCTTGTTTGTTGAATGGTAGGAGATCCATCTTCATGTATATCTGCAGCTGAGGATGCAATTCCGAACACCGGCGTAGGACCTACTCTATGTTGAGGTGGATCTTCAAATAACACCCACCCTTTACAAATTTCCCAACAATTGTGAAACTGAAAGGGTTTCTAGCTGCCCTTCATATACAATTCCACCGATTGGCATACCTAGAAAATATAATTACAAAAATTAAAGGAAATTAATTTATGAAATTAAATGTATTTACAAAAATTAAAGGAAATTAATTCATGAAATTAAATGTAATATAATTAAATATTTAAAATAAATTGTGAAAACACTTACTTCGTCGTAGTAGTTAGCGCCGGTTTCATGTCTACTTGCGGCTGTTAACAGATGCCATTTGTTCAAACTTGGGTGAAGATGTTTCTTCTATCTTGAAGAACAACTCTCGTGGTTTCAGACATTCAGTGGAGCGGTGCCTTCGTAGAACTCTAAGTATTTTTTGGACACACGAGTCCAAACACCTTCACTTGTTTGAGAACTCCCCCTTACACTATCTTCCGACAACTCATCTATAAGCCCTGCAAAGAGCTTCATCTTCTTTTCAGGTCCAAGCCCTACCTTTTATTGCATACGAGGCCATTTCAAAATTATTTAAATAATTGAAGGAAATATTTTTTAAAGAGGTAAGAAAATATGAGAATTGAAATGGTGAAAGATTTGTGAGGAATGGTGAATGAATGGTTTAGGTATTTATAGGAAAACATTTAGAATTTTAAGAATTAAAAAAATAAAAATAAAATTGGCCCAAAAAACCGAAAATAAATAAATAAATTTGAATCCAATCTAGCAACGGCTAACTGACGTTAGCTAGTCGTTGGATTCAAATTTTTCTTTTTAAATTTATGTCGAATAGAACCGACACTATTAGAAGCATTGTTGTCAATTATAACCAACATCAAAACTGACACTAGTAGCTGGCTGCATGTGGCCAGCCCTTTGGTCCTTTCAGATTCCGTGAGGCCCATGAGCCCTTTGGCCTGGCCCTCGGTTGGAAACGGTTTTCGGGCTATTTTCGGCCTTTTGGCCCTCTGGACCCTTCAGTTGGAGATGACCTTATTTTGTAATGAAACTTTTTTGTTATGTATATCCTACTTAATTAGGAATTGGTTAATGCTAACTGGGTATTTGAGAAGTTTAGGGTTCGTCGGGTGACATTTTACAAAACGAATTTCGAATAATTGTTTTGTAAAATAAAAATGACATAATACCATATTCTAAAATGTAAAAAATAATAAATTTATGGTTTGGAAGTAATGTTTTTGTAATATATTTAAGATATTTGGCGGTGACGGTGGGTTTTGTGTGGTGGCAATAGTGACACGTGGAGAGGGCAATGGTGGTCGGATTGGTGGTACCGTAGATGGTAATGGCAGCAGGGAGTGGTGGTGTGGAGGTAACGATGATGATGTTGGAGGGTGGTTGTTGTAGCAATGGTGGGAGGGAGTAGGGATGGCAATTCTAACCATTAAACCTGATAACCGTGGATAATCGCCGAATGGATTGGATTTGGGTATGAAAATTCGGGTATATTTTGGGTATAGGAAAAAACCGTAAATATTATTCGGTTATGGTTTTGGATATGGTTATGGGGTCCCCAATCTATATCCGTACCTGAACCCGAACCGAATAATTATATAATATAGGGTAAATATCAGTTTACTACCCTCAAGTTTCGTGGTTTCCAACATTTGGTACATGAAGTTTATTTTCATCCCAGAGTCATACCTAAAGTGTTAATTTTGGGATAGTCTCATACATCCATTAGTCTAGTGTTAAGTATTCCGTTAACTGATGACGTGAAGCCCATGTGGACAATGACTATGGGCCACGTGTAAAACCCCAAATCCATTTCGTCTTCCCAATCCCCACCCGTGCCCACCCTCCGACATCCCTATCACCCACCACATCTCAGCAAACCCTTCACTATAAGTTGCAGCATGCTGTGCCTGAGACATCACCGGTTCTCTGGTGTGGCGATCCCCAGATCCAAACAGAGTGTTTTTCATAAGCAAATCGGGAACTGTCGGCGGAGTGACCGAGTCGAGAAATTTTGGAACCTGCACAACCGTGTATCCCTTATCAAATCCGAACAGCAAATCGGGGTTTGTCGACAAGTCTGTGATCAAAGCTGTCGGAGAGGATCCATTAGGAGACCAAAATCTGAACCAAATTCAAAGCGTCGACGAACCACTGGCGCTTGTACTCGACCATTATGTAGTCGAGGTCCTCGTCGTTGGTGACAGAGATGAGAGCGTCAAGATCTTCGCCGAGGAAGTTAGTACTTGAAGCAAACGACGTCGTTAAAGGTGTCGCAGAGGGAGGAGAGCTTAGAGATGAAAACAGAGAACTTGATATTGCGATCGACGGCGAGGATTTTGGTGTCATCGCCGACATAGGCGAGCTGGTGGTTGTGGAGGAGGGGCTGGTTTTTGCCGCTGTAGCTACACATGAACTTGACTTTGTAGGTGAAGGTTGCGGAGGGGGGTTAGTCATCCCATGAGAGTTTCCAACTTGACTTTGTATAGTGTTGCAGTCGATTTCGTGGGAGTGAGGCGAGGAGTCGCGAGAGTCCAGGTAGGAGTGGTGCGAGAGAAAGAGTGTTGGGGGGTGGGAGAAGGGGTAGGTGATGGAGGGTGGAGGGTGGGCACTGGTGGGGATTGGGGAAGACGAAGAGGATTTGGGTTCTTTTTTTTTTTTTTTTACTTTTCTTTAAATAATTATTTTTTTGAATTTTTAATTTCCACATGGACCTCTTAATGATAGGTGGCGCTCAGTCATTGTCCACATGGACGCCACGTCATCAGTTAACTGGAGACTTAACAGCCAGAATATCGGATGTATGAGACTGTCCCAAAATTAACAGTTTAGGTATGACTCTGGGATGAAAAAAACTTCATGTACCAAATGTTGAAAACCACGAAACTTGAGGGTAGTAAACTGATATTTACCCATATATATATACACATATACCTATATTCATTATTCACCGAATCTTACTTTGAGAATATAAAAATTGCATTGTGTGAGTTGCATTTTGTGGCAAAGTTCAAAAGTTTTGATATGAATCAAAATCTTTGAGAATTCGATGGTGCTTATGGGAGATATCAAAGATCAACCAACACTATCAATGTTTAGCTTTAATTTTTATGTTCCACAAGATCCATTAATTAAATCATTTTATACATCAAATATTTAATGACAAAATTAATATTTACTAAATTATCATGCGTCAATTGGGCGAATATATATTTTGTATTGACAAAGATGGATATAACCGTTAACCGATGGGGAATACCATTTGTTCTATATTAAAAAAAACAAATAAATAAATAAATAAATATATATATATATATATATATATATATATATATATATAAATGGAAAAGAAATAAATAGTATCACACAATAGCAGTTTGAAAATACCATTTGTTTTATATTTTAAAAATTACGGATTCTCACATATTCCTGGCTTTGCGTTTCGTCTTGTCGGGATCAAGGCTAATATACACGACGTCCTCGTCCGCCTCAGACTCCGGAGTACTGTTGTCTTGGGGGTCAAGGTATAGGTTGAACTCTTTGTAAACTCGTTTGTTGACTCTCAGGCTGTGATTGTTATGCTGACTCATTCATGAGAGTGTTGGAGTTCTGCTCTTCCTTCTAGATCATGTTCAAACTTTTGAGCCACCCATAAATTTGTTAAAGCAACTTGAGGGGTGTGTTAATTAGGTTCATTGAACAATTAGGCTCATTAAATCTCCTACATACGTTCATTGACTCCTCTACATTAGGTTCATTGTATGAAAGAGTAAAAATGATGTACATTTGTAATTAATTCATATATTTGTATTTACTATATATTGTACATGTGAGGATGAATAAAAGAAAAATTGAGCCAAATACGCTTTTGTACAAAGCAAGAATGAAAAATCTTGAGGTCTGGCAGTTCCATTCTTTTGATTTTGCGGTCATCTCTAAATTGCCTATTTATTGATCCCATTGGATCACTGCATTCACCAAGCGCTCTATTTCCTATCAGTGAGGAGCTAGTGGTGAGGACATGAAATATGTGCAGCACGTTTTGGATCTGAATGCATGCAGTGTGAAATCAGGACATTAATTAATTTGTTTTCATGTACGTAAAGTGTTGGAAGAGAAAACGCAAGGCTGAAATACACTGCTTCCACCAATCCATAATCTTCCTTGTGTTCGTACCACCTGGCCCTGCCATCTCGTCTCGACCAAAACTGGTGCAAACTTGTGAAAATGATGTTATATACCTCTTTTGTATTGTCTTTTTGGCCGAAATGTAGTCTCTACATCCTTCGTGACAATGCCATCTCGTCTCCACAATGCATAACGCGTGTATGGATATAACCTAAAATCAGGAGGTGAAAGTGATACAACAGGTTAATTATACTTTTACCCTTTTTTCAATTTTCACATGCTTACTGAATACTGATAAGGATATGGGGGAAAGGACAAAGATAGGTAAGGTGTGAAATTAAAACTGAGAAGACCATTGAGGTTTGAATCATGTTTTATGATGAGGTCTGGAAATCATGTTGCTCGAATACCACACATTTTACTATTCAAAATTGTGCTGGTTCTTAAATAAATTCTTAGGTTAAAATTTAGGAAGAATTTATAAAAGAAAGTTAAACTTCAACGATGTGTTCTTAATCTTGTTCCTACCATAACAAAGACTTATAAAAAGACTTATAGAAACTCTTAATTTAATAAAAACTAAATTTGAATGATGCCGATTACTCAATAACTCATCATAATGCGACATACCTAAAGAAATATTATCAATGATGTTTAAGGTTGTTTAGAGATAAGCTTTTGCAACTTATTTCTAGACAAAAACTCATCACCTTTTAAACCTCCCCGAATTTCAAATTAATTGCCAAGTAGACAAATAAGTGACCAACTATTACTAAAATATTTACAAATGTGTCACAACACTTTAATTATGTTAACGGATTTAATTATCCACCATATATGGCAAATAAGTACTTTATTATTACAAAATAATCCACTTATGAGTTTTCCACGTTATTTTTATACTTATCTAACAATCATGTCTTCCAATTTTTTTATTTGGTGGCAATCATTGTAAGTGTTGCAGTCCTATTAGATTAGGAATGTGATTGTATAAATCCTAATATATCTTGGATTATCTCTTATATTCCTATTAGGAGTTGATTACCTATTAAGAGTTGTAATCCTAAAGGGTAAGGAATTAACCTTCCCTACTACTATAAATAAAGGCACAATGGGGTGGAATAACACACACCCATAATTACACATCTCTCTCTTTCTCTCTACTATTGCTACACCCTGTCTCTACCTCCATAATTGTTCAGTAAATTATGCCTACAACAGTAAGCAAATTATTTTGCATGTATTATTGCATATATTAGGCAGATTTTGTTATTATTATATATTTGTGCAAATAATTTACCTATACTTAATTATAAGTAAATTAATTTTGAATCAAACAACATTTTTTAATTTTGCAAGTAAATTTTTTTGTATGTATTATACATATATTCACTATCAGAAAGTACCATTAGCCTAATGGACAATCTTTCGCTGGGTAAAGGTCATTTGCCTGACACAACTAAACGGTAGGTCGAGCAAAAGTGGTCACCGTTTTTGCTTTTTCAGTGACTTTTGCCTAACAAATGTAGTTCGAGGGGTGAAGTACCCTTCATCAGGCGAAGCACCAAGGGAAAATCGGTACGTATTATATGAATTTTTTGCCCGAGCTAACAGGTTGCGGGCAAAGAGCCACGATGACCGGCTATAAACCGTCAAACTTGTTTGGATGTACTCTGACATTGCATATGCCAAAAATCACCAAAAATGAACTTTCGAGGATTACATAATGGGACGAAATCCTTCGACGTTTATAAAAGAAAAATCACAATTTTATCATTTATTTCAGCTCTGATTTTGATAATTTTTCACAAATATACTCCTCGACCCTAGAAGAATACAATGAACTAATCTGATCATCAATTTAAAATATGTACACTAGTGGTTTCCACAAAATCTTACGTTCTACTTAATGGAAGTGTAGAATAAACTCTAAGTGTCTGTTGAATCTATTGTTTTGACATAATACTCAGTTTACGAAACTAATTTCAACGATCTAACCGAAAAATTTGTTTGTATATACCCCAAGATCACATACACTAAAAATCACCAAAAACGAACTTTAGGAGATTAGGTAACGAAACGAAATCATTCAACGGTTAGAAAAGAAAAATCACAATTTAACATTTATTTTTACTCTGATTTAGATGATTTTTTAGAAATGTACTCCTCAACCCTAGAATAATCCAATGAACCAACTTGATCATGAGTTTAAAATATTTACACTAGTGATTACCACAAAATCTTACATTTTACTTGATGTAAGTATGTAATAAATTCTCAGTGTTTGGCGAATCTATTGTTTTGACAAGATACACAGTCTAAAAAACTAATTTCAACGATCCAACCGTCAAATACCACACAGTTGCTTGTATTATTGAAAATTATGTTACTTCTGAAATAAATTCTTGGGTTAAAATTTTGAAAAAAATTATAAAAGAAAGGTAAACTTCAACGGTGTGTTCTTTATATTGTCCCTACTATAGCAAAAACATATAGAAACTCTTAATCTGATAAACACACACACACACACACACACAACGTTTTTTGATTGAAACTTTGTTAATTTTTCAGTTTTTTATTGAAGTCCCTGAAATTAATACAATAATGCATTTCTATGTAGGTTATTGTAATTTTATATTTGTAGTTACTTATATTAAATGAGATTTTAAATAAAACCCATGATTTGTGGGATTGAAAATATTATAAAATAAATTATACTTATATAAAAAAGTATAATTTATCTTAATGACATCATGTCATTAAGATAAATTATATTTAAATAAAACCCATGATTTGTTATTACTTATATTAATGACATTTCACGTACAAAAAATTGGTAATTTTAATAGGTACACTTTACTTGCAAAAAGTTGGTATATTTAATACAAAAGAGGTGGTATGGTTTATATGAAAAAATGGATACATTTTATAATAGAAAAAAAACAATGGGTACATTTATATAAAAGAACGATGGGTACATTTTAGATTAAAAATAAATAAATAGGTGTTACATTAAAAAAAAGGTAAATTTTACATAAAAAATAGTACTTACAAAAACAAAGAATGGTACGTTTTACATATAACAAAGTGGTACATTTTTAAAGATAAATGGGTACATTATTAATAAACTATTGGTACAAATACAAGGTTAAAAAAATGAGAACAAATAAAAGTTTGAAAAATATGGGCACAAAAAGAAATTAATCTATGGGTAGGTACAAACTAAAACTAAAAATAAAATTGGTACAATTTGAAAAAAAAAAAAAGGTTGCAAATTAAAATGGGTACAAACTAAAAATAAAAATATATGATTCAAAATTTAGCCATATATATATATATATCAAATGTAACATTTTTAACACTAAATGATTATATTTAGAAATAAAATTTAATTATCTTGACATCTAAAATATTTTATTATTGAAATAATTATTGACATTTTTTAAAACCAAGGGACCATGATAAAAATTTGAAAATGAATAAGATTTTAATCAATGGAGCTTGCTTTTTTTTTTTTTTTTTTTTTTTTTTTTAAACAAACAATATTATCTACACTAAAGAGGAGATGTGGGCTTAGCCTCACAATAGGTTAACAATAATGTTGTTCTAACTCGCCTTTGGTGAGAATCAAACCTAATTAAGATCTCTTACAAGTGAAGAGAAATATCATTAGACAATATTACTAAGTGGCAATCAATAAGGTTGAAAAAAGACGATGAGAACCTAATTTCTCTGTAAACTAAAGTTGAAAGATGCCCATTACTCAATAACTCATTATAATGGGACATGATACCTACAACAATACTTTCTAGTATACCTGTTTCCAGCGTGCCAAGAATATAGGCCGTGGAACCAATAGCAAAAAGATAAATAAGTATAAACCGAAAGAAGCACAAATATGATGAAATATAACCTTTTTGATCAACGTTGAAACAATATTTTATTAACCGAAAGAAGCATATTTATGATGGAAAGGTAACTACACTATTTATTTTCTTAACTACAATACAAAAGCGTATAGTATTTTTTCTTTTTTTTCACATGACATAATAATTATAAATTCATTTAAGGAAAGATTTGAGAGAACAAGTATGGCAGAGTGATTGATTTAAATATGCTAACAATATCTCTCACTTGGATCAAAAGAATTATCTGGAGTGACAGTTGATTATCCATCATGCATTTTCAACCATTCATCAAGTGTGAACTAGAAATTTCAAATAGTGATCACAAGTCATGCTGGGCCTGCACTGTTCTAAAAATCACCGCCTAGCGCCGCCTAGGCACTAGGCGGTTGGCTACCACTCCGATTAATGCCTAGGCGTTTGAAAATTAAGAAAGGGCGCCTACACCTGCTGAAGCGCCCTCCTAGACCGCTGAAGCGCCCGCCTAGCCCGCCCAGACCCTCCTAGGTTGCGACTCACTTAGATAGAAGATAGATAACTTTCATTTTGCATTTTATTTTTTTCCAATAAATTGTAAGATACTTGTTGAATACTTAAATTATAATACACATTATATGCAAGTTCTCTATGTTTTCATTATGTTCCAATACCTCCTAATATATATGTCATTCTATTTTGTAGTTTATTATGAAATTATATATATATATATATATATATATATATATATATATTAAGCATAAATAGACATTTATTTACACAAAATAAAATAGATTTACCTAAATCCGCCTAATCCCTCTAGGCACCCGCCTAGCCGCCTAGGCGCTAGGCCCCAGCTCGCCGCCCGACTAGCGCCTAGCGTCTTTTAGAACCTTGGCATGCACAGCTAAAACAAAAGGGAACTTTAACGAAAAACTCATGGTACTGTTCACTTTAACAAAAAATCATAGTTTTACACTGAAAAGTTAATCCTGGTACTATTCACTTTACGCTTTTAGTTTGTCCTTGTCGTTAAAACTCAAAATTTTCAAGCTCTTTTCATTAGTTTTCCTAAAACAAAATGGTCCATAAACTCAATACATCCCGATTGTAGTTGCCGATCTCTTATATTCCATTGGATCGCTGCATTCAACAAGCGCTCTATTTCCTATCATTGTCCGCGTTTTTTTTTCTTTTTTAGACAAAAGTATCAATGTTCTCGTTAAATATCTATGAGGACCTAATTATGAGAGAAGAAATATGTGCATCACGGTTTGGATCTATACGTAAACAAAACGCAAGGCACGTCCACAAATCCATAATCTTCCTTATGTTCGTGCCACCTGGCCCTGTCTTCTAATCTCTAACATAAAACGTGAAATTATGTTATATCTCTTTTGGACGGTCAGACTACCCTTTGTGATCACAATGCCATCTCGTTTCCACATGCATAATGCGTGTCTGGATATATCCTAAAATCATAAGGTGAAAGTGATACAACAGGATATACTTTTTACCCTTTTTCCATTTTCACATTGTTTGGGCCCAAAATAACACTTTGGGACGAGCTTAGAATTGCTCTTAGCCCAGGGAGGAATATTGGAAATATTCTTTGCCATAGGCCGAGTCCAGTGGAGTTCGGCTGAATCCAATCAGAAGATGGTTTGGCCTGAATAAGGTTGAAGTTGTTGAATCCTAGTGCAATGAGGATTCTTAAGAAGCTAAAGATGCTTTGAGTCATAAAAGATGCTGAGAATCAAGGGATGAATATGAGTGATTGAAGAGCTTGGTTCAAAGTCTTATAAGGGTTAGGATTGTTCGAGACCTAATTAGATTGGGTTGAGGAATTCTAGTCCGAGTGAAATTATGTCTCGACCATGGAGGAAATCACTACTATAAATAGATAGGGGAGTCCATCATTTAAAGCCCCTCCAATTCAACACACAACTGCTCTGCGCAAACCTCTCAAACACCTTGAGATTTTTATTTTCTTTTTTTTTGCCAACACATCTTCAGTTTGGATAAACAACACTGTGGAGGCAACCAGCAACATCTTCAGTTCGGATAAACAACACTGAAGCCGTAGAATTAGCCGACTGAGGAGCACATTCAATTTGGATAAATAACACTGCTTCGAGACTGACTCATTACCTATCCAAGTTTCAGCCAGCAAGGATTTCTGAGTCCTTGTTGAAAGAGGTCATTTCATCAGCCTTCTATGTGAAGTGAGGTGTTTAAAGGCTCGACAAATTGAAGGCTGAGTTTATTTTATGATTGGATATTCACGAGAACATTTTAGAGTTTGGCATTTTGACGGCCGAACCACATTTACAATCAAGACACTTATCTATTTTGAGTATTTATGTCCATAAAGTCTGGTACCAGTTCAAGATACTTATATTCTCACAAATATAATTACCGATGTCACATCCCGACCCGGGGTCCACCACATCCCAGGCCCGCTCCACCACTGTAGCACGATATTGTTCGATTTGGGCTCCGACTACGCTCTCACGGTTTTGTTTCTAGGAACTCACACGAGAACTTCCCAGTGGGTCACCCATCATGGGAGTGCTCTCGCGGGCTACTCGCTTAACTTCGGAGTTCCGATGGAACTTGAAGCCAGTGAGCTCCCAAAAGGCCTCGCGCTAGGTAGGGATAGGAACATACATATAAGGATCACTCCCCTGGGCGATTGTGAGATCTCGCTTAACTTCGGAGTTCCGATGGAACCCGAAGCCAGTGAGCTCCCAAAGGGCCTCGCGCTAGGTAGGGATGGGAACATACATATAAGGATCACTCCCCTGGGCGATGTGGGATCTCACAATCATTATATGTATGTTCTCATCCCTACCTAGCGCGAGGCCTTTTGGGAGCTCACTAGCTTTGGGTTCCGTAGGAATTCTGAAGTTAAGCGAGCAGCGCGCGAGAGCAATCCCATGATGGGTGTCCCACTGGGAAGTTCTCGTGTGAGTTCCCAGAAACAAAACCGTGAGGGCGTGGTCGGGGCCCAAAGCGGACAATATCGTGTTACGGTGGTGGAGCGGGCCTGGGATGTGGTGGACCCCGGGTCGGGATATGACAATTTGGTATCAGAGCCTAACCCTGGCCGTGGTGTGCTGACGAGGACATCGGGCCCCTAAGGAGGGTGGATTGTGAGATCCCACATCGCCCAGGGGAATGATCCTTATATGTATATTCTCATCCCAACCTAGCACGAGGCTTTTTGGGAGCTCACTGGCTTTGGGTTCCGTAGGAACTCCGAAGTTAAGCAGCGCGCGAGAGCAATCCCATGATGGGTGACCTACTGGGAAGTTCTTGTGTGAGTTCCCAGAAATAAAATCGTGAGGGCGTGGTCGGTGCCCAAAGCGGACAATATCATGCTACGGTGGTGGAGCGGGCTTGGGATGTGATGGACCCCGGGTTGGGATGTGACAACCGAGGTCGAACTCCGAGCTGACGATTTGTGAACTTCGAATAAACTAGCAACCTTGTCTTCAGGCTCTAGAACCCAAAGTCCAAGATGGGTTCCTTCCTCGGCCGCAATCGCAAGGCGCAGAAGTCAGCAATGCGCCCAATGCCAAATCAACATTCATTTTACTCCACGGCCAAACTTGGCTGACGATTTGGCTCACCCCGTATTCAACCTGCCCTCCACGTAGGCTAAGTAGTTTTTAGAGTCAACATTTTGGCATGCCGAGTGGGACCTAGTGCTAAAGCTACGAAGTTCATGACCATTGAAACACGGTCAATAAAAAAGAAAACAACTATGGGCAAGTCGACCACCAGTTTAACACCTATAGTTCAAAGTCCAATACAAAGTAACGCGTCGCAGGCGCAAGATCCTCTTATTCCCATGACACCTGAAGCCACAGGCACGACATGCCAAGAGAAAGAAATTAATCTTGATGGTCATAATCATTATGCCGTGGTCTTCACCCAGATTACCAAGATGGCAAAATATGGTTTTATTGAAGGTCTAATAGAGGATTGCGACGACGATGATGAGACCTTTGGTCCACCATCTAAATCTTTTCTCCAACGACGATTGGAAGAACAATCTCGGCAATTTGAGCAAATGTTTGGGCAAGAGATGAAAAACGTACTTGAAGTAGTACGTGACAATAGTGCTTTGAATAAAAAGTTGTTCGAAATTATAGTTAACAAAGCTCACGAGAACGAGCCAGTCAATCAATCTAGACAGCGTTTTATCAAGAATCTTCCCCTGAGAGAAGAAAGGTTGTTGCCGATACCTACCGAGATAGAACTCACTTGGCCTAGGATAATTAATCTTGAGAAAACATACGGTGAACCAAGCACTAGTTCGGACGAATTCGGCCAAAGAATAGAAGCAACACCAATGGGTATAGTTGAAGTCCAGAAGATGATCGATTCAGCCTTGAAAACGGGGCCGAAATTCCCAAAGAGTATTCATCCATACCCAGCCTTTGTAGAAAGGTTTGAATATCCTTGAGGATTCACGATCCCAAATTTCAGTCTCTTTACTGGGAAATCATCATTGTCCTCATTAGAACATGTGGCCAGATTCACTACTTAATGTGGAGATGTCAATAATGATTTTTATAAACTACGATTGTTTAATTTCCCGTTGATAGGCAGAGCATTTGCGTGGTACATTAAACTTCCACCAAACTCTATACAAAACTAGGAGGAGTCGGTTGAAAAATTCCACGAACAATTTTATCGACCAGGAATGGAAGTATCAGTCTCTCTTTTAGTTAAGATAGCCCAATCATTTGATGAGTCACCGATGAAATTCCTTACCAGGTTCAAATCGGCCAGGAATTGGTGTCGAGTACCCTTTCCCAAGGTGGAATTTGTTAGGATTGCCCAAAATGACCTAGATGTAGAATACAAGAAAAAATTCTCAGGGGCAAACTTTCGAGATATATATGAGTTGGCTCAACATGTCGAGCAATATGATTATCTGCTCAAAGAAAAAGATCTCAAAAACTCCAACCCGTGGGACAATCTATAAGAACCCAACGGAAGGATATGCATCAGACAAGGATGACAAGTCCCAATATGTCAGCCTAGATGCGGTCGAGATAGTGATCGACAAACCTTATGTATACAAGGCACTGGCTCATGCTAGTTCCAAAGATGTCAAAACGCACTTGGCCTCTATTGAAGCAACCGTCAAAACATCAAAGGTATATACTTTTGACACCACCAAGGCTGATGCTATCTTTGACCAGCTACTACTTGCAAAGAACATCCAGCTTCGGTCAAGGCATGACATTGCTAAGGTCGAAGATTTAAAAGGGAAAACATATTGCAAGTATCACAGCTCAAACAAACACATGATGAATAATTGCAACGTGTTCCGTGATGCTATTCAAAGCTGAATCGATTATGGCAAACTAAAGTTCCCAAAAAAGACATAGATGCTGGTTGATATTGATCATTTCCCTTCGACAATATTAAGTATTGTTGCAGCCTTGCAGGATAAGAAAAAAGGAAAAGCTTAGTACATCCTGACCTATCACATCCTAGACAGAATCCTCGGTCGCACTTGAAAATCCATTTTTCAAAAGAAAACGACCCCCTTAGTTTCTTCACGAATCTAATGTATGTTGAACCAACATCTGACTCTGATTATGATGAGACTGAAAGCCTAATAATCTTGATTCTTGTGTAGTAGATGCCAGTTAGAAGTCATCATAGTAGAACCAAGACCACTAAAACCATCAGCCATACCCTTATCTATGGTTTCGGCGAAATCTCAACCAATGCTCAGCTCGGGATAACGCCAGCAAAGGGTTTTTGATAAACTCGGCCCTCAACAACAGAATTATCAACCTCCTTCAGTTGGACGGCACCTTGATTTTGATGGGCCATTTTATGATAAGGATTACTGTGTAACCATTTTATGATGAGGATTACTATGTACACAACTCTGGAAGTTCAAGTTCATCCTCGACTCAACGGATTTCAAACTACCTGAGCCATGCGACCACTTGTGGGATAGTTATAATCTACATGCTGGCACGTATACCATTCTGTCTAAATCCCAGAAACATCGTCAACAGAGGATGGACTGCATGGCTCATCGATGAACAACACATGAAGTTTCTGTCACGAAGTGATAGCCTAAAGACACGGCAAGAAATGAGGATAATCGGCAACCTCCAAAAATCATGACCGAGTTGCTCCAAGGAAAGAAGGTTATTGATTGCGATTTTGGAACTAAGATTGAAGAATCTAAGAAACAAATCAAACTTCTTCTTCATCCTGGAGAAATGAAAGCTCATATCGAGCATTTGAGGAATGAGGCCGAAAGCAAATTTCCTTCATTGCCACCATGAGAGCCATTGATTAAAGTAAAAAAGAATCGTCATCCATCGTTTTTTAGTGAGGCTTTAGAATATATGCGGGAATTTCACAAATAGAATTCGGCCAATGACCTATACGGCCTCCTAAAGGCATGTTAGGAGTCTCTCGACTTAGCTTTGACCGGCCTCGATGCTAAACAAATTATCCACAAATGGTCGGATCTAAGAATGAAGGCTAGATTCCAACACATTCACGAAGCCAGTGTTCTTGGTTTTGATTTCGAACCATACACCGATTTAGACCCTACATACCTCTTATTCTCTTTAGATGATCTGCAATATTTGCAGCACATCAAGAATGGGTTCGTAAGGCTTTGAAAACATAGGATCAAGTCCCAGCGACAGAAACAGTTGCCGAAGCCAAATACGAAACGGCCACATTAGGTACCCCAGGTGCGCATCTTTTGCCTTTGGTAGAAGACGATGTCATTAGGGTGACCAATGATCAAGATTCTTTGCCAGAAGATCCAGAAGACGAGGATCACGATCTAATGGGTCCTTCAATCCTCGACAACATGGAAATTAGCATGGTCCATGTCATATCGGCAGAATTCCAGCCAACCACTTCCTGACCAAGCTTTTTGGATGGTGATGTGGTTACCAAAGAAACAACGCAAGTTGAGTTTGTGGCTGCCAAAGAGGCTGAACCGATTGGCAAAGAAGACAAGCTCAGAGGAGCCTTAGCAAAGCTCTTTCCCCATTCCTCGGCCGTCAACCTCTATTACTTGAAGCCATTGTATGTGACAGCCCATATCGAGGGATATCTGATATCCGAAGTTTTCATTAAATGTGGAGCAATGGTCTATATCATGCATGTTTCCATCATGAAAGTTTTGTGCCATTCCAAAGATGAGCTCATTCCATCTGACGTAACTGTGAGCAGTTTTATCGATGACAAATCCTAGACTAAATGAGTACTCCAAGACCAAGTACAATGTGTTGCTCGGTCATGACTGGATCCACCATACTGGTTGTATCACTTCTTCACTATACCAGGTCTTTATTATTTAGAATGGCAAATCGGCCATAGTTTATTCGGCTGATAATCAGCTGTTTGAGGCTAACATGATACAAGCCCGTTATTAGATGACCAGGTCGGGTACATCATTTTACAGGACTTTAATGAAGAAGGCAGACCGACCATAATCTTTGTCCAGAAAACCATTGAGGTTAGCATTGAGACCATCTAACATGATTCAGCGAGACCCGGATTGGCTAACTTAGCCGATTGTCCTGATGGCTAACGCAACACGACGGGACAAACGAATGGTCGCGGTTTCATTTATAATGGAACGATTACTGGCCCACTTGTATACCAGTTCCAATAAGCCAAATTCTGGCATGAACTTAGTAGAGTTCCTCATCGAATGTGATAACAACCCTGAGTTATTCTTCGACGAAATTAAGGCTTCACCAGTCAAGCTTGAAGATAATCGGCCTGAAGTCAAAGATCATTTAGAAGAAATAAATGTTAGGATGGTCGACGAACCTCGACCTTTATTTATTGGTGCTTTGTTGCCTCAGCCTATGAAAGGTGGACTTTATAAATTACTTAAGGAATTTAAAGATTGATTTGCTTGGAGCTACCATGAGATGCCTAGCCTTAATCAGACATTGGTTGAACATGAGTTGCGCATCAAACCTGACTGTAAACCTTTTCGCCAACCCTCACTCCGATTCTCGACCGAAGTTCAACTTGAAATAAAAGACAAACTTGTTCAGCTTTTAAAAGCTGGCTTTATACGAACAGCTTGATATGTTGAATGGTTGATGAATATTATCCAGTCTTAAAAAAGAGTGGTGCCTTGCGCATCTACATCGATTTTCATAATCTGGATCTAGCAACCCCTAAAGTTGAATACCCAATGCTGATTTCAGATTTATTAATCGACGCTGTGGTAAACCATGAAATCTTATCTTTCATGGACGGCCATGCTGGCTTCAATCAAATTTTTATCGCCGAGGCCGACATCCATAAAATTTCGTCTCAATGCCCCGTGTCACTAGGGACTTACAAATGGGTCGTCATGCCTTTCGGACTTAAGAACACGGGTGCCACATACAAATGTGTGATGAATACCATTTTCCATGACCCGATCGGCAAAATTGTTAAGATATACATCGACGATGTTGTAATCAAGTCCAAATGTCGCCGAACACATTTAGAGGATCTTCAACAGACTTTTCTTCACATGTGCCGGCATAAACTCAAAATGAACCTCGCTAAATGTGCCTTTGGCATATCTGGAGGAAACTTCTTAGGTTTCCTTGTGCATCATCGAGGCATCGAGGTAGATAAAAACAAGGCTCATGCAATCATCGATGCTCCACCCCCAACAACCAAGAAGCAGTTATAATCCTTGCTCGACAAGATCAACTTCTTCGCCGATTTATTTCTAACTCGATGGGAAAAATGAAAGCTTTTTTCACGCTCCTCAAACTCAAGGATTCTGACCGATTCGAATGACAAGAAGAACATCAGGACGCCTTTACACAAATCAAGGTCTCCCTCGCTAGCCCTCATGTTCTTATGCCACCTCAGTGCGAGAAACCACTCAAGTTATATATCTCGGCTATCGAAGAATCCATCGGTTGTCTTTTTGCATAAGATAATGACACCGGTCGGGAACATGCCATTTTTTACCTCAGCCAAAATCTTAACTCGGCTGAGATAAATTATTCGACCATCGAGAAACTTTGCTTGGCTTTATTCTTTGTCATATCTAAGCTCAGGCATTACATGCTCCCTTCTGTTACTAAGGTCATTGCCCAAATGGATGTTATTTGATATATGCTCACTCAGCCAATAATCAAAGGTCGAATTGAGAAATGGACAATGGCATTATTTGAATTCAGTTTGCAGTACTTACCTCAAAAAATGGTTAAAGGTCAGGCTTTGATCGATTTTGTAGCCCAACATCATTCTTCATATGGTTTTAGAGGCAAAAATGTCTATATTGGCATGGTATTAATGCATGATAATTTTTGGACAATGTATTTCAAAGGCTCTAGTACTGCGACCTCGGCTAGTGTCGGCATTATCGTCCAGTCACCTGACCATTACATATGGTATTTTTCTTTCAAGTTAGATTTCGATTGCACCAATAATTAGGCCGAGTATGAAGCCCTTATCATCGAACTTAACATTCTTCATGACTTGACGGCAGCCCGCGTACTCGTCCTCGGCGATTCAGAACTTGTGATTAACTAGCTCAATAGGACTTTCCGTTGCATGAGTTGTACTCTGGTGTCGTATCATATGGTCATCAACTATTTAACCGAATCATTTGTAGACATCACGTTCAAACATATCTCTCGAATTCAGAATACTGATGCAGATCCAGAGCGTAACTCTTGGGGGGTGAAGTAGGCCAGGTTATACCAGTTGATCGTCGCCCTTACCCGACCTTAGTTAATCAACAAGCTTTCAAACTGGACGGCATAATCAGAACACATGTTAAGTCTTTGCCTTTATTACTTGAACGAGAGGCTCTTGTAGACATCTATGTAGTCGAAACATTACCAGACAATTGGAGAAAATTGATTATACGGTACCTTGATGACCCAAGTGGTAAACACAATCTCAAGACAAGGGTACATGCTATAAATTATATAATATATCAAAATGAGGCCGCTCAAGCCATTACAGAGGTGCATGAAGGAATATGCGGTGCTCATCAATCCGGTCGCAAAATGCGTTGGTTACGGATAAATCTAGCCGAGTATTTTAAAAGATTGCATAGAATATGCTCGGAGTTGCTTACAATGCCAAATCCAAGGACCTATTTAGAGAATCCTTTTTGCTTTTACAGTGGCAGAGGATCGTCGGCGATGAAGAAAGTTGAATGCTTTTCGGTTCAGAAAGTTACTGGCGACGGGCGCTGTCTATTTCGTGCTCTGGTATTTTGAGATTTTTTATATTTCAGACTTACAACCATTAAAAGTATTTTTTTTTTTATTAAGGAGGGTGTAGTCAAATTAGGATTTAGTAGGATTTTAATAGAGTTTAAAATCTAGGGATAGTCAATCATGATTTTGAAAGAGGATTTTAAAAGGCTTTGAAATCATGGTGTAGTCAAATTAGGATTTAAGAGGATTTTAAAGAATACATTCAAATAAGGGTAGTCGATTAGGATTTTAAAAATGTCCACACAATTCTAGGGGTAGTGAGAATACCAAAGATTTGCTAGGATTTTAATGGGAGAGGGATTTTGATGGATTTGAGGGTGGTGTATAACTAGCTAATGTCATCTAGAATCCAACCATTACCCCTCTGATTTCTTTTCGTGGTACTGTCTTCCACCATAAACACAACTGGGTTTGCCTTTTCCTTCTTTCTTCTATTTGCAGACCAATCTTTCGTCGAATTAGGGTTTGTTTTCTTCAGAATTCATTTTAGGATGTATTTTTTCTGAAAGTCTTTTTAGAGGAGGAAGGTTGCCTATATTCACAACCTGGGCATGTTCTTACCCTCTTGATTTTTCAGTTCACTCTTTCTTCACAGTTTCTACTTTGATTATTCTTTTGGAATATGTTTGTTTTGTTTACACAATCTTTTTCTTTAATAGGAGAGAAAACTTGAATTTTTTGGGTGTAGAAAAAATTTGAATTTACCAAAACTGTAACAATTTTTAGGTGGGTTAGACGCATGCAATTGAAAAAATATTGGGTTTTTCGTTTGGATTTTATTCAATTCGTGAATTTGCCAATTATGTTTGTTTTTGTTTGATTAGAAAATGGAAAGACACTGTTTTTGGGGATTCCTTTGCTGGTTTGGTGAGTTAGGGTTATGCAAATTTGGCCTGCATGTTGTTTGATTAAATGCTTCAAAGAAGTATCCAACGAATCAGTTTGGGTTTTTTTGCTCCTCTTTTTTGTCTAATGAAGTTCATGTTGGTTTTAATTGCTTTTTGTATAATATTTGTAATGTTGTGACAATTTTTTACATGAATTTGATGTTGCTTAGATTTTGGGTTGATACATATAACTTATAATTTGAAATGGTGGAAGAATAAATTGGGAAGAAATGTATTAGCCACTTGTAACTTTGATAAAAATTCATGAAAGAAGTCTACACAAATCTTAAGAAATCCATACAAATTTATAATAGAAATCCATATAAATCTACCAAAATTTGTATAGACTTGTAGAATCTATTGAAATCTGTCACTTAAAAAAAGTCTATTAAAATTCTCTGAAATCCAAATTGACTACACCCCTTAGACTACTCTAATGTACGGGAAAGGATTCAAACTTAGGTGGGACGGGCGCACTGTCCTGCCCAACTGGCATAACCTGTATGCCTAAACTAGTAAATTTTGAACTCTTTCTTTCCCTCAAAGTTTTAAAATCCATTCAGGTGAAAGGAATAGCGTTGAATAAAGGGGTTCCTCTTAGCCCAAGGCAAGAAAAAGATGATGCAGGTATACGCTGATTTCATACATAAAGATTCTCGATGTCAACGTGAATTTCAAGAACTTAGAGCTTATTTTATGGAAGTCATGAAAGGAATTGTCGAATTTCGTTGAATTTATGATATCAAAATACTTTATAAAATGGTTGCAAGGACAATGTTTAGGACTGATCTCTTAGGTTGCACTAAGTTTTGATTTGGAGTTTTTCTTATGATTTTTGGTGGCAATTGGGTATGACTGAGTAGATTACTCTGAATTAGGATGGCAACGGGCGAATTGGGTTCAGATGTGCTATTTCCAAACCCGAACCCATTTATTTTCCCCAAATCCGAACCCGTAGAATCTCCGAACGGTTTTCCCCATAACCGAACCCGTCGGGTGATGGATTTTTTATCGGGGAACGGTTTTCCCCATTATGATATTTATATATTTATTTATATTATTAACTAAATGAAGAATATTAAATAAATTATTAAATAAATTGCTATTAGTAATACAATTGATACAATGCATCTAATAAGTAATATTAAAAATTTATATTACTAAGAAAACATTTACACTCTTAAAAATTATAAGCATATAATTCCTATTATTAATGATATACAAGTAAATAATTAATTTCATATTTAATAATGCATGATTATTAACAACCCATTTTCAGATAATAAATATTTATATTTTTTTTATTTATAGATGAAATGGTTCGGTTTCGGGTATGGATTTGGGGCGGATACCCCAATAACCATAACCGAACCCGAAACCGAAAAATTTACCCGACAGTTACCCATACCCGTAAAATACCCGAAATTTTGTACCCGAAACCGAACCATTCGGATCGGTTACTTGCGGGGATCGGATTTGACGGGTTAAATTGTCATCCCTACTCTGAATTCATAGACGAGCTACGGATGGCTGTGAAAGAGGTTATATGCGAAGATGACGAAGAGCGCCTTAAGTATGAACCTGCTCTGGTGGCAATCACTGTTGACGAGTCCTTAAAACGGTACACCTCTATCTTTCTCCTCGTGACTAAAGAAATTGTATCAGGTTTTGTTGTTCTGGCAGGTGCTTTAACATGTCGTTATAATGGAAATTAATCACTTATATTTGAGAATGTCTTTCTGCAGTTACTGCCAGCGCATCAATAGACCTGATTTCTGGGGAGGAGAGTCTGAGCTGCTGGTCAGTTTTCTTGATCAGACTCTTTTATTTCTAACACTTTGTCACTGTATGTATTATAAATAGTATCACTGGATTGTCAGCTGGTAGATATTATCAATCAAATTTTGTTTAGGTGGTATCCTAAGTTAACTAATGGCTTTTGGTCCCCGATACGAGATTATCCGTATGGTGGGAGTTGATGTTATAAACCAAATGCTATTTCTTGTCGAGTAGGTTAGAAAAAAAAATACGACTTCTCATATTTGTTGCTGTAATTCGTTTCTTGCAGTAGTTTAGATGAGTGTTGAATTCTCTCTCTCTCTCTCTCTCTCTCTCTCGCTCCCTCTCTCTCTCTCTGTGCGTGTTTTGTTTGACCTATCACCCTCCTCAATACTGCAGGTGCTGTCAAAGTTGTGTGGGCAGCCAATCACTGTTTACATACCAGAGCACGAGGTATATTTTTCCCTTAAAAGTATAATCTTTAATGATGCCAACTTATCTATTTTAGTTTCGGAGATAACTATCATCGACTTGTCTAACTATTTGTGCACGGAGTATCTTCATTCTTTTCTTTTTCACCTAATAACCTAATACATACTGGCTTCTGGATAGTATTTTAAGGGTGGAGATCTTTAGCGTTGCACATTTTATGTATTTTAGCAGTGCGTTTTCTCTTCAATTAATCGGATTTATAGTGAGATTTACTTAGTGTTTTAGTTGTGATCTGTTGGTTCAAATAACTTGCAGCATACAAATGGTGGACGGGGTTCTGGTTTCATTCCGATTGCAGAATATGGAAAGGAACCATTACGATCTGCTTGTATGATGGATGGAGAGAGAGAGAGAGAGAGATGCATTTTGTTGTTGCATCAACTGTAACATGAAAGATTTCGAACTGAATAGAATGATAGTATTTTTTGTTTTGTTTTATTAGCCTTTGTTTTTCTTTCTTTGATTCAATCATACAGACTCCACGGATAAGGTTTTGTTGTTGTTATAGAATAGCTTATTGTTAACTAGATGGTATGGTGGGTATCGGATGGGTTGGTTGAGTTGGATTACAACTTGTTGGTTAACCCAGTAAGTTCGGGTTGGCATTCGGTTGGGACTGTTGAAACCCATTTTTGCCCCAGAAAATGGGTAAACCAACCCCAACACCATTTTAGGTTTTTGTTGGGGGGGGGGGGGGGGGAGGTGGTGGTTTCATAGATTTGTATTAATTGTTTGGGTTAATCTCTGTTTACTATCCTGAAGTTTCATGGTTTTCAATATTTAGTACATCAAGTTTTTTTTCGTCCCAGAGTCATACCTAAAGTGTTAATTTTGGGACAGTCTCATACGTTAATTCTCCCGTTAAGTGATGACGTGGCACCCACGTGGACAATGATTAGGCGCCATGTGTCATTAAAAATGTTAAAATAATTAATTAAATAAAAGTTAAAAACAAAAAAAAAAAGACAAAAGATAGTTTACTACCTTCATGTTTAGTGGTTTTCAACATTTAGTACATAAAGTTTTTTTTGTCCCAGAGTCGTACCTAAAGTGTTAATTTTGGGACAGTTTCATACATCCGTTAGTCAAACTGTTAATTCTTCCGTTAGTGATAACGTGGCACCCAGGTAGACAATGACTGGGCGCCACGTGTCATTTAAAATATTAAATTAATTAAATTTAAAAAAAAAAAAAAAAGCAAACGCAGACAAGGAAGAAGAAGAAGAAGAAGAAGAAGAAGAAGAGGAAAAAAAAAAGGAAAAAAAGAGAAGAAAAAACCAGATCTTTGAATATGTTTAGATCTGCTGATGTGGTCTCATTCACGTAGTTTTTTCTAAGATTCTCTTTCAAAGGTTTCGGGTTTTTGTGTCAAATTTTGTCACAGATTGAAATCCAGGACACAGATCTTCCACACGGCGAGTGAGAGAGATATGTGAGGTGAGGTAGTTACTTGTTGGGGTTTTCAATTCATTTTTTGGGGAAGTCGATTTCTTTTGGTTTGATTTTCCTTTGACATTTTTCCCGGAAAAGTGTGGGGTCGAATGGTAAGGACAGAATGATGAATTACTTTCCGGACTAGGTAATCGAGCAGATATTCGAGGCGGTGACCTCGCAGAAGGACCGAAACGCGGTGTCGTTGGTGTGCAAATCATGGTACAAAATCGAGAGGTTCAGTAGGGAGAGAGTGTTCATCAGAAATTGCTATGCAATCAGTCCGGAGAGAGTGATCGAGAGGTTTCCGAGGCTCAAGTCCCTGACTTTGAAGGGAAAGCCTCACTTCGCCGACTTCAATCTGGTTCCTCATGAGTGGGGAGGCTTTCTGCAACCGTGGATTGAAGCTCTCGCTGACGGCCGGGTTGGCTTGGAGGAGCTCCGCCTCAAGAGGATGATCATCTCCGACGAAAGCCTTGAGCTTCTTTCCAGGTCCTTCCCCAATGTCAAGTCTTTGGTTCTTGTTAGCTGTGAAGGGTTTACCACCGACGGCCTTGCTGCTATTGCTGCCAATTGCAGGTGACAATATCTACTTCCTTTTGTCAATAAGGAAGAAGACGAATCTAGACAACCCAGAAGAGGAAGAAGAAGGAAGAAGGAAGAAGGAAGAAGGAAGAAGGAAGAAGAAGGAAGAAGAAGAGAAGGAAAAGAAAAAGAGAAAAAAAAATGCGAATCTGGGCAATCCAGAAGAAGGAGGAAGGAGGAAGGAGGAATGAGGAAGGAGGAAGGAGAAGAAAAAAAAAAAAGGAATCTGGGCAACCCAGAGGAAAGAGGAAGAAGGAAGGAAGAAGAAGAGAAGAAAAAGAAGAGAAAAAAACGCAAATCTGGGCAACCCAGAAGAAGGAGGAAGAAGAAGAAGAAGAAGAAGGAAGAAGAAGAGAAGAAGAAGGAAGAAGAAGAGAAGAAGAAAGAAAAGGAAAAAAAAAGAAAAAAAAAAGGGGAATTTGGGCAACCCAGAAGAAGGAAGAAGAAGAGGAAGAAGAAAAAAAGAAAAAAGCACCAAAAAAAAAATCTGAACTTTTATTTAATTAAGTATTTTAATATTCTTAATAACACGTGGTGCCCAATCCTTGTTCACGTGGGCGCCACGTCATCACTTAACGGGAGAATTAATAGTTTGACTAACGGATGTATAAGACAGTTCCAAAATTAACACTTTAGGTATGACTCTGGGACGAAAAAAACTTGATGTACTAAATGTTGAAAACTACGAAACTTCAGGGTAGTAAACAGAGATTAATCATAATTGTTTTCTTTCTTATTCCTATTTTTTTGTGTGAGTGCCATATAAATCAAAATTCATATGAATTGGTATTGTACACTCACTGCATGTTGGTTAATTTTTCAATTTCATTTATTAAAATGACGTACGAAATAAGCAAGTGCATTTAAAAACTAGTAAATTATATATATATATATATATATATATATATATATATATATATATATATATTTATATTTATCTAATATATAATGTACGTTTAAGCATTGTTGATATTCGAGTCAGGTAGGTTTGTTTTAGTCAGGTGAATAATACTTCATCCCAATCGATCTATTAAACGAATGATTGACTTTTTATGCGATAGAAATTTTTTAAAGTTTGCATCTTCAGTCATTGGTTGTATGATAATTCATTGAATTGATGACATAATGATCTTAAAACTCTTACATAATTTAACGTGTTTGTATCAAATTGACGAAAAAACTCATCAATTTAATGAAAGATTAAACATTCAAATTTCAGAAAAACAAAAGTGTAAATAGATACAATTTTCAAATTACACACTCAAATTAGAGATGTCTATTTCAAAAATCACATCAAACCTATAGGATGTAAAATGATTAGCCAAAAAAATCATGAAATTTAAGTGACAGGAGTGTTTTTTCAAAAATAAAAAATAAAAAGGAAAACTAATGAAAAGTCCCAAAAAAACTTCTCTTTTAACGAAAAGTCCTTTTTTACCTTTAACTGACACTATTCACTATACCTTTAAAAAGGACTTTTCATTAAAAGTGAACAGTACCGGGACCTTTTTATTAAACCTCCCAAAATAAAAAGGTCAAAAAAGGTTGGAAATTACTTCGGTAAATAAATGCTGGTTTATGAAATCGGATCTCCTCTCCGGATCCATATATACTGAACTTGTTGAGCAGGTGATTCGGACTGTTGAAATTTGATCTAACGGCTACAATTATTATAACTTTAGAGTACCCCCTGTTTGTAGCGGTTGGATCAAATTTCAACGGTCCTGATTGTCTGCTTAGCAGGCTCAGTTTTATTGGATCCGAAGGGAATCTGGTTCCCTAGTTCATAAAGAGTTGGTAGATTTTTTTTTTGTCACTTTTACAATAAATCTATCCACACACACTTTTAAAAACAGTCTACCTTAATTTTCCGTCGAATGAATTGAAGAAAACAATTATAAAATATTAATACTTTTAACTGAATCTAACTGAATCAAAAGTAGAAAGGAACATGTGAAGATTGACATTTTTTTTTTGATCAAAGGCTTCTGCATTAGCACAAAGGAAACATACACATAGGCACACTTAAGGCCCAAACAAAACACAAAAACCAGCCAAACACAGGCCTAAACAACACAGTACACAGGGCCAACCAAAAGGTGAAGCCCAAAACACACACACAACCAAACGCCAGAAACGGGAACACCCGCCGCCTTCAATCACGGTCCGACCAGACCTCGTCCACGGCCAAGCAGCGCCAGAGGATGTGCAACATCTCATCATGAAGAACGATCCGCACACAGCTGGAGAAGAGGAGGAAGTTCGCAGCGACCTGTGAACAATGCTGCCACAGAAGGCAGAGACAGTGAAAAGGTGGTGGTGCGAAGCACCCGAGTCGGTGATAAAATCAGATCTCGACGCACCCTCTCGAAATACCGTGGCAAAACGCTGTTTGGAAGCAGCTGCATGCCGGATCAGAGATGAAGGAGGATGATCGCCGCTGGGGGAAGGTGGTCATGACCAGAGTGGGAAAGGGAAACAGAGGTGAACGGAAACACACAGGCGAAAGCAAAAAAGAAAAACAGAAGAAGGAGAGCAAGAGGGAAAGACGGAGGAATAGGAGACAAATGAGCAACAAAGAAGGGAAAAGCAAGAGAAAAACAGAAGGAGGAAGGGGAAGAGGACGATCGACTCCAGCCGAAGCCAAAGTCGACGCCGGAGAAGATGGGTACAAGGAAATCCTCACCAAGACGGGAGGGAAAGATACTCTCACAGAAGGAGAGAGGTGCTCTCACAGAAGGAGAGAAATAGATTGACATATTTGGGTACTCTTCTAACATTGAACTGGATTGGATAGTTCTTGCTTCCCATTTTGAGTAAGAAAATAAATAAATGAAAAAGCAGAAAGAAACGAACCTTGTCTTCGCGCGTCTTTACACGTGTCATGCACGTGGTCCCTCACCAAAACGCTCTCGTCACAGCTAAAAATGCAAAACTGGAATCTTTCCTGTCGCTCTTCATTCCGTCTATAGCTTTCTCCCTCAAATATTTAATCCAACTTCTCCTCAATTCGCCTCAGAGGCAAAGATTCTCAGAATCTAGGGTTTTCTTTTCTTTTTTTCCTTTTGTAATTTGGGATATTTTTTTTTCTGAGATGGAAGGGGCGAGCAACGGAGGAATGTTGTACCACGAGGTACAAGAGTCGAAGCTCTGCGCGGTGCATTGCGTGAACACGGTCCTGCAGGGTCCGTTCTTCTCTGAATTCGATTTGGCGGCGCTCGCCTCCGATCTCGATCGGAAGGAGCGGCAGATGATGCTCGTCGAGGGCGGCTCCCACGCCGGTGATTTCCTCTCCGAGGAGTCACATAACGTCTCCTTGGACGGCGATTTCAGTATTCAGGTCAGGTCCCAATTCCAATCCCCAAATTTCGATTCTTTCTCCCTTATTTAAGCAAAGTTTCGATTTTTCTGTTTGGAAGTATCGGCATTGTTTTCATTTTTCACTATAACTTAAATGTGTATAATTAGGATCCCTTTTTACAGAGTTAGTCTGTGATTTTATCGTCCTGATTCAGTGATATATGAATCCTTATTGCATTTGGTTATTGGGTTTTGGAATTTAACATTTGAGCTAGTTGGAGGAAGAAAAAAAAGAAAAGAAATGTTTCGTTATATGATTATCTGTTTGTTAATAGTTCACTTTTGGGACTCGGTGTTTTGCAGAAAATGATGCTTTCCATATGGGTTTTCTTGTCTTGAGATTGATTAGGTGCTTCTTGAACCTTTAGATAATTATAAGAGGAGTGGTGTGGTAATTTTATTCTTTGCGTGCAAGAAATTCTGGAATTTCATGTTAACTGGCACCATTTTTAGTTGAGGTTGGTCTTGGCATGGCTTTCCGTGGGATGTATGCCTTGATCAATCGTTGATCAAGCAAAGCTTGTCACGTGCTTGTTTCTCACTTAAGATGATAGTAACAGTTGAGTATCAGTACCACGGGACTTGATCATTGATTACTCTGATTAGTTATTGGCTTCCATGTGTGTGCGTGCGGCCGCATGTACCAAAGGACCCGATCATTGATTAGTATGATTAGTTGGTTGCTTTTATGTGTGTGTGGCCACATGTTTTGTGGATTAGAATATCTAAGTTTGTCATATTTCGTGGTATTAACTATCCATGTTTGAGAGGAAATGATGACTCTGTATTATGCTAAGAGAAATGCTAAGGGGGCTCTCTCAAAAGTGGATTCTCCATGGATTCTCTGCCACCTCATAGTTTAACGTCATTCCCCGGCCAACATTATAACACATTGTGCCAAAAACATGAGGTGGCAGAGAGTCCATAGAGAGTCCCACTTTTGAGAGAGTCCCCTTAGCATTTCTTTTATGTTAATACGCCAAACCAGTATTTTAGCAAGAAGGTTCTAAAAGACGCTAGGCACTAGTTAGGTGGCGGGCTGGGGCCTAGCGCCTAGGCGGGCGCCTAGGTGGACTAGGCGGATTTAAGTAAATCCATTGTATTTCGTGTAAATAAGTATCTGTTTATACTTAAAATATATTTAATTTCATCATAAACTAGAAAATAGAATGAAATATATATTATGAAGTATTGGAACATAATGAAAACATGGGGAGCAAACATATAATGTGTGTTTATTTAAGTGTTCAATAAGTTTCTTACAATTTATTGGAAACAATAAAATGCAAAAGGAAAATTATCCATTTTCTATCTAAGTGAGTCGCAACCTGGGCAGGTGTTTAGGCGGGTCTGGGCTGGCTAGGCGGGTGCCTAGGTGGTCTAGGCGGGTGCCTTAGCAGGTGTAGGCGGGGATTTTTAGAACAGTGACTAACTTGGATGAAGGGATTCACACTTGATTATTCCCCTATGTATGTGTGCGTTTGTGCGCGCATGTGTGTGTGTAAAATGCATACGTATACATATGGGATGTTTTAAATGAGCGATAGAAGAATTTGCGAGCGTAGTTGTGTATGAATGGTGGTGATGTCATTACGATGCTTTGGTTAGTCAAACTGAATTATTCATTATTCTTTGCTTTTCAGATTTATTATTTCACTTTGCACAAAGAATTTAAGAGTACCAATACTACCTACACTTTGCTTTGCCAAGGCCTTTACTGTGTCTCCCAGTCACGAATCTCTGGTGGAAAATGTGCTTCCTCCAGGGGTATCTTTTTGTTTTCATTTTAGTTTATTTCATCAATGCAAGCTAGTAAGTGATGCTTTAGACTTCATGGTTACGCTTTTTGATACACCCATGGAGAGTACAACTTCCTCCAGTCTGAGCAGATTGTGGTTACCCTAATTGACGATAAATCTTGTGGATGTTTTGACGATGGAAATGCAAAATGAGCTATTAAATTAGGTTATTTTACCTGTACTATTTTATATATTATTACGTTGAACTAGATTTTCCTTCTGATTTCCTCATTTGCAAAATTGTAATTACCAAATTTGGAAATATTTTTAGTTCTGTAGCATTTTATTTTGCTGGTGTGATTCCCGAGTGAGTTGATATATTAGTAATTTAGCTGTGTACTGAATTTCCTATTCTTGTTTTGCTGCCGAATAAATCAGTCAGTGGTTATAAGTATGTAGTTGGTTCTTTTTTAATTATTTCACTTTTAAGCTTTGATGTAAGATCAGATTGCAGTTTCATTATTTTCGACCATGACTTTTGCTCCACAAGAGATTGTAGCATTTCCATAATTTGCAAACCGTTGAAGTTTTCATTTGCAGGTCCTACAAAAGGCTTTAGAGGTTTGGGATCTGCAGGTCATCCCCCTTGATTCTCCGGTCGCTGAGCCTGCCCAGATTGATCCTGAGCTTGCAAATGCATTTATCTGTCATTTGCAGGACCATTGGTTTTGTATCCGGAAAGTGAGTGGAGAGTGGTATAATTTCGACAGTCTTTATGCGGCACCGTTGCACCTCTCAAAGTTTTACCTTTCAGCCTATCTGGACACACTAAAAGGCTCCGGTTGGAGCATTTTCCTGGTGAGAGGAAACTTCCCAAAAGAGTGTCCCATCTCATCCTCTGAAGCTTCTAATGGTTATGGGCAGTGGCTTTCACCTGAAGATGCTGAGAGGATAACTAAATCCTGCAACTCCACAAATGCTGAACCTCAGGGAACAGATTCGAATCCACAATCTTCGGCACAAGTTCTATCAAATGAGGAAGCAGATGTGCTTTCAGAAATGGAAGATGAGGACTTGAAAGCTGCTATAGCTGCCAGTCTTTTGGATTCTACTCCATCCATTGCCCGTGCTCAAGCGAGAAACCCACAGATCAGCAGCAGAAACCCTCATGACAGCATCGACAACCCTCAGAACAACACCAGAAACCTTCAAGACATCACTGACCATCCTCAGAACAGCATTGGAAACCCTCAGGACAGCAACGACAACCCTCAGAACAACACCGACCTTCAAGACAGCACTGACAATCCTCAGAAGAGCATCGGAAACCCTCAGAACATTACCGGCAACCCTCAGATCAGTACTGGCAACCCTCAGAACGAAAGTTCAGGCAGCCAAGAGAAAATTGATTGAGAAAAGAAAAGTATACGTTTTCTTAGATTTTTTGTTTACTGGTTGAGGATCATTGATCTGTCAGGTTACACAGTTGACTTACAATCCTCGGCGCAAAGTCATCGCACTTTGCCGCATATACAACTCTGTTATACTTTCGTCAACCCAAATTGTATAAACTTGAAAAAATAACCTCCCAGTTTTTTCCGATGGATTACATATCTTTCATTTTATAAATGCTTCTTATAGGCTCAAGCCATTAGGGGTTAGTTTCTGTCGCATTTTCGCAAAGGTCTAGTTTCTTGCTTCATCTGTTGGGGGTACTCTTTGAAGGGGAGATTCTTGGCCGTTCTCGAGCGGTACATTCCTCTCTTTATACACCACTCTTCAGGTGACTAGAGACCTAGGAAGAGGGGAATGTATCGTCACTGCTTGTGACTAGAGATATAGGAAGAGGAGAATATATCGTTGGTTGTATGCACGAATTAAGGACAGGCCAATTACGTTTTTTATTTTTATTTTTAACAACCGATATTATAAAAATTGCATAAGAAAAAAAATAAAAGAACTTGAAAAACCCATCTGCTCCTCATCGCCTCTCGTCTGTTCGAAATTCTTCCCACCCAAAACTCATCTCACCCTCACCCGTTTACCCACCGCGGATCAACATCGGGTAGATAGATACACAAGTTAACGTTGTTAACTTGCTGTGATGTCATAGGACACTTGTCAACAGAAGAGAGCGGGCAGAGGATGATCAGAGGGGATTCGGGAACAGCAGATCCGGACTCGAAAAAGCCATGAGAAGACGCTTTTCAGCTGGAAGCTATGACTGTCTGACCACCACCACTCGCACCTTTTAACATTCATCCGTATATACACATACATAACATATATATATAAACATAAATAAACGTACGTGGAACCCATTACTTCTGGATCCTCTGAAAACTCAAAGCCAACATCTTTCTTTGTGTCTTGGATCTGAACTGGAATTCCAGGCTTTAAATTTTGGAAATGACTTCATCTGAAAGGTTGTTCAACAGGCAAAGAACACTTCATGAGATCCTTGGAGGAGGTCTTGGTAAGTCAGATTTGTTCATCACACCACTATTTTGATCAAAACTGTGATTAAATTGTAATCCAGTATCTTGGAGTTCTCAAAGTTAAGTATAAACTTTATGAATGTAAGTTGAATTTCACTTTGATTTATGTTCTCAAAGTTCATTCAGGTGTGTAGGGTTTATCACAAAAAGTCTCGGTGAAGTTTAAGAAGAGATGACAATCATCTTTCCAATGCGGGATAATTTACATTTGATCTATAATTCCTAACAAATTCTTGATCTGATTGAGATGTGATTTTGTGGTTTTTACAGTTGCAGATGTGATTCTGTGGAGGCAGAAAAATGTGACTTTGGGGATACTGCTAGTAACTTTATCTGCTTGGGTGGTGTTTGAGAAGTCTGGTTACACTCTGCTGTCACTTGGCTCAAGTGTTCTCCTCCTCCTCATGACCACTCTCTTTCTCTGGGCTAAATCCGCCGCCATTCTTAACCGGTAAACGAAAAAACCGTTGCTTCTTTTCCTGAATTGTAACAATTATGTGGTTAAATCAGTTGATTATTTCGTTACAAGAAAAACACATAACATCCTGGTATGTAGCATTTTTTTCCCTCGAGATGTTTCATGTTTTGCTGATTTTATCCGAACACTTTCTTAAATTTTGGAATAAATAGCATATGTTTATGTGTCAACATACAAAATGTGCTACAATCTTGCCACTCTCTACTTTGTGAACAGACCAGCTCCTCCCCTGCCTAAATTGCATTTATCAGAAGAAATGGTAAACGAAATGGCATCTTTCATCCGCATTCATGTAAACGCTTTGCTCTCGGCTTTCCAAGATATTTCTCTGGGAAAGGACTCAAGGTCGTTCTTCAAAGTAGCTGCATCCCTCTTGGTGATTTACCTTGTTGGTTGCTTGACTGATTTTCTTACTTTGAGCTACACCAGTAAGTTTAAAGTTTCATTTCCATTTGGATCGAAGACATCACCAGATTCACATGTTGTAAACTATATTCAGCTGATTTATGTTTTTGTTTCCCTTGTATGGCAGGTCTTGCGATCGTTCTAACAGTTCCAGCGCTCTACGAGAGGTGTGAAGATTACTTGGACAAATATGTCATGATGGGGTACCGGAAATTGCTGCAGTTGTACGTTCAACTAGATTATGAGTATGTAAACAGATTTCAACTCGAGGACTTGGAGAAGAAGAAACTAAGTTGATTTGTCTTCTCTCATTTAAAACCTTTTTTGAATTTCCTTTCGGGTTAAGGTCACGAGAGTGCTAAGGCGAAGCGTCTGAGTGTGGTTGAATCTTTTTTTCTTTTCGAAATTTTATATACCCCTTTTTCTTTTCTTCCCCAGATTTTTCATTTTGTTCCTTGCAAGACAATGTAGGTGTGAAGTTGCAAGGAGGTGGTGTTTGAGAGAGATTGCAGAAATGTCCTGTCACAGTACCATGAATTTTTGTAATCTAATGCTGAGTTTATACCAGAAGTTGAGTCTTACATATTTTCTGAGTTTCATTTCGACTCGTAAAAATTATTAAGGGCATACATAAATTTCTCTCAAAATATCTCAGACTTCCTTTTAGATGCGAGAAAACCCTTTGTCTGCTCCAATATTATGCCTTCGAATCGGAATCTAAGGTTGTGTAAGAGTCAGTCCGGATGCCACAGTGCAAACCAAGGTTCTAAAAGATGCTAGTCGGCTGGTGGGCAGAGGTCTAGCGACTAGGCGTCTAGGGGGGCCTAGGCATTTGTTTTAGTTTTAGTTAAATTTGTTATATAACATATAAATAAATGTCTACTTATACTTAAATAAAATGTTTATACTTAAATAAAATACATAATTGTATTATGTTACATAAATTGCAAAATAGAATGACATGAATTATAAAGTACTAGAACATTTTGAAAGCATGGGGAATAAGGGTATAATGAGTGTTCATCTACGTATCCAAGTCTCTTACAATTTATTGAAAAAATAAAATGCAAAACAAAAATTATCAATTTTTTGTCTAAGTGAAAGTCATGACCTAGGCGGGTGCTTATGCAGGTCTAGGCACTTTTTCTTATCTTTTAAACTCCTATTGATTAATTGTGGCGGTGGCGAGGTACTTAGCGCCTATGCGGTGTTAGACGGGGACTTTTAGAACACTGGTGCAAACTATGGCAGTGGAAATCGTCTTGCTTCTACTCACCATTTCCGCAACAACTTGTGATTGCTCATCTTCGTTATAAGGAGCAATGACCATTTTCTTCAAATTTTGAGCATGCTCGAGGATATACCTTGCAAACTCGATTTCATTTGACCCATGGGAATGCTCTATGGTTACCTCCTTAAGCTGATCTATGAAAGGAATGTTGGAAATTATATATTATAATTTGAAATATTGTAATATATAATTTTAATAATTGAATGAAAAATAGTGTTAACCAATTTCTTAGAAAGGTTATGTTGTTTAGGTGTATTCCCTTGATAAGTGATGTATACTTATATGAAAAGTGACATCTCTTTAATAAGAAGTACTTGGGTTCTATATAAACCCATGAAACCTTTATCATTATATATAGAAAATTAGAATTAATTTTACTCTTGAGAAATAGGGTTTCCCCACTTTGTTTCTCTCATGTTTCGTGTGTCAAATTCCGAGTCGTGTATTGAGAGTACGGAATATATGAAGTTCGCCAGAGTCCGAAGATTGAAGTGCTTTGACTTCGGATTATAGATTGTTGAATCCTGGGAGATGGACGCCTACCGAACTACAAGCACAAGAGTAGGGGCGAAATTCTATCTTTAGGACATTGCATTTATGCAAGCCTCAATCTCCAAGTTTGTCAGTTTTTCTAACTTTATCTCTGTTTATATTAATCTCATATATAATTGATGTTGTGAATTTCTTTATGATTATTATTATTGGAATTCTTTTATATTTCTCATATTTTCTAATATTGCTCCAACAAGGAAGGTTTTGCATTTTCCAGTAGTCCAAACCAAAGCCAGTTGACTGAAAATATACAAGAGGCAACAAGCATAAAAGCGAATTAATTTAAAACTACCAAAAATATAACTTGCAAAACTTATCTGCTGGCGATAAGTAACCAAATGACTATAGAAATTACCACAAGGAAAATCTGTGCGTCGTGTGCCTGAAACGAAAATCAATAGGCAACACGGACTCGAACTTACTGTTTTGGGAGTGAACAGGAACGGTCTAGGGGAAGTCTTTACGTACAAAATATTCAGATTAGGCATTCCCCTAAGAAGAGAGACCATTCCAGGAACAAGGTCATCATTCAAGTTTTCACAACGTATGCTCAAGTTACGCATATTATCAAATATCGGTGCTGGCACGGAACCTTCCTTGGACAGAGCCTGTAAGTTATTCAAGAAAAATTCTTAGAAAGAGGACCAGAACCTAAAACGCTTCTAAATTACATTAGCGAATTGCTTAATAAACAAATTCTAACCGACAATACCTCAATGGTGTTCTTATTTATAGTAAGAACTTTTGCCGAGCATATACTGCTAAGAATCCCAAATACCTTGTCAAACTTATTGTTCCGAGGATCGAAAATAAACATCTGAACTCTTTCCAAACTCTTGAAATTTCCCAGATTTTGGCTATACGTCAATTTGCCTTTCCATTTCAAATTTTTAAGACTTGGAGCAAAAATGTTCAAGGATTTGCTCCTTGTTGATGTAGAATAAATCCATTCTATATCTAAATTTTCAAGTTTCTCACCAGAAATATTAAGATGGCGGAGTTGACAAATAACGGAAACAGAAAAGGATTCCAAAGACGTACTTTCAATGGTGATACTTTGTATACCTTCTATAAAACTAAGATGTAACTCCTTAATGCATTTGCAGCAACATGTGATCCATTTGAAAACCCCCTCGTCTAACATTTTCACTCTTCTCAATTCCAAGTAATGAAGATTACTGGAAAAGGATAGAGATGGCGCATTAAAAATCTCCCGATCCAAGTCCACTGATAGGGAGCGCAAAGATGGAGCACGAAAGATGCAAGATGGCAACGGACGCACAATGTTCTCAAAATGAAGACCAATTGTCTCAAAATGAAGATCAAGCTCTTCAACGTTACACCTCACTGCATTCTGAATCCATGTGAGTACTCGAAATTGATCATCACAAAATTGATCACAATAAATATTGGGCGTACAGAATCTCCAGCTAATGCGCAAGCACTGCATCCGATTATCACCACGATAAATCAAGTATCTATCGAAAGAACTCAATAGCCTCGCATGATACTGGTTGGTTATACTCCAACTTCGACAAACGTCCACTACAGGAGCTGATAAATAGAATAGTCTGCATTTTCTGGACACTGCACCTACTCGAGTTATGTCATTGAAATCGAGGAAGGAAAGGATATGATGAGCAACATCAACTGGAAGATTACTAAATCTATTTACCCCAGTTTCAGAAGAAGCTCTTTGAGCTTGACAACTTGCAGATGCCTGGAGCGTATGCTTGTGCCCCGTCATAAGTGACTGTTGAAGGCTGTGGTCGGAGCTACTAGAGATACTCCTTTTCCTGCTACCAACTTTTGGAACAATTTATCATAACTACACACACGACTGTCAAAAGGGCGCTAAACGGAGGCCCTTGCGATATATGAATACCTAATTAAATCATCACAATCAACTAATTTCAGAAAGCCCTATTCGAAATCAACAAGACTAACAGATTTTCGAAAAGAAAAGTGTACAATTAGACAGAAATCCAAGTTTATATCCGAATTTTATGAAAGGAAAAAAAAAAAAAAAAAAAAAAAAAAAACACTTACAGGTGGTGGTGGCTGAAACAATTCTTCTTCGGTAATCAGGTCCCGCTTTTTGCAAAATTTGTTTTCACCTTGCGGTGCATTTCATAGGCACTCCCTAAACCCTAGATTATTATTTTTTAATTACAGACCATATTCTATACTAAAGTAAAATTTGTTGTAGTTAGTATTTATTTAGCAATGTGATTGTGTAAAGTAAAAGTAGGAATCCTAATAGGATTTGGAAATCAAATCCTTTATAATTATAACCTGTATTACTTGTCTGACAAGAAAAGCCCATCATAATTATTATAAATAAAGTCACTTAATTACATGATGGTGCCTCTCATCCCTAAGGTAGTTGACCCTCAGGACATGACTCAACTACGTTTCATTGCCCTCTGCAATGTCCTCTACAACAGTGACGGAGCCAGAATTTTACGTGAGGAGAGGCCTCACATAAATATTTAAAAAGTAAAATAAATAGATAGGATTTACAAGACAATATAATACATGCTGGAGTTGTGAGCTAATTAAATTTTTTGAGGCACTAAATGCTTTTTTTCATGTTGAAAGGAACCTTGCAATATCAAGTCAATATAGAGAGTAATTAATAAAAAAAATTAAAGAGGATTAAGAGAAATTAACCTTCCAATATCAAGTCAATTAAAAATGCTAGGGAGACCATGTTTAGACCATGGAGACCACATGATGTAGCAGTTGATGATTGAATTCATTTTTTAGTTATTTAAAAGAGTAATCCAACTATTAACCATTATATTATCATGTGGTCTCAAAATATGGCTAAGCAGATGAACTCTTTGGGAAAAAAAATGAGAAGAATGGATAGGGAATTTGGAGAACAAAATATATGAAAATATAAATTTTTTGTAAAATGTTAAAGAGAACAGAGACATTTACAAACTTCAATTTTGTTGTGGTGGTTGGGAATTTGGAGGACAAAATATATGAAATTTTAGGAAGGGGAAGAGGAAAAGCTAAGAGTTTATTATTCTTTTGGAAATGTAAAGAATATTGATTTGTTTATTAAATAGGATGTTAAATTTAGTTTTAGAATGAGTGCTGTTGGGATTGAAAAGAAAAAGATACCTCTTAGTTTAACTATTCATGAATAGATTTAAGAATTTTGTGTAAACTAAACCAAATACAATACTAAATTTATAAAAAGAGTATAATACTAAATTATTTATACATGCTGAAAGAGTGAGGTAGGCCTAAGCTTATGCCGGCCTTATGGTGTCTCGGCCTTTGTTCTACAAAATCGGGGGGAAAGTCCTTGTAAATCGACAATTCTACCAGAAATAAATGTTTAGCAGGGAGCCTTTTATAGATACCTGGTTAGTTAGCTGGAGCCTCACATGCTCCACATGTGACACCAATTCAAAGGCTCGTCACGTGGACACCAAATGTTCACTTAAAAAATACGCAGATGCTATGACACCTGGCTACACATACACCATTAAGATGTTGCAATCCTAGCCGTCTATTACATTTGATTTACAAACTTAAGCCTTCAAGCTAAGAACCTAGCAATTTGTATACACAGCTGCATCTTGACCTGGCATTCGCGTCTTCTCGTGTTCGTGTCATTTTCGTGACATATCTGATATCTTAATGGGTCATGTCGTGTAATACCCATTGAAATAAATAGGTAATATGACTGACCCAAAATGACCCAACATGTTCCCCGTTAAAGAAAATATATTTTAAATCAATAAATAATCAAATGAAAAACATAGTACTAAATTAGTATTCACATACCACATTGTCACATAAATATTACTTTAAAACATAAAACACATTTGTCTTTCAAGTATTACACACCCCAAAATTAGAGCCTAAAGAAAAAATATTAGTACATAAACCTTAGATTTAAATTCAACCGTTGATTGTCGCTTATCTTTACACTCCGTTTTTTTCTTTTTTTTGGAAAACATGATCTTTTAGCGGATGCAGAAAGATGAACGGTTCAAATCGTTAATATTATGTTCAGGATTTTTACGGTTAGTAAAAATATTTCTTGGAGTTTATAAAATCTCTAGAAACTTGTTTGGACCCAAAATTACACATCGGCCCGAGTAATCAAGGCCGTTGAGTGAGCACATCTCCACACCGTTGGATATCAAGAAGATAATTTTGTTATTGTTAAAGGATAATATTATGATTTTTTTTCATCATAATAATTATTTTTAATAATAAATTACCTTGATATTTTCTTGTACAAGATAAATGGGGATATGCTTTAAGGCATGGCATCAAATAATGAAGCATGAGGATGAAATTGAAGCATGCATGATGGGATTGAATTTCTTGAAATTGTTATTATCCAATTCAAGTTTGGTGATAATGATGATGATTAAATGTTATCATGCACGTGGCTTGGTACTGAACAGGATTGTCAAAGATGATGGAATAATGGTGAAATAGTGATTACCCTTGTCTTCAGGTTCTAGAACTCGAAGGCCAAGGCGTTTTCCTTCTTCGGTCGCAGTCGCAAGATCGAGAAGTCAGCAGCGCGCCCAACGCAACATCAACAAATTTTACTCACCGGCCGAGCTCGGTCGTCAAGTTGGCACGCCCCGCACACAACAGAATGACGTAGTTAGCTTATTAATTACTCGCTTGTACGCCACGTAGGCTTGATAGTTTTTAGGACCAACATTTAAGAAAAACTGAAAGAACTTCTCCACTGAATAAGACGTACTCCGCCGAAAAAAATGAACTTGGCTAGAAACAAAGGAACCAAATAATATGGAATTAGTATCTCACTCGTTAACTCATCCCCATATTGTGATTTATCACCTGGCTGAATATCAATTTTCTCGGCTTCACCAATCCGAGGGACTGCCAAAAGTCGTGACGATGTACTCATCATAAAAGCATGGAGGATGCGATCACGAGCATTTGCATATTTTTTTTCACGTTTGTCACATTTGTAAGATCATCTCCAACATTTGAGTTAAAACCTTAAATTAGAACTAACCCAATCATTTTCCAATGGTTTGGCCTAAAGTAAGTTTTGGATTAAAACCTGAAACTTGGGCAAATTTAACCCAGAATTTAGGTCAGGATTAAAAGGTTGGCCCACCAAAATTTAGGTCTTAAACTAACCTAATCATTCCAATGGTTGAGTCTAAAATAAGTTTCGGGTTAAAACTTAAAATTTAGACAATTTTAAATACATTAAATCCAACGGTTGAGATCAAATATGATCAAATCTAATGGTAAAAAAAAGATCTAACGACCCAAAATTAAATCCAACTGCTATAAAATAATTACAAAAATATATTTAAATCAAAATTCACCCAAAAACTCTATAAATACATGTTTCATGGGGTTGGTTTGGTGAGTTTTCAACTTTTCTCGAAATCTAAATATTTTTAGGTTAAAATGTTTATAAAAATAAATTATGATTATCTACATAAATTTTATTTTGATTAAAAGTTACCGAATTTTTTTTTCCTAAATCCATTGTTTAATAATTTCGACCTAAAATTTTAATCCAGAACCATTGGAGGACTGTTTCTAAGTTAGAAATTTTAGATTTTAACTCAAGGGTTGGAGATGATCCAAATGAATTATTATGAATTTTTTAATGTGCTTTTGTGTTTTATTTATTTATTTAATTGCTTTGTATTTTCAATGTGCTTTGGGAATTTTTATCTCACTCATGTAAGATTAAGTATTATGGCAATTGTAGTAACTAGGAAGATTGTTTTTAGTAGTTTACAATTATCAAACTAATTTTTTCTTAACGGGTGACCGATAACGATCCGATTAGTTATCGTGTTAACCCGAAATTAACCTGTTATTTTCGTGTCTTTTTCGCATCGTGTAAGAAATTGACAGGTCTAACAACAATCCTTATTCTGCAACAGAGTGTCCATAAACTCTGGCCGCTTTCCTTTCGTCCAACCTTCATATGTGTCCTAGTGGCGTTGAGGGCTCCTATTTGTATGACTAGTTGAATCAAGTGGTTGGTTCTTTACCCCCAGGTAATTTTGATAAGCTCTTGATGCTTCTTTGTTTTATATGGCGTCCTAGAAACTCTCTTTTATGGGATGACAGACTTGAAAACCCTGTATTGGGTAGTAAGTTGGCGGGCAACCATCTTGCGAACTTCCTTAATGCCTAGCCTGCGACTCATTTAAGGTTGTTGCGTGAGAGTCTATATTCATGTCTCATTTGAAGACCCAAAAAACACAATTTGAGAGTCCATTTGATTTGTTTGAACTTATACCTTTACACTGTAATGAAGCTAGTGTAGAGATTATATAAGTTTCACTTAGGGTTTTTAGTTGGAGAGAAGTGATGACTATGTTGACAATCACATAAGGGATTTAATAAAAATGTTATGGAAGTTAAATGTTCCTCAGAAAGTTAAATTGTTTGGTTTGGCTACTTATCAAACGCCTATAGATTAGGAAGAGGTTGGCCCGGTTCAACATTAATACCAGCAGTTGCTGTGCTTTTTGTGGTGTTACTGAGGAATGTTGGTGTGTAAGTGTATATGTTGGAATAGCATGAAAACAAAGTGTAAAAGTCAGTTTGAATTTGAGCCCTTGGATCACAATCCAAGTATGCAGCTAAGATGTAATCTTAGGATAAGTGATGGTTTATGCCATGTGTCATTACCTCATAGGGTAGATGAATGGAGGGTTAGATTTACATGATGTAATGAGGGAATATTCTCATTCCCTCTCAATCTCTGACGGTTACAAGTGCACAGTGTGTCCGTGAATGAAATTGAGTTGCACATTCTTCATCCTCAAGCTCTCTCTCTCTCTCTCTCTCTCTCTCTCTCTCTTTCTCTCTTGCATTGTCCAGATTTCTTAATGTCACATCCCGGGCTTGACTCCACCATAGCACGATATTGTCCGCTTTGGGCCCCGACTACGCCCTCACGGTTTTGTTTCTAGGAACTCACACGAGAACTTCCCAGTGGGTCACCCATCATGGGATTGCTCTCGTGTGCTACTCGCTTAACTTCAGAGTTCCTACGGAACCCAAAGCCAGTGAGCTCCCAAAATGCCTCGTGCTAGGTAGAGATGGGAATATACATATAAGGCTTACAGGATCCACACCCCTGGGCGATGCGAGATCTCACAATCCATCCCCCTTAGGGGCCCGACGTCGTCGTCGGCACACTTCCGGCCAGGGATTTGCTCTGATACCAAATTGTCACATTCCACGGGTCATTTTACCCATTCCAACCTTCCACCACATTCCACGGCCTTTTCCACTCTATTCAACATTTCTTAATTGCACAAGTAGAATACGACTTTTCTATCTTCTTATCACAATTGCACAATAATCTTAACGTTCACAATTTTCATACGCATAACATAATATCAACCCAATTTAAGATTAATTTGAGACTTTAATCAAACGCTCATCTTTGAAGTTATAACATGAAATATGATATTTTAAAATTTTTTCTTCTCCCATTCAATCATACGAACACAACCATTTCACAATCATCCATATCCATGATTTAAATGAAAGGCATTCTAACTACTATTTGAAGTAATAATGATGCATGTGAACTTCACACCAAATTTTCTAAGATTAAATAAAAATTAACCGAATCACTTATTCATCTTACTATCAACATTCATTGACAGAAACTCGGTTTCGGAATAAGTTAGCACAATACATGAGCTCAACACATCGATACCAACCAATAGCAATATCACATAAGCAACACAAGGCTTCGAACCAACAAGATCAAATGCTTGCGTAGCGTCCCGTCAAAGTTACACATTACGTTACCCAAAAGTCATTTCTATACTAAGGTAAAAGTACGAGGACCTAATACCTAAGCTCTGATACCATAAAATTGTCACGCCTCGATCCCGACATACGTCCAAGATCGACACGTGACATCACCAAATACCCGTATCTCAACATACCCCGCCTCCGGGATATGGCAATTCACAACTCGAGAAACGAATCACAAAGTAAATTTTTTCGTATACTTTATGGCTGCATCTAACCTCCTCGTTAGACTGCCTAGGTACCCTCAAAAGGGATCAAGCCATTAGTAGTTCAACATTTCACTACACTCGAACATTCATCACATAGACCACTAGGTCTCAACAAAATACCACAATTCAATTATGTAGTACCTCAAGGAACATTTAACAAAGCATAATAATAATCTCTAGTCATATCGTCATTCATCCACACATATGCATTCCAACACCATCCAATTATCACATCAATCAATAATGTCAATCACCATATCATCAATAACACATACAATTCATCGAAATGCAGGGCTAGAGCAACACAGTTTGGCCGAAGCCTACATCTCTGAATTTGTCTCAATTGAATCAAATGATGCGATTTCGGAGCACTCAACGAAATCCATCAACATGGGGTTCCGAACCTCTCAACGGAATCAAACTAAAATATGATCGTCCATCAAATGTACCAAGCAGAACCATATACATAGTTTAATATCATAGGCAGTGATCACCCAACGCGGATATACCAAGCATGATCACTCCTAAGCATACATGGCCATAAGGATCGCCCAACGCGGATTAACCAAGCGCGATCCATATATAGTATGGTCCCCCAATGCGGATTAACCAAGCAGGACCACTTGTGACCCCCCAATGCGGATTAACCAAGCAGGGTCAAAATAATTAGGTAGGTAGTGATCATCCAATGCAGATTAACCAAGCATGATCACCCTTAACAGTCCCCCAACGCGGATATACCAAGCAGGATTGTATTTGATAGCTCTAGGTAGTGATCACCCAATGCGGATTAACTAAGCATGATCACTCCTAGAATACGTATGGTCCCCCAACGTGGATATACCAAGCAGGACCATCCATGTGCCTCTGCTACATGGTGCAGTAACTTTAACACACAACCTATCCACATCTCAACCCCTATGAATTACTATGTAATCACCTACACCATCAACTTCTCAAGGTCATCACTAATATGTCACACAAGCATATAAGTGCTACAACATACTTCTAATCGGATTCTAGGATCACATCGTCATAAAAATAAACATACACATCATTCACATTACTAAAAAGATAATTTAACTCACATAAGTCACAACCATCATCAGTACCAAGTCAAATCATGCTAATAAACATATGTTTAGTGACGATCCAAAGGTCGGATCATCCATTCATATTTTGACCCAAAAAGGTATCGTAATGTACTAAGTCCAATCCATCAAATTACGTTATATGAATATCAATTATGAAATCACGGCATCTAATTGAACTTAAAGGACATCATCGGCCCACTGGCCAGGCCGCCCCGACTTGCCGGAAAATTCAACTATTTTTAAAAATTACTAAAAATTACAAAAATGTAGATCTCGAAGTGTAGAACAAACTTTATACCTGTGGCCAAGACCAATTTAGCCGGGAAAAGCTCCAATTTTACTCGAACCCGCCGGAAACCATATAAATGGGTGTCCTCAATACGTCACCTCCGATGCTCCGCCGCCCCTACCATTGTTTGGGCTTTGCTCCAGACCTCAAGGGTAGTCTAAGGGTGGTGGAGATGGAGGTAGTTTGCTTCGGATTTAGTTGGATTGGACACACCCTCACCGCACCCCACCGTGCGGTTTCTACCAATTTAAAGTCCAAATCCCTATATTTTTGGTATGTAATAAGAAGAGGAAGGGTCGTGGAACATTTTCTAGGTGGTTTTCCAACGTTATTCGCCGGAATTTAGCCGTAAAATGCACCAGATTCCTTGTAATCCTGCCGGGTCGGGTCGAAACTGAGACACGGGTCGAGAGCGATCCGGGTTTGTCTGCTTCACTCTCTCTCTCATTTCCCTCCCCGTCTCCCCTCTGATTGGGCTCACTCTCTTCTCTCTCTCCCTGATTGGGGAAACCCCTTTCATCTCCTGAAACTCCCCTTCTTCTCTTCTTCCTGCGAACTCGCAACTTTCTTTCTTTTCTTTTTTTTTCTTTCTTGCTGCCATCTGGCAGCCTTCCTCCTCTTTTATTTATTTATTTTTAATTTTTAATTTATTTTTTACATAGATTTATGCATGGTTGCCAACTATATAAATAATTCTTAAAAAAAAATCTTGAAATTAAAAATACGAAAATACTTAATTTAAATAGTGAAATCTGGGGACTCGAGCCTAGGATGTGGTGGGGGCCCAGGCCGGGATGTGACACTTAATTTCCAGTTTTCTTCATTTGATTGTTTGAATTCACATATAAGATAACAATCTGTGAAGTTTAACATGGCCAACTAATATTGGGCGTTTGGATCTATGAATGAGCTACCAAGAAACTCGAAATTGAGCTTGAGTTGTTTGTGATCTGAGTCTATCATGGCCGGGTCTGGTAGTAGCGAGTTGAAAGCACCAATCTTCAATGGTGACAACTATGAGTTTTGGAGTATAAAAATGAAAACCATTTTCAAGTCTCACGGGTTGTGGGATCTCGTTGTAAAAGGGTTCGAAAGCTCAGATTCGAAGAATGATGATGAATCTGATGGGGAGAAAAAGGAAAAGGAAAAGTCAAGCAGTGCTGGGAAGATGACTCTCACAGAGAGACTTATAAAGGAGGCAAAAGCTCTGGGACTGATTCAAGGGGCTGTCTCAGATGAGATATTTCCCAGAATTTCTCATGAAGAAACCTCAAAAAGCGCATGGGACATTCTGCAGCAAGAATATCATGGTGATAAACAAGTTAGAAGTGTTAAATTGCAAGGTCTTCGTAGGGAGTTTGAATATACAAGAATGAGGGATGATGAATCACTTTCTGTTTATCTTACAAAACTATTTGATCTAATAAATCAAATGCAGAGCTATGGAAAGGAATTATCTCGAGAGAGAATTGTTCAAAAGTTGTTAATTAGCTTGCCTTCAGCATATGATTCTAATTGTTCTGTCATTGAACATTCGAAGGATTTGGATGTGATTGAGGTGCAAGAAGTGGTAGCCTCCTTGAAAAGTTTTGAGTTAAGATTGGATAGGCATTCTGAGAATAAAACTGAGAGAACATTTTCTAGTCTTAGTGTGAATCCTAAACTAGTTAAGTTCACTGAAAATCAAAATGCTAAGCACCAGAAGAATTAGAAGGCAAAAGGTAAAAAGTGGGATAACAGATCCACTGATGGTGTTAGAAATCCTTGCAAGCATTGTGACAAGCTGCATTTTGGTGAATGTCGATTCAAAGGCAAGCCAAATTGTTACAACTGTGACAAGTTTGGTCACATTGCAAGGGATTGCAACAGCAAGAAACTAGCGTAACAACTCAGTTATGCCAATCAGGTTGAATATACACCAACTATGTTTTATGCTAGTAATAAAGTTAATGTTAGTGTAAAGGTCTTGAGGATGTATGGTATGTGGATAGTGGGTGTAGCAATCATATGACAGGTAGAGAGGATTTGTTTGTTGACATTGATAAGAATGTGACGACAAAAGTGGAAATGGGAACTGGACAGCTTGTGGAGGTAACTGGCAATAGCAACCTTGTAGTTGAAACCAAAATAGGCAAGAGATACATCAAAGAGGTAATGCTGGTGCTTGGATTGAAAAAGAACTTGCTTAGTGTGGGTCAAATGATGGAACATTGCTATTTCTTGATATTTGGAGACAATAAGGCTGAGATATATGATGACAGTTCCTTCACAAACATGGTTGCAAGGGTGCCAATGAGGGGAAATAGAAGTTTTCCAATGAAGTTGCAGTATGGTATTCACATTGCTTTTAAGTCAAATGTATGTCAATCTACCCTTATGTGGCACAAAAGATTGGGACATCTGAATATGAGCAGCTTAAAGTTGCTGCAAAAACAAGAAATGGTGGTTGGATTACCAGAAATCAAAACAGTCAAAAGAGTTTGTAAAGGCTGTGTTCTTGGGAAGTAATGCAGAGAAGCATTTCCAAGGGAAACAACTACTAGAGCATCAACTCCTCTAGAACTTATACATAGTGACATCTGTGGTCCAATGTAGACAACTACAAAGGCTGGGAATCGATATTTTCTCACCTTTATAGATGACTGCACAAGAATATGCTAGGTTTACTTCTTAAGACACAAGTCTGAGGTACTTAATGTATTTAAAAGATTCAAAGCCACTGTGGAATTGCAGAGTGGTTACAAACTGAAGAAGCTTAAAAGTGACAGAGGGGGATAATATACTTCAGTGGAGTTTAACAAGTTCTATGAAGATGTAGGCATGGAGAGACAACTCACCACTCCATACACACCACATCAAAATGGTGTGGCAGAGAGAAAGAACAAGACCATTGTGGAAATGGCCAGGTTCTTATGCTGGAGAAGAAGATCCCATTTGAATTTTGGGTTGAGGCAGTCAATACCTCTAGGGGTGGGCAAACGGGTCCTGGACCCGCGGGTCGGGGCGGGTACATGCGGTTCGGGGCGGGTCCAAAAATTTGAAACACAAAACGGGGCGGGGCGGGTCTACGAAATTAGCGGGGCGGGGCGGGTCCAAAAATAAGAAGGAACTGGCCCCCGGCTCGGCCTGTTTGTAGCATGAGATAATGTATTGTGGATTAAATGGCCTTCGACTTACAAGGTAGCCCACCAAATTGGACCAGTTTGGAAGGCCTTCAAGAATGTCTCTGGAACCATCAGATCATCCCAGTTCAACATACACGAGTTCATACTTTCCACTGTCCATCTCCCTACAAAAATGGCAGCCAAATTGGGTTTTTTCAAGTGCAATTTCCAAGAGAAGACAGAGCGCTTGCTGTCCGTGGGCTACTCCGAGCTCGGCTTCATCTACATCGAGGAGCAAGAGCCATTGGGGTCTCCTTGCTGCTGCACTTTCCAATCAGTTTTCGACCGAAGCGTCTGCTGGTGCTGAACCATGCAACGTGTCTCGAGTCGGGCAGTTCAGATCCACGAAAGATCGTCTTTGCGGGGAAGATGGGTCTGGCGCTGATGATCGTCTCGCTGCTCATCTTCCTCAAAGAGCCGTTCAAGCAGCTTAGCCGCTACTCCGTCTGGGCAATTCTTACCGTTGTGGTGGTGTTTGAGTTCAGCATAGGTAAATTGATGTGTGTATTTGGGTCAATTCTCTTCGTTTTCGCGTTTATTTAGCAATTTTGTCATCTGGGTCTTCGTCAAATTCGATTGCATGTGTGAGTTCACACTTGAGACTTGAGAGCTTGCGTCGAGTTCTGATTTGTCGTCTTTTCCTCTCCCAGACGACTAAGGAAGACAGCTTGAATGGTCTGAGCTTGCGGAGGAAACGGACTCGACGAGTGAGGAAGACGACTTGAACGACGTCGTCCCTTTCTGTGATGACGAAAAAGAAAAAAAAATGTAACAGGAACCGTGGACCCGCCCCAAACCGGCCCGTTTGAAACGGGCCGGGTTAGGTCCGGTTCTAAAACTCTAAAGCTCTCTACCCGGCCCGGCCCGTTACATTTTAAAACGGGTAGGTCCGATTCCTTCAAATTTGGGCCCGGCCAGGCCCGTGCCCAGCCCTAAATACCTCTGTTTATATTCTGAATAGATGTCCAATTAAAGCCTTAAATAAGAAAATACCTTTTGAAGCATATAGTGGGAGGGAACTAGGGATTAAACATCTAAAAGTGTTTGGTTCATTGTGTTACTCCCATGTACCAACTCAACAGAGACATAAACTGGACGTAGCAAGTACAAGGTGTATTTTCTTGGGGTATGGTAGCTGTGAGAAAGGGTATATACTGTATAACATTGAGACTAGGAAAGTAATTGTTTCCAGGGATGTTGTATTCAATGAAGATGCATGTTAGGACTGGAATGCACAGAAGGAATGGAGTGTGAGTATTCAAATTTTTGAAGTGACAGAAGGAGAACAAGGCTATGAAGGGAGTTCTTGTGATTCTGAAGCACAATGTGTGGCAAGTGAAGACTATGAGATGCCAAGTTCAAGCACTGAGATCTTTGATCAAGGATGGATGACAGGTCCACAGGATATTGATCACATTCCTCTCAAGTACAAAAACATTGTAGAAGTGTATGAGAAATGCAATTTGTGCATTATTGAGCCTGAAAACTTTGATGAAGCTGCCAATGATGAATCATGGCAAAAGGTTATAGAAAATGAAATTGCCATGATTGAGAAGAACAACACTTGGGAATTGGTTGATAGGCCATTTGATAAACCAGTCACTGGAGTCAACTGGGTCCATAAGACTATATTGAATCTAGATGGATCTGTGCAGAAAAACAAAGCAAGGTTGGTGGCAAAGGGTTACCCTCAGAAGCCTGGAGTAGACTTCAATGAAACTTTTGCCCATGTGGCAAGTTTTGACACTATTAGAACTCTGGTGGCACTTGCTGCACATAAAGGTTGGAAACTGTTTCAATTGGATGTAAAATCAACATTTCTAAATTGAGTATTAAATGAAGATGTGTATGTAGACCAACCATCTGGTTTTGTGATATAAGGCAAAGAAGACAAAATGTATAGACTCAAGAAATCTTTATATGGTCTGAAGCAAGTTCCAAGAGCTTATGAAGAGATAAACTCTTATTTCACTAAGGCTGGTTTTCACAGAAGTCCTAGTGAAGCAACATTGTATACCAGAAACTTGGTTTTGGAGTATTGCAGACAGAAACTTGCATTTTCTTGCACTAGAATAAATATGCAAAGACTTTGCTACAAAAGTTTGGGCTCAGGGATTGTAAATCTGTTGCAACACCTTTAGCTGTGAATGAAAGACTTACAAAGGTTGATGAAAGTGAGTTAGCATATGAAACTTTGTATAGGCAAATGGTTGGAAGTTTGCTATATTTAACAACAACTAGGCCAGACATTATGTTTGCAGCAAGCTTGTTGGCTAGGTTCATGCACAATCCTACCAAGAAGCATATGTGAACAGCTAAAAGAGTCCTGAGATACATACAAGGCACATTGAACTATGGTATAGCCTATGAGAAAGGAAAATGGGTTGTGTTGATTGGCTATTGTGATAGTGACTGGAGTGGAAGTGGGGATGATATAAGAAGTACATCTGGCTATGCTTTTAATCTTGGATCGGGTGTGTTTTCTTGGGCTTCAATCAAGCAAAACAGTGTAGCTCTCTCAACTACAGAGGCAGAATACATTAGTGTAGCTGAAGCAACTGCACAAGCTATTTGGCTGAGGTTTGTCCTTTCTGATTTTGGTGAAGAGCAAGTGGAACCAACTCAGTTGTTGTGCGATAACACTTCAGTTATTGCCATAACAAAGAATCCAGTCCATCACCATAAAACCAGACATATAAATCGAAGATTTCACTTCATTCGAGATGTTCTACAAGATGGTGAGATTGATATGCTATATTGTAAGACTGGAGAACAAATTGCAGATATCTTCACCAAAGCCTTAGAAAGGGATCGATTTGAATGCTTGAGGAAAACTCTAGGAGTGATTTCAGCACAACACTTAGAAGGGAGTGTTGGTGCGTGAGTGTATATGCTGAAATAGCATGAAAACAAAGTGTAAAAGTCAGTTTGATTTGAGCTCTTGGATCACAGTCCAAGTGTGCAGCTAAGATGTAATCTTAGGATAAGTGATGGTTTATGTCATGTGTCATTACCTCCTAGGGTAGATGAATGGAGGGCTAGATTTACATGATGTAATGAGGGAATATTCTCATTCCCTCTCAATCTCTAACGGTTACAAGTGCACAATGTGTGCGTGAATGAAATTGAGTTGCACATTCTTCATCCTCAAGCTCTCTCTCTCTCTCTCTCTCTCTCTCTCTCTCTCTCTCTCTCTCTCTCTCTCTCTCTCTCTCTCTCTCTAACAAGGAAGACAAAAATCATCTGTTTTTACATTGTAATTTTGCTAAGTCAGTCTTGAAGCTTACTCTTGACATGACGACAGGGGTTGTTACGCATGATTTGGATTTACTAAAATGGCCAAGTCAATTACCACATATTGATGACAATGATCTTTCTTTGTGCAGTAAAGCTATCTTAATTTGCTGGCAGATTTGGAATGATAGAAACAATTTAATTTTTAGAAATGGTAAAGTTCATCCTGCTAAGGTTCCAATCTTGCAGGCTCTTACTGGAAAAGACTATTGACTAGCAAATACTAAGGAAAAACTTGTGAATCATAATGCTAAGCAGGATATCATCAAATGGAAGCCGTCAGATTTGGGTTTTCTCAAAATTAATTTTGATGGTTTTGTACATGGTGAGAAAGCAGCGGCTAGTTTTGTCATCAGATATGAATGGGGGTCACCCTATCGCTGCAGGGATAAGGAATATTGATCATAACACCATTTCAGTGGGTGAGGCCGTTGCACTGCGGGATGCTAAAGTTTGCACAACTATGAGGTTACAAGCATATTAATGTCGAAGGGGACTCAAAGCTAGTTACTGATGTAGCTCAGAGGAAATGTCATGTCCCATGGAGACTGAAACCTATTTAGATGACATTGTGTGGCTTGCCAACACCTTTAATACTATCCCTTGGAAACATGTTTTTAGAGAGGCTAACTTTCTTGCGGACGTTGTTACAAGCTATAGCTTCCAAAGTCGTCCTATTTGGGATCGTTCCTTGCCTTCAAGTTGGAATGCATTTTTATTTGATTGTAATGGAACTGGTTGTACCCGTACATTCTCTTTCTAATGTATTATCTTTTTGAGCAAAAAAAAAAACATAAATGTATTGGGATTCATAAATTACAAAACAGAATAACATATAAATTACAAAGTACTAGCTAGCTAAAACATATTGAAAACATGAGGAACAAACATATAATAAGTGTTTATCTAAATATCCAACAAGTCTCTTACAATTCATTGAAAAAAAAAAATGTAAATGGAAGTTATCTATTTTCTGTCAAGGTGAAAGTCACGACTTAGATGGGTGCCCAGGCCGGTCTAAACGCCTTTTCTTATCTTTCAAACGCTAGAGATTAATCATGGTTGTGGCCAATACCAGGGACTTTTAGAACACTGGTGCAAACTATAGTAGTGGAAGTCGTCTTGCTTCTACTCACCATTTCTGCAACAACTTTTGATTGCACATCTTCATTATGAAGAGCAATGACCATTTTCTTCAGATTTTGAGCATGCTCGAGGATATACCTTGCAAACTCAATTTCATTTGACCCATGGGAATGCTCTATGGTTACCTCCTTAAGCTGACCAACGAAAGAAAGGTTTTGCATTTTCCAGTAGTCCAAACCAAAGCCAGCTGACTGAAAATATACAAGAGGCAACAAGCATACAAGCGAATTAATTCAAAACTAACAAAAATATAACTTACAGAGCCTATCTGCTGATGGTAAGTCGAAATTACCACAAGAAAAATATGTGCGTGAAAGGAAGATCAATAGGCAACACCACCACGGACTAGAACTTACTGTTTTGGGATTGTGTAACGGTATAGGGGTAGTCTTTACGTACAAAATATTCAGATTAGGCATTGCCCGAAGAAGAGAGACCATACCAGGAACAAGGTCATCATTCAAGTTTTCACAATATATACTCAAGTTACGCATATTATCAAATACCAGTGTTGGCACGGAACCTTCCTTGGACAGAGCCTGTAAGTTATTCAAGAAAATTTCTTAGAAAGTGGACAAGAACCTAAAAGGCTTCTAAATTAGCAAATCTCTTAAAAACAAATTCCAAACCAATATACCTCAATGGTGTTCTTACTTATAGTAAGAACTTTTGCCGAGCATATACTGCGAAGAACTCCAAATACCTTGTCAAACTCATTGATCCGAGGATTGGAAATAAACATCTGAACTCTTTCCAAACTCTTGAAATTTCCCAGATTTTGGCTATACGTCAATTTGCCTTTCCATTTCAAATTTTTAAGACTTGGAGCAAAAATGTTCAAGGAATTGCTGCTTGTTGATGTCGAACTAATCCATTCTATATCTAAATTTTCAAGTTTCTCACCAGAAATATTAAGATGGCGGAGTTGACAAATAACGGAAAAAGAAAAGGATTCCAAAGACGTACTTTCAATGGTGATACTTTGTATACCTTCTATAAAACTAAGATGTAACTCCTTAATGCATTTGCAGCAACATGTGATCCATTTGAAAACCCCCTCGTCTAACATTTTCACTCTTCTCAATTCCAAGTAATGAAGATTACTGGAAAAGGATAGAGACGGTGCATTAAAAATCTTCCAATTCAAGTCCACTGATAGAGAACGCAAAGATTGAGCATGAAAGATACAGGATGGCAACGGAGGCACATTGTTCACAAAATGAAGATCAAGCTCTTCCACATTACGCCTCACTGCATTCTGAATCCACGTGAGTACTCGAAAATGAACATCACTAAAATGATCACCACAAAGATTCTTCTCTGGGTTGGTTGGACAGAATCTCCAGCTAATGCGCAAGCACTGCATCCGATTATCACCGCGATAAATCAAGTATCTATCAAAAGAACTCAACACCCTCGCATAATACTGGTTGGTTATTCTTTGTGGGCACCAACATAAACGAAAATCCACTACTGGAGCTGGTAAACGAAAATCCACTACTGGAGCTGATAAGTAAAATTTTCTGCATATTTTGGACACTGCACCCACTCGAGTTATGCCTTTGAAATCGAGGAAGGACAAAATATGATGAGCAACAGCAACTGGAAGATTACTAAATCTGTTTACCCCAGTTTCAGAAAAAGCTCTTTGAGCTTCACAACTTGCAGATGCCTGGAGCTTATGCTGAGGGGCCGTCATAATTACTGTTGAAGGCGGTGGTCGTCGGAGCTGCTAGAGATATTACTTTTCATGCAAACCAACTTTTGCAACAATTGATCACAACTATACACACGCGACTGTCACAAGGGCTAAACAGGAGGCCTTTGCGAAATATGAATGCCTAATTAAATTATCACAATCAACTTATTTCAGAAAGCCCTATTCGAAATCAACGAGACTAACAGATTTCGAAAAGAAAAGTGTAAAATTAGACAGAAATCCAAGTTTAATCCGAGTTTTATGGGAAAAAAAAAACACTTACAGGTGGTGGTGCCTGAAACAATTCTTCTTCGGCAATCAGGTCCCGCTTTTTGCAAAATATGTTTTCACGTCGCGGTGCTTTTCATAGGCACTCCCTAAACCCTAGAGTAGTACTAACTTGAGATACACGGCACTACCTCCTAAATTATGATTTTTTAATTACAAACCATATTCTATACTAAATTAAAGTTTGTTGTAATTAGTATTTATTTAGCAATGTGATTGTGTAAACTAAAAATAGAATCCCAATAGGATTTGGAAATCAAATCCTTTATGACTTGTACTACTTGTATGACAAGAAAAGCCCATCATAATTATTATAAGTCACTTAATTACACGATGGTGCCTCTCATACCCAAGGTAGTTGACCCTCAGGACATGACTCAACTACGTTCGATTGCCCTCTGCAATGTCCTTCACAAAATCGGGGAGAAAGTTCTTGTAAATCGACAATTCTGCCAGATAACTCTTTGATCGCTTCTGAAGTTGGTCATTTTCAGCGTGGAAAGAACGGGTATTTGGCCTTGAAATTTGATATGAGCAAGGCATAGTATCGGGTGGAATAGAGCTTTCTAGAGCCAATGCTGATAAAGCTTGGGTTTGCAGCAGATTAATTGGATGGGGATGGTTATGAATTGTGTGCGCTCAGTTTCTTGTTCATTCCTTGTTAATAGTTAATAGTGAGGTTACAGGTTGCCTATCCCAGATATAGAAGTTGATGATTAGATTATTACTTTGCATATCTTATTGTAAATCAAGGTTGGCGAATTATTCTAAACCCTGATTGCCCGGCCTCCCGTTGGATTATTACTTAAGCGTTGATAAATGTGCTAATTTCCTATTGTTGATTTGGTTTGCAAATTTTATTTACAAATTTAGTCTCCCTATAATTACCTATTTTTTATTGGCTCGCAGAATTCCTTAATGCCCAGCCTGCGACTCAATTTCCTTCTATACTTCTGTTTGGACCCAAAATGACATTTTGAGGGCCGAGCTCAGAAATATTCTCGGCCCAATGTTGTTTAGAATAGTGTCATGGGCCGGCCTAGTCAGGGTTGGCCGAGTCCTGATATGAGAAAGATTACTTTGGATAAAGACGAAGAAGTTGAATCCTTATACAACGGGGAGTCTCAAGGTTGGAAGTAAGAATGAATCTAGTTCATTATAGGGCTTGGTACAGATGCCTATTGGAACTAGGATTGGCCGAATCATAATCAGATTGGGATAAAGGGTTCTAGTTTGAGTACATCTCTGATTCGGCCAAGAGTTTTTTAGCCACTATAAATACAAGAGGTCGTGCGACATTCTAAGGATCTCCAACTCAACACACAAATCTGCCATGCGCAAACCCTCTCAACCTTGAGATTTTTTTATTTTCTTTTTCGCCAACACATCTTCAGTTTGGATAAACAACACTGTGGAGGCAACCGGTAAACACCTTCAGTTGGATAAACAACACTGTTGTCGTAGAACCAACCGACCGCGGAACACCTCCAGTTTGGATAAACAGCACTGTGTCGAGGCCGACTGGTTATCTATCCAAGTCTCGGTCGAGAAGGATTTTCGAATCCTTATTGGCAGAGGTCATCTCACCAGCCTTCTCGGCGAAGTGAGGTGTTACAGCTTACTATATTCGGCACATTGAAAGCCGAATTTGATATTGAACTTCGCAGAACTAGCAGCCTTGTCTTCGGGCTCTAGAACCCAAAGGCCGAGGCGTGTTCCTTCCTCGGCCGCAGTCGCAAGATTCAGAAGTTAGTAGCGCGCTCAACACATCCACATATTTTACTCACCGGCCGAGCTCGGCCGTCGAGTTGGCACGCCCCGCATTCAACTGAAGGACGTAGTTAGCTTATCAATTACTCGGCCTGTGCGCCACGTAGGTTTGGTAGTTTTTAGGGTCAACATTTTGGCACTCCCAGTGGGACCCAGTGCTAAAACTACGAAGTTCATATGATATATCAAGATTCTGATTCGGCTCCACGTAGCCGATTGTATGAGGAAAAAGTTCTTTCTGGCCAAAGAGAGATGCAAAAGTCATTTGCTCACATGTCGAGAATAAAAGCTCCTGTTACCCTCCAAGAGCAATGGGTAAATGAAGACAGGACTCGATTTAATGCGTGGCTAGATCGAGAACATTTTCCTTATGTTTTCGACTACAAATCAATTCCATTTGATGAATGGTTGGTTGAAAAGACCAGGGGGCAATTTTTCGCTCCGGTCACAACCAACATTCGGCCTAAGAAGATTGTCGAGATGGCCGAAGAAACACCTAGGCCACCTGTTGTCTCGGTCGATATTGAAAGTGTGGTAGGCCTAGAAGAAAAAGTTCAAGTCTTTGAGCCAGAAATTGACTTGGAAAATGGTTCGTCAGAGGAATGTTCCAATGACGAACAAGACCAATTCACGGTTTTAGACGCCGAAACCACGCTAATCGATATGATTATTGGCGATAAAGCCGATATAAAGAAATCTCATTCGGCTAAGTTGTTCGAGTTAAAAGCCGAAATTGGTGAAATTATTATGCCAGGGGGCATAATAATTGTTCAACACATTCGGCGGTCGAAAATGAAAAATATGTCTCAAAGTCAGAAATATTTGGAGAAAATTCTTTATTCGGCTTAGAGCGAAATCAAATTGAAAATTTTAATATTAAAACATCTTGGCTTGGAATAAAGCATCGTTGGCCTCCTCCCAACTATGGTTCGGCCACTTTTCTTTCCATTTGCTAAATTATTTTCTTAACCATTCGGTCTCTTGACCGATACTTAAAAAATAGGGGGGCAATGAGCATTGAACCCTTGTACAAAAAAAAAAAACAGAAAAAAAGAAAAAGAGAACAAATTTTTTTTTAACCATTCGGCTTCTTGGCCGATGCGTAAGAAAATAAAGGGGGGCGTAATAATCGGCAATCTTTATCAACTTGCCAATTGTTGACTTTGATTGGTGATAGGCCGAGCTGCCATTTTTTCTCGACCTCGGCCTCACATTTTTCTCGACCTCCAATTGTTGACTTTGATTGGTGATAGGTCGAGCTGCCATTTTTCCTCGACCAAGATTTTTTCTCGGCCTCTTACCTAATTCTTAACCTATATCACACATGCCGAGCTCGGCGAGCTGGTGCTCTCCTACCCCGGTGGGCGAGAGTCTTCGAGACTTCGACCCCATTTGGTTTTTCTCAGCCCATTTGGTTTTTCTCGGCCAGCTCGTCCAGGGTGTTAGGTTGTGGAGTGGATTCACTCGACCATACATTTCTTCGACTGCGCTAATTTCCTTAACCATTCGGCTTATGGGCCGAAGCTCAAGGAAACTGGGGGGCAATGTTTGGACCCAAAATGACATTTTGGGGGCCGAGCTCAGAAATATTCTCGGCCCAATGTTGTTTAGAATAGTGTCATGGGCCGGCCTTGTCAGGGTTGGCCGAGTCCTGATATGAGAAAGATTACTTTGGATAAAGACGAAGAAGTTGAATCCTTATACAACGGGGAGTCTCAAGGTTGGAAGTAAGAATGAATCTAGTTCATTATAGGGCTTGGTACAGATGCCTATTGGAACTAGGATTGGCCGAATCATAATCAGATTGGGATAAAGAGTTCTAGTTTGAGTACATCTCTGATTCGGCCAAGAGTTTTTTAGCCACTATAAATACAAGAGGTCGTGCGACATTCTAAGGATCTCCAACTCAACAAACAAATTTGCCCTGCGCAAACCCTCTCAACCTTGAGATTTTTTTATTTTCTTTTTCGCCAACACATCTTCAGTTTGGATAAACAGCACTGTGGAGGCAACCGGTAAACACCTTCAGTTTGGATAAACAGCACTGTTGTCGTAGAACCAACCGACCGCGGAACACCTTCAGTTTGGATAAACAGCACTGTGTCGAGGCCGACTGGTTATCTATCCAAGTCTCGGTCGAGAAGGATTTTCGAATCCTTATTGGCAGAGGTCATCTCACCAGCCTTCTCGGCGAAGTGAGGTGTTACAGCTTACTATATTTGGCACATTGAAAGCCGAATTTGATATTGAACTTTGTAGAACTAGCAACCTTGTCTTCAGGCTCTAGAATCCAAAGACCGAGGCGTGTTCCTTCCTCGGCCGCAGTCGCAAGATTCAGAAGTCAGCAGCGCGCTCAACACATCCACATATTTTACTCACCGGCCGAGCATGGCCGTCGAGTTGGCACGCCCCTCATTCAACTGAAGGACGTAGTTAGCTTATCAATTACTCGGCATGCGCTAGGCTTGGTAGTTTTTACGGTCAACAACTTCCAACACAAATAAATGCAATTACCATTAAGTTTTAATTAAAAAACGATTAAATACGTCACAAACAAATAAAAATATAACACTAAAAGGTGACATTAGGGTTTTACATATCCATTGTTTTGTCGCTGCAGCCAGAGTAGAAGGCTAAAGCATGGACCTTTTTTCTTTTGTTATTGTTCTGTTATTTAGGATTATAATGTAGCACATCTTAAATTTGACCATTAGCTGCCAAAGTAGAAGGCTACGCATGGAACTTTAATTCCTTTTTTTTTTCAGTTCTTGTTTTTTTTGTATTTTTCATTATATTAAGAGGAGCGGTCATCTTCCATAATTTCATTGCCTTTTCTTTTTTTAGCAAACTTCATTAAGCCACAAATTGTAGGAATTACAGTGATGGGAATATAACTAAAATTATTTAAAGTACTAAAATTATAGTAAAATTCAAGTTGTATGTCTTTTTATTTATATTTCACTAAAAGGAGCAGCACTAATATGACCGATATGTTCTTTGCACCTTCTAAAATCATCATACTTTTTCCCCTCACAAAACTTTGGTGGAGGCAGCTGCCACCAGTGGGCCTTAGCTGCCTCCGTCCATGACGGAGAAGTTTCAAAAACTATTACAATATTTTGGGGAGATAACAGTTTCGAACCTAAGACGTATGAGTAAAAACTCATCACCCTATCCACTAAGATATTGGATCACAGGCACCTTGTTTTCTTAGATCCCAGAAAACCCTTTGTTTGCTTAAAAATATAATCCTGAATCGCTAACTAAGATCTCTGAGTCACTGTTGACCCTAAAAACTACCAAGCCTACGTGGCGCGCAGGCCGAATAATCTATGAGCTAACTACGTCCTTCGGTTGAATGCAGGGCGTGCCAACTCGACGGCCGAGCTCGGTCGGTGAGTAAAATGTTGATGTTGCGTTGTGTGCGCGGCTGACTTCTCGATCTTGCGACTGCGGCCGAGGAAGGAACACGCCTCGGCCTTTGGGTTCTAGAGCCTGAAGACAAGGCTGCTAGTTCTGCGAAGTTCAATATCAAATTCGGCTTTCAATGTGCCGAATGTAGTAACCTGTAACACCTCACTTCGTCGAAAAGGCTGATGAGATGACCTCTGCCAATAAGGATTCGAAAATCCTTCTCGGCCGAGACTTGGATAGATAACCAGTCAGCCCCGACGCAGTGCTGTTTATCCAAACTGAAGGTGCTTCGCGGTCGGCTGATTCTACGGCAACAGTGCTGTTTATCCAAACTGAAGATGTTTACCGGTTGCCTCCACAGTTCTGTTTATCTAAACTGAAGATGTGTTGGCGAAAAAGAAAATAAAAATCTCAAAGTTGAGAGGTTTCGCGTAGAGCTAGGGTTTGCGCAGGGCAATGTTGAGTTGGAGGTCTCTCTTCGATGCACAATGCCTCTGTATTTATAATGCTGCTCTTGCTGATGGCCAAGCCGTAAATCTTTGAGTTTCCTGATGTATCACGGCTACTAAAAAATAATCTATGAGTCTCCTGATGCATCACGACTACCAAACTGAAGCAATCCCTGAGTCTTCTTACGCCACAAATCTCTCAATATTTAAATGCACCATATCTGACCAAACAGTGATGGCTTTATCCTATCATCATGTGATTAATGGTCAATAAATTACCACGTCACTACCTTCTGATAATTAGCTCTTCCACCATGTCCATAGGCTGAAGCCTACCCCTTTTCTATCTAGATTTAATCATCCTAATCACATCACATCATCATCTCACAATTTGACCTTTATCCCATGCATGGATTATTTGCATGAAATTAATCCAGCACACTTTGCCTCCTACTCCAACTAAAATTTCTCTTTTCCCACCACATTGGTCCAGGTGCAACTATGCATGCAAAGTTTCATGGGATAAAACTCCAACAATCACATTCACGTGGCCTTATCCAAAACCATATACCATTTGGCACCATATTTATCTGCTGCTTAAGAAAAAGATGCTAAGATAATTCATATTAAAAGATAATTATTATGACAAAAATCATAATATTATCCTTTTAATAAAATTATATTCACTTCTTTATCCGACGGTTGAGACCCATGCTTACTTAACGGCCTCGATCGCTTGGGCCGATGGTGTAAAATCGGGTCCAAACAGTCACTATCTTAGATCTCTCAATCCACACATCAGGTCCCGAAATCGAAATATGATATCCCCGTCTAGGATAGTTCATTTTGTACATATGGTACTAGTCCGGCTGAATGAGAACTAAGGCAGTGGAAATCATCTTGCTCCAACTCAACATCCCAGCAACTTTTGATTGAGCATCATCATCAAGATGAACAATGACTATTTTCTTTAAATTTTGAGCATGCTCGAGAATATACCTTGCAAACTCGATTTCATTAGAGCCATAGGAATTCTCTATGCTTACCTCCTCAAGCTGATGAATGAAAGCAAGCTTTTGCAGTTTCCAGTATTCATTACCAAAGTGACTTGCCTGAAAACAGAAAAACAAATGAATTTGTTGTGCAAAAAAAAAAAACAAATTATCTTTTGACGATAATTTTTGGGTGCCTCTGTTTAACCTAACTATTCCATAAATTCATCAAACTTAATATGATGATTCAACCCCCTTTCAAAAGAAATGTAACAATATGTAAGTACACGCAATATATTCAAAAACTAACCCCATTAAACCCCAAGAAGGATGTATGATAGCACACTGCCGAACCTCTATAACGATGATCAGTAGATGTTACATTACGCATTAAGTGTTGATTTGTCAAACATGTCTTATGAAAAATCAAATAAATTTGAAATCATACTCCAAAATTATATTCATGCCTCATTTGAAGACCCAAAAAGCAAAACATAATTTGAGAGTCTATTTGATTTGTTTTAACTTATATCTTTACAATGTAATGAAGCTAGTGCAGAGATTATACAAGTTTCACTTAAGACTTTTAGTTGGAGATAAGTGATGACTACGTTAGCTTTCTGGATATTGATTTTCAGAGTTTTCGGTTTCAAACACTTGGCTCATAGCCACTATTACTACGGACTAAGCAATATTCTTCTCTAACTTGCAAGTGGGATGTCTCAAGATTGACCTACTCGGATGGTGAGTTCAAAACATAATTATTAGGGTTGCCCAATTTGTGTGACTTAGCCCAAAACCCCCACCCCTGATAGTAAAATATCACTACATAAAAAATAAACAAAATAAAAAAGCTAACCCTTTAGTTGTCATTTAATCTGGGTTAAATTTGAGTTTTCATTCTTTTCATAGGAGGGATTTCTTAAGAAATTGTTGGGTTTTAATAAAGTCGCCCTAATTTACAAGCAAGTGATTCTACAAATTAGCACAAGAAATATGTGTCGTGTGAATGGGAGGGAGATGAATAGGCAACATAGACTTTCACTTACTTTTTCGGGAATCAACCTCCCAAAGTTAGTCTTTATGCCCAAAATATTCAGATTAGGCATTCCCCTAAGAGAGACCGCTCCAGGAACAAGGTCATCATCCAAGCTCTCACAATGTATACGCAAGTCGAAAATATTATCCAATATAAGTGCTGGCATGGAACCTTCCTTGTTCAGAGCCTGCAAGTTATCAAGAAAAAAATCTTAATTAGTGAGAAAGACCACATGAATTATCACAATCTAGATTAAGAAAATCATTAATTTGTCAAAAAATAAGAACTTACATTCCTGCAGTAAGCCTCACAAATATCACATCAAATACATAATCACAAGAAGAATGCAATCTCCATGATTGAAAAGTGAAAACTCTCAAGTCACAAGACTGTACAGTTTTTTTTACAAAAAAGGTCCGAAGGATAGAGTGAACTTTACCTTAACGGTCTTCTCGTGTATAATAAGAACTTTTGCCGAGCATTATACTGCGAAGAACCTCAAATACTTTGTTAGAAATGAGCCGAGCCGTGGTTGTTAAGCCGTGATATATGCGCTTTTTATATATCGAAAAGGCGTAATTAACCCTATAAGCATTTGTCTGTGATCTGCCAGTAGAGCAAATTACTTCCAACAATTCGAGGACTGGATAATCTGAGGGTTAATTGATTGATTACAGTCAAACCTATAGGGTAAATAAGTCTTTTCCTATATAAACCCAAAAATTTTGGGACATGCTTATTTATGAGTTATATAAATAAAAAGAAAGGTAAATAACTCTTTTCTCCCTCATTTTTTTACGAGTGAAGAATAAAAATCGGTAATGAAATACCCTTAAATTTGGAATCGCACACCACAAATTCAAGAACTTGATTAATGTAAGAGGGTAGTTTATCGAATTCCTTTTACTTTCCTCTCATGTTGTCATACAAAAATACCATCAATATTTTGTTGTTTCCCAAAATACCAATTCGTGCAAATTTCTAGGATGCGTATGTTTGCCATCACTAACCTTCACTAAATTTGGTTGGACTAAGGTTTAATGTAGTCTCGTGTTTGTCACCCGCATGAACTAGATTTAATGGGATTAGAAAGGACTTGCCCTGACTAAATGTCTCGCTAGACATTCTTAAACAGACCCTCCTAGATTCATTTTAAGTTTTTGAGTTGAATTTTTAATTTTCTTTAACACATTCTTACGTACATAGCATTTCTTTTATTATTATTATAAACTTTTTGGTTTCGTGAGCGAGATTGGCTTAAAATGATCGATATGAAAAATCAGTGATGTTGATCGAACATCGACCACAAAAATAAAAGCTGATAATATCAGCGACTGAGATTTGCCAAATGATCATTTTAGCAATTTCCCTATGCATAATAACTCCACTCTTGCATGGTTGCATGTAACGATGTTAATCATGTTGTGTTAACTATTTATATCTCTTGTCGTGTTCTTGTCAATCCAATTGTTATCGGCATTTATATTCCATTTCCAATCCAAACATTTTGTCCTTTTTTTCCTATTCAACATGATATTTTCGCCTTTTCCCCTTTTTGAGAAATATTTTAAAATACTACCATCAAAAGCAGCATTAAAGAGAAATGATTTCCGCATACCTCCAAAACAACTATACATGTATTGCCATCTTCATTTTTAAATTCGACACGTAAATAGGAACAAAAAGTTTAACCGGAAGCATGGAAATACAATTACTCAGAGAGAACCTTGGACCAATATAACAGCAACCAGTTCCAGTGAGGGAAAAAAGGGAAAAATTACAAAAATTAATCTTTTCTAGACTTGGCCACCACCAGCTATCTGGGGGTAGTCATGTTTCCAGACCTAGCCCTATCCGTCTCGTCCCGTATCGCCTTGATAAAACTTACGTTTGAGTTGTGACATGTGATGTGGGGGTGGAGGCGGCGGAGGAAGTGACATGGGCTGTGCTGCCAAAACACCTTTGCCGTCCCTAGGATCCATAGTGTTACCACCCTGCACTGCTTCCATTTCTTTGTTGGTCATTTGCGGAGAATTGAAGGGCAAACCCCCGGGATTCCGTCCATATTCTCCTTGGTAAAATGCAGCTTTTCCTTGAGACTCTGCAGAGTTCGAGAAACCATCTGTATTTCCGTGACCCCCTGTTGAAGCTTCAAAAGGAACACCAGCCTGTCCTGCATTCCAAGACTGTGGATAACTAGCCGGAAAATTCATGTTCCCAACTGAACCTGGGGCGAAACCCAGCAACGACCCCTGTTCTGGTCCAACATCTGGGGCTGAATCCTGTCGTGCCATCTCATAGGGAGCACCATAAAATTGTTGGGATCCATCAATGGGAAAAGGAAAGCCATATGGAAGGGGCATCCTCATTTGACTGGAATTAACAGGAATTTCATAATTGGGGGGCGGAATGGAATGCATGGGTGGATATTCAGAAAAGGGAGTCTCAGATAAAATTCCTTGCTGCTTATCGGAAAACTGGCCAGATTCGTGCATTGGAGCACCCATTGAATCATAGCTTTGTTGATGGAAGAGATTGTGGGGAGCAGGCCTGTCAAAGCCTGGGGGTTGACTGGGGTCTGGTGGGTTATTCTGACCTTGCCCAAAAGCTGGGGCTGGGTTGGGCTGCATGACTGGCCTTGGAAGTGATTGTTCTCTAGACTGTTGAAGCCGAGCTTTGTCCTCGCGGTCATGGAGCTGAGAATTTGAACCAGGGGAAAATACTGGCCTTGATGGAGCACGAGCAGTGGATTCAGATACTGTACATTGTTTGGTATTTCGAGATTCTGATTCATTTCCATCCATTTTGTCTCCATTTAGCTGAAGAAGGTAAGCATGGTTCTCGTGAATATGAGATTCAAATTCACCCCTCTTCAGAAAAGATTTCAGACAGTGAGGTGCTGCACAAATGAAGATCCCCTCCATCATTTTGATTGTCTGAATCTTCTGGATGCGTTCATCGCAACTGTGAAACATAAATCATGAAAGTTAGATGTTCAAATCATTCATCAACTAAATCCTATGCATGGTGGTAATCAATAATTTATTGATGCAAATTTTGTTAGATTTTCGTCTCCCCATGGAACTTGTTCTTTGATGTATACGGCTGTAGACAAAACTTAGCAAAAATAACTACAAACACACAAGATTTATACTGGTTCGGCAAAACTTTTGCCTACGTCCAATTGTGATTTAACACGACTTCTTTGAATTGATAATAGAGCATACAGTGCTTTTGTAAACCCTAGAACAAATCCCTCTGACTTCTCTCGGCTGCCTCTATTTTCTTACTGTTTCTCTGCCCCTTGCCACACCCTATTTATAGGTACAGGGTGCATTTACATGCCTATTTTCTGATTGATTTTCCTATTCTATTGCTTACATTCCTATTCCGTTTCTGCTTTTAAGATTCCTAATCTAATAGTACAAGAAAACTTAATTCTTTCCTAATCCTTGTAGGACAAGAATATGTGCACCTTTCACTTTCCTAAAAGAATCCTAAACAAAATAGGACAACCATTGACGAGCCAATTCCTAACAAGTTTAGCCTTATAGTGTATTATCCCTCAATTTAAATCCCTTGGGTGAGCCCTCCTCTAAATAATAGAAGTACACATGCAAGCTCAAGAAAACCCTTCCGCTCCTTCACTAGGCGAAAGAAAAGGAACACATGCAAAATTCAGAAATCTTACAGATAGCATATTGAGTAACTCCTAGCACAATCCAGACAAAAGGCATGCTCACAAGGGCTCTGCAAGAACACAATCTAGTTAATTTCCCCAACGTTTAAAGGTATGAAGCTCAAGTTATGAAAATAACACCAAGACCATATTGAAACCCAATACAAGGAGGGAAAAATTTAAAGCGAAAGCAACTCGAAGATATGGAAAGACATATTTAGTTGGTCCGTACCAGGCGTCCATAGATAGCAATTGGAAAATCGCAGCTAACACAAAAGTGGACACGTTCTCCAAGCTGCCGACGAGACCTGCGGCCTACAGTCTTGACAAGAGTAGTGGTGGTTGCTGCACCAATGCCCTTTGCCACAGGAAGATCAGCAAGGACAAGGTGGTCAGGGCATGCAACAGTCACAGTCTCTTCTGCCAAGTGTTTTGCCCCTGCAGCACCCTCTGGTGGTGTAACACTCTTAAGCCGGATCTGAAGCATCTTTCACTCTATTGTTACCCTCTTCCAATCGATGTATAAAGTTTGCGACTTACTGTAGCACGCTTACAATTTCCACTTCAGTATACAATTACGAGACTGAATATCTTCTCCTGTAGATGAATTGAAAATGATAAGTCCTCATAATGGGGTTATTTAAATGAGTGTATTATGCACTTACACATGGATGGCAATTGATGTATAAGCACCGATGCATTTATCTGGGGTTGAAAACTAAAACTAGATTGACCAGAATTTGGTTCGATATTAGCGTTTTTATTTCTAACGTCTATGACTAGAATTAAGGAAATTATCGAAGACTGATAACAGACAGACACGAGAAGGCGCAAAGACTATAGTTTATCCATAAATCTAGACAAGCAATAGACAAATCAAGAGGTAAGCAGTCAGCCACAAGGTATTCCTAAGTTGTAAGAACCAAACACAGAAACCACACAGGCAGAACATCATTGAACAAAACGAAGGTTGACCTGAAAAAATTCTAACCGCGATAAGCTAACCTAGAAGGTTCAGGTGGGTGCTACAAAAAAAGTAATACCAACAAGTTGAATTTTCACATGTTCTCTTGAAACTCTGTATCAATCAGGAAATAACCTAAGCAGGTGAACCTAAAAATTGGAATTTGCAGCATGAAATCTCGGTTTGGATCCATGGAATCCAATTCCGGATGCAATTAGAAGTTGGTATTGCATTCCAAAGCTCAAATCTCAAATTTCCAAATTTCTTTGGACTGATCGGGAGGAGAAAATAGACTTACCGGAAAGTCTTCGTTACGACGTCCTCGGCGGTCGTAAGGTTGACCAACCCAAGTCTGAAAAGGGTATGGTAATCAGTAATCGCCGCAAGCCCTAATACAATCCGATAGAATAATTGAAGTGAACTAGTAATTAGACATTAAACTATGTGGAATTAAGAAAACGGAAATTTAGCAATACCTGGACTGAATTGGGGAAAATCGGCGGAAGAAGAAGAAGAAACTCTGAAATTGTGTTGATTGGCGGGTGGGTTACGGGACGAGGGGCTGAGATTTGGAAGAAGATGAAGGAGACTGGTTTACTGGTTTGGTTTCTTGGGTTGGTTATTGGGCTGATCCACTTGAGGGCCGGTGTGGGCTTTTGGGTTTTTAACCAAAAAGTAAACTAAATAAATTTAGGGAGATTTAATAAAAAGGTCCCGGTACGGTTCATTTTTAATGAAAAGTCATTTTTAAAGGTATAGTGAATAGTGTCAGTTAAAGGTAAAAAAGGACTTTTCGTTAAAAGAGAAGTTTTTTTGGGACTTTTCATTAGTTTTCCTATAAATTTAAGGTTCTATTTGAGAAAAGAAAAGAAAAAAAAAAGAGTTAGGGTGTGTTTGTTACACCTTTTTAGAAGGGATTGGCTTGGACTAGCTTAACCAAGATTATAATCCTATGTTTGGTAAGGTTATGGACTAGAATAAGTGGGACTCGCCTCGACTACGAGGCACTCCGCCCTTCGCTAAACCTCGTTAGCTAGTCCCCTGCTTTCGCTTGGTATTAAGCAGGACTACGGAAACGAGGCGGACATCCAGTTCCAGTTCACGGGCTCGGCTTCTTTTTCTGCAGCGTTGTCATCGTGGCTTGGCCGTCGGTGGTGCTTGCAATCGGGAAGTTGGCTTTTTGAAATTGGAGGAGTTCTCGAGAGGGTTGGGTCTTGGAATCAAGAGGGCTGAGATTTTTTTTTATTTGATTTGGGGATTTTGAAAATCGGAGGGCTGAGACCTCCAAACCACGAACTCACCCCATCTTCCAGATATGCTCACAGATTTCAAGTGCAAAGGAGAGGGATGGAAGATTTGGATGTTGATTGTGAAAAGCTTCTAGCATGCAAACCAGATCTTGATTGTATAAAGGCTCTGCATTTTGACAGCGAGGTAATTTGGATTCCAATGCCCCAATACAAATTCTCTTAATCGATGAAGAAAATTAAGAGATTGATGCAGGATTTGACAAAGAGAAAATGATGGGGAAGATAACGATGAAGGGTATAGGAAGGAAAGGAAAGAAAATGTTCTTGGTTCCATTCATCTCCGGACTTCACCCCTTTTATTATTAATTTTTGTTTAATTTTCAAGTGAATTAAAAATGGCCAAAAAATTATAGTATGTGACTTAATCCGACACTGTATCAAAGGCTTCACTAAGTTAGTCCAGCTTAGTCTAGTCCAAGCCAGTCCAGCTTAGTCCCTGAAGCTAGTCTAGTCTGAGATAGTCCGGTGCAACAAACGCACCCTTAAGGTTTTAAGTGGAAGGAGGTCTCCTTTTATTTTAAAAAAAATTGAAGGAGGTCTCAAGTTCATAAGCTATTAAGTGTCTCTCTTGAATGCCATGCTCACAAGGTGTTTATGAAACACCCCACTTAAGTGTCTCTTGAATGCCATGCTCATAAGCTATTGTAGAGATCGATGGGAAGATACCTTGTATCTCTTTCATAACATAATATTTGAGTAAAAAAGCAATGATGAAAAGCCCGATAATTTCACCACTCCCATTGCTCTGAAGGCATGTGCGAGGTTAATGTACTCACATATGAAAATAATATGCATGAAGAAGCATGACGAGGTTGCATTGAATGTGTTTGTGGGTATGAGTTGATTGAATTGTATTCCAAATGCGTAGAAATAAGCGAGGCTGGAAAAGTGTTTGACAAGTTTTCGCAACGGAATGTGTTTTTATGGAGCGCGATAAAAAGAAGTAAAAAACTTCTACCCTTTTATATTTCGTCATTTCCCTGACAATTCCTGACTTCGTCATTTACGGTGAACATTCGTTATTCTTACCATTTTAAATAGAAAAATAGATATTCACATATACATCTTTTGTTTCCACTTGTCGTATGATCAGTTAATCATTGTAATGTTAATTTCGAAACGTATTTAAGCAAACTCTGCCCCAAAATCAGTGAAAATCAATAGTTTTTCATACCACCTGCATATTGCTACTGATTAACTGCAATCCAGCTATTTTCTATTTCTCGGAAAGAATTTATTTTACAATTTGCAAACAATACCGACAAAAGTGTACACTCTCTATTGGACTAATGGTACTTCCCTTTCAAATGTCGAAAAAGATTCTATATTTCTAAGTTCGAATCACTGCAAGCACATAGGGCGTGAACAAAAAAAAAAAAAAAAAAGAGATGAAAGTGGGCACAAAAAGGGGCATTGACCCCCAAACATTTGCCCTAGAGATGGATTCAACTATTCCTCTTCCTGGCTTCACTGTACAAAATAACTCCTAGGACAGTGAGTGCATAACCCGCCATCCCCATGAATGACACTGGATTTTTAAATATCAAAACTGAAACCACCACAGCAACTGCCCCTTTTGCATTCCCCAGCACCTGTTTTTAAGAAAGACCAATTATATAGTCAAAATTAAAAACCCCATCTCTCGGAATGAAGAAATAACTTGCATGCAAATAAGACGTTAAAGTGGCAATATCCAAAATCAATAACACGATACAAAGTGGGCAAGTTAAGGCATAATGGCGTCACATGATAGGTTTAGGATACCGCCACCTTGACAATTTTGTTTAAGTTTCTCCCGTCTTGTGCAGAAGGAGATTACTAAAATATGTCATTGTGTGAACAAAATTATTACCTGAAGGGTCAAAGCGCTTGTATGCTTGGTGACCAAGAAATTGGTCAAGTTAACAAAATAAGCCATTGAAGAATTGAAGAACAGGTACCAAATAAGTTTGATATCTTTTCGAGCAAGCTCGATTGTGATTCCAACAACATTTTTCTCCATCAACAGTGTTGCAGGAAGTAAGAACGCCACGGCTAATGGCGCCATGTACAACAGCAGGTTCATAGGGTCCAGTTTTTCCCTGGAAAACAAAAAAGTATGAATCGTTAAGTCTAGCCCTTAACTTGTGTACCACAAGAACAATTGAGACAGCAAAAATGAATCGAAGAAAAAGTCACCCGTCAGAGGATAGCAAAATTTGTTGTAGAACCGATTTGAATGCCCTTGCAGATGTAGCTGTAATACACATAATAAACCCCAAAAGATGGAAGCTTGGTTCGCCCTGCAACCATATGAAAGTTGGTATGAAACTGATGATAACTCTTCAAACAAAATTTAGTTGTAGTTGGTGTGAAACGCATATGTCTGAATCACGTCGAAATTTTTATAAAAATCCAAGTTCTTCCTGAAACTCTCATGTGCTTTTCTAACCCATAAGCACTTTTAACTTTTTCTATTTCATGCTATCACAAGTGCTCTCGGTGATCTAAAAGCACTTTTACCCATTCTAAAACCAATTCCAAGCATGGGCTATGGATAGAACATAAGTAGTCTCCTATACTACACAATAGGAGGGAAAAAAGGATACACTCTCATCCTATGCAATGATACGATATTCCATATATAGTTTAGATGTCACACTGTCAGAAAGTCTATCATGTTATATTTTTGAATTATAAGATTTATATTCAGAGGACATGACACAGGATCGAGCGCAATGACGTTTTAGGATTTATATAGCCGACCCCACATATAGTTTAGATGTCATACTGTCAGAAAGTCTATCATGTTATATTTTTGAATTATAAGATTTATATTCAGAGGACATGACACAGGATCGAGTGCAATGTCGTTCTAGGATCGAGCGCAATGACGTTCTAGGATCGAGCGCAATGACGTTCTAGGATTCATATAGCCGACTCCACTTAGTGGGAAAAGACTTTGTTGTTGTTGTTGTTGTTGTATAAGATTTATATTCACATATCATATTAACAGTAGTATAGCATAACATTTTTGTTAGACGGTCTTATCAGAAAAGAACATAGATGAAGGAAAAAAGGAGAAAGATTAGATTACCCCACTAGCTACGACGACACCTGCAACAACAGGAATGAGTGCGGCATAAGTAAGCCAAGCCTCCCTCCTCTTGATGATCAAGAAAGCAAAAACGGCGGTGAAAAACGGGGTGGTGGCGCTGATGGCCTGATTAAACGACACGGGAATGTACCTCAACGACACGTTACCGCAAACGACGGAGAAGCAGAAAACAACACTGAGCCCGGCGATCTTGGCGAACTGAACCTTTGACTTCACGCTCTGCAGTAGGGCCACCTTCATCACAGCTATGGCGACGTAGCTGAACACCGAACACGCCGTCATGTGGCAGAGCGTCAGAAAAATCGGAAACCTGAACCCGTAGTTCGTGAGCAGGTACTTGTTTAGAAGCAGGACGCCGATGTTGGAGCCGTACCAGGCGGCGACCATCCAGACCGTCGTCCATTCGATCGGCGCCGACATCGTCATCGAATATGAATCGAATCGAATAGAATCTAATCAAACCAAATCGAATGGAATCGAAGAGTGCAAGGGGATGTAAGGCGCGAGCTTTAGTTATACGCTGTGGTAACGGTAAACGGGTGATGCCGGTTTTATGGTTTGGCGGAGCCCACAGATGGTGAGACCGTTTGCCGTTGGTGTTTTTGCTGTTTCTTTCATCGGACGGTTGGTGTTGCGCGTGATAACCATGTAGTTGGTTTCCCTTTAGATTTTTTTTTTCAGGTAATTGTCAGCTTTGAATTGTGGAGATATTGGAGTGGGACTAAATGCGCGCACCTTTTGAATAAGTGGAGACAGTGAAAGAAGCAGAGAGGGATGTTGATTACATCGTAATTAACTGATGATTGCGATTAAGAAGTCGATTGCCGGCCTCGGATGTTCGGGAAAGACAACGTTAAGCCGGCAACTTTGGTTTGGTTTTCGATTGGACTTGTGTCGTTTGGTGGTAATTAGCGTTGGGCAAAGCATCGTTATTTCGTTAATCTTCACTAATTTGTAATTTCTCCTTTGACTTAAAGACGTTAGATATAGCGGAGAAGAACTGTCAACCTGCCTCGGTCTACTGCTACACTCTGTGCGGAGTGCAACAATACAAATAAGCCTTGTGGGGAGCGTCAGTTGCGCTGCCGCTCCCCTTATACATAAGTTAAAATGTTGGTAGTGTGCATTCGTGCAGCACGTCCAACTGCCTATGCTACTACAAAAGCACTTGAAGAACCTGTGAAATGGCTAATGGACCCGAGTAAACTCTTTGAGGCACCAAAATGGCTAATCCTGTAGACACCGAAAGCTGCATTTTCAGGTATCCTCCATTCAATAGTTGCATAGCTCTGAGGGCTAAGTTTTGCAGGCCGTGACCACTTAAACTTCAAGCAAAAATCATCGTCATCATAGACCGGAACCCATGTCTTTTTGTCCTTCTGCAGAATCTCAACCAATGCAAATGTGCCTTCTGTCAGGAGGTCATTCCTTGGGCAAGCAGACCAGAAGGTGACTGCAACCGTGTTGCCTCTCTTGAAGGTGGAATCTAGAGGTACGTCGGTTTTAACATCCCCAAAATTAACACCAGGAGGGGTGGCGTCCAGGACAACTGGTGCTAGTAAGCTGATTTGCTTGTCGAGGAGGTCTGGTGGCTGTGGACCTGGTTCGACAGTTTGACCATTGACGAGAGCTGCAGCTAGTTTCTTGAATTCTTGGATGTACGCTTCAAGTGTGTGTGGTCCGTAAAGCGTGGAGGCTCCCTTAAAAGTGAAAAAAGAATCAGAATTCGTGTTTCTTCTGGGAATGTAACACTCCATTCTGTTCATTATGTTCCTAATTTTGGAAGACATGATAAATTACAGAATGAACAAACCACGAAAGTTGAGGGATGAGTGAATCGAACCTCGTATCTCTGCACTTCGTACTCCTCGAAGGTGGTAACATACTGTGAATATGTATTTGTTAGACCTGCAATGACTATATGGACATTGTTGTCAAATTCTTTCCTACCTCCAGAGATAAGGACCCCTTTGACAGCATCGCGGAGGCGCCTTCCAGCCATGGTTGTAAATTCTGAAGAAACGGATATCTAGGTTAGTTTACTACATTGAGGAACAATAATGGCGCGAAGGGTGTAAACACGATACAATAGGTTTGGTTGTACCTCCAGGTACACAGAGAATGACGAGCTGTCCAATTCGTAAAATTTGAACCGGTAGTATTGAGGGCTGCAGATGTAGTTAGACATATTTTCATCAGTGCTAATTTAAAATTTTGGACAAAAAATTTATCTTCAGATATTACATTTATACTGTAGAAATTATTCAAATTGTAATGCCTGGCACCATATGTTATTCCGTTAACAGCATCACAAATCTGGCATGGAGCCAGTAAAAAAGCTACATATACATACCGCCCAATCATATGGTTCCTTCATCTCCCCAGTGTCAAGCAGAATAGGCTTCGGACGCTGGCAATTGACTTGCTCCTGGTCCGGTGCTTTCAGCACGTTCCTTACCAATCTCCAGAATGCATTACCCTACAGAAGCATGAAACAAAACAATCGTTGCAAAGTTGAGTTGCTTAACCAATCAAGATTTATGTAAAGAAGGCACAAACTTGCTCCAGATAATTCTTACTTGGTCATCGCCCTGCTTGAAATCGAAAGCTCCAGGGCCATCAGTGGTTCCTGCAGCAAAGGCAAACCCCATGGCAGCGGGGCACGTTTTCACTACCTCAGCCCCTCCAACTTTTGGAACTGAGACCTCAAGGCTGGAAAAATCTATGTATGCATGTTGGTATCCAACCTTCCCTTTGAGCTTCTCAGTTGCTTTGTCAAACAGTTCCGCAGCTTTTCTGAATTGCCTTTCGCCAATTATGCGAGTACTCTCAAATTCATCGGAACTGCCAAATGAAGAAATTGTTCAAAACCGCATGGGTATCATGTTTCACCATTATATGAATCTTAGGGAGATTGTAGAAACATGTACCCTGGTCCTCGGCCATAGCACAATTCATTTCTGCCATTGCAGGTACTGTGATTGAAATCACACGGAAGTCCTGTGTCTGTGCAGAATGCACCAAGAACATTTGGGCTTACATCGCCACAATTTGATTGACAGAATGCAGATACAAATTCAGGCCTTTCCGCCTTCCTCAAAGCATTCCTAACCCGTCTTGCAGAACTTGAAAGCCTTGTCACAGGTTGTCCTTTATAAGGTTGAAAGGAGGCGGCGAGTGTCATCAACTCGTTGCCTGTTACATACATACTATTTGTTATTAGAAAGCCGAACAGTCTACACTAAATCATGGACACAAAAAAGTTCACTTACCATTCGCATCATCGTTGGGAACTAGGCTTGAGACTCTTCTGGGGATTCTGCCAGTATCTGATCTATTGGCAAATAGGCCATCGAAACTTTTAACACCTTTCTGTTCAAACCAGTCCTCCATGAATCGTGCTGCAGCTCCTTTGTTATCTCCGCTTATCAACGAGTTTGTACGACTCATGGAAGTTCCATGAGTTGCAAACCAGTTAAAGCTACCTATAGCGCCCCACTCGTCATCTTCAAATTTTACGAGTGTCATATCTTTATCAACATCATACTTGTATTTTCTCCTCTCTTCTGCAGGATTGTTGAGATATGCGCTTGGACTGCGGTTAACACCAGCATCTAAGAGCTCTCCTATAAAACCATGACAAAAGAATTAAAATAGCATCACAAAATGGTAACAAAACTACAGAAATTACGAGTGAAATTCCTTACCTTTATTCACAAAAATTGAACCGGGACGGAGATTTTCATGAGCTTGAATAATGGTTTTCTCAATGCCATCAACAAGAACATCAAATGATTGTCTTACAAACCCAAGAGATGTCACAATATACACAACATACTGAAGGTAGCCCCCAGGCCCTGCATGAGTGTGAATCCCGCTAATTGCCACATTCTTCTGTGTGTAAAGGTCCCCATACCTTGAATGCACAAAATGAAATAAATAAATAAAATAGAGGTAACGTACACTATAAATTGTACATAAACCCCATTCTTCTACTCATAAGCGTTTTTGCTAGAAGTACGGTTATTAGAAATACGTCGAAATTCTCTACAAGAAATTCATGAAAGTACTTTCTAAAGAGAACTTGGCTTCCTAAAAACGCTTCTATGGCCTTGAAGCATTTAGCTTTATTCTACACGTAGTCAAAAGCGTTTTTGGTGCTTTTAACTGTTCTGAAAACAGTCACAAATAAGCTCATTTTCCATAGATTGTATTTTTATGATTCCCTAAAATATGCTTATAGGGAGCAACTTTAGTAAATCCCAGTAAGAAAAATCAAACCTTCAAACAAACGAGAAAAAAACATTAGCAGGAGGGTTGCGTTTGTGTACCTTGCTTTCAATCTCTCAAGCACTTTAATCGTCACAATTTGGGAGCCCATGCATGCATCAAGATTCACAAACACCACACGATTGCCCTGATGTTGTTCTGCCACAATAAACGCGCGAGCTCGAAGCCGGAAGTGAATCCCAGAAGCAATCTGCTCTGCATTTGCGTATCCCATCATGTTCACATCGGCAGCAGGCCCTGTTATGTCATGGCTTCCGAGGCCGATCAGATAATTCGAAGCCGAGGAAGAAGAAGAAGACGAAGACGCTGCTTCGACATTGTGCAGCGAGAACAGCAGGAAAACTATGAACAACATCTCATATGCTTTGTCCCTGTGAACTGCGAAGTGGGAAAGAAAGATTTAAACTTTGGAAAGAAAAGAAGTGTGAGTGCTTTTATGAGTATTAAGCTTCTTGCTGTCATGTGGGGTCACTGAAAAAGAGAGAAATTTTGGATTAGTACAAAGCCATAAAACAGAAGTAGTTGAGCCGACAAACGAAGGCAGATCAATGCAGCATGATTTTTTTGGAGTGTTAATAATCGTCGTTTGACAATTATAAGATGAGTATTCTTAGGAGATGCATGAACTGAGTAACGTGACTAACCGCATAGGCAAGATCCGAGCAAGTGAGAGACGGATACTGCAAAAAACCACCAAGGAGGCGATACTCAGTGGGATGGGCTAGGGGAGTGCCCAAATTTTGACGATGTGTACGCGTATGTCGTCGTCGTGTTTCTGAAAATGGGTGGGGATTTGGGGAGTGTGAAAAGGTTCGAAAGATTTGTGCTAGTTTTGTTTTATTGGTAGAGGACATGATTGCAAAGTCAAGATAATTATCACAGATTAATGTGAACGCGTAATATTGGTGGAGGTGATGTGGGAGGATATGGGGCACTGAGCCACTGAGCCACTGAGCTTACCTACCGTTCCCCACACCCTTGAGTGAAATTTTTACCGTAATACTACTCGGTACATCGGTACATCAAATGTCACAGTACAATTAATTAGATACTTGAAAGAAAGAAAAAAAAATCAACCACTTGTATTATGATACTTGGTATATATCAAGCCGCATTCTAGACATTAAAAAATTTATCCACACTTGGGACACCTCTTTGCCTTTGTAGGAACATCCTCAACTTTACAACATTAAAATTCGAGACAGCATGGGTTGTTCTAACTAAAACTCCCTCTGAAACAGGAAAAATCTTTGGCAGTTCTAACCTCTAACCATGCAATTTACATGGATGTAGTTATAGTGATACTTTTACTTCCAACGGAGATTTTAAGTTCAAATTCCCATCCTCCCAATCCTCTCCTGTTGATTCTTTCCAAAGTAAAACAGAACTTGAGTTCAAATTCCGGTTATACGATCCCTCCCCTAGCGATTTGCATCATGCTAGGAATAATGCAAACATTACAATGCCGGCATCAGCATGAAATGGAATAGCTCAATCTAAACTCACAGTTTCTCTAACCACAGCAGTTGCGACACACCAAAGAGTCGCGCATTAAAATTCTTTTCGTTCTTTACTAAAAGCGATGCGCATAACTTGCAGATAATTCACGACGGAATGCAGAAACAAGATAGGAGACTTTATAACAAGAGGCATATTCAAAACAAGCAGCAAGCATCTTTGTAAATGTCTCACATTCACGAGTACAAGAAGATTTATAAAGTCTAAACACGATTCTAGATAAAGTAAAACCAAAACTTCAAATGCTCCACCTCCAACGCATTCCATCATCTACATTAGCCACATACCTGCAGAACAGATGAAACGACAATGACGACAAGAAACACACACACGGAAAGAAACGAAACTATGACTACAAAAAAACATCTAAGCAAATGTGCAAGTACCAGGGAAAATTGCTTATTCTAAATATACTAAAACTCGATTCACATATCCATCAGTCCATCTCGGGACATCCTCGTGGTTTGACAGTCTCACTGAGGTTCAAACCCGACAGAGTGCAGTATTTTTGCATAGCTTTGATGTGAGAGCAGTTAATAATCTGAACTACTTTCTAATTTCAACCATTCTATTAGAGATCAGATGAAATAAGTTTTCGACCCGTAAACCAGGAGAGGCCTATATTCCTTCGATTCATAACTATTTGGTTAATGGGTGAATGTTAAATCGAGTTCATCTATTCGGGTCTGCAATAAAGCAGTCGAATAAGTGCAATAATAATTGAAATCACAATGCCCTTAAAACTAACACATAAACGAAAAATATTAGTACCTCAAATGTTGCTGGGGTACATGAAAACCCTGACTCTAGCTCCCTGTTTAATTAAACAAAGTAATCAACAAATTAAACCCTAATCAAATCAACATTAAGCAAAAATGTCAACTTAAAGATTTAACAAAACAAATAAATTACCATGGATTTGGGGGGAAGATTGGACGTGAACTTGGCGCGAACAACACCGCTGTTTCCATGAGGCCTGGAGACCTTTCCCCAAATGCAACGGTAGTGGCTACCGTTCTTCTTCACCTTGGCCTTGTAGATGTACGCCAGCCGCTTTCCGGCGTACCACGCCACATCCTCCTTGGTGTTCACATTCTCGATCTGAATCAGCGACATGCTCGGGTACTGGTTCGACTTGGACCTGCAAAAAAAACCCAAAAGCAAAAACACCCATGTCAATAAAACCCATTGCCATACACGCCCTTAGCTCAATAACCCAGATCAGGAAAAACTCCATTTTTAGTACCTCTTGTATCCCAGAACAGTTCCTCGCACATAAAGTCTGCGAAAAAATTATTAAAAAAAATCAGACAAAAATGATGAGAAATTTGATTATTATTAAGTGGATGGAGAAATTGATGAAGGATTGGTTTAAGAGATGGGATTTTGGAGGGGACCTGATGCGCTCTCCTTGGCGTCCCTTCACCATTTTCGAACGGAGCTCTGTGCGTCTCTGGTGGCTGCTGGTGTGAGAGGAAGACGGAAACCCTAGGAAAAGAGCGAGGCGGATGAGTGAGGGGTTTATATACGGCAGGAGGAATATTATGGTGTGAGTCGTGGATTGTTTGATTAGTACGCTTTGGGTATTGGGCCTATTGGTCTAGGCCCAAGACAAACCCTAACTTATGAATTTTTTTTTTTTTTTTTCCAAAGATAGAAATATATTAGATACGAATGGGAATGTTTACATCCTGCGCTAGAATGTTAAAAAGAAATTCGGGTCCAATACAATCCCAAGCAAAAGCTTGACCCTCCTTAAAGGCAAACTGAGCAATTGAGTGAGCAGCAATGTTGCATTTCCTAGACACGAACTCAAACGAAACCGACGTCAAGCAGCGTGCTAGAGTCTCAATATCGTCAAGAATGCATTCCAGACTAAAATCAATCTGAACTTCCTTCCTGATCATCTGAATAACAAGTTTAGCATCAAATTCAATAACAATTCTCTCAAACCCAAGAATCGAGCAGGCAAGGATGGCTTGTATTTTTTTAAATTAAAAACACTTTTAAATAATTCAGCCAAACAAGTCAAAAACAATTTTTCATTGCTAAAAATGAAAGTGTGTTTAGTCGCACTTGGTATAAATAGTGTAAAATCCCGATTATACTAAAAAGGCACTTGGTTCTGATAATCTTTGGCTTCAAAAGATGTTAGACACTCAGTCAGTCAGATGTTATTTTTGGGCTATTTGAGCTTAGGCACAGGCCCAACCTTATTTCCCACCATCTCCAAATGAGATGTCAAATCCTAAGTGGAATGTTATGTAATCAAATTTGAAGGTATGAGCAAGCTCCAACCGATATGTCAATCCAATGTGTATTGACATATGAGTTTTCGTATGTCAAATTTAACATAAGAGAAAAGATGATTTCAAATAATTTTTAATTATTTTATTGTGAGTCTCATTAATGCACTAATTATAGATCTTGAAAATTTATTTTAATTGATTTCTTTTTAAAATGGGTTATATGAATATCATTTATAACAACAAAAAACATATCGGTTGAAAAAAAAAAAATCTTACATTGCTACATCAGCCATCAAATAACATTTGATATTTATCTTTTGACATATCGATTGGAAATGGTGTTATTCCTTTCCCGCTAAGCGGTAAAAAGACCAACTCCTCCTCGCCTACGAGTCCACGACAAACCGATCAATCTAAAATAAATTGGATTGGCATTGACAAATACATATGCCTTACCGGCGAAGCAAATCCCACGTTATAATTAGCCCACCGATCGCCAGCTCTCTCATCCTCTCCACTCTCTCACACCCACACAGCAATGGAGGAGCCTCTGCTTTCATCAGGTGCATTCCCACTCCACCAATTCCCAACCCTTCTGATTTCATCAACAAATAAAATGTTTGATTGTTTTGTTTGGATTCCGTTTTTGTTAATGGGTTTTGTTTTTTGTGATCGTTTGCTGAAGGGAGAAGCGGCGAATTGGGAGAGAAGGGGAGTGAGAAATGGAGCTCGTACCAGTACGTGGGAAGAGCTGGGTCGGTGATTCCGACGGCGGCGCTGGCCGGGACTGATGTCAGCGTCGAGGAGATACGGTCGGCGGCTGCTGATTCTGATCGCTACCCGCCTTCTATCCATGCCGGTCTGGTTAGTCCGCAGGAGCCTGATCCTTCTGGTATGCAAATTTGTGTTTTGTTATATCCCAATTGCGATGTTTTCGATGTGGGTTTTGCGTTTTGATTATTGGGTAGCTGTCATTTGTGACATTTAAGTGAACTTCGTTGAAAAAATTAGAACTTTTGAGTTTTATCTTCTGTTTGGCTGCTGAGAAATTGAGGGTTGAGAACAATGTTTAAATTTTATGATTTTTAGCTTCTCAATTATATCGAAATTTCTGATCTCCTCTAGAGCAATATGGCTGAGTTCATTACGTACAGTGTTGGGTTGACTTGTTTTTCCTTTTTGATTTGGTTGTCTTGTTGGGAAAAGGAGGGTTACATTGTTGGACTCACTTTAGAACTATGAATCTTTGCTGTTTGTCATTGATTGTGATGGTTACAAACTTGCAGAGCAAGCTGTTGCTTATCAAGGTGGATATGGAGGAGGTTATGGTGGCACCACAAGTGAACTCCATAGGTATGGTTGGTGGATTGCATCTATTGTTAAGAGACACACATTGTCGTTTGAACTGATTATATTTCTAAATTCATGGTGGAATGGATCACACATTTTAAGCATTTCCCGGTTACTTATTGCTTATATTGGTTTGATTGTCTTTTTGAAACTACAAACCAAAATGCCTGTTTATGATCTTGAGGTTCAGAACATGATTCAAATGACATTGCGGGTGAAAAAAGCGATAGGTACTAGATTAGATCGTGTCAAAGTAAATATAAAAACATGAAATGGGTTCAAGGGTCGTTGTATAAAAGTGAAAGTTAAAAACATATGAGGATCAGGGGAGTTTTTCAAGTAATACATACCAGATTCAGACATTGTCATTCTATAACCTTTTTTTCTACGCGGATTGCTTGTCATTTTGTCATATAGGTTTACTTAAAACTAGTGTTGCCCTAACCTCTTCCCTCTTGCTCTCTTAGAAAATTTTCACGTGTTATTTTTTTCCCCATGTACATGCATAAAAAATCTGTATTTATCATTTTACCCTTGCATATAGTCTGCGGAAATTGTTATGGTATTTTTCTCAAGTTCAACATTGTAGTGTCAAGAATATTGTTTTAAACTGAATGTTTGCATATAGGCAAATACTGGATGAAGTAGAAATACGAGAATTGCTCATTGATCATGTTGGGCATAGATGCTGTTGGGGAAGTCGTCCCGCACGGACCTGGAAAATTGAAAAAGTAGAAGATTGCAACGTTTATGTGGGAACACTGGATACTTTCATTGAAGAAAGGGAAACCTTAAGAGAAACGGAGCCATACCTTGGTGGCAATATTGATGGAAAAGATAAGGGGCCAGAACTTGGAATCTGGGAATTGGATTTGAAGTCTCAGTTTCCTGTTTTATTTACACCCCATCATGAATCACGGGCAATAATTCCTCATTCTGAGTCCATTGAAAAATGTTCAGGTAAGGCTTAAGGAATTATAGACTCTGAACTTTGGACTTGTGATCTATTTCTTGTGTGGTAATTTATGAGTATCTTCTAGACAGAAAATCATTCCCACAGCTTTAGTGATAGTATATATTCTTGTTGTGATCTAACGAAATGTTTAAAAAGATTTGCAGGTTGTGGGGGAAGAGGTGGTATTGTGTGTCCTACATGCAATGCAAATCAAGAACCTGGATTCTACAAAGAAAATCAGATGGCTACGTGTTCTGCTTGTTATGGAAGGGGCTTAATTGCTCATAAAGATGGATCCGACTCAATGTGAGATGCTTATTATTGCCTACTCATCTAGTTATAAATAATTGGTGCTCTAATCTGGTTTCAAGCTATAATCTGAGGACTATACAATCTAACCTTCTTATGCAATATGTATTATTCAGACTTTACATTTTGTCTGTCTCTCACTAGTATATTGTCTATGCAGATGTGGGAGTTGCGATGGTAAAGGAAAGATCCCGTGTGCAACATGTGGATCTCGTGGTTTAATAAAATGTTTGACATGCCAAGGGAATGGTTCTCTTTTGACACGTAATGTTGTCCTTGTTAAATGGTATGATTTTCATTAGCGATGATATATTTTCATAGGCTGTGGCACAAAGTCCGTGATATGTTTTCATATGATATGCAATAAAATCCAGATTACCACATTTCTTTTTTCAAGTGACCATCATTGCTCATATCATTTCCATACTTCTTTATCATGTCTTTGGAAATGGTTTCTGATTGGGGGATCATTAAACTGCATGAGTAATAGACCCGCGCGTGCACACATACGTACACAATTTATTTTTAAGTGCTGGCCGCGTGGATACAAAAAAGTATCCAGCTCACATTCCTACTGCACCTCTTATGCTTATGTAACATGATCCTGCATGAAACAGTATATTGAAGTAAAATGCTTATTCTCTCGCAGGAAGACGCTTTCAACCAGAAAGGTAAGTGCAACTAGCGGAGCAGCATCTGTTCCAGATGAGGTTTTCCACAGAGCAAAGGGAGTCCAGTTGTGCAACACTCAGGCATACCAGTGCACGCCAGCCTTCTTTGCCGACTCTTTCTTCCTTAACCAGTTCTCCTCCGAAGTCATTGCAGACAGAGCTCCTGTACCTCTCACTGCAAGGGTGATAAGTGAGAGGCACACAATCTCCGTTGTGCCAGTGACACGTGTCACCATGTCTCATCGTACTCGGTTGTTCAGTTTCTATATCATCGGGTTTAGCAGGGAGGTGTACTTAAAGGACTACTATCCCTCCAGGTTTTGCTGGGGGTTGTGCCCTTGCTTGGAGTGGTTGAAGTTGTAAAGTTGAAGATTGTCAATCCTATGTCAAATTTGCTAGTGGTTTGCTCCTTTCGGTGTGAATAAAAAATAATGTTGCTGCATCTGCGTGACATGTATTTTTAAAAGGTATAATCCTTTGTGCACAAGAGTCTACAGGCGGTCGGTAGACTTGGGTTAGAGGTCTCAAATTCGATTCACATGGATGCGAGCCCTATGCATTGTTGTAGAGAGTCCGAGACTAAAAAAATTTTCCATTGTCGCTTGTTGGGGATGAGTTATCGGTACATTGGAGACGTATGCTTATAAATATTATTATTCAGTTTGTTTTTCTTATATAATAGAATATTATGGTTGATAATTGTTCATGAGGTTTTGTCAAGGTCTTGAATGCTTTTGGAGATGCAAGTTGGCCAAAAGCTTTTTGTGAAATTAGTTATTTGTGCCAATTTCATTGCATTTAGAACAAAGGTACATCACGTATTATTATATAAGTTTGAAAGTTTTATTTTTTAAGTTATTAATTTTTTAACACAAATATATCATCGCTCGTATAGCGACACGTGGTGTACCACTTTGTATTCTGGGCACATTGAAAATTCTCTTGAACTCTTATATGTAAAGTTTGCTGTTGCTTTGTTCAAATAATAGCAACAATTCCAGCTGAAGCTTATAGCTCAGGCAAGTTAGAAAGACGCTTTACAGCTGCAATCTCAAACATGCCTAATGTTTGATCACAAAATACTAGATCAAGGGGATTAGAAATGCCTTTTATATTTACAATGTGCTATGCTTATGGAGAGTTTTTCTAATCTGACCACCATTCTTTTTTTCTTTTTTTCTTTTTTTTTTTTGTTGAAAAATGTTTAGAGAGAGGGGAGGCTAACCCATTTCAGGGTCAGAGGTAATACCGCAAGTCACTTTGAAACTTACAGAAGGGGTCTTAGTCATTTTTTGTTTCGTTTTTACAGATCGCCTACTAGATGGATTGTTGGTAACAAGATTCGAACTTAGACTTTGATCTAGTGAAGAGAACAATAATTCTCAACTCAACAAACCCTCTTTAGCAACCTAACCTCAATTCTTTATTAGGACTTAGAAATCTCTCGCTCAAACATAGCCTAAATCTCAGACGTCGGTGACACCAAAATCTGTATGGGCCAAGAATGCTTTTCTTTTTCTAATTTATTTCTTTGTTTTTGTACTTAAAGTTGAGTATGGAGTGTGTGGAGCTTGGAAGACTTGGTGGTGACAAAGTAAGCACTTGAAAGTCCAACTCTCCAATCACCAACCATGCTTGATGCTACTGTTCTGCTGTCAAATCGTTTTGAAGGACTTTAGGCTTAGTGGAGGGCCATTGAGTTTGACATCGTCCGTGTCCTTCCCTCCCAACTTAAAATTCGAAGTTCCACTTCCAGTCTTCCACACCACACAAGTCGACTAATTGGCCAACCAAAGAAGAGGACTTACTATTAGTGGAGATGCGGTACCGCCTAAACTCACCACCAAGTATATTTGTTAGGCGTGGCGTGTGGACTTCAACCACAAAAAAAAAAAAAAAAAAAAAAGACTTAGATGGTGACGTCGTTATGGCAATCTATATTTTTAGGGGTCGAAAAGACTCATAAAGATATTTTAACTTCCTCCTGGGCACCATTATGTGATTCATTCCCAGTTCCAGAAATCGAACCTAAGACGTATCATATGGAATACAGTTATGAAATTCGCTTCCAATCACTGAGTCATCCCGTGATGGTTTTGGCGTGTGGACCCTCTCACTACATGCTTATTTGTTTCTGTTATGGTTCGAAATTTGGAATAAACAAATTTTCAAGCTCATATCTTTCTTTTCTCTTTTTAAATTATTTGAGGAAGAACAAGAAAAAAAAAACCAAACCAAGAAATTCAAATACAATTTTTTGTCTATTGACTTGGGAAGTAGAAACAAAACATTCATGCGACGTGATTTTCACGATAAGAATTTACATGCGACGTGACGGTATCTCAAATTAAACAAAATTGTTGTGCAAAAATTTTAAAACACATAATTACTTGATTCAACACCACAATCACATCCTCATTATAAATAAGTTATATCCTATTTCATATATAAAAAGGATAATGTAACGTTTTCTATATTACATATTGTTACAAAAAAAAAAGTTTTCATATAACATAAATGTCAATGTAAGGTATACAAAACTAATATCACACGATGCACGCCGACTAATTGGCCAAACAAAGAAGATGAGGAATTATTATTAATGGAGACGCGGTACCGCATAAACTCACCAACAAATCTATTTGTTAGGCGTAACGTGTGGACCCCCCTCAATTTGGAATAAACAACTTTTCAAGCTCACATCTTTGTTTTTTTTTGGGTAAACGCTCACATCTTTCTTTATTCTTTTTTAATTCTTTGTGGAACAACAAGAAATTCAAATACAATTTTTCTCGCTCTTGACTTGGAAAATAGAAAAAAAAATGCGACGTGATTTTCACGATAAAAATTTATATGTAATGTGATGGCATTTCAAACTAATCATATATTTTCAAGCAGAAAACATCATCGCAACACTTATATTCTCATTATAGTTAAGTTTTTATTCTATTTCACATACAAAAAAATAATAATGTAATGTTTCCTATATTACTATATTACATGTTACAAGAAGAACTTTCATGCAACATTATTCAAAACTAATAACACACTACTATGTAAAACAATTAAAGATTATACAAGTGTGTAACTAGCTTCAAAAACGGACCCAATAAAATCATCGTTATAAGTAAGTTTGTATCCTGTCACTGGGTTTATACATCCTTTTTGTGACACGCATTTTGTTGGCCACCATAAGTCTGAGGTCACGGTATAGTTGGGTAGCCAGGCTGAAAATCACAATGATTTGCCCTTGCTTATATGTTTGTAGGCATGACTCCACCACAATTATCTTGTAATGATTGTTAGCTTCCACTGAATTTCTTCACCCATAAAAATTCCACTCAAAAATTTCTCTTTCAATTGACATTACTAAGTCTCCCACCCATATTTTATAGGACACTTCTAGATCCTTTGCCACTTAATAATGAGGCAAGTTTGTGTTTAAGAAAATATTTTAAAGTCATGACGGTTCTAAAGGGTTTATGTGAAAGTGAATTAGAACCTCAGGGGGTGTTAATGTTTCAAACATGAGTGGTTTTTGTGAAAACACAACAAATTTGAGGGAGTGTTAGTGTAATTAACTCGGCCTATAAGTGTCAAATAGTCTGAATATATATTGTCAATAAGGAGTTGTCAAGTTATACTAATGAGACCAAATTAACCAAAACGCGAGGCTGTCGATGCGTGTTTATGGAGAATTCTTAAGTAGGGAATGTAGAGTTTCGTGTCACGTCACATGATTCTCCAAATGGAATCCATTAAAATGAGTATGTGTGAGACTGAAATACATGGGGTCTCTTAGTCTGTTGAGCTGAGATGAAATCACATGAGCTTCCTTATAGAACAATTTCTCATGTGTTTGTGTGAGAGAGAGAAGATTATGTGTTTTGTTGCAAGAAAGTTTATCTCATGTGTGATATATTGTGACTAGAGAATGACTTCCATTACACATATACATCATCAACGTGACGTCCAATATCAATCATCTAACAACTTTATAGATTTTGTTACAATACTTATACGTATTTTATATAATCACCACCTCAACAATCAAATTGTAATTTTATAAATACATATATTGAATATATATGATCATCCGATGATAAATATATATAAATATGGTATTATTCCATCCTTAAATATACACATCATTTTCTAATTTACACGAGCTATAATGATGTACCCTTATTTACTCTATTTATGGGAAATGCTGCTCCTCATCATTTAGCTCAAGAAATCAACCGCTGCGATTGAATTCCAGGCTAGTCAAATCCAACGGCTATAAAGCCAGGAGCAGTCGCATTCCTATTGCAACGGTTAGATTTTAGACGTGCCGACACGAGAGGGTACGGTAAAAGACGATAAGTGTTGTGTTTGTATGCGAGTTGTGGGCTCGTGAGTAGTGCCACGTGGTGCGTTGAATATTTTATTCAAAGTAGAGAATGTCAGCAGTCAGATGCTGCCGTCCCGTGTCCAATGACAAACTGACAGCTAGGAAACGAGGATCGAGGAACGTTCCCAAAAGTGCAACAGTACAACTTTGAGGTACGAGATTTGCACGGCGGAAAGTCTTGTGCGATACAATGTCCAAACTACCCTTATGGGTAGGGTAAATGGATACACACCCCCAATGTATGACTAGTATTTTGTTAATGGAAGAATCTAATTAGTTACATTTGATTTGATAGTAAGATTCACGAGTAAATGTGTGAAGGGTTTAACGGAAACATTTAGCTACTTTTAGTGTTGAGATTTTTCAATATACTAAAAATATAACACGTGCTCTCCTTTTGTGAGAAGCTTTCCCCCCGTTTTGGTGAGGGTTTTTTTTCCCATTTTCTCCGGCGCCGACTCTAGCTTCGGTTGGAGTCGGTCGCTCTTTCACCTTTCCTCCTCCTGTTTTCTTTTCCTTTTCCCGTCTCTGTTAGATCTTCTTTCATCTCTTCTTTCTCTTCTATGTCCGTTCTTCCTCCTCCTGTTTTCTTTTTCTGTCCCCCCTGCTTTCCTTTCCGATCTGACCATATCTTCCTACCCCCAGCGGCGGTCATCCTCCTTCATCTCAGATCCGACATACAGCCGCAGCTTTCAAACCGCGATTTGTTGCGGTATTTTGAGATGGTGCGTAGAGATCCGGTATTCTCACCGGCTCGGGTGCTCCGCGCCACCACCGTCTCATTGTCTCTGCCTTTTGTGGCAGCGTTGTTCGTGAGCTGCTGCGAACTTCCTCTTGATAGTTGGCTTCTGGCTATCCTGTTTCTGTGGCTGTGCTCGGACGTTTCATCATGGTCAGATGCTGCACTTTTCTGGCGTTGCTTGGTGGTGAACGAGGATTTGGGCGGATCAAGATCGGCGGCGAAGGGGGTGGAACTCTCTGGCGTTTGTTCGAGTGTTTGTTTTGGGCTTCAGCTTTGGGTTGGCCCGTTGTACTTTGTTTGGTTGGGCCTGTGTTTTGCTTGTTTTTGTTTGGGCCTTGAGTGTGCTCATGTGTATGTTTATTCTTTATCAGTAATGCAGAAGCCTTTGTTCAAAAAAAAAAAAAAAATACATATATATATATATATATATAACGCGATACACTAGGTATAATAATACAATTTAACGGAGCATTGTATAGAGACTATGGTCCTCAAAGGGTGAAAATTTACTATAACCGGGATAGGCAAAACATAATAACAAGACGAGGTGATCCCTCATTTTGGGCAAATAGCAATTAACCTTATCAAACAAATAGAATAAATAAAGGGGTATGGTTCAAAATTTTGTGGTGGAATGTGAGAAACTTGAAATTTCGTAACTCTTTTATAATGTCACGTAAAACATGTAATGGTTGACAAAACATTATAAGTACTTCGAGATTATAAGCGTTATTTTATCAGCTTTTAGAGAAACACAGCACTCATCATCTAGCATACTTAAAAAGATTGTTCTCTTTTTAATAATAACGAAACAATATTACGACTACATTAATAATATTTTTTTACCGATTCTATTATCATACCAATCAAATTATAATTAAAAACAATATGATCACAAAAAGAAAATTACCTAGGATTGAAGATTAACAAGAAAAATATATCGTTCCCATAGATGAAGTCACCATTTATTGTGTTTGTTAATCTTTCATAAGAAAAGAAATAAAACTAATTGTTAGAGGTTATAAACAAAGTGTACACGCACAAGGCATAGCATGCATCTTGCTAGCTTTCCACTCTGACAGAAAATATTGTCAGAAACGTATACGTGAATTAGGTGAGTCGTCTAATGAGAAAAAACAATGTTAGCCTAGTATTCAAATCTTGCTTGCTAGACAACATAATTATTAAAACTAGGTAGTAGTGAGGTTTCTTAGATCAAAAGGCACAATTATGATTTTAAAAGACGTTAGGCGCTAGTTGGGCGATGAGTTAGGATCTAGCGCTTAGGCGTATTAGGAGGAGCTTATTTATAAATTATACTTACAAAAATACATAATTGTATTAAGATACATAAATTACAAAATAAAATAACATATAAATTAAAGATTATAGCATATTGAAAATATGAGGAGCAAACATATAATGAGTGTTCATCCAAGTATCCAACAAGTCTCTAACAATTTATTGAACAAAAAAAAATTTAAATGAAAGTTATCAATTTTCTGTTTGTAAGAATCGCGACTTAAGCTGTTGCCTAGGTGGGTCCAAGTGGGCAAGGCAGACTCCTAAGAGCAATTTCACCCCTAAGACTGGGTGTTAGCGCCCATCGCATTTATCCACTCAAATGAACAGTAATAGACCCCAATGAACAGTAATAGGACAAAGCATCTCCACCCCTAAAAAAAATGCGCTGGCCCAAACGATCTCCACCCCTACAAAATGCGCTGGCACCTAGCCCATTTCAAATATTATTAATTTTTTTTATAAAATAATAAAAAAAATAGTTTTAATTTCGGATATGATTTTTAACCAATCTCGTCACGCCACGTGTCATTATCTGAACGTACTATTTTGTGAATAGATTTCCGCTAAGAGTTTCAACCAATCCCGACATGCCATGTGTCACTTCCTGTTTACAATAATTTAGCCAAGATTTCGATAAGATTTTCAACCAATCTTGTCACGCCACGTATCATTATCCGAACGTACTATTTTGTGGATAGATTTCTGATAAGATTTTCAACCAATCTCGACGCGCCACGTGTCACTTCCTGTTTGCAATAATTTAGTCAAGATTTCGATAAGATTTTCAACCAATCACGTAGTGCCATGTGGCATTGTCCAGAACCTCATCCTTTCTTTTTTTGTCAATATAAACCCTACATCTCTACATCCATCCTCACACCAAAGTCAATACTTATTTTTAGCTGAAAATCCTTCTTCATCGTTTTCAAATCTTGAGTTTTTTTTACAATGTCTTCTTCAAGGAGAGTGCAAAAACAATACGAGGAGCAATAGAAAAGATTGTTGGCACAACAGGAAGAATTGTTCAATCTCCAGGAATATGGAGGGGGAGATGAGGCTTTCTTCATGGAGGAGGATGAGGATGATCACCACAAAAGGTAGAGGGCCTCACATTCCCGCCGTGTCATGGAAGCTATGGGTCAGATAGCCAAACCAAGACGTGCCGTAAAAATCGATAGAAAAAGGGAAAGACGAGGTAAAGATCTCTTGGAAGATTATTTTATTCCCAACAGTGTTTTCCCTGATCATGTTTTTAGACGTCGTTTTAGAATGCAACGATGTTTGTTCGACAAAATCATGAGTGCTGTTTGCAACCATGATCCATATTTTGTGCAAAAAGAGGATGTTTTTCATGTTCTAGGTCTTCTTCCCGAGCAAAAAATTACGGCTGCCTTGCGAATGCTTGCATATGGAGCATCTGCAGATCAAGTGGATGAGATTGCGAGGATGGGAAAAACAACTGTTCTGGAGTCCTTGATGCGGTTTTGCTCTGCAATTGAAGCCCTCTACACCAATGAGTACCTCCGGACACCCACGCCAAGGGACATACGAAGGCTTCTGAGGAAGGGTGAGATGCGAGGCTTGGCATGATTGGAAGCATCGACTGCATGCACTGACTTGGAAAAACTATCCAAGTGCGTGGCAAGGAGCTTACGGCGACAGAAAATGAGCCAAAAGCATCATTTTGGAAGCGGTGGCTTCTTTTGATACATGGATTTGGCATGCTTTTTTTGGTGTTCCAGGAGCTCAGAATGACATAAATGTCCTTGCCCAATCTCCAGTGTTCGACGAATTGCTGCAAGGAAAATCGCCGAAATGCACATATTGGGTCAATGGTACTCAATACGAGGGATCATACTACCTTGCAGATGGAATTTACCCAAGGTGGTCAACGTTTTTCAAAACAGTGCCACATCCCCAGAGTGAAAAAGAAAAACACTTTGCAATGTGTCAAGAGGGGTGTAGGAAGGATGTCGAGCGTTGTTTTGGAATTCTGCAAGCTCATTAGGCGATTGTTCGGGCTGCAGCTAGATTGTTTGATGTCGAGGCTCTTCGATCCATCATGATGACATGTATTATTCTCCACAATATGATTGTTGAAGATGAGTATGATTATGATGCCGTCGATGAATACGAACCGGATCCGTTTAACAACTCACGAACACGTATCTACTGTGCTCATGACAATACTGAAGATCCCGTGCAACACGAGCCGTTGGAACAGGATGGACGTTACAATGAATTGATCGCTCAGCGGTACGCTGATCTGCAACAGCCATACTGGCACGTAACCCGCCAGAATGACTTGATTGAGCACCAGTGGACATTGCATGAAGGCGAAGATAATGAAAATGAGGCTTGTGGTTGAAGAATAAATTGTATTTTTTTTAAGTAATCTTATTTAGTGTTTTTTTTTTAAAGTTTATATGGTGAAGGTTATGTAATTTTATTTGGTGTTTTTTTTTAAAGTTTATTTGGTGAGTTATGTAATCTTATTTGATGTGTTTTAAAAAAGTACAAAAAAATAAATTTGAAATTGCATAAAGTTCTAAAAATAAATAAGAAATTACATAAAAAATTAAATAAAGTTCTAAAAATAAATAAGAAATTAAATATAGTTCTAAAAATAAATAAGAAATTACATAAGAAATTAAATAAGAAATTAAATAAAGTATTACAAATAAAAACGAAATTATACAAAGTTTGTGGAGCTAGGATATGTGGTGGTAGGATCTTCGTTGCTAGGATTTCTGTAGCTAGAACCCCCTCCACTTGTTTCAACATCTCTTGCACGCCTCCTTCGCACGACGTCTCTTTTTTTCGGATGTTTAAAAATATTTTGAATTCGGAGATAGTCCTACTAGAGACTTGTTCATGGTGTCACGATCTACTTGAGCCATCCTTTCTTCTCTAAGCATCTCATTTTCTCTATGAAGTGCTTCTCTAATCAACTCGTTCTCTCGATTAAGTATTTCTCTTTGTCTCTCAGCCACCGCATCACGGGCCTCAGTAGCTGCTAGTAAAGCTGCCATAGCAGCAGCTTTTTCCTCATCTCTAGTGTTTTCCCGCGCCATGGTCAGTTCACCTTGCCGAGCAAGTTCCTCCATATATTTAGTGTAGTCATTTATGGAAGAACTACCTTTTTTCTTTGATACTTTTTTACCTTGAGGCCTAAGGGAATGACGAGTCGGTTGGGTCTCCGGCACTTGTTCAGGCGCCTCTTCCGTGTCTTCAAATGTGTCGGCTTTTTGTTGGGCCGTGTCTGGTTCTGGCGAACTGTGTAGACCCACGCTATGCATGACAACTTCTGGACCGGTGGGCACAATTTTGTAATTTGGGGGAATCTTTTACAATTTCCCAACAATCTCATTTGTTGAATGATTTGTTTTGGTTCTTTGAATTGTAGAATGCCTGTGCTTGTAGTGTCTATAAAAATGTGGGATAAGATGGTATTAAAAAAATGCGGGTGTAACACAAATAAATCATTTAAAATAAGGAAAATTAATGAAAAGGGCTTGAAAAGTTTTAGTTTTAATAAAAAATCATGCTATAAGTTTTGTTTAATAAAAAACCATGTTATAAGTTTTAGTTTTAATAAAAAACCATGTTATAAGTTTTGTTTAATAAAAAACCATGTTATAAGTTAAGTCACTGTTTCTGGAATTTAAGTCACTGTTTCTGGATTTTAAGTAACACTGTTTCTGGAATCTAAGTCACTGTTTCTGGAATTTAAGTCATTTCACTGTTAGTTTATTTCCAGCGATAGTGTTATTTTTTCCAGCGACAGTGTTAGTTTTTCCAGCGACAGTGTTATTTTTCCAGCGACATTGTTATGTTTTTCCAGCGACAGTGTTAATGTTCATTTTCTTTCCAGATACAGTGTTTGTTTGTGCATGGCCCAAAGGGCTTGGTGTGGTTGCTGCTCGCCGCTCGCCGGAGCTAAACAGAAGGGAAGACCATATTTCGGCCAGAAAGTTGGACAAACTTTAAACGCTCATAACTTTGTCAATACTCAACGAAATCGAGTGATTCAAAAACGAAAATCGTAGTTCTCGAAGAGACGAAGAGAATGGTACCTTGCACGATGGCTAACTCGTTGTGGTTTGGTCGGAAAATGCCTCGAAAGCCTCGGAGGTCGCCGGAAACTGGGTAAGATTCAAATAGATATAACTTCTTCAATACTCAACGAAATAGGGTGATTCAAAAAGAAAAGTTGTAGTACTCAGCGAGACGAAGAAGAGGAGGATGAGGGCCAAAGGAGAGCCCATGAGTGACTGGCTGGTGGTCGAGCTGTCTGTTGGTTTGGTGGGTTTTACCTTGTTCTGAGATGGTTTTTGGTTAAAAAAAGTTATATGATGGTTTTTGGTTAAAATAAACTTAGTTCAAGCCCTTTTTATTAAAGCTCCCTTTAAAATATAGATGCGGGTGGAATGCATATAAATTACATAAATTCCATTACAAATTAAATAAATTAAAAGATTACATAAGAAATAATACATAAAAATTACATATATTTTTATAAGAAATTAAATAAATTAAAAGATTGGTACGGGTGAAATGCATATAAATAAATAAAATTATTGTCACCTGATCCGCTAAACTTGTCCCACTACGCAGATTACCGGAAGCATAAGAGATGGCTTCTCTCCAACAAGTAAAGGATGCGTTGAGCTTTTTCCAACGACCTTGAAGACCTTGACTAGTTCTTGCATCTTTTCCATGTACATCGCAAAACGCTTTCGTAATTCTACTCCACATTTCTCAATTATCCATCTCATTACCTGTAATCGGGTCATGAGTAGCGTGATACCAACTTTCACACAATGTAATGTCTTCAATGTTCTTCCACGAACTCATTTTTTCTCTCAAAGTGTACAAAATATTGAAATGTAGAAAGTGTAGAAAGTGTAGAAACTGTTAGATATTTATAAAAAAAATTATGTATTTTTTAAATTTTTTTGTATTTTTAATTATTTTTTAAATAATTTTGAATTAATTTTAATGTTATTAATTAATCTGGACCATTGGATTTGAAAAATATTCAAATTCAACAGCCCATAATCTGCCACTTGGCCAACGGTCATAATTCTGACCGTTGGGCCCTTTATTTATTTATTTATTTATTTTTAATTTTTGGGTGAAAAACTGTGGACCGTTCATCTGTGATCCAACGATCCAGGTTAAAATAAAATTTCAAATTTTTGTTTACCATTGGAAATCCAACGGTCTAGAAAAACTAGCCGTTGGAAATCCAACGGCACGACTCAAGCCACGTCGCCCACTCACGGGTGTGTGAAAAGTCGGCCCGACAGCGGGCCCCGTGCGCCAGTAGCCTGTCGACTACTCTCCGTTACTCGCCCGTGTAATGCACGCGCCAAACAATTGCTCGGTTCATGGGTCTGTCAAAATTGGACTGGGCTCTTGCCTGGCTTGGGCTGGGTGCTAGGCAAGTGGGCGGGCTGGAGGGGAAAAACTGGGTCCTAGGCTGGTATTTGGACTGGGTGCCGGGCAACACTTCCTCCGGTGGAAGTGCTCTAAGGAGGTGGTGGCTTCCTTTTTAAATTTTCAAACCCCTAAATTTAAAACACAGAATTATATTAGAATACATAAATTTTAATCTGATTTCTACAATATGAACCAAGTAATGACTAACCCAAAAACAAATTCATATCGGATTTTAATTGTCAACCCTAACTCCTCCACAACTCCAACCACCCAACAAAAAGAGAGAAAATTTAGGTTAAGGTAATTCACTTTTATTTTTAGGAGAAAACACCTGCCGTTTTGAAGTTTTAACCAGTTTGCTTTAAAACATTTTGTATTTTACCAACAGAAAACAGAACCGCAACGAAAAACAAACTCGTAGGCCTAGTCAGTCCTTTCTGGGATTCACCAGGGTCAAAGTCGTCATTTTGTTGTTCTCCTTAAGCTTCAGCAATGATAAAAACCGGCCTCTCAAAAAATCAGGACATCCCGCAGATCCGCCATTGGAGAGAGAAAAGGAGGAAACGAATCCTACTTTACAAAAAACACATGGAAAAATTCATACAAGTATAAACATCTGTGCTGAACTCCATTTGATTCGGGTTTGGTTCTTCGAGGGAATTGAGAACCGAATCGGATCCTGTGTCGTAGCGGCTGCATATTTGTTTAACAACGTTAGTGCCGGTCGGCCATGTCGTCCGGTGGTACGAACAGCTCAACCAACAGTAGTCCGAGACAACCGGCTCTCGTCGCGCTGCCCACGAAGACCAGACGACGCGTCGCTGACGGCGTCATGGAAGCCGGCGAGCGGCTCCCGACGAGCACCCTCCCTCCCGAAAACAACATTGTCTTCGACGACGACGACGACGACGATGTGGAAAACGACAGCCTCCTCAACGGCACAATCTGCGGGCCCCACCACGTCCTCCACCACAACCACAACCACAACCATTATTCGCACCACCCCGTGATGAAGTACCTCCTGCTCCGTCGGCGACTATTATTCTGTGTGCCCGACACGTGGCTTCTCCCGATCGAGGACGGGTTTCTATGGATGGTCGCGATGTTGCAGTCGCTGAGATCGGGGCGGAACGTGGGCCGCAAGATCTTCGGGGCGCTGCTTTTGATGGCGGTTATTTCCTTGCTCGTGAAGTTCTCGTTTTTGAGCAGCCACGTCGAGGTGGTCCGGGAGGACGCGAAGAGGACGGAGGGCCGGCTTTTGATTCTGAAGACGGTGAAAGACGATTGGTTGGTGGCGCAGCGGGCCGTCGCCGAGAACCAGGAATCCAACTCCATGCCGAAACGTGTTTTGGAGAGGTTGTTGGAAACCGAATCCTCCACCAGGTTCAAGAGACTTCTCGAGCGGTTGCCTGTAAGTCATCAATCAATCAATTCTCCCAGAATTTTTAATATTTTAATTCTTCAATTATTAAAATTCTGGGTACTTTTAATTTTTCATAACTTGTTTGGTTCCCGAGAAAATGGAGGAAAGCGATGAGAAATGTCGAATCTGTTACTATTAGCGTTTTACGTTAACCAACCGAGTTTTCCCTCTAATGGGGTTTCACTGGTTGATTAATTTGATTGCCAGATTTTTATTATTTGCCTGTTTATTCACATCTTTCTCGTTTTGCATTTGTCCCTTTCTTTTTACGTTGTATTACGAATTTAATGCAGTGATTAATCTGTGATTAATATTCATTAATCTGTTTTCGTTTGCAGACCCCAGAAATTTGGAGGAAACCCAACAGCGACAATTTTGATAAATGCATAGCTCGACCTAAGAACCGAATAAGTATGTCTACATTCATTTCCCTACCCAAATTTGTCAATTTTTATAAATTTTTATCCCATTTTTTAACAATAATTTCTTTTCCAACAGGAACAGGGTCGAAAACAAATGGTTATCTGCTTGTTCATGCCAATGGTGGATTGAATCAAATGAGAACAGGGGTAAGTAATAATCTTTTTACAAATCCCACCCCGCTCGAATCTCCTTCCCCGTAATTTAGAGCACCGTTTTACAATATCGTCTCGTCGAAAAAGTAAATTATAGACGCGTTTTGGATGCCGACATGACAACCTAATTGATGGTGCAGATATGTGATATGGTAGCCGTTGCAAAGATAATGAATGCTACCCTGGTTCTTCCACTACTGGACCATAAGTCTTTTTGGACGGATCCAAGGTAAGATTTCTTTGCAAATGATGTTGTCGGATAGGATTATTTGTGGCTAATTAACTATGTTTTATTGATTAATTATGTTGTATATTTGTATTTGCAGTGATTTTAAAGATATATTTGACTGGAGGCACTTCATGAAAGTGTTGAAAGATGATATTGATATTATTGAGTATTTGCCAACCAAATATGCAGCCGTGAAGCCTCTTTTGAAGGCTCCGGTCTCTTGGTCGAAGGTGCGATCGTGTTAATAAACTTTCGAATGTGTATGGATTAGGTTCTTCGAATTGTATCTAACGAAGATTTGTATGCAGGCGAAATACTACAGAAGCGAGATGATCCCGTTGTTAAAGAAGCATAAGGTTATAAAGTTTACACACACGGATTCCCGACTTGCTAACAATGGACTTGCATCCTCCATCCAAAAGCTGAGGTGCCGTGCAAATTACGAGGCCCTCCAGTATGCAAAGGAGATTGAGGATCTTGGGAGAGTTTTGGTTGACAGACTGAGGAACAATAGCAATCCTTATATTGCTCTTCATTTGAGGTATTTTTGTTGTTTGATTGATTCGTTGTGTATTATGTTGTTCCGGAGGTAATGGAACTAAGTAACGAAAATGTTCTTGATTGCAGATATGAGAAGGACATGCTTGCCTTCACAGGCTGCAGCCACAACCTCACAGCAGAGGAATCCGAGGAGCTTCGGGTTATGAGGTACAGCGTCAAACATTGGAAGGAGAAAGTGATCGATAGTGAAGAACGAAGGCTCCAAGGCGGATGCCCATTTTCACCAAGAGAGGCTGCCCTATTCCTTAAAGCCATGGGATACCCTTCGACGACTACGATCTACATTGTCGCTGGCGAGATATATGGCAGCAACAGCATGTCTGCTTTTCGCGCTGAGTATCCGAATGTCTTCTCGCACAACACCCTTGCAACAGAAGAAGAGCTAGAGGCCTTCAAGCTGTACCAAAATCGCCTTGCAGCCTTGGATTATATAGTAGCAATGGAGAGTGATGTCTTTGTTTATACATACGATGGTAATATGGCAAAGACAGTGCAGGGACATAGGAGGTTTGAAGGATTTCAGAAGACTATCAACCCTGACAGGTTCGCTCTTGTACCATGCATTTAGTATTAGACTCTTCCCAACACCCTGGTTGGAATTTTAACACGAGATAGTTTTCTGACATTTTATGAATTCCGTTTCAGACAAAATTTTGTTCAACTTGTCGATCAGTTGGATAAGGGAGCAATATCATGGGAAAAATTTTCGTCTGCGGTTAAAAATGTGCATTCTGACAGGCTCGGAGCACCATATGCTAGACAGATCGGAGAGTCACCAAGGTTGGAGGAGAACTTCTATGCAAATCCCTTTCCCGGTTGCATCTGTAACAAGACGCAGGAGCGAATGTCTAGTGTGAAGTCTGATGAGAGAAGAAGTATGAGTGTTTTGTCACAAAGATAAGGCAGTAGGATGGAGAATGAATGTGGCTAGCTCATGCTGTAGAAAATACTACACAATGCCACATTACCATAGCTCAAAATGGCAGCTGAAATGTGGGCTTTTGAAAGAAGTGCTTTTTCGCTCGGTCTCAGAAACTGTGCTTGCTACACAGGGTCCAGAAGTTTTTATGGGTTCGCTTGTGACTTGCAATGCAAGTTTCGGTTTATGATGAAATCAGATTGAGAAGGCATTTGAGATTGCAGAGAAGGAGGAGCTCGAGTAGTTTGATTGGCACAGAGACCTCTTGCCGTTGTCAGAAATGGAGCTGCTATCATTGATTCAATTATTCTTTCTTCGATTTAGTCTGAAAAAAAGAGAGCTTCGCGATGAATTTGGATGTAATTTTTCTTACATAACCTATAATAGAAAGAAGTTTCATACATTTTAAGCAGATTTCTCACTTGTCGTTGTCCTGCAAGCTATTTCTTGAAACTAACTAGGGCATATTGGAAATCAAGTAGCTCTTGGTCTAACGGTACTCTTTTCCCTAATAATGAAAGTGGAGGTTTCAAATTCGAATTCTTCCTCTCGGCCTCGCGGCCGCACTCGCCTATAGTTTGTGGGTGACTCCGGCTGTATGGCGACTATCCCTAGAATGCCTCAACGGGTATCAAGTCTTTTCCAGCACAACAATTACTTGTTTTCTTTTGTGATTATTGTACCGGCTCCCTCAATTCGGAGTCAATGTGACCAAAACACAAGAGTTTTACGTTTTTGTGAGAGTTGTCCTACAATTGACGCGATCCAAGAGTCCCATACTTTCTCCTTGATTAGATGAGGGCTTCTTTTGCTTGGGTTCGTTATACAATACTGTTGACCCTAAAAACTACCAAGCCTACGTGGCGCGCAGGTCGAGTAACTAATAAGCTAACTACGTCCTTCAATTGTGTGCGGGGCGTGCCAACTCGACGACCGAGCTCGGCCGGTGAGTAAATTATGTGGAATGTGGGGTTGTGTGCGCGGTTGACTTCTCGATCTTGCGACTGCGGCCGAGGAAGGAACACGCCTCGGCCTTTGGGTTCTAGAGCCTGAAGACAAGGCTGCTAGTTCTGCGAAGTTCACGAATCGTCGGCTTCGGCCACCGTGATTATATTTGTGAAAGTATAAGCACGCCGAGTCGACACCAATGTATAGGGACACAGGTACTCGAAACAGATATAGGTCTTGACAGTAAAAGTTGTTCGGCCGTCTGAATGCCGAACTCCGAAACCAACCTGCGAGTATCCGATCATAAAACAACTCGGCTTTCGATGTGCCGAGCCTTGTAACTTGGAACACCCTACTTCGCCGAGAAGGCTAATAAGATGACCTCTGCCAATAAGGATTCGAAAACCCTTCTCGACCGAGACTTGGATAGATAACCAACCGGCCTCGACGCAGTGCTGTTTATCCAAACTGAAGATGCTCCGCGATCGACTGGTTCTACGGCGATAGTGCTGTTTATCCAAACTGAAGATATCACCGGTTGCCTTCACAGTGCTGTTTATCCAAACTGAAGATGTGTTGGCGGAAAAGGAAAATAAAAAAAATCTCAAAAGGTTGAGAGAGTTTGCGCAGGGCAGATTTGTGTGTTGAATTGGAGGTCCTTGAATGTTGTGCTCCTCCCTCTATTTATAGCAGTGCAAATACTCCTGATCGAGTTAGAATCGTCCTTGGCCGATCTTAATCCAACTCTATCTCAGCCGATCCTACTTTAACTAGGACTTTGAATTTCCCCCAACCGCAGGCCAAATTCATTCATGCACCATGATTTGCCTAGGACTCCTTATCCCAATAGGTTTCGGCCACTTAACCTTTATCACATTCTTGTGTTCTAGATAATTCAATATATTATTAAGAGATAATTATTATGATAAAAATCACAATATTATTCCCTAACAATAACTAAAATTATCCTGACTCAGTCACTTAACGGCTTAAAACTTCATTCACTCAACGGCCTCGACCGTTCGGGCCGAGGCCGAGTAATTTTGGGCCTAAACAAATACAGTACAAGGATAAACCCTAAACCCTAAATTCATCTTAGTATCTGCATTTGGTTTCTGCTAAAATTGCAAGTACATTGGATACAATCTTTCTTCCCACCTGTTCTTCCTAAATAGACAAAATTTTCCGCACTCGAGAGATCATACAATACAACGAACAATTTCTGAACAACATTTGAGACCTAGGATCTACGCTACTACCACATCGAAGGCACATAAACCTGCTCCTTCAGATTTTGAGTTGCGCTTTTCGTAGGAAAACCTTTAACAGCAATTTCTACGGTACAGATAGGTTAATTTTTTTTTGTAGTAATGATTTTCAAATGAAAGTTAAGAGATTGAACGACTTCGATTATGAAATTTCTACGGTACAAATACGTTATCCATAATTAAGTACGTAGAATTATGTTTACATTTTAATTAAGGATAATACTAGGTAGACTAGTTTTTTAGACTAAAGGGGTGTATTCAATTAGGATTTTGAGGGATTTTAATTATTTTAATGAATCTAAGGGTATTCAATCAGAATTTTAAGTGATTCTCTAAAATTCAATGTGTATTTAATCACGATTTTAAGATAGTTTATTACAATCCTTATAAATGCAGATGTATTCAATTAGAATTTTAAAGAAGTTTATAATATTTCATGTGTATTCAATTAGAATTTGATTTTAAAGAATTTGAAAATTTTGAGGAATTAGACTATTAGAGGGAATTGGAAATATTTTGTAATGTATTTTAAGCATCTGCAAATCTCACATTTTCCCTTGAGATTTTGAAGGAATTGAATCAAAATTTTACATGCAATCTCTACAAATCAATTAGACTCCATAAAAATGCATAGATTTATAAATTCATTGAAATCTCTCAAATTCCCAATTGAATACACCCCTAGTGATATGTCACTAATATAAAATAAGCACGTTAATCAACACTTAAGTAATAATCCAATCATCACCACAATATATGGTTTACAAAATTTGATCTAAATAGTTGGTCTCTCTAACATTTTCCTTTAATTAACTCTTCAATGCGTGTGCTTAAGGGTGAGAGGGACACCACAAACGTTCTATATAAACAGCAGCGCAGATGCTCAGAACCACCAGCTGGAGACCATCACATGCAGTACTACTTCTCCAACTAAACACATAGATTCACTAGTTCGCTATATTCATTAGTAACCAAATTGATCACAAGGCAATGGCAATGAAGAAGAAGAACCCTAGCAAGGGACTGGTTGCAGCTGCAGGCAACAAAAAAGCATGCTTTTGTAAACCAAATCTTTCAAATTATGCAAGTGTAATTCCAGCAAAGAGGAGGTCAGTGAAGCGGATGATGTTTGATTCCATGCTCAAATCTCTTGCCTCTTTTTTTCATCGCTGGTCATCGTCTTCCTCTCAAGACTCCAAGTCCAACAAGAAGACGACCAGTCTCATCTTTCCAGACCAATCCTAGAATATATTCATGGCTACCTTCGCAATCTTCGATCTCTCGACAGATGTTGTTCATGTATCAATATATATATTATCATGCTGTTCTGAAATTGTTGCAGTGTACTTAGAAGCTAGGTCATAATGTCTTAGTAGATATGTTTTCCGGTGTGCAGCTAGCTGACTCAGGCTAGCCTCTACGTTTCTGTATCTTAAGTAATTATAGTTTTAATTTTCTTTCAGATCAAATAAAATTTTATTTATCGCACATGGTGCAAATGGTAAGGAGAGCAAATAGTATCAATGCAAATGGTCTCAGTGCCTTGACCAAAAAAAAAATGGTCTATCAGTGACACATTCAAATATGGTCCAGAGGCGGCTTCAAGGGGAGCAAAAGGGCCCCCAAAAATTCATGCATGCATGAGATATTTGGATAGTCAATAGTAACATTTCAAAAAATTCATGCATGCATGAGATATTTGGATAGTCAATAGCAACATTTTAAAAACGTTTTTTTTTTATTCTTTCAATTTTATTATTGTGTGCATGAGATATTTGGATAGTCAATAGCAACATTTCAAAAAATTCATGCATGCATGAGATATTTGGATAGTCAATAGCAACATTTTAAAAACGTTTTTTTTTTATTCTTTCAATTTTATTATTGTGGAGCCAAAAATAATCACAAGGCGACACGTGAATTTTTTGATAGAAGAGGACAAAACTACCCTCGAGGCACACCGAATTTCCTATGCGTGAGCAGTGGACAATCATCTTTCAATTAAACCCAAGGTGCCCAAATAGGTATTTATTCTTAAACCAATTTCTTCCATCCTCAATATATTTTCTCCACAAGGAAACCTCCAAAACCTTTCTTTTAAAATTATTTTAATTGACTAATTAACAAATTAATTACCTAATTAATCCATTAATTATCAATTAAATCACCAATTATACCCAAAAAACACAACAAGGCCGGTTATCCTCCACCCCAAAAGAAATCAACCATGCCTTCTACCTTTTCTACCACATTTTTCCTTTTTTATGATAATAATTAGCTAAATTAATTAGGGAATCATGTTAATTGATTAGCTAATTATTTCATAACTCCCAATTTGAAACAAATCAAGAACCTAGCCCACAAACAAAGTTAGGTGGCCAGTCCTCTCTCATCCAAGAAGGCCGGCCACTCCCCTATAAAAGGCCTCACATTTTCTCCAAAACTCACTTCCAATTCTCTTGCTAAAATTCTCCAAAATTCTCAAACACTTTCTCTCTAAATTCTAACTTTGGCATCGGAGGTTCTTCGGCCAAAGCCCCTACTATTCATCATGGGCGCGTGAGGCTCTTGGCCTTGACCAAAGGTGTTAATTGTTTTGTAGGTGCAATTTTGTCCAAGATCAAGAGGAGGAAATTTGCATCCACAAATTGGTGCTTTCATTGAGAGGAAGAAATCCACACTCGTAGAAGACTCTCGCATAAAAAGGTTTTTTTCTCTATTTTCTAGTCCACTTGTATTTTTTCATACGTTTTTATTATTAGAATTTTTTATTTGCAAAGATTCTTTGATAAAATATAAAAAAAAAATACAATGGCTAGAAATTTAGAAAATTCCACTTGTGAAAATTCCAATATTCAAGAAATGGGACCGCAGCTATCCACAAGGTTGAATGTGATCCTAGGAGTGGTAGCACTACCACCACGAGTCTCCACTATGGCAACCACCGCGGTGGCCGCTACGGTAACCACCCGCGGCGAGGTCCATGGTACCATTACCACGGCCCGAGTCGTGCCATCAAAGCAAGCCCAACCCGTGCCAATCAAAGCCCACGACACCAAAGCCATGGTTCAAGCCTCGCACTCGAATGCATCACGCACTGAGCAGCCTGCTCCCATAGCCCAGCATGTCTCCGTAGTCCAGCCTGCACCCACGGCCTAGCCTGCTCTAATGGTTTCCTAAGCAGCCCAAGACTATCCTAACCATCCGGACCAACTATCAATCCAGGGGTATTTTCACCACATTTCTCTGCGAATTTGACATTTCCCAACTCAAATCTCGTGCCCGGAGTTTACCACCCATCCACTGCTCAAGGAGACACACTTCTTCCAAGCTCTTCCAATCCGAATGGCGAACAACACTTGTCCCGATTAGTCATGGAGTTTACAAGTGCCCTGGCACAATAGACGACCTTGGTGAATCAGCTTTTGCAATGCACCGAGATCCAACGTGCCCCATACGAGATGTCCTAAAGTAGGACAAGGATAGATGAGGAGCCTTTCCAGCAGCGTCCCGGCAAGCAGCCAATCAACCAGCCACGAATTGAGCATTTGGGCAGCGTACATTCCCGATTGGGCCCCCGAGATAGCGTATACTCCCATCTTAGCGCACAGAGGAGCGTGCACTCTCGACTAGGCCTACGGGCAAGTGCTCGCTCACGATTAGGCCTTCTAGGCAAAACGTTCATTCCCGACTAGGCCCACAAGGAGCATTCTCCACATCACATCGAAGCAGGCAACTCGACGAACGGAGAGAAGTAATCACTCAATCCGGTTCAAGTTCAATCGGTAACCCACAAAGAACTCCCTTACCTACTAGGAATGGACCACATACACCTCCCCGGCGACATGAACAAGCCGAGAGCATGGAAGAGCAGCCTAGACCAACATGTCAAAATCGGGGGCAGCCGAGAGCTCCATTACCCCCAACAAAGGCAAATCCAAGAAGAGGTAGATAGACTCTTCAAAAAACGATTGTGTGATTTCCAACGCAACAAAGTGGCTGATGAGGCATTACGGCGAGATATGACCAATATAAGTAGGTCACCTTTCACAGACGAGATCGAGTAGACAGAGCCTCCATGCAAGTTTAGCATGCCACACTTCACATCTTTTAAAAGAGATGGAGATCCAGAGAGACACTTGAAGCACTATCGAAGCGTAATGGTCCTCTACCGAAACAACGATGCCCTTATGTGCAAAATATTTGCCACTACTCTCCAAGGCGAGGCACAAGATTGGTTTCACACCTTGCCATCACGATCTATCCAGAATTTTGAGGATCTTTCCTTGGTTTTTACCAAAGAATACTCATCCTACCGCTCGATCAAGAAAAAGTCTGATCACTTGTTCAACGTGAAGAAAAACCCAAAGGAGTCGCTCCGCATGTAAAGAGGTTCAAAGCAGAGAAGGCAAAAATCGTCGGTTGCGACGACTCGATAGCAAGTGCAGTCTTCCAAAAAAGACTCCCACCAGACCACCCATTGTTCGGAGAAATGATCATGAAATAAGACTTAACTTTAGCAGATTCCTTTGTTCTGGCAGAGAAGCATGCACTTTAGGACAAAGCTTGAAGAGCAGAAAAGGCACCTGAGCAGCCTCGAAAAGAGTCGGCATCGGCTCAAAAGAAGGAGGACGGGAAACAGTCTAGCAAAAGCAGGCAAAAGACCAAGCGTAGAGACCGACCCATGACCAAAGAAGGCCTGATGACCAAGAACTATTCTAAGTTCTCAATTTCGATCCACCAAATCCTTCGCGACATCAAGAACAAGCCATGGTTCAAGCTGCCGAAACAATCAAAATGAGATACTTCCAAGTTGGATCCCAACAAATATTGCGCATTCCATCGAGGTCCCGGTCACACGACTGATGACTGCTACACTTGGAAGAACTACCTAGAGAAGCTCGTAAAAGAAGGTAAGGTCAATAGGTACTTAGACAAGCCAGCTGCACAGCCAAGAAGGATATCAGATGATGACGAAGAGCCACCAACAAAGACGATTCGAATCAATGGTATTTTCGCCGAATCCGAACACTTAAGGGCCACGAGCAACTCTAAGAAGAGGGAGATCCAGCAGGCTTTACTAATTGATACCCAACATGGACCCATCATTGGCTTCACCGAGCAAGATGCAGAAGGCGTTGACTTCCCATATGACGACGCGCTAGTAGTATCTGTCCAACTAGCCCATGCTAAAGTCAACAGAATGATGGTTGACAATGGAAGTGCAGTCAACCTACTTCAATTCTCAGTCATTCAGAAGATGGGCCTGGAAAACACAATAATACGCCGAGCAGAGGTACTCACCAGATTCAACGGACACATCTCAATTGCCATCAGCCATATCACGCTTGACGTGAAAACAAAGTTGTCTTAAAGCAGACGTTCATGATCTTAAGAGACCTATCCCCTTTCAATGGGATTCTTGGGAGACCTTGGTTAATCAAGCTAGATGCCGTCACTTCCGTCATGTTTCAAATCCGACCAGGCCGCATCACGACGATGCACTGTGCAAATGTTAAAATAGTCAAAGAATAAAACTTTTACCCCCGTGGAGGCTACCGAAGTCCAAAGAGATGAAGATGCTACCAAATAGCAATTACAACAAGCGAATCAAGAAAATGATGCCCAAGCAGACGAGATAGGATGGAAACCCGAAGAGAACGCCGAAGACATCATTCTTGATCATCAACAGCCAGAAAAGATGGCTAGAATCGGCTCACGTCTAAGCCTAGCCGAGAAAAAATAACTCATAATTTTTCTTAGAGAAAACCGAGACATCTTTGCATGGACATCATCCAACATGCCCGACATCGACCCCAAGGTAGCCTGCCACAAGCTGCACATCGACCCCGCTGCCAAACCAATGATCCAAAAAAGAAGGCATTTTACGCCTGAGTGAGTAGCGATCATCGAGGCAGAAATTGACAAGCTATTAGAAACCGGATTCATAGAAGATGTAGCACATTTAGCATGGCTTGCCAACGTCGTGCTAGTTATGAAGAAAGAGAAGGGCAAATGGAGGGTTTACGTAGACTACATCGACCTCAACAAAGCATGCCCAAAAGATCCTTACCCAGTCTCTCGGATCGATCTTTTGGTAGATTCAACTTCTGGGAACCAGCTACTCAGTTTCTTGGACGCATACTCTGGCTACAATCAAATAGCCATGTACGAGCCTGACAAGGAAAAAATCGCATTTATGATCGAGCGAGGTACCTATTGCTATAAGGTCATGCCCTTTGGCTTCAAGAACGAGGAAACAACTTACCAAATGCTACTAAACATGATGTTCAAGAAGCAAATTGAGGTAACCATGGAGGTATATGTCGACGATATCATGGTAAAAAACAAGCAGCGGTCCGACCACATTCGCAACTTGGCATAAACTTTCAACATCCTTAAAAAGTACAAAATGAAGCTCAACCCCACCAAATGCACATTTGGAGTATCTTCAGGTCTATTCCTAGGGTACTTAGTAACCCAACGAGAAATTGAAGTGCATCCCAAGCAAATCAGTGAGATCCTAGAGATGAAGTCTCCAACCACTTTAAAGGAGATCCAAAGCTTGATCGGACGAGCAGCTGCCCTCAACCGCTTCCTCTCGCGGTCCACCGATCAATGCAAACTTTTTTTCAAAGCTATCAAGAGGGCACAACGAGACAAATGGGATGAAGAGTGCGAAAGAGCTTTCCAAGACCTAAAAAAGTATCTCACATCAACTCCCTTACTATCCAAACCGGAAGCAGCAGAGGATCTATACATCTACCTAGTAGTTTTCGAAGTAGCAGTGAGCTCTGCCTTCATACAAGAAGAGTTGGGGGCCTAGCTGCCGGTATTCTACACTTCTAAAGCTCTTTGCGATGTGGAAACAAGATATCCGAAGATCGAAAAATTAATTTTGGCGCTGGTCATTATGGCTCAGAAGCTCAGACCATATTTTCAAGCTCATACGGTCATCGTCATGACTCAATATCCTCTACGATCAATCTTACATGGTCCAGACGCTTCTCAACGAGTGATGAAGTCGACGTTAGAGCTAAGGCAATACAGTTTAATTTTTTGACCCCGCACGACGATAAAGGCCCAAGCCTTAGCGGACTTCATAGCAGAATTCGCACCTAGCCTAAGCGATGCAATGGAACAGCCCAACAACACCCTAGAAGCAGCTGAGCACACCTTAGCCTCGCATGTTTCTGTTAACGAAGATTTTTGGCATTTGCATGTTGATGGTGCATCCAATTACAAAGGCTCAGGAGCAGGCGTGGTCCTTGTCACCCCAGACGGCTCGATGCTTGAGCAGGCAATCATTCAAGGCTTCAAGGCATCCAACAATGAAGCAGAGTACGAGGCCCTATTGGCAGGCCTCCGAATGGCAAAAGACTTGGTAGTAAAAAAGCTTGCAATTCATTCTGATTCCGACCTAATCACCAGCCAAGCAACTGGGGAGTACACGATAACATCCAAGGATGGCGCAATATTTAGAGAAAGTACGCAAACAGCTTGAGGCATTTCAGATTTACACTTTTACTCAAGTTCCACGGGCAGACAACACCCATGCAGATGCGTTAGCCGGCCTAGGCTCCGCCCTCGATCACCAACTCAAACGTTATATTCCTATGGAATATCTAGATAAGCTTAGCATAGAGACGGAGCCGGTAGCCGAAGTGTCACAACTCCCAACTAACAAAGTTCTATTATAGATTACCTGGTCAACGACACACTCCCCATGGAAAGATTGGAGTCCAGGAAGCTCCAAATCAAGGCAGCACGCTATTACATGTGGAATGGCATTCTTATCCGAAGATCCTGCACCGGACCACATCTCCGCTGTTTAGCGCCCCCCGATGACTTGAAGGTTCTAAGCTCAATCCATGAAGGTATTTGTGGAAATCGCTTTGGAGGTTGATCTTTAGCACAAAAGGCTCTTAATGCATACTACTATTGGCCTACCATGCACCAAGATGCAAAGGAGTTAGTACAAATATGCGATCGCTGACAACGTTACAAGCCTGTACCAGCACTGCCTGCCAATGAGCTACACTCGTAGATGAGTCATTGGTTGTTCATGCAATGGGCAATCGACCTGGTAGGGCCTATGCCGTCGACTACTGGGGCAGAGGCATGATGATCATGGCAACCAATTACTTCACCAAATGGGTAGAAGCGGAGCCTATGACGACCACAACTCAGACGAACATAGAGCGCTTTATATGGAGGAACATCATTTGCCGGTTTGGCATCCCTCAGTCCATCGTCACCGACAACGGCCCGCAATTTATGGGCAAAGATTTGACGAAGTTTTTCCAAAAGTATGGCATTAAGCAACATATGTCCACGCCGACTTAAGTGCCTCAAAAAATCCCTTACAGACAAAAAGGGAAATTGGCCAGATGAACTCCCCAGATGTCTACGGGCGTATCGCACCACCAAAAGACGAGCAACCGGTGAAACTTTTTTCTCTTTGGCATTTGGTTTAGAAGCAATCATTCATCCTAACATCATTGTGCCAAACATCTGCACCCTACTGCCAAACATTGAGCAGAACAGTAAGGAGATGTACACAAGCTTAAATATGGCAGAAGAGAAGCGCGAGCAGACCATCACCCGCATCGCAGCCTACCAGCAGCAGCTCTTCTCCGATTACAATAAAAGGGCCAAGATCCGGCAGTTCCAACCTGGAGATCTAGTCCTAAGAAAGGCCTTCATCACTGCCTGCAGAGAATGTTCCAAAAAGATGTATCCCATTTGGGAAGGACCATACAAGATCAGCAGAGTAGACGATAAGGGTAGTTATACCATCACCACTATGAATGACAAAGAGATCGAGAAGCAATGGAACACCTACAACTTGAGGAAATACCATGTGTGATCTTTCACGATATCAAGACCCGAAGATTCAAACAACTCAACGGGCACTACCTCGCAGGCTGAGAACTATCCAGTTGTTATGCAAGTCTTTTGTAGTTAAGTTATTCGTTCGTTTCATTCATTTTTCAATGAAGAATTCAGAAGTAATTTACAACTTCGCTCGACTACAACAACTTATCTCTTATGCACTTCAAAAGAAGATCGCACCCTTCTTAGGGACTAATCACAGGAATTGCACCCCCAAAATGAATGAACCATGCTCTCCGAAACGGGAGGATAAACTCTACACTCCGAATATCCAGACGTGGATGAGCTAGGCTGCCCTAATATAACTAGATGCACGACGGCTTACGCCGGGATTCCTAGAAGTAGCCACAATGGTCTTTTTTAGGGCTTAGCTAACTAAAGGGTTTTGGGTCTCTTGGCCTAATTCGTGGGGAACCGGGTCCTAGAGACGGAGGGGGCACAATACGCAATATGCCTTATGGACGACTACCTGGGAACCTAAAGCTGCTACTGAGTGCACTAAGGTAGTTTACGGTTTTTGAAAGACTGCATATGGCTTGCTCGTCAAGCAGTAAAGCCGTACTAGACTTTTACAACTGCACATTATTGTGAAAGGGTAAACAAACTAGCGTGCATATACGAAGCCTTATCTACTACCGACATGCTACGTAGTTGATAAAGCTTCATCACTGCCAAGCGCAAAACAACCTACACCAATCCCTAAAGTGTTGTGGTGCTTGCTGCGCAACCTACGGAATTAGAGAAAGCCGAAGTTAACAACCTAGTGGTTACGCGGATCTGTCTGCTTTTGTAAGTACGGCATCCGGCTAACGACCTTATGGCTAACAACTTTGCAAAATTCTACACCAACACCTACGGCTGTGTAGGCTACGCAGGCCTGTCTGCTTATAGAAAAGCAGCACGCTTGTCACAGGTCTATAAAGTCTAAAGGTCGGGGCATGAACAAAATAAGCAAAGATGGAGAAAAGCGAAGGAAACAAGTTTATTAAATTTTCTAGCAAAATTGATAAACGACTAGCAAAGGTCGAAGGAATTCAAGCAAAACAAAAGTAACAAGGAAAATAAAGAAATTCCTAAAAGCTACCTAGAAGACTACTATTCAGTAGTTTGAACCTCCCACGACTACTTGGTCACCACACCTTCAGCAGCCGTGACGCATTCAATAGCAGTACAAGCCTGGGCACCAACATCTCCGACTACTTCACCAATAGAAGACTCAATAGTAAAGGAGAACAAATCTTCCAGAGAAATAGAGAATGTTTAGAAGTCTTTTCCAGAAAACTCAAAGTCAGACGGCCGCCCAAGAGATGATCTACATAACCCAGCTTGTAGAAATCGGCTTGACTTTGAGTAAGCGAAGCCTTAAACCCAACCTTCTCACCCTTCAACTGCTCATTTTCCTCGAGCAGACGAGCACGAACCCACCCCTACTTCATCCTTCGCATAAGCAGCAGAGTGAGATTCAGAGATGGCACGTTCAAGATCTTGAATCTGAGGTATGTAACATTCGATCTCCTTCTCTACACTTTCATACTTTACTTGGATCACGTCAAGCCTAGCCTTATCCATGATCTCTTGGCGAGCGATCTCAAGCTGCAGAGAAGTGGGGGCAGAGATATTAGATCCCTTCAAAGCAGCAAGCTCAGATTCCAACTTTTTTACTTTCTCGGTCGAGGAGTAAGCTTCGGCAGCCATAGTTCTTGCCACCTCATTGGCAGCCTTGGTATCCTCTTGATCAAGAAGCATGGACTCGACTGCCAAAATCGCCATTTTTCTGCATCATTGCCAGCAGAGCAGTCATTCTATACTCGGTCGTATGCTTTTAAAATGAACTTGGGCCAACAATTCCTTTGACGCCATCAACAAACTTAGCACATATATCTACGTCCTCGAGCAAGTCTGGTTTCAAGAGCGCACAAATTTCAGCAACATCCCGAAAGACAAACTTGGTGGATTTCTCACGACTGCCTGTGCGGACAGTATTATTCTTCTCAGCAGACGAATCAATCTCAGCAGCAGAAGGAACAGATTTTGGCGTCATTCTAGTAGGCATGGGCACCTTGTCACTCTTCTTAGTAGCAAGTCTCTCCAAAGGTGAGCCAAGTTTAGCTCCAGACGAACGTTTTGGCACAAACTTTGGCACCAAAGGCACGAAGGAAGTTCTACGTCCTTTCAGCAATTGAGCTAGCAACCTTCGGAATGACGGGCGTTACCAGCACAGATCTAGCAGCTTCCTCTTTCTCGCCCTTGGAGGAAGTCAAGTTAATCACAAGCTTGGGAGCAGCCGGTGAACCTTCACGAGCAGAGGAAGAAGTCTTCGGTTTCTTCTCAACATGCGTTTCTTGAGCATGCGGGAAAGACCTTTTTTCCCACCTTCATTTGCAGCAGGCTCCACTACAGTGATCAGACGAGCTAACGTCTCAGCTTTAATTCACTTTATCTCATCTCTTGGGGGCAACCCATCTTTTTCCTACAAAGATGACTAAACAGCTAGCGCCACTACGATACTCAGAAGGGATACCCAAAGCGATATGCATTTCCTCATGTCTGGAGAAACCTCGGGAGTTGAACCAAATTCCGAATCTACAGTGGCGGCAGAAGACGATCAGAGAATTAAAGAGCAGCTTAGCACTAAAACAAAGCAGCTGAGAAGATTAAAGCAGCCTACTGGATATGAAGATTGTTGGTACACGCACCTTGGGGGAAGAATCAGACTCCCATTCTCCACTTATCTCCAAAGTCTTATTGGCCCAATCATGATCTCTCTTGCTTGAATTATCAAAAAGCCTATGGCGAGATCGCAGCTGCCCAACTCCCTCGATGTGGCCTTTGTCAAAGAAATACCAAAATTTGTTGATGGTTGGATCTAAGTCGAAGAATTGGCTCAGATTGTGGAATCCCACCATCACTCGGACCACGTTCGGAGAAATTGGGCAGGGGCACATCACATGGAGCATAGCACTTCTTGGAAGAAACACAGCATAGGAAAAGTAAACCCTAACACGAAATAGTAGGGGTGGAACTTGATGGCTCTTCGAGCCCCATCGCATAGCTCACGATTGCTACCATCCTTAGCTCGTTTCACACGTACTCCCGACGGAATAGCATGCCAATATGCCTCAAGGAAGTCTCTAAACAAATCATCGGATCTAATCTTAAAGTGAGCAACCTTAAAGTAGCCGACCTTGCTCAAAGACCCGCCTTGACGATACAACGGCGGTGCACCATCATCACTCTTGAGGTTCGAGGAAGACATACTTGAAGGAATTCTACAAAGGTACGAGGAAGGTTTGTTAAAGAGTTGCAAAAAAAAAAGAAAAAAAAAAGGAGTTACGGTGCAATAAGGCCCCAAAATTAAAGAGGGCACTCATTCCTTCATTTCCTCCCTAGAGCACGGGCCAAAGCCCAGCAAAAAAAAAACGAAAAAAAAAAGGTCCAAAGCCACAGAAGCCTAGCAAAGCTGCCAGGCCCCACGACATAGCCCTTCTTCCTCCCTCACGGCTTCAACTTGGCCCACGACAAGTCCACACCACCAGGCCACCCATGGAAGCACCCTGCCGTAACCCACCCAAGCCACCCCGTCACAAATCCTCGACATCCGACGAGCCAAATTTCAAGCCTCAAGACTCCAAGAAAATCAAGAAGACAAGAAAATTAATTTTTTCTTACCTAGAAACAACAAAAGATGATCATTTGCAAGGGCAAGATGTTGAAGATGGCTAGAGGAGGGGGAATACATATCCTCTAAGCTCTCTCTCTCTTGTAAGGTAGAATAAATTTCTCTCCAAAGTTGCTTTAATAATCCACTTAAGGTGGACTTAAATAGGCTTTGAGAGAAATTTATTTCCTGTTCCTAGAATGATCTAATTTCCTATTTAAAGAGAGAATCAACATCAAAATAGGAAACAATTCAAAGTTTCCTAAGGCAAGAAAATCTCTACACCTGTTGCTAGGGGTGGATTTTTTTGCCAAATTGCCGTGCCAACCGAATTACCAACCGTGCCATACCGATTTTGTGCCAAATTTTTTGCGCCAATTGGTAATGGTACGGTAATCTACCGTACCAAAATTTCATGGTACGGTATTGGTAATGGATACTATTACCACGGTATTACCGTACCGAAAATAAAATAAAATATATAATTTATAAATTATATAATAGATAATTATATAACACATATTTATAATATTCCAATAATTTGAAAATAAAACCCTACTTATATTAGCATTGTTGTTGGTGACTTTGATCTTTTGAAATGGTGGAAATCAAATACAAAAGAGTTCCTAATTCTTTCACAAATGACCAAGATATCTTTGTAACCCCCACTTCTATCGTTGCTAGTGAAAATGCATTTAGCCTAGGAAGGAGGGTTGTTGACCTTTTTAGGGCATCCTTGATTCCTAAAATAGTAGAAGTAAACTTCTACAAGGAACCAACGGAAGATATGCTTCAATTTTACAAGGAAATGGAAAAAAGAGGAAACAAGAAAGATATGCTTTAATTTTATTAGTAAATTTGTTATTAAATGATTTTCAACTTTAATTCTTTTTGCTACTAACTAATATGTTTTATTTGTTTGTAATATAGGCTTGACACAAGCTCAATCTTTTACAAGTTCAATGCTTCCTTTAAAAGCTTTAACATCTCAAGCTTGAATAATTGATCATTGAATTCTACTTTTGAAGTTTAGTTCCAATTTTCATTTGGTTTGAAACTTTAATTTCTATTTGGATTGTTAACTTCTATTTGTTTTGGTTCGTAACTTCTATTTGGATTGCAAACTTAATTTTCATCATGAATCTTGATGCATTATTTGAATTATTGTGTGTGTGAATTGTGAACGATGAATAATAGATGAATTTAAGCTAGAATGTATGAGATAAAAGTACAAAAAAAAAAGTTTTGCCCTTGAATTGGGTAAAAAAACAAAAACAAATTTTGTCCCAAAACAAAATGGCAATTACCATTGCCATACCATGCCAACCGAACTTTTGGCAATACCGAACTTCGGTATACCGAAAGTTTGGCACGGTAATGGTAATAGATTTTACCAAGCCGAAAGTTTGGTACGGTAATTGGTACGAGGGTTTTGGTACGGTAACCGTACCGAACCCACCCCTACCTGTTGCCATTTTCTGCGAGCAGCTCAACAGGTGTGGGGGCATTTGTGGAGCCAAAAATAATCACAAGGCGACACGTGGATTTTTTTACAGAAGAGGAAAAAACTACCCTCGAGGCACACCGGATTTCCTACGCGGGAGCAGTGGACAATCATCCTTCAATTAAACCCAAGGTACCCAAATAGGTATTTATTCTTAAACCAATTTCTTCCATCCTCAATATATTTTCTCGACAAGGTAACCTCCAAAACCTTTCTTTTAAAATTATCTTAATTGACTAATTAATCCATTAATTATCAATTAAATCACCTATTATACCTAAAAAACACAACAAGGCCGGTTATCCTCCGCCCCAAAAGAAATCAACCATGCCTTCTGCTTTTTCTACCACATATTTCCTTTTTCATGATAATAATTAGCTAAATTAATTAGGGAATTATTTTAATTGATTAGCTAATTATTTCATAACTCCCAATTTGAAACAAATCAAGAACCTAGCCCACAAACAAAGCTAGGTGGCCCGTCCTCTCTCACCCAAGGAGGTCGGCTAGTCCCCTATAAAAGGCCTCACATTTTCTCCAAAACTCACTTCCAATTCTCTTGCTAAAATTCTCCAAAATTCTCAAACACTTTCTCTCTAATTTCTAACTTTGGCATCGGAGGTTCTTCAACCAAAGCCGCCCCCCCCCATTCATCGTAGGCGCGTGAGGCTCTTGGTCTTGATCAAAGGTGTTAATTATTTTGTAGGTACAATTTTGTCCAAGATCAAGGAGGAAATTTGCATCCACAATTATATAATAATGTTATATATTCTAAAATTAATATATTGTCATAAATTTTTTTTAAACTATCTTAAGGAGGGGTCATTTTCTAAATTTTGCACATGATTCCAAAATCTCATAAACAGTCCTGATATAATCTAACAATTCATAGAAGATTCGAACTGGAACCTTTGATGGGTTTGAGAAGTTTTTATGGGTTCGCTTGTGATTTGCAATGCAAGTTTCGGTTTATGATAAAATCAGATTGAGAAGGCATTTGAGATTGCAAAGAAGGTGGAGCTCGAGTAGTTTCATTGGCACAGAGACCTCCTGCCGTTGTCAGAAATGGAGCTGCTATAGTAATTCAATTATTCAATTATTCTTAGAAACTACAAAATGAAGCTCAACCCCACCAAATGCACATTTGGAGTATCTTCAGGTATATTCCTAGGGTACTTAGTAACCCAACGAGAAATTGAAGTGCATCCCAAGCAAATATGTGCGATCCTAGACATGAAGTCTCCAACCACTTTAAAGGAGATTCAAAGCTTGATCAGACGAGCAGTTGCCCTCAACTGCTTCCTCTCGCGGTCCACCGATCGATGCAAACTTTTTTTCAAAGCTATCAAGAGGGCACAACGAGACAAATGGAATGAAGAGTGCGAAAGAGCTTTCCAAGACCTAAAGAAGTATCTCACATCAACTCCCTTACTATCCAAACCGGAAGCAGTGGAGGATCTATACATCTACCTGGTAGTTTCCGAAGTAGCAGTGAGCTCTGCCTTCATACAAGAAGAGTTTGAGGCCCAGCTGCCAATATTCTACACTTCTAAAGCTCTTCACGATGCGGAAACAAGATATTCGAAGATCGAAAAATTAATTTTGGCTTTGGTCATTGCGGCTCAGAAGCTCAGACCATATTTTCTAGCTCATACGGTCATTGTCATGACTCAATATCCTCTACGATCAATCTTACATGGTCCAGACGCTTCTCAACGAGTGATGAAGTGGGCGTTAGAGCTAAGGCAATACGGTTTAGTTTTTCGACCCCGCACGGCTATAAAGGCCCAAGCCTTAGTGGACTTCATAGCAGAATTTGTGCCTAGCCTAGGCGATGCAACTGAACAGCCCAACAACGCCCTAGAAGTAGCTGAGCACACCTTAGCCTCGCCTATTTCTCTTAACGGAGATTTTTGGCATTTGCATGTTGATGGTGCATCCAATTACAAAGGCTCGGGAGCAGGCGTGGTCCTTGTCACCCCAGATGGCTCGATGCTTGAGCATGCAATCACTCTAGGCTTCAAGGCATCTAACAATGAAGCAGAGTACGAGGCCCTACTGGCAAGCCTCCGAATGGCAAAAGACTTGGTAGTAAAGAAGCTTGCAATTCATTCCGATTCTGACCTAATCACCAGCCAAGCAACTGGGAGTACACGGCAAAACATCCAAGGATAACGCAATATTTAGAGAAAGTACGCAAATAGCTTGAGGCATTTCAGATTTACACTCTTACTCAAGTTCCACGGCCAGACAACACCCATGCAGATGCGTTAGCCGGCCTAGGCTCTGCCCTCGATCACAAACTCAAACGCTATATTCCGGTGGAATATCTAGATAAGCTAAGCATAGAGACGGAGTCGGTAGCCGAAGTGTCACAAGTTAGTGTAACTCCCAACTAGCAAATTTCTATTATAAATTACCTTGTCAACGACACACTCCCCACGGAAAGATTGGAGTCCAGGAAACTCCAAGTCAAGGCAGCACGTTATTACATATGGAATGGCATTCTTATCCGAAGATCTTACACCGGACCACATCTCCGCTGTTTAGCGCCCCCCGATGACTTGAAAGTTCTAAGCTCAATCCATGAAGGCATTTGTGGAAATCACTTTGGAGGTCGATCTTTAGCACAAAAGGCTCTTAATGCAGGCTACTATTGGCTTACCATGCACCAAGATGCCAAGGAGTTAGTACAAATATGCAATCGCTGCCAACGTTACAAGCCTGTATCAGCACTGTCTGCCAATGAGCTACACCCGTAGACGAGTCATTGGTTGTTCATGCAGTGGGCAATCGACCTGGTATGACCTATGCCGTCGGATACTGGGGGCAGAGGCATGATGATCATGGCAACCAACTGCTTCACCAAATGGGTAGAAGCAGAGCCCATGACGACCACAACTCAGACGAACATAGAGCGCTTTATATGGAGGAACATCATTTACCGGTTTGGCATCCCTCAGTCCATCGTCACCGATAACGGCCCGCAATTTATGGGCAAAGATTTGGTAAAGTTCTTCCAAAAGTATGGCATTAAGCAACATATGTCCACGCCGAGATATCCTCAAGGCAATGGGCAGGCCGAAGCATCCAACAAGACGATCCTTGAGTGCCTCAAAAAATCCCTCACCGACAAAAAGGGAAAATGGCCAGACGAACTCCCCAGATGTCTATGGCGTATCGCACCACCAAAAGACGAGCAACCGGTGAAACTTTTTTCTCTCTAGCATTTGGTTCATAAGCAATCATCCATCCCAACATCATTGTGCCAAACATCTGCACCCTACTGCCAAACATCTAGTCCTAAGAAAGGCTTTCATCACTGCAAGCATAGAAGGTTCTAAAAAGATGTATCCCATTTGAAAAGGACCATACAAGATTAGCAGAATAGGCGGTAAGGGTAGTTATACCATCACCACCATGAACGACAAAGAGATCGAGAAGCAATGGAACACCTACAACTTAAGGAAATACCATGTGTGACCTTTCACGATATCAAGACCCAAAGATTCAAACAACCCAACGGGCACTACCTCGCAGGCCGAGAACTATCCAGTTGTTATGCAAGTCTTTTGTAGTTAAGTTGTTCGTTCGTTTCATTCGTTTTTCAATGAAGAATTCAGAAGTAATTTACAACTTCACTCGACTACAACAACTTATCTCTTGTGCACTTCAAAAGAAGATTGCACCATTCTTAGGGACTTGTCGCATGAATTGCACCCTCGGAATGAATGAACCATGTTCTCCGAAATGGGAGGATAAACTCTACACTCCGAATATCCAGACGTGGATGAGCTAGGTTGCCCTAGTATAACTAGATGCACGACGGCTTGTGCCAGGATTCCTAAAAGTAGCCACAATGGTATTTTTTTAGGGCTTAGCTAACTGAAGGGTTTTGGGTCTCTTGGCCTAATTTGTGGGGAACCGGGCCCTAGAGACGGAGGGGGCACAATAGGCAGTATGCCTTATGGACGACTGCCTGGAAACCTAAAGCTGTTACCGAGTGCACTAAGGTAGTTTACGATTTTCGAAAGACTGCCTATGGCTTGCCCGTCAAGCAGTAAAGCCGAGCTAGACTTTTATAACTGCACATTATTGTAAAAGGTTAAACAATCTAGCGTGCATATACGAAGCCTTATTTACTACCGACATGCTACGTAGTTGATAAAGCTTCACCACTGCCAAGTGCAAAACAACCTACACCAATCCCTAAAGTGTTGTGGTACTTGCTGCACAACCTACGAAATTGGAGAAAGCCGAAGTTAACAACCTAGTGGTTACACGGATCTATCTACTTCTGTAAGTAAGGCGTCCGGCTACCGACCTTATGGCTAACAACTTTGCAAAATTCTACACTAACACCTACGGCTGTGTAGGCTACGCATGCCTGTCTGCTTATAGAAAAACAGCACACTTGTCACAGGTCTATAAATTCTAAAGGTCGGGGCATGAACAAAAGAAGCAAAGATGGAGAAAAGCGAAGGAAACAAGTTTATTAAATTTTCTAGCAAAATTGATAAACGACTAGCAAAGGTCGAAGGAATTCAAGCAAAACAAAAGTAACAAGGAAAATAAAGAAAATCCTAAAAGCTACCTAGAATACTACTCTTTAGCAGCCGTGACGCATTCGGCAGCAGTACCAGCCTGGGCACCAACATCTCCGACTACTTCACCAATAGAATACTCAAAAGTAAAGGAGAACAAATCTTCCGGAGAAATAGAGAAGGTCTCGAAGTCTTTTCCAGAAAACTCAAAGTCAGACGGTCACCCAAAGAGATGATCTACATAACCCAGCTTGTAGAAATCAGCTTGACTTTGAGTAAGCGAAGCCTCAAACCCAGCCTTCTCACCCTTCAACTGCTCATTTTCCTCGAGTAGACGAGCACGAACCCGCTGCAGCTCCTCCATTTCTTTCTTCAGATTGTCGCTGATCTGTAAGGAACTTTGAAGTTCCAACACTTGAGGTTCAAGCATGTCAACAACCATCTTGAAGTGTATCACTTGGTTATAGGTAGCAATCAATTCTTCATCCTTCGCATAAGCAGCAAGCGAGATTCAGAGATAGCACGTTTAAGATCTTGAATCAGAGGTATGTAACATTCGATCTCCTTCTCTGCACTTTCATACTTTACTTGGATCGCGTCAAGCCTAACCTTCAAATCCATGATCTTTTGGCGAGCGATCTCAAGCTGCAGAGAAGTGGGGGCAGATTCAGATTCCAACTTTTTGACTTCCTCGGTCGAGGAGTAAGCTTCGGCGGCCATAGTTATTGCCACCTCATTAGCAGCCTTGGTATCCTCTTGATCAAGAAGCATGGACTCGACTGCCAAAATCGCTGTTTTTCTGCATCATTGCCAGCAGAGCAGTCATTCTATACTCGGTCGTATGCTTTTAAAATGAACTTGGGCCAACAATTCCTTTGACACCATCAACAAACTTAACACATATATCTACGTCATCGAGCAAGTCTGGTTTCAAGAGCGCACAAATTTCAGTAACATCCCCAAAGATAAACTTGGTGGATTTGTCACAACTGCCTGTGCGGACAGTATCGTTCTTTTCAGCAGACAAATAATCTCAGCAGCAGAATGAACAGATTTTGGCGTCATTCTAGCAGGCAAGGGCACCTTGTCACTCTTCTTAGTAGCAAGTTTCTCCAAAGGTGAGCCAAGTTTAGCTCTAGACGAACGTTTTGGCACAAACTTCGGCACCAGAGGCACGGAGGAACTTCTACGCTGGGCAATCATTTCAGCAATTGAGCTAGCAACCTTCGGAATGACGGGTGTTATTGGCACAGATCTAGCAGCTTCCTCTTTCTCGCCCTTGGAGGAAGTCAAGTTAATCACAAGCTTGGGAGCAGCCGGTGGACCTTCACGAGCAGAGGAAGAAGTCTTCGGTTTCTTCTCAACATGCATTTCTTGAGCATACGGGAAAGACCTTTTTTCCCCACTTTCATTTGCAGCAGGCTCCACCACAGTGATAGGACGAGCTAACGTCTTAGCTTTAATTCGCTTTATCTCATCTCTCGGGGGCAGCCCACCTTTTTCCCTACGAAGATGACTAAGCAGCTAGCGCCACTCACGATACTCAGAAGGGATACCTAAAGCGATATGCATTTCCTCATGTCTAGAGAAACCTTGGGAGTTGAACCAAATTCCAAATCTACAAATGCGGCTAAAGACGATCAGAAAATTGAAGAGCAGCTTAGCACTAAAACAAAGCAACTGAGAAGATTAAAGCAGCCTACCAAATTTCAAGCCTCAAGACTCCAAGAAAATTAATTTTTTCTTACCTAGAAACAACGAAAGACGATCCTTTGCATGGCCAAGATGTAGAAGATGGCTAGAGGAGGGGGAATAAATATCCTTTAAGCTCTCTCTCTCTTGTAAGGTAGAATAAATTTCTCTCCAAAGTTGATTTAATAATCCACTTAAGGTGGACTTAAATAGGCTTTGAGAGAAATTTATTTCCTTTTCCTAGAATGATCTAATTTCCTATTTAAAGAGAGAATCAACATCAAAATAGGAAACAATTCAAAGTTTCCTAAGGCAAGAAAATCTCTACACCTGTTGCCATTTTCTGCGAGCTGGCCAACAGGTGTGGGGGCATTTGTGGAGCCAAAAATAATCACAAGACGATACGTGGATTTTTTGACAAAAAGGACAAAACTACCCTCGAGGCACACCGGATTTCCTACGCGCGAGCAGTGGAGAATCATCCTTCAATTAAACCCAAGGTGCCCAAATAGGTATTTATTCTTAAACCAATTTCTTCCATCCTCAATATATTTTCTCGACAAGGTAACCTCCAAAACCTTTCTTTTAAAATTATCTTAATTGACTAATTAATCCATTAATTATCAATTAAATCACCAATTATACCTAAAAAACACAACAATGCCGGTTATCCTCCACCCCAAAAGAAATCAACCATGCCTTCTACTTTTTCTACCACATATTTCCTTTTTTATGATAATAATTAGCTAAATTAATTAGGGAATTATTTTAATTGATTAGCTAATTATTTCATAACTCCCAATTTGAAACAAATCAAGAACCTAGCCCACAAACAAAGCTAGGTGGCCCGTCCTCTCTCACCCAAGGAGGCCGGCTATTCCCCTATAAAAGGCCTCACATTTTCTCCAAAACTCACTTTCAATTCTCTTGCTAAAATTCTCCAAAATTCTCAAACACTTTCTCTCTAAATTCTAACTTTGGCATCGGAGGTTCTTCGGCCAAATCCCCCCCCTCCCACTCATCGTGGGCGCATGAGGCTCTTGGCCTTGACCAAAGGTGTTAATTGTTTTGTAGGTACAATTTTATCCATGATCAAGGAGGAAATTTGTTGGAAAATTTAATAATATTATTATTATATTAAATTTATTAATTGAATGGAAATTAGAAGTGGAGCATTTTGGTAGAAAGATGTGTCTACTTAAATGAAGAGTTGCAACTTTTGACTCTTCATGAATAGTCACATGCTTTCCAAAGAGGTATCTTACATTCTATAAATAGGGAAGCCCCTATAATCACTTAATTACTATTCATAGGGGTGGGTTCGGTACGGTTACCGTACCAAAACCCTTGTACCAATTACCGTACCAAACTTTCGGCTTGGTAAAATCTATTACCATTACCGTACCAAACTTTCGGTATACCGAAGTTCGGTATTGCCAAAAGTTCGGTTGGCATGGTATGGCAATGGTAATTGCCATTTTGTTTTGGGACAAAATTTGTTTTTGTTTTTTTTACCCAATTCAAGGGCAAAACTTTTTTTTGTACTTTTATCTCATACATTGTAGCTTAAATTCATCTATTATTCATCGTTCACAATTCACACACACAATAATTCAAATAATGCATCAAAATTCATGATGAAAATTAAGCTTGCAATCCAAATAGAAGTTACGAACCAAAACAAATAGAAGTTAACAATCCATATAGAAATTAAAGTTTCAAACCAAATGAAAATTGGAACTAAACTTCAAAAGTAGAATTCATTGATCAATTATTCAAGCTTGAGATGTCAAAGCTTTTGAAGGAAGCATTGAACTTGTAAAAGATTGAGCTTATGTCAAGCCTACATTACAAACAAATAAAACATATTAATTAGTAGCAAAAAGAATTAAAGTTGAAAATCATTTAATAACAAATTTACTAAAAAAAATTAAAGCATATCTTTCTTGTTTCCTCTTTTTCCATTTCCTTGTAAAATTGAAGCATATCTTCTGTTGGTTCCTTGTAAAAGTTTACTTCATCTGCCCTAAAGTCAACCACTAGTACACAATAGTGCCTCTACTATTTTAGAAATCAAGGATGCCCTAAAAAGGTCAACAACCCTCCTTCCTAGGCTAAATACATTTTCACTAGCAACGATAGAAGTGGGGGTTACAAAGATATCTTGGCCATTTATGAAAGAATTAGGAACTCTTTTGTATTTGATTTCCACCATTTCAAGAGATCAAAGTCACCAACAACAATGCTAATATAAGTAGGGTTTTATTTTCAAATTATTGGAATATTATAAATATGTGTTATATAATTATCTAATATATAATTTATAAATTATATATTTTATTTTATTTTCGGTACGGTACGGTAATACCGTGGTAATGATATCCATTACCAATACCGTACCATGAAATGTCGGTACGGTACATTACCGTACCATTACCGATTGGCGCAAAAAATTTGGCACAAAATCGATATGGCACGGTTGGCAATTCGGTTGGCACGGCAATTTGGCAAAAATATCCACCCCTAACTATTCATCATACATACAAATAGTGCATTAAATATTAGAGAGTCTCATTGAGTCCGTATGAGAGAGTTTTCAACACAATCGTGGTTCATGGAGCCCTGTGATTTGGAGTGCTACTATTACAAGGACGTGGTCGTTGTATCTTGGGAGACATGCGCCGATCAACCATGAGCACCGTAGTGGGGCGTAAACTTGTCTTAAGGACAAAGTGTCCAACACTTGCCTCGACCGTATTTTCTAGGTTTTTCTAATCCATTATATCATGTTCATTTAACATTGGTTACTTATGTGCACGCATTATTATGATATATAATTGCATGAATTATTACTTGATTTTCTATGTGATTTATTATAGCAATTAGACCCAATTTATCCAACAATCTTAAGACAAGTTTATGGTTTGATTGCTATGTTTGTTTGAGAATTAAATGATGCGTGATATAATAATGCGTCCTAGAGACATAATTTCTTCTTGTTTAATTTTGTGAGAGAATGGTATGGTATCTAATCTTTGCATAAAACTATGATTTTGTTTCCATATATTCATCTCAAATTTATTAAGGTTTAGTTGCTACCGAAGGTTGATCAAATAAAGTTTGCTTGTGAGAAATTCACGTACGGACAGAAAATATGGTATTCGATTACATGTATTTTGTCATTTTTTTTTTCTTTTCTTTTACATCTGGAGATTTAAACAGACATCCATATATTCTTGGTTGGTTTCGACTGACCAATTGGAAGTCTTGAAGTGCCTTTTGAAACTAATGCAACCCTTTTAAAGGTTCCATCGTTGATCAAAGAACGATTGGTGTCTTGGGTACTGTACAGAACTGGTACATGAAAGACATGAGAGAGATTACCAAATTTGGTATGTAATATTCTCAGTGTGGTGTTCGGTTGCATTCCTTACCGTTGCATATTCGTGTTCAACAGACATGAATAAAACTTACAGTGATATATATATATATATATATATATATATATATATATATATATATATATATATCATATTCCTGATAAGAATTTAACGAAAAGGCATGATCATTAAGTATGGGTCATTTGGTTCTTTCCAAATGAATTAGCGGGTTTCAGAAGTCGTGACTCTCTTTCATTAGTAAGGATATATGTGTAATCGTATGTCTGAATGAATTATAAACTTCTTGGAGATGTCACCCACCAAACTGGTACTTTTGTTTATTACTTGCGTGTTCTGCTTATTGCAAGAATGGTATATGGCAGCACCTTTTGCAGGCGGTGGTGTCTAGCAGTGAAGTTAAATCAGTTAGCAATGGAAGCATATAGGAATTTTTCGGTGAAATGTACTTGCATAAGTTTGTTAACTGAGAAGTACATTTGTCAACATGAAGGGTATAAACCAAAACCACAATATTGACTGGTGAATTTTATTGGGGTTTTTATATCGAACAGATGCATCGCTTGTCATTGTTCCATTAAAAGGGATTAATATGACTTAAATGGTCTGTGTGCAAGGAATTCATTATTTCAGAAATGAAAGTGGTCTAATTAATGATATATATTATATGTATCATGTACTGTGTTGATGCAAAATTAAGAAACAGAAATCAATAGTCTGTTCTTAATTAAGTATTTGCTTGATGGGTATATTAACGTTGCAAATATATGTGACGGCAAAAGAAGTATTCCTGCAAAAGGAAGAAACTTTAGATCATGTTTGGTCTGATAATTAGAAGCCTAATTAAGGAGACAAGTTCATAGGGCTAAGGGCAAAGAAGTAGCCAACAAGTGCATCTCCTTAGAAAGGAATTGTGAGGCTACTTCTTAAGTATGATGAATGAGTAATTGATAGCATTAAAAAGCAACCACAATGTGAGGGAATTGTGGGGGTGGCTTAGCTATCTTTGAGAAATGATCTATTCTTAAGAAGAAAGAAAAAGTAATTTGCTTCTAGAAAGAGAAAAAGATTATCTTTTACAATGGAAGTTTTAAGGTATTAAGAGGTTAGAGACCTTATTTCAAATACCTTAAATGTGGGGGAAGTCTGCTTCCTAGTGTTAGCAAATTATTGTGTAAGTCCTAACATATGTTTAGAAGACTTAACATTGGAAAACAACTACTCTCACATGAGTTAAAATTTCATAAGATGGATTGTGCACATCATATAATGAGTAGTCAACCTAGTGGTACCAATTAATTAAAGGTTTGACTAGAGAGTAAGTTGTATCATCGAGGGGAATGGGTTAAAAGCCTACGTCTTAAAAATCGCCATAATGGCAACCCAACCTAGCTGACTGGAGATCCCAAGATCTAGGTTCAAAGGGACAACCGAATTGTGGATGATTCAATGGGAACACTGCGGAGATAATCTCCTACCCATGTCCTATGATGAAACAGTGCTATCTGCAGCGTATTTAGGATAAGCTTTGCTTTTAATGATTCCTATACTTGGAAATAACAAGTGGGGTATTGCACGATACTCTTAATGGGAAGTCACCTATCTTGAGTGAGGAATGAGGCCGTTCCTGTGAGAATTTTTTGAAGGGTTTAGTTCTCTAAAAGCACTCATGAGAAACCAAGAATTGTTCAGGGCGAAAATGAACACAACCGAGCAACCACGGCATGTCTGGAAGGGTATTGTGTGATTACTATTGTCTTGGTTTACACAAACGGCTGAGCAGTTCAAGACATCGCGTTCACTGATTAGCCAAGTAAATCCGATAGTAATTCACTACGGACGGTTCAAAGCCAAAAGCCACCTATCCTGATGCGGTATTTTTCCTACTGAATTCTCTCTCTAGTGTCTGCATTGTCATTTGCATGGTATTGAGTCAATTTCCATTCATGTGGGGGATTGTTGGAAAATTTAATAATAATATTATTATATTAAATTTATTAATTGAATGGAAATTAGAAGTGGAGCATTTTGGTAGAAAGATGTGTCTACTTAAATGAAGAGTTGCAACTTTTGACTCTTCATGAATAGTCACATGTTTTCCAAAGAGGTATCTTACATTCTATAAATAGGGAAGCCCCTAAAATTAATATATTGTCCTACATTTTTTTTAAACTATCTTAAGGAGGGGTCATTTTATAAATTTTGCACATGATTCCGAAATCTCAGAAACAGTCATGATATAATCTAACAATTCATAGAAGATTCGAACTGGAACCTTTGCTGGGTTCGAGAAGTTTTTATGGGTTCGCTTGTGATTTGCAATGCAAGTTTCGGTTTATGATAAAATCAGATTGAGAAGGCATTTGAGATTGCAGAGAAGGTGGAGCTCGAGTAGTTTCATTGGCACAGAGACCTCTTGCCGTTGTCAGAAATGGAGTTGCTATAGTAATTCAATTATTCAATTATTCTTTCTTCGATTTAGTCTAAAAAAAGAGAGCTTCGAGATGAATTTGAATGTAATTTTTCCTGCACAACCTATAATAGAAAGAAGTTTCATACATTTCAAGCAAATTTCTCACTTTGTTGTTGTCCTGCAAGCAATTTCTTGAAACTAATTAGGGCATATTGAAAATCAAGTAGCTCTTGATCTAGCGGTACTCTTTTTCCTATAATGAAAGCAGAGGTTTCAAATTCGAATTCTTCCTCTTGGTCTTACAGCCGCACTCGCCCATAGTTTGTGGGTGACTCTGGCTCTATGGCGACTATCCATAGAATGCCTCAACGGGCATCGAGTCTTTTCCGGCACATCAATTACTTGCTTTCTTTTGTGATTATTGTACCGGCTCCCTCAATTCGGAGCCAATGTGACCAAAACACGAGTTTTACGTTTTTGTGAGAGTTGTCCTACAATTGACGTGATCCGAGAGTCACGTACTTTCTCCTTGATTAGATGGGGGCTTCTTTTGCTTGGGTTCGTTATACAATACAGTACAAGGATAAACCCTAAACCCTAAATTCATCTTAGTATCTGCATTTGGTTTCTGCTAAAATTGCAAGTACATTGGATATAATCTTTCTTCTCACCTGTTCTTCCCAAATAGACAAAATTTTCCGCACTCGAGAGATCATACAATACAATGAACAATTTCTGAACAACATTTGAGGCCTAGGATCTACACTACTACCACATCGAAGGCACATAAACCTGCTCCTTCAGATTCTGAGTTGCGCTTTCCGTAGGAAAACCTCTAACAGCACCGATCGTCCACTGCGATATTATTCCCGCAGAAACTGCAAATCGAAGCTGCCTTTCCAAAACATCTTGGTTTTCATACATCTCAGGGTGAGTGGTCAGCTTTCTCATAATCGCAGCCACAACAGCGTCACCAGAACCAGTCCTATCACAAGTGAATGGGGTTATGAGCACATCTTCCGTTCCAATCACAACACCGTGAAACGAAGGGGAATAGTAATGAATTCGAAGCGTTCCATCCGTCACAAAGAGAAACTTAAGTCCATTGTGCCATAATGGAGATATTTCTTCGGGCGTGTAATGGTAATAATCTCTCCGCTTCTTGGTTTGCTCAAACTCCTCAGCATAGTACTGGGGCCTGTAATTCCTCTTCCTCACGTAGTAGTCTTCATCAAGAAGAAATTCCAATTCCTGCCTCGAAACCTCGATTATGTCAGCTTGGTTCCAGGCTCTATCAATGTACTTCCTCGTTTCGTCGCGCGATTTCCACAGAGGCAACGGCAAGTTCAAATCGAAAAACACAAGCCCCCCAAACTTTTTGGAATAGGACATTGCTCTGAAAAGGGTTGGTCGCATTGAGGGAGATGTCAAAACTTCCGAAGTGAAGTGGAACATTCTGGCCTGCATTAAGACATCAAAACGTATTATAATAATGAACTCATCCCTTTCCAACAACATAAGAATTCATACGAAACAAACAATCTAAAAGTGCAGAACGAACAACATAAGAATTGAAACCAAACAACAATATGAAATTATGGAAATCACTTCCTCATGGTGAACGATGTGCTCAAACAAACGATTGCCGCACCCTCAATTAACTGTAATACCAAAACCCAACCTACTTGCTTTGTGTAGACATCTTCAGCCTGTTTGAGAGTGCTCCAAAAGGGCTAACATTTTCCCACAATCAAAAGCTTTAGCCCTTGCAGACAATCAAAGGCAGTTCTAACATCAATTTGTCGAATAATTTAAAAGCATTTTTCGGAGAAGCACTTCCTGGGTGCTTCTTCATTATGCATTTCCTAGGTGCTTCTTTGAGAAGCACTTCCTACTTCCAAAGTGTTTTTCCAAGAAGCACTTCCTTGGTGCTTCATCGAAATGCACTTCCAACTTCCCAAGTGCTTATTGAAGAGCACTTCCTAGGTGCTTTTCCACAAAGCATTTTCAAATATTTCTTCAGAAAGCACTTCGATTTTGATGAAAATTCCGCAATGTATTAATAGTAAAATCACCCTTAAACAAATACAATATATACACTATATACAATACCTCTTTGAGCACGGCGAGGTTGAGCTCGGAGCAGAGCAGCGAGTCCTCGGCAGACTCCTTCACGGTCTCCGCCCACATCCTCTCATCGTCAAACTTAATCTTCATGTACGCCATCGCCGTCTTCGCACTAGAATCGAACTTCACCGCGCGCGTCTGAACCCTCTCCTTGTTCATCGTCAGCACCAGCTCATCCCCAAATTCGTCCTCCCCGACCTTCCCCATAAACGCCGCCCTCCCGCCGAGCCGCACATGCGAAATCGCCACATTGGAGGGCGACCCGCCGGGGGCTCTCACAAACTCCGGCGGGTCCCACTGAAGCATCTTCCACTGCGAGTAGATATCCGGGTGCATCCGGTTGTCGGAGACCCGAACCGTCGGTACGAACTCCTTCTGCGCGGCGCCGAAGCAGCAGACCAGAGGCGGGTCGTCGTACGGGAAATCTATGCCGTCGTCGTAATCCTCGAGTTCCGAATCCGGGTTTTCGGGTTGGATTACGGGTTCGGGTTCGACGGCGCCGTTCACAGTCTCGGATTTCTTCGAACGCTTGGGTTTTTTGGGTGCTTCCGAAGAAGAAAAAGTTGGCCCCTTTTTCCTGCCGCGGCGAGTGGGTTTGCTGGGTTCAATGCTTCCGTTGTCGGCGCCATTGGTGGAAGCTCTGGGTGGGTTTATACTGTGCGATTTGGGGGGTTTAAGTAGCAAAAACTGTGGATTGAAAGCTTTCAACTTTAAAGATTCTAAAGCCACCCCATTCGAAATGACACTTCTGGGGCTTATGACAAGTGGGAGAGAGAGGTGAAAGGAAGCCATGGTTGGAGCTGAGTGTTAGGGTTTATCCATGTCCGTCAGCAAACCTCACTCAGTCCCTCTGTAAATTTTATCGGGTCGTCGTCATATATTGGACTCTAACATCCGGGTCGGGTCAGAACAAAGGAGTATGTCTTAAAGTGACACGTGGAGGATGCCTGACCGTCGGATGAAAAGTTACGTAAGGTGGATTCTGACGTAGTGCTATAATGATCCTTGATTTGCGACGACTTCCAGTCTATCCTGTTGTTCCGTTTCGTTGAAATCAAGGCAAAGGCTTTCGACCGAGAAACGACTTGTTGTCTGGAACAAGTCATCGTCGGTAAGATTTCTTTTCATATTGTTCTTCCTAGGACGGGTTCGATTATGTTAACATACGAAAGAACATGTCTTTTTTCGGTTCCGGATCAGTTTCCTGTTTTTCGATTTGTGTCCATGATCGAATTTATGTTTGTGTTCAAAACCGATAGTTCAAACGAAATTGTAAATATTTCGGTTTTCGCTTGAATTTTCATCATATTTATAAGCCTTTGGAGTTTTCACTGAATTTTCTGTGCGCATAAGAAATTGAAGTTTTGACTGATATTTTAACAATTGATCATAAGTGCTTTTACAGTTATGTTCATAAGTGCTTTTTAACCGTAAGCGGTGTCGGAATTGTTTTTGATTATTTGAAAATTCTTATAGGGTCCGTTTGGGACTGTTTCCTACCTGCTAATAAGTGTTTTTGCGATAAGTATTTATTTCACAAGCACGGGGCTTCTTCTGATAGAGATTTTCTGTCCCAGAAGCGATTTGAAGTTTTTTTTTCTGCTAAATCTAAATGTATTTAGAAAGCGCTTTTTAAACGGTTCCATATGGTGTCCCGATCAACAGTTGAACACCTTAACAATTTCAAAAGCACCTCCAAACATGCCTTTCATGTAAGATTGTGATGTTTAGAAACTGAGATTTTCAACCTGTGTTGTGCAGAAAATGGGCTTGTGGACTTTATTCCAAGGCTTCTTGCTGCTTGTAAATGCGTTTGCAATACTGAACGAAGATCGTTTTCTGGGTCCGAGAGGGTGGACCTTGCTACAATTTCAAGGAGGGCGGAGATCCACGCTTAAGGGGCAGATCATTGGATTTATACACGCATGCCAATTCTTCAGATTTCCGCTCATAATTTTGAACATCGTAACTATTGTAGTGAAGCTGATCTCCGGGTGAAATGCTTTATGTGAGTTCTGTCTCTTTGTAATCTGTTACGAGTTTTCGGCTAGTTACATCCTGTTTGAGTCCCAAATACAAATTCAGGATGTGGGTGTGTTTTTGATCCATGGCTTTATTGTTGTACATTACACACAGTTACTCAACTGAATATCAGTTGTTTTTAAGTTTTTCGCATCCTCTTGTCATCTGTTTTGTTCGTTCACAAAAGATGGGATTCAGAACAGGTTCCCAAGATAACTTGTTGAGTTGTAGAAAAACTTTCATGTCACGGGATGATCGGGTTAGGAGATAGGTAAGTTTCCCTTGCCCAATTGATGTTGGTGACGGGGTTTCGACCAAATACGCCTTCTTAGCTTTTTTTTATCATTATTCCAACTTGTCTACCAATCATAGTCTGACACAAACGTATAGATTTTTTTTGAGTTAGTTATGCATACGTGTCAAATTATGATTTGCATAAAGGAGAGGGAAATTATGTAGAATCCCTCCTTTCATTCCATTTCACAAGTCATTTGGGGCATGAACAACTCTATCATTGCCTTTAAGGTCGACTTCGAGCTCAGTTGCAATATTTGATCCCCGTAAGTACAACATTAGTATTTGCGAACAAACTTTTCAATGTGACCAGCGGCGGAGCGAGGATTAATGGGCATAATAAGAAGCTCTTAAGTTCAACCGGAAATATTAAAAATGAAGATAAACTATTCCATTTAATCCGTTTGTGTATGAGACCTTTCTCCTATGGCTTTCTGGCTAGCTTTGCCTTGGGAATGAACCAGCGGTCAAGAAATGTTCGAATAAGGTATGCTTGGCCGATCGGTAAGGGATTTTTGGTTGCTGGGTTTGGATTGATTATGGGTCAGGACTATTATTAGTGTGGGATAGTAAGAGCTAATTTGGATTGACTGTGACGTTGATATTATCATCAAGTCACGTGGTGTTACAAGTTTATGTGTCAATATGAGCAGATGACATGATGAGCTAATTTGGATTGATTGTGACGTTAATATTGTCACCAAGTCACGTGGTGTTACAAGTTTATGTGTTAATATAAATAGATGACATGACGAGCTAATTTGGATTGATTGTGACGTTGATATTGTCACCAAATCATGTGGTGTTACAAGTTTTTGTGCCAGGATGAGCAGATGACATTATCACATAAGTGTATTGGTAATACGATGTGGCAAAAGCAATATAGCAATCACTCCGTAAAACTTGTCTTTTCACATTCAAGCAGAAAATTCCACAAGAAGGGTAAGTGAAAAAAAAAAAAAAAAGGAGCAACGTTTGTGAAGTTAATTTATTTTCCTAAAAAGAGATGAACATATTTAAACACGTATCAATAGAACACTGTTTGTCAACTAAAAATTAATAAAATTACTTCTATACCTTTTAATACAAAACTAAAAGAAGATGTTAGATTAGAAAATAATGTGGGCATGTTTTTATTGTTCTTTTTTTTTCTAAACCTTACGGTTATGCCATTTTATCAATAGTGCAATACCCTCCCAACTCATTATCTCCCTCCCTCCCTCCCTCCTACATGTCAACTCTTATTTTTTTTGGGGATGCCTGCCAACCTGTTAGAAACAAATAACTCCTCATAAAAAAAATTTAGAATATACATATATATATATATATATATATATAGGAATTGCTTAAGGAGAGGGATCTCCATTTTTTTCAAAAAATGGGGATTAGGTGTAGGGCCCACTCCACATCGAATTTCAACGATCCGAACCGTCTATTTTTCAAGTTACACCTCATAGATCATCCTTGCAAAATATTAGCCAAATCTGAAATATTTAAGACATCTAATTGGGTTCAAAAATATTAACGAATACTTTGTTATATAAGAAACAATGAAATTTTATCGTGATAATTAAATAGGCAAATGGTTTCGGATTGAATTGAAATTTTGCAAGGATGATCTATGAGGTGTAACTTGAAAAATAGACGGTTCGGATCGTTGAAATTCGATGTGGAGTGGGCCCCACACCTAATCCCCATTTTTAGAATCCCTCTCCTTAAGCAACCTGTATATATATATCAACACACATAGTGTGTGACCTTTGCTAGTGTCAATTAAACAAGGGTAAAGATCTGGCTGTTGATTCAACTCGAACACTTCGAAGCCACAACTGTCGGATCGACACTGTTACGGATAGAGCTTTACTTAATATGATTTCTAGTGAAGGAGAAGTCTATTCATGGTTAAGTTTACTTCTCATCGTTCAGTAAGATGAATCATCTTTACTATCTGTGGATTCTTCCAAGTTAGTGTTTTTAGTTATTTATGAAATATATAAAGTTTAACAATTTTATGTGTAAATTAAGAAGTTGAATTCTGGTCTCTCTCATCCCTGATTCTCTCTTAGCCTTAATCATCATTTTTATGGTCTTATCTCAGAGTGTTGAACTTTGATCAAAGAAAACTAGAGTTGAAGTTTCCAAAAAAAAAAAAGAAAACTAGAGTTGAAATTTGTAGCATGTTTATAGAGAGTAATTTTGCAGCTGACGGGTTAGCTAAGTTAGGTTAAATAGCGAGATGAATTTTTAAGAGTTTGCAGAGCCTCTTCTCTGTTTAGTTCAAACTATTTCTATTAATTGCTCTGAAATCGCTAGAGTAGACTAGTTGTTTCTTAATGTTTTTTTTTTCTTCCATGTTACTGAATAAAAAGGTTGGGCTTTGAGTAGGAATTAATTACTATTCAATCAGATTTGGACAGTGTTTATAGACACGTGTTCAAATCTGATTAAGTAAAATTAAGAGTGATTGCTGAATTTTCAACAGCTAAGTATTGTTCTTATTATGATTCCTAACTTCATTGCGTCTACTAAGCTAAGGATATTGAAACTATTTTGATTCTTAATTTCTCTTCGTAATCACACACTTTTTTTCTTCATAAACGATATTATCTATATTAAGAGGATGCAGTGTTTAACTTCACAATAGACTAATAATACTATGATTCAAACTCGCGTTTAGCGAAAATGAAACTTAAGACCTCTCACTTACAAGTAACTCTTCGTAATCAAACACTTGAAAATTGAAATAAATGTATCAATTGAGGTATTAGTTCATATCTATCTTTCCCTTTCTCGATTCATGACTTACTCTTTTTTCTCCTTTTTTTCTATTTTTTGAAATTGACTTCTTTTTTTCTTTTACAACTGGTCATCGCCGGTTACGCATTAGTAAACATGAGTATCATTGCAAACCAACATAAAAAAGGGAGGTTTAATGAAAAGGTCCCGGTACTGTTCACTTTTAATGAAAAACCATTTTTTTACCTTTAACTGATACCATTCACTATACCTTTAAAAAGGATTTTTCGTTAAAAGAGAAGTTTTTTTGAACTTTTCATTAGTTTTCCTCGTAAAAAATAGTCTACAGTACAAAATACATGTTTTATTAATACTTAACAAAAACAAAATAAAACAGAGCATCGTACAACAAAGAGTTGAACAAAATCTAAAACATCACTCGATCGGAATCATAACCTCATTGGTTCTGAACGGAGGCAAAGTCCACGGCGGATTATACCTAGCCAGCAGATGATCCCCAATAGTCCTTATACCCATCTTTCTCCAACCTCTCCTTCAACTTCTCCACCTTCTCCGCCACCACCTTCTCCGTCGCCACTCCCGTGAATCCCACCACCCCATACTTCCTCTCCCCCGCCTCCGTAATCACTACCCTCTCGTCCACCGGCTTCGGGGCCTCCTCCGCCTTCCCATACTTCGCCGGCAGCAAAAACTCCATCGTCACCATCTTCCTCCCCTTCTCCTCCCTCGTCACGACCGGAGTAGTCATGGCGATCTTTTCGCTTTCTGGGTTTTGGGTTTTGGTCATGACCGGAGCCGTCATGGCGATTTTCTCGGGTTTGGTATTCTGGGGGTTTCCGAACGCGCCGATGTAATTGGCCAGAATGGCAAAGCCGCCATCTTTGTCGCCCTTGAGGTCTGACGGATCGTAGGTGAACTGGGCTACTACTGAAGGCGGGTATTGCCGGATTTCGTAGAGGGCGGTGGAGTGGAGGACTTTGTATTTTGGGGTTTCCACGCATATCTTTCCAAAAACCATGCCCATTTTTGAGATATTCGAGTTTGGTGGTAGCTGGGTTTCTTTAATTTGGATTTGGTCCTTGCTGGGAGGTGTGGGTTTTGCTGTGGATTGTTCTTGCTTTGTATATATATGTATCTTTTACTTGGGAAGGCGGTTGTTCTTTTAATTTTCCAATTTTTTGATAAATATTTCTTGGGAAGAAAGTTGGGAAATGAACACTCTGGAGTCTTGAACGAGTGGCTGGTTTTTGGTGATGGACATATGGATACAATCCGTCCACCAAGGACTTCAGATGCATGGAGGACTTCAGATGCATGCGCAAATGCTCCTTCATTAACCGAGCTATAACTCATTTGACATTTAGACGGGACATTTTAGTATAAAGTTGCTTTGGCAAATGAGGTTGAAATGTTTGAGATTGTTGTTTAAAGGGTAAAAAATGTTTTTGACCATCAAAAGCGTTGTAACTGTATTTTGGACAAGGTTCCGATAAACAAGCTGTTGGAGAGGCTCTCTAACTTTATAACGCTTTGTCCTTATTAGAAAGTGATTCCAGTGATGGATCTTGAAGAGTAAATTTGGGTTCAACCTTGGATTTGAGTTTTTGAGTGTGATAATTAATTAATAATTATATATAATTATCCAAAGATGGGCCTTGGGCAATTTAATTACGGATTTAATTAATCTTTTTATTTTTTTCAAACAGACTCATCTTTTATGAAGTCAAAGAGCTTTTGTGCTGAACAGTCACCTTCCAAAAACGTGTCTGTTGCAAACAAACATATGATCACTATAAATACATGCATCTGCACATCATTCAACTCACTAAAAATCATCAATCCATACATACAAAGCATACTGAGAGTACCACAAAGAAATTCTCCAGAAGTCTAGTTTTCTGAAGCTGGAATCTCGACTTAGATCATTCAATCCTGGTGAAGCAGACATTCATCGAACTACAAGCACAGAGTAGGGACGAAATTCTGTTTCAAGGACATTGCGGTATGCAAGCCTCGATCTTTTGTTTATCTACTTAAATATTATTTCATTTTGTTTATATTCTGTAAAATATTTATTCGCATTTATTATTAGCATATATAAATTTATCACAAATTGTTGATATATCTCCAACAGAAGCATCTGTTATATACTTCTTCATAATGCAGTTTTAAATTAATTTTTAAGGAAGCACCATGTTTTAACACAAAATTAACTTGTTTTTTTTTTTTTTTTTATAATGGCACACTTTAAAAAAAAAAAAAAAAACGCTTATGAGCATAAATTGTAAATTCAATTTAGAGCCACATTCACAATACCAAAACGAGCCCCTAAAGAACTACCACGAGGCACTCAGGAGTTGTGGATGAATTTCGGGCTCGTATTCCACAAGGTATGTCTTGGGTTCAATTCATAGTGCTGATGAATAGCACGAGGGTGGCCAGAAGGAGGCTGAAATGCTTCTGTGAATATTCTCAACCTTCGAAATAATAAACTGTCGTAGCAAAGCCACTAGTTGGTCATTTTAAGAGGAGAGAAAAATAAATTAAGACGATTCCTTATTGCTCTCTTAGGAATGCCTTGCGATTCTCGACATCGTTCGGCTTAAAACCTTCAAAGCAAGTACGGATCGTAGAATTGCTTTAGGCTTATTTTGGAACAAACAATCCTTCTTGTATTGCCTGAAGCATTTTTGGGCAGAAACGTTTCGTATTTTCAAACGGGCCCAAATATCAAAACTGAAGTATTTAAATGGGCCGTAGTCTTGGGGGGAACATGTTAGTGATCGACCAGGCCCAGGCCCGCAAGAAAAAAATAGCTTAAGCCAATACCGGGTGCGAGCGTGACTGCCCTGGCCCAGGGACTGAGTTATCTCACTTGCCAAACAGGTGATTAGGGTTACGTCCAATCACTTTCACACCCTTATAAATATTTTGCGAAATCCCTCCTTCTCTCCCGTCTCCGCAGAACCGCCAATAATCCCTCCCTTCTTTTCTCTGTTCATCTCTTCAACTGATTAATTTTTATATTTATCATCAATCTTTTACGTTATTTTTTTTTCTCTTTTTTTTTCTTGATAATATTTGAAAAAAGGAGCATCGGTTTTATTCTGAGATGCTTTTTTTTTTTTTTCAATTTGTTTTTATTTTAATGATAAATTATGTCTTTCTGTTTGTGTGTGTTGTGGATCAATGATGCTACTTAAATCTGCGTTATCTTTCTGCAAGTTCCCCTGGAGGGATTTGAAGATAATTTCAAGTTACTGAGATCTCGTGTTCACTTTTTACTTCTGAGTTTGTCTATACACTTGACCAAATTGAAGTAGTTTGGTACACTTTTTAAGTTTGAAGTAGGGCTTGTTTGGAGCCTCTCCAATGGTGCGTTTAGGGATGGGCAACGGTTATGGCGGACGGGTAACCGCGATTATTTATCCATAACCGTTTATTCTCATACCCGCATAACCGCTTATCCGTTGGGTAATTACCTAAACGGTTATATCCATACCCATAATCGTTTATAAACGGTTAACCATACCCATAACTGCGTATTCATTTAACCGTAACCGTTTAATACTCGTTTACCCATTTATCTTTTCTAAACCCGTTTATCCTTTCTCTTTTTACTATTTACTCTTTTTTTACCCGTCTCTGTGTTTTTTAACAACTTGAAAATTAAAAAAGAAAAATTTGTTATAATTTTCTTTTTCTAACAATTAAACACCGTTATAGGTACATTCATCATACATTTCCGCATTTTAATTTTTTAAGTCCTTATATCATTCCAATAATTTAAAAAATAGTTTACAGACATATTTTTAACTGTTAATAATAAAGGTAATATAAAATTGGTTAGGTATTCTTGGGTTACGATAATTGTTAAAAGACAGTATTCTTTGATTATTTAACTACGAATATAAAGTATTAACATAATATATATAATGGACCATGAAATCATGCAATATAGTCAATAACATTAATCTAAGTATTGTCCAATAGGGAATATGGTTTGTGTTAATTTTACATATATAAAATAAATGGGTAAACGGTTACCCGTTTATAACCGCAGTTAATACCCATAACCGTCCATTTAAATTTCCCGGGTAAACGGTTATACCCATAACTGTTTATTTATCTAAATGGTTACCCATAACCGTAATCGTTTAATTTAAACGGGCGGGTAACTGCGATTACCCATAACCAATGGGTATTTGCCCATCCCTAGGTGCGTTCCAAAGTGTGAAGTGGGAGAGAAGGATTCAACAATCGGTTTGCAGTTTTGAATAAGATGACCATTTCATTTTAATTTTTTTTCTTATTGAAAAAGTAATGAGAACGAGAGGTTTTAAGCTTTTCTGCAAGACCTCCCTACATTGGAATTTGATCCGTTGAACGGATCTTAATGTTCATAAGTTAGGGATCAAGTAAACTGAGCCACAGAAATTGAATCCGGTAATTTTTATTAACTCATTTCGCTGATCCATCTCATCAATTTAGCCGACTATGCAACATAAAGTACTTTTTGACTGTCAAAGACATGTGAGAAGACTAACAGCTTTATAATGCAAAGTTTTAAGAGCAATCTTACTCACGCTAATCAGGTACGTGTCAATTAATAATCAAAAGCAAAATCCTAGGATGGGATACAAAGGAGGTCAGCACGTTGCTCGAATTGACATGGTTAATTAATCGAGATCGAGTAGATCGTCCAACACATAGTGACCTAAAAAGACGTGCAATCTCGACAAAGCAAACATAACTTCATCGTCGAATATCAATTGATGGTTAAAAAGTTATCAACACGTTGATCGATGTAAGAGACGCATTAAATGCCTAAAAGTAAGGATCAGGTGAGCTTAAGGCTCTCTGGGTTCATGGAGAACCTTTTGTAAGGATGTCAGACAACTAAAGCTAGATAGAATTTTAGTCTTAGCCGAGCACTTTTTTGTAACCTTTGAAATCAATATAATTTGAGTAACACAGTGGATGTAGCCCAGCTTTGAGGTATAAACCACTTAAATCTTGAGTTCATTTCATTTTAGTTCTATCTCTAGCCCACCAAGAGCTAATTGTGTTAATTTGTTAACCTGCAAATTTTGAGCACTAACCTTTAGGTTTTCTGAATCCATTGATGCCGAAGGGCCCACTAAACAAAGAGAACAAAAAATGGAGCCCAGAGTAAAGCTCGAACACTCCACCAATTACTCCTGGAGAGTCAATTGTACCCAGATCCGAAGGATGATGAGGTTTGAGAACACCCCTAAGACCATCTCCAATGGTGACTTCTAACCTAAAATTCCCCTTTTTTTCCACCCCAAAATTCACTCCAATGCATAACCTAAAACTAACCTAAAACTAACCCAAATACCAGCCCAAGTTAAGGCCACAAAAGCAAAGTGGACCCCAGCAAAATTAAAGAAACCGGGCTGTGAAGCCCACTTCCCTTGCACGACTCGCCTACGCGCCCACGCACTAGGCTGGACAACCCAGAAAAGACACACCCACGTGGGGCTATCCCCCAGGTGTCAGTGAGAAAAGTAGCCCAACGGCTACTTTTTTTGAAACAAACGGTTGGATTCAAATGAATCCAACAGCTGGATTCCACGGCTAATATTTTTTTTGTTTTATATTTATTGAATCCAACGGCTTAGATCGAATATAATCAAATTTAACAGTAAAAAAAAGATCTAACGGTCCAAATTTAAATCCAACGGCTAAAATAATTTTAAAAAATTATTTAACTCAAAATTCACCTAAAAAATCTATAAATACCTATGTATTTGTTCAAATATTCACACAAAACACTTTTCTCCTACAATTCTTCCAATTTTTCTTTCTACCATTTCTTCTCATTTCTAAAATTTTCAAGATGGCAAAAGAGCATGTTAGAGGTCGTAATTGGACCTTTGATGAAGATATTGCTTTATGTTTGGCATGGATTTCTATTAGCGAAGATGGTGCCGTTGGCACGAATCAAAATAGAAAGGTTTTGTGGGATAAAATCGTTGATAAGTTCCATGAAAACTCCAACCCCAGTCGAAGGGAAGTTGGTGGTGTTTATGATAGGTGGAAGATTATCAACAAAGCGTGCACTTTGTGGAAGGGAAGCTTGGAGAGAGCCATGGTTGACATGCCTAGTGGAAGGGGCGCCTCAGAAATTGTGAGTTTCTTTGTTGATATTTTATTTGTCATGTACATAATAGTATTTTGCAACTAATTGTTTTTATGTATTTGTTGCATAGGGTGACAAAGCAATGGCAATTTACAAGACAAGAACTACACCAAAAAATCAAGCTTTTAAGTTGCATCATGCTTGGAACATCCTCAAAGATTGTCGGAGGTAGGGAATCGATGCGAACCAACAATGTTGAAGATTATTTCATAGTGAAGCCCCACCCCCAAATGATGTCAATGAAGGTGTGAATTTTGCCGACAATGAAGGTGTCGAACAAATGAACCCAACTCCTTCTTTTGCAAGGCCCCTGGGTAGAGATAAGCAAAAGGAAGCAAAGAGAAAAGGGAAGTCCCAAGATCCGACACGTGCACAATTTGCTAGTGAAATGAAGGTTTGAAATTAATTTAATGATGGAGGACCTCGACAAATACACTCCAGAGAGGAAAAAATACTTACGTGGTAAGCAAAAGGACATTTTACGAAGGGATGCCACAAGGAGGATATTTCAAGATGATGATTCATCTCAAGACTATCACCCAAGTCCATCACCAAGTCAAGATGGTGGATATCATTATTAAGTTTATGTAGTTTATGAGTTTTCAATTGTATTAAGTTTATGTGGTTTATTAAAAGTTGTTTGTATTAAGTTTATGTGGTTTATCATGATTTTCATGTATTAATTTAGTGATTTTTTCAAATTTATCGGAATTTAAATATTTTTAGGTTAAAATGTTCATATAATAGTCTACATATTTTTTTTTAAAGTTAATTTAAAAAAAAAAATTAGCCTTTAATTAATTCTTTGATAATCTCGGGCTAAAATTTTAGGCCAGAAGGATTGGAGCAAAAAAGCTGTTTCTGGGCTAAAACCTAAATTTTTTTGGCTAAATATTTTTAGGTTTTAAGTCACCATTGGAAATGGTCTAAGCACATGGAAGAGTTAGAAATTTTTATACCGTTAGAGGAATGTCTGACCATGACCGCTTAGATTGGCATAAAACTAGTTGCGGAAGTTCGAGCATAACTGATATAAAATTTTCTGAAAATATGACTTTAGCCCCTGAAACTCAAGTTTCTTTACATAAAACCCGACATAGTCTTTTTATCTGAATAAAACCCAATGACTAGGCTCCACATAGGCAAATTCATTAATTTTGTTTGCCTTTACACATTTTGCATTTTTCAGATGCCTAAAATACCCCTAATTACAGTTTTGATGTAGACATTTAATTTTATGCATATTTGAAGGGAGAGATTAATGAAAAAAAATGTATTAATGTTTAAAATCATTGCATTAATATATCAAAACAAATTGTATGTTAAGGCAAAAAAGAACTAATAATGTTATACTTTCCTTAAGATTTCGTAATTGTTTTTCAAATTTGCATAAAATTAGACAATTTTAATTTAATCTTGTCATTTTATTACCAAATAAAAATCTGAAAGAGCACTATAAAATAATTTACCTATATTTAAAATATAGGTAAATTATTTGGACATGTTTATTAGTAATAAATTTGTATATGTCGTCTTCTTGACATTAATTAAATTGCTATCGTTTCAACTAAAAAAAAAATTTATTTATAAAATAAAAAATGTTATTTGATTCAAAATAAATTTATCTATATTTTATATAATAATATAGGTAAATTATTGCACACATATATATTAGTAGTAAAATGTGCCCAATGTATATAATAATGCATGAAAATAATTCACCTACAAATAAAGGAAATTTGATTAAAAAATAATATATCTACTACTTTTTGTTTATGAATTTCAATTTTTTTTTTATATTACAAACATAATGTACCTAATCTTATAAGAAAATAATGTATCTACTGTTTTATTTTTATTTTTTTTGTCGAATATGTACTGTTTTATTTTAATGGAGATAATTTGTTGTCTTGGTTTAACTTTTACGAAATAATTTAGGCACTGTTTAACTTTACCAAAATAATGGAACTACTATTTTAATTTACCTACAAAATAAATGTTATTTGATTCAAAATTAATTTACTTATATTTTACATATAAATATAGATAAATTATTTTTAACAAGCATATATGATAACAAACAAAAAATGCCTTATGTATGTAATAATCTAGGTAAAATAATTTACCTACAACATAAAAGAATATTAATTGGTTCTTTGTTGTTTTTATCAAACAATATTATTATTTGATGCGAAATAACTGATTGTACAAAGGATTTTTTTTTTCATACTAAAAATGTGCTCATAATTGTTTATGAACATGGCTAAATTAATATATATATATATATATATATATATATATATATATATATATTCCTAATATTTATCATACAAGAAAGGTAAAATTTCCATATGGGGTTAATTGCTAATCATAATTAGGGTGAGTAATAATATTTATTGACATAATTAGAGTTTTGTGGCATAAGTTGTAAATATGTGATAATAATTGGTTACATATTTGTCTACATGATACTCTATTTGAAATTTGGGTTTTATTTGGATGTTTAATATTATGTGGGTTTTTGTTTGAAAAATAGGAGTTTCAAGGGCCTTTTTCTAAAGATTAGGGCCCACGCAGGCGTCTTCGCTTGGTCTTACGCATACTTGCCAGGAATAGATCCAAGCGTCATCTCACATAAACTCAGCCTCGACCAGCACTACAGACACGTCCAACAAAAATGGTGATCCTATGACCTCGAGCTTTTATGAAGCCATGAAGGTGAAGGTGGAGGTGGATAAACTACTCAACATCGAATTTATCAGAAATGTGGATTACCCAAGATTAGTAGCAAACGTTGCGATGGACAACAAGGTAGCAAAGGTCGGAAGACCAACCAAGTGGTGCATGTGTACAAGTTATACGGATATGAATGAGGCCTACTTGAAGGACAATTTTTCTCTGCCTCGTATCGACCGACTCGTGCATACCACGGCAGGTTACGAACTTTTAACTTTTCTTGATGCTTTCTTTGATTACAACCAGATTTGCATGTTTTAGCGCGGCTGGTCAACCAGATGTTCGCTTACCACATAGGGAAAGCTTTGGAGGTTTAGTAGACGATATACTCGTAAAGAGCTCATGAAGAACATAAAGAAAAACCAACACCTGGCCGAGCTGACCAATGTGTATCAAGTAATTATAGCATTGGTTTCAAAGATTGCATAAAAAATTAAGGACGATATGTATTTGTACGTTTAAAACAAAGTCACCCTCTAATGTATTTGGGGTTGTTAATATGCAACATCATCATCATATCATCAACAAGATCGACACAATTAGATGTGTAAACACAATTATTAATCGAATTAGTGCTCCATAAACCATGAGGTGTCAAGACGATGAAGAGAAGAGAGGGGAAGAGGTTAGGATAACTAGGGGAAAGTGGATGGGGGTGCAACAACTGTAGCCATGACATATGGAAACAGGTTTACATAGAGAGACAAAGACATCAATGGAGACAATGAATTGGTTAGGGTTTTTGTTTTTCCTTTTTAATATTTAACATTTGTAAAATGTTTAAAATATCGGTATCGGCGAAAATATTGATTTGTAAATTTTGTGGAAATATTGATGGATATTTGAATATTGATTACCATCATATGACATTCTCAATAAAATAATTTTAAATTTTCATGTTTTTGAGTAAATTTTCCTTATTTTTATCAAAAGCAATCGATATTGATATTTTTACCGGTATCAATATTTTAAACACTGATTGACATGCAACATGCGTTTTAATTTTCTTTTTTAGTAATATTTCGTTGAAGGAAAGTTCTTTTCTTTTGGTCACAGGTTAATTTTTAGGGAGTTTTAACGAAACACTCCCGGTACGGTTCACTTTTAACGAAAAACCACATTTTTACCTTTACCTGACACTATTCACTATACCTTTAAAAATGACTTTTCATTAAAATGAAAGTTTTTTTGAACTTTTCATTAGTTTTCTTAATTTTTTTTAACGCTAGATTGTGTCTTAAAAATTGTATCTGTTTATTCCCAAATTTAAAAAAACGGAGCCAAATTACTGGTATCCAGCTGTAATTTGAAATTTGAATTTCAAACAGAGGCTCCAAACCAATCTGAACCGTCCATTTCCAATCCCCTTAAAAAAAAATATCACAACTCATCTCCAACCCATTCAAACAAAAAATCCCGCTTCCCCGTTCAAATCCAACCGTTACGACCCAAAAAAACCTACTTTTCTATAAAATCCTGTCTCTCCGTCCCCACACCTCTCTCTCATCCGTCTCTCTCTCTCTGCGATTTCCTCAGAGAGACCCCAAACCCTAACCCTAACCCCCCTTTCCAACTTTTCATCCCCTTTTCAACCAAAAAATGCGTGAGATTCTTCATATCCAGGGAGGCCAGTGCGGCAACCAGATCGGCGCCAAGTTCTGGGAGGTGGTCTGCGCCGAGCACGGCATCGACGGCACCGGAAGGTACGAGGGAGACGCGGAGCTCCAGCTTGAGAGGATCAATGTCTACTACAACGAAGCAAGTTGCGGGAGGTACGTGCCGAGGGCTGTGCTCATGGACCTTGAGCCGGGGACCATGGACAGCGTCAGATCTGGACCCTACGGTCAGATCTTCAGGCCTGATAACTTCGTTTTCGGCCAGTCTGGTGCCGGAAACAACTGGGCGAAGGGTCACTACACCGAGGGCGCTGAGTTGATCGATTCTGTCCTCGATGTGGTTCGCAAGGAGGCTGAGAATTGTGATTGCCTGCAAGGTATTTGTCTAATTTCCTGATCTTTTATTTGTTTATTGAGTTTTGTTTTACGTTTTCGTTTGGAATTATGATTGCCTGTAAGGTGTTCGATGATATTTCTGATGCCCTGCTATTATTTCTTTTGTTTTGTTAAATGTATCAATGGAGAATTGTAATTGCTAGGAAGGTTTTTGATAAAGTTCCTGAGTGTATTGTTATAGGTGTCTATAGAGAATTGTGATTTCCTGCAAGGTGGTTGATAAATTTCCTGAGTGTATTGTTATCGTTTCGGTTGTTTGGTTTTATGTGTCCATGGAGTGTCGTGATTGCCGTGAGGTGTTCGATAAATTTCCTCAGTGACATGTTACTATTTCTTTTGCTTTGTTCTTAATTGCCTGCAAGGTATTTGATAAGTTTCCACAGTGACTTGTTACTTCATTTGTTTTGGTTTATGGGTTCATGTAATTCAGGTTGGTTTTCTTTGGAATTGCAGGGTTTCAGGTCTGTCATTCTCTAGGAGGAGGTACTGGGTCTGGCATGGGTACTCTGTTGATTTCAAAGATCAGAGAGGAATACCCAGATCGGATGATGCTCACTTTCTCGGTCTTCCCCTCCCCAAAGGTCTCAGACACAGTTGTTGAGCCCTACAATGCAACCCTGTCTGTGCACCAGCTTGTCGAGAACGCAGATGAGTGTATGGTCCTTGATAACGAAGCTCTTTACGACATTTGCTTCCGCACACTCAAGCTCAGCACCCCAAGCTGTAAGTTTTCCTCAGTTGATCGTACTAGATACTTTGATTTAGTTTGTTTTTGGATACAGTTTACTGATTGTAATGTTTATGCAGTTGGAGATTTGAACCATTTGATTTCCTGCAACTATGTCTGGTGTCACATGCTGTTTGAGGTTCCCTGGTCAGTTGAACTCTGACCTCCGAAAGCTTGCTGTCAATCTCATCCCCTTCCCTCGTCTCCACTTCTTCATGGTGGGTTTTGCTCCTTTGACGTCACGTGGTTCACAGCAGTATAGATCTCTCACAGTGCCTGAGCTCACACAGCAAATGTGGGATTCAAAGAACATGATGTGCGCAGCTGACCCTCGTCATGGTCGGTATCTGACCTGCCTCTGCCATGTTCAGGGGTAAAATGAGCACTAAGGAGGTTGATGAACAGATGATCAATGTCCAGAACAAGAATTCCTCTTACTTTGTGGAATGGATTCCCCACAATGTCAAGTCAACTGTCTGTGACATCCCTCCCACCGGCTTGCAAATGGCATCCACCTTCATTGGAAACTCGACCTCAATTCAGGAGATGTTCCGCCGTGTGAGTGAGCAGTTCACTGCTATGTTCCGGAGGAAGGCTTTCTTGCATTGGTACACTGGTGAAGGCATGGACGAGATGGAGTTCACAGAAGCTGAAAGCAACATGAATGACCTGGTTTCAGAGTATCAGCAGTACCAGGATGCCACAGCTGAGGAGGATGAATACTACGAGGACGAGGAGGAGGAAGCTCAGGAGGAGATGTAATGTGGTTCGAGATGCTGCAACTTCCAGTTGCTGGAGTATGACAATGCGACGGGCAGTTCCTTGTAGTTGTAGGTCTTAATATCGTTAAAACCCAAACTTATTATTTCTGTTTAATTTCTCTTTGTTATATGTACTTGAGTAAGCCGAAATCTTCTATACGGTGATATGAATATTTTCTTCAGTACTAGCATGTTCTTTCGCAGATCAAGATTTAATCTTTTCTCAAGTACAAGCATAATTTCTTGTATGAATCCAAGAAATTTACTGCGCCTTATTTGTTATTTAGTAAATTCCCTTTAGAATCGTATGCTGCTCCATCTCGTCATGGAGAGAAGAGAGAGAGAGAAAAGACCCTGCATTTCTTGTTCATGTGTTGCTTATGATTTATGGGTTTTAACAAATCAAACCTACCGAAAGAAAAATATTTGGCAAATGCTAAAAATGTAGAGGGTCGGGATTCACGGAGAAAGATACAAGCCTTCAAAAGAGTGTCCAAAAGTGCATCTGGTACGGAAACAAGAAGTTTTTTTGAACAAACGATATAATCTACACTAAGGGAAGGGGGATGGCTAAGCACCTTACAACGGTCTTGGGAAAATGTGGTTCAAATTTGTCTTTGGCGAAAATCGAACTTAAGATCTCTCACTTAATACAAGTGAAGAAAAATACCACTAAACCGAATATTGGGGCCGGAAACAGCAAGTTTTAAAACAAGGTAGAAAATTTGGATTTTACCGTAAGAATTTGCGAACAATTTGAGCAGTTTACCAGAATTTATGGTGAATTGCAGTTAAAAGGTTGGGGAAAATCATGCTAAGTTTCCATTTCTGAGTTCTAAACTGGAATCCCAGTGCTTCAACATTGGACAAAATATGTAGCAAAACCTACTAAATTTTGACAATTGACTGCAACATTTACTACAACTAGTACAAGTAAGGACAACGCGAAAATACTAGGTAACAATACAAGATTGATTTACAACACAACAAACAACAGCCTTCCAACATTCAAGCATCTACTGTTTTCCATCTTCGATGGTTTTATTATCTGCAACTACTTTCATTTTCTCGTACTCAAACTCTTTCGACTTCTCAGCATACTCCCCCGGCACCACCGGACGCCTATTGCCAAAGACGGTCCACAGATACAGTCCAACAAAGGACGCCAATGCTCCACAAGCAACACCGAAAACCATTGCTCCGAAAGCCCTTTTTGTACAATCCTTCTTCTTTTCCAACGCCTCCGCCTTCGAGTTCTTAGCAACGGCCTTGGGATCTAGCGGCTGCGAGTGCATCCAGTGAGGGACACGCCTTTGCTCAAAGCTCCAAGAGTATACAGAACATGTCTGAGACGAATTCCTACTCATTGCACTCAATCCTACTAACACTTCCTTATCTCCCCACATTTTCGACAAATCAATCGGATACCAAAGCAGAGGATCAACAGGCTTCGAACCACCGAATTTACTCAGCCTAACTTCTAATCGATTCGAACCCGCTTCGTAATCGATCCAACCTCGCGTTTTATTCCCACTACTTGGACCCAAATTCTTAGCAGAAACATTGCTTACTTTAGCAGAAACAGAACTACCCACATCAATTCCAACATGAACTTTTCCATCACTCAATGCATCAAATTTAACAGCAACAACTTTGAATTTACTTTCACCATTTCGCAGAGAAAGCCCAAAAGAGCCGTTACCAAATAGGCTAAGATTAAAACCCATTGGAACCACTACAAACGCCAATCCATCCCCACCGCCGTTGGAAATAGAAAACGAGAAGTTCGTCGAAAAAGACACGGATTTCCGAGGCTTACCTTCATACAGCTTCATGGGTTTCTTGTAAACAGCTCGGCCGGCGCTCGATCTCACTGAACTGGTGAGCTGAACTGCGTATCCGCCATTGACGACCTCTGCATCTCCGTACAGAGCAATATCTGACCCAAAGTTTGAAACTTTACCGAAATGGGTGAACGAAAAGGAGGAGTTGGAGGAAGCGGAAGTGGTTCTGAGGAAGAAAATGAGGAAAGCTACGGCAGCGAAGTAGTGGGAGATGGAAGATGCGGCCATGGATGAAGTGGGATGGAGCTGAATCTGGGTGGGGATTGAGCAGTTGGGTTTTTAGGGGTTGGGGAAGAGATACATTTGCAATTAAAGGTGGAATCTTTGGTTTTTTTTCTAGTGTTTGGAAGTGGAAGAAAGCAGAGGAGGAGAGTAAAGAATAAGGAGGAGGAGGGGGTTGGGTTGGAGGTTGTGAAAATTAAATACGTTTACTCGTTTCTGCGAACTCTCTGGGTCACTTTCACTGAGTTGTTGCTGACTGAGGGTATATAATAAAGCACTTTTTCTTTTTTTTGCACTTGTGTGCTTCTACTTTTGTTAAATTTTGATGTGTACATGTTTGTTTTGTGTATTTGCAGAGTTGGCCATTACTTTTGATCTTTTATTGACGGTGATAAACTTCATAAAATTATTTTTACTTTTCCGCCCTTTTTGTTTTTAAGATTCTTAAGCGTACGATACAATGAAATATCTTTGCCAGATTATCTGACAACATGAACATCTTATAGCGTTAAAATGTAAACTTAGACTATTGATTAGGTTGAGTTTGGACAAAATATTTTTTCAACAACATAACAAGTACTTGTTTATCGACAAAAGTATGATAAAAGAACATTAGTGTATCATGAAATACGATGGCTTCAACTATGCACGGTATCATCATAATTGGTTCACCCGTTAACCCGATACAGAAAGACACAAAAATGCCAAGTTTCGGGTCAACCCGTTAATGAGTCAGACCATTATCGGGTCACCTGTTATGGAATTGTTAATGAATTGAATTGTTATCGGGTCCTGTTAAGAACCCGATGGGATCGATCAGATATTGTTTTTCAGATCTAGACATTAGATATAAAAATTTCTTGCATGATCCTTTAAATCGACACGAAATGGCAAGATTTGTGAACCAATTGAGTTGTTATCGAGACACCTGTTCATAACCAGTTAAGATAACGGGTTGACACAACAAAACCCTTCAAGATAACGATGTGACACAAAAACGACACAAACATGATAAACACGACCCATTTGCCATGTCCAACTAGGTAGCAAGGTGGATTTTCAACCAATAGAAAGATATACAAAAGCTCACTTCCATTCCAAAGTAGCAACAAATGAAATAAACAAAAGACAAGTGGGTTTTGTAGAATATGTTGAAATATAGAGAGAGTTGTCAATTTAGTGTATTAAAAGGAAGGGGGACAGCTGTACATGCAAATTACAAAGCGGGAGTTTACAGTTTATAATATTTTGCTCCCCCCACCCCCACCACTACTTCTCTCTTTTCAATTCTTTTTTCCTTTTTGGTTTTGGATGGGGAGGGACCATCCGGAACAACAGACCGACCGACGAGCGAGCGAAGAGATTTTTCACCGAAACATGAAATAGTATACCACGTGTTACTATACGATAAGTGAGATATATGTGTTAAAATGTTAATAACTTAAAAAAATAAAATTTTCACTATTTATATAAAAACATCTGGTATATTACTCGTGTTCCAGTCAAAATAAAATATTTTCTCGAGCGCTCTAGTGAGAGAGAGAGAGAGAGAGAGAGAGAGAGATAGGGTGGTGTGCACGGTGCTTGCTTTAGCAACCTCTTTTCAGTAGATAACTAATGTGCGCGTGCTTTTGTGTCGTCTACTATTCTTGGACTAAACAAAAACAGGATGGAGTCTCCTTCACTAACTTAATAAACTAATTAATCTAATTTAATCTGCATATTATCTCACTGCCTGACTGTATAAAAGTAAAACAAATTGTTTGTTTAATAAGCTTTCCAAAAAAACATGTTTGTTTAATAGCGAACCTTCTTTATTTTGTCCATTAACTGTTTTATTAAATTATTTTTGCAGTTTATATATTACTTATTAATGGTTGGAGGGCAGTAAAAGTAGTCATACGTGTAAGTTATTGGTAGGGTGGAATTACCACATGGACATGAACCATTGGTTTTCACCTCTAAGTTCTACTGCACCAAACTCGAAATATGCTTCCATGCCTAAGCAATAACTTCGCACCATCGTGGTCAGTGGGGGCCTAAAATGCTTTTATAATAACTCGTTTGAATGTGCTTTCAAAACGGATGAAAACGTTTTTAGAAAAAATGTTTTTGGGTTTCAAAAGTACTTTGTTTTTTTTTTAAAGAAGCACCAGTTATGTGCTTCTTTCAAGAAGCACTTTAAGTGTTTTTTCAGAATTTAGTTATATTTTTACTAAGGATTGGTTCCAAAAACATTTTCACAAAAAACGCTTTCGGTTATTTTAAAAGTACATCCAAACGAGTTCTAATTTTTTTCAATTCCTGAAGGAGTGAACAGCTGTAACAAAGCCATCAGCTAGTTCTTTTTAAAATAGAAAAAAAGACAATTAAAACTGCATAAGCGCAAAAATTAGTATTAATAAAAGAAATATTTGTATTATGTTTTGTATTATGAGTGGCAGAGTTGGGAATGTAGGTTATTTTCGGTATTTTAGTCATTAGATTTTAATTTTTGGTTCTTAACAATTAATAGTTAGAACACCTTGAGTATTTCATACTTTGGGGTAGCGCTAAAAAACTCCTTTGATTGATACCACTGTGAAAATTTAACAGTAACTGAAATACTATCACCATAGCGTTCCAGTTTGCAAAAGCGGAATCGCCGGTTAATGCAATCAGCACTTTCAAGTTTACCATAGACTTCCAGAACAGAACTGGAGTAGCATTGAATAGAGAATGTCATGTAGTCAATTACTCTAAAGTGGCGTGGTGCGTGACATTGAAACCTCGGCCACTGCCAGCAATATTTTTGGTCACTGGTGGTGTTATGGTGGTCAGTTTCAGTTGGCCAAGACTGCTGGTGGTGATTCCGGTGAATTTCAAAGATACTTTCCATTTTTTTGTTCAAATGACAGATTCCACCATACAATTGGGGATGCAGGTTATAAAAGTTCTATAGTCATTCGGAAGATCGGATACTCCAGATTTTATTATCGTTACATTTTTGTTTTTGTATTTTTTTAACAAAGATTGAAAAACCTTGAATATCTCATGTTGCGAAGTATAATAGAAAATGGTTAGCGCTATCCACACACCCTTGTTAATTTAAGTCGTTTGTCTTCAATACATTCGATCCCACGGTCGGAACTAGAGAGGTGTGTAGGAAGTAAAAAGAATGCAGATAGCACAATCCTAAAAAATCCTGGTTCCAAAGTTCTATGGTGTATTCACATCTACAGGTTGACATACATTGTTGTATGTCAGAAAGACTCGAAAGAACGCCTTCTTATCGATATCGTGTATTCATATCGTGTTTAGAACCACGTATAACAAGTACGAATACAAGCATTAAAGTGAGACAAGGGGACCAAATGAAAGAAAATGACAGTTCACAGATTTCACTTTTATCCATAACCCAGGACAAAGCGCAAAAACCCTACTATCGACTAAAAACCTCAAAGAGCGAGCAGTCTCCATGAATCCATAATCTGTATGCTTAATTCAGTCAGCTAGTTCAAAGGACATGGACGATGACGGGCTTCAACGAACGCAAGCAAGCAAGAACATAACAGAACTCGAGTAAACGCAACATAATTTCTTAATCCAAAGTAAGAATTGGATAAAGAACTTAAGAAAAAACATTCAGAAAAAACAACAGAATCATAATGAATACGCATATCGGACGTGTATAATCATAAAACGCTTGAGTGCAAAAGCAAACGTGACTTTTCTGACCAGTAAGATATCGCTTTTATTACAAGTGCTGGCAGATTCAATTGCTTTGTGCTTTAAGTTTTTCACGGATAGAATATGACCACCATATGGGGCAGGCAGATTCAATCGCCTTATTGCCCATTTAAATAATTAGCAGCTTATTAAGATAATGACTAAAGGACCCCAAGATGATAATAAACTTGGTTTTCTAAGAAAGAATGATAATAAATAACTAATTAAGCATGAAAGTAGAGTTAGTGGACTGACTCTGCAAATCTACACAGATTTGCTCATGAACTGAAGATTCTAATGCTGAGTGGCTCCCTAACTCTCTTTTGTCATACTATCGGGGATGGAAGGAGCACGTCCTTATTGCAGAAGTTGACACCCCTTAGTCCTTATCCCTTCAATGGAACCCTAATTAAATTTGACCGGCTAGCTTTCCCCATGAAGCCATGATAGTAGCAATAGTCCAAGGCGGTCTTAGGAATTGGCATGCCTCTAATTCTAATGGTACAGATGTTATACGGTGACTAACGACCCCATCTGGTAGCTAAACTTGGGAGAAAATGAATGTCTAAACATGAAGTTACCGCGTAGTGTGGTGTAGTATTGACAGAATGAGTTTTATTCTATGGTTGGCTGTTACCTACTAAAGGCAGATTGCTACCTTAAAGAGGGTCATTATTTCTTCCCCTCCAGCTATGCTAATTGTGCTTTCTGTCTTGCTGAACTAAAGATTAAAGCTATAGCCTAATGCTAATTGTGTTTTGTGCCTTACAGCACTAGACTCTTACTCAACCTTTTTTCGATTTCCCGTTTAGTGAGGGAATCTGGAGGCAGGTTTTGAGTAATTGTGGAGTTCCCTTGTTCAGTATCATGTGGACCAAATCATAGTGTGGGCTGGTTTTGCTTGGAGGGGTACCAACTGGCTTAATAAAGTGATGACACGTGTGTGTCGTTGTTAGTAGTTAGTTGGAAATGGGGAGAGAGGATTTTCTGCACCCAAAAACCCCTGTGGCCTCTCTGTGTCTTTGATTTTATTGAGCATGTCAACAGTCACACCCAATCAAAACAAGCTTCAAGTCCTGAGTCCCAAGACATGCTCAATAAAATCAAAGGCACAGAGATGCCACATGGATTTTTAGGTGCAGAAAATCCTCTCTGGGAAATGGGAGGATAAATAGCTGACGTAAGAAAAGAAAAAAATGGTTAATGAAAAGTTGTTGTATTTCTGTTTGTTACTCTCTGTGCAATTAGGAAGAAGTGGAGAAAGGGCTTAACAATTGGGATCGAGCCAGATGTTTCACCCCTCAATCCTTCATTTTGTACGACGCAATAAGCTTCGCGAAGATCCATGGAGTCAAGGGTTTCAGACCTCGAATCCAAGCTCAGCGACGTTCAGGCTACCCAGGAAAAATTTAGCGCTTCGCAGGAAGAACTCAAGCCAACACAGAACTCGATTCTTCATCAGCTTCAAGAACAAGGTTCGATTCTCCATCAACTGCAATCCTTTATGGTGCGCTACAATGGTGGGTCGATTGGTGAATCTTCAGAAGCTGCTCTTGGCAACAATCAATTTCGTGATCGGGTGAATACGAACGGTCATCGTCCTGAAGATGGATTTCCCAAGATTCATGGAGGGTGATGACCCATTGGGGTGGATTTACAGAGCGGAACACTATTTCGAGTTTTTCAACGTTGAAGACTCCAAGAAGGTGAGGCTCGCATCGTTCCATATGGAAGGAGAGGCTTTACAATGGTTTCAATGGGCACGTTGTTTGGAGAACTTTCCTGCGTGGGAAGAATTTTCCAAGGTTCTGTGCCAAGAGTTTGGCCCATCCGAGTTGGAAGATGCTGCATACAGTTTAGTTAAACTGAGACAAACTGGTACCTTGAAGGATTATATCACGGAGTTCAGACGTTTGGCAAATCGAACGAAGGACATCAGCTCATCTCTTCTCAAATCTTTCTTTATTGGAAGGTTGAAAGCGGAACTTAGGCACGATGTGAAGTTGTTGCGACCCAAAGACGTATTGGAAGCTTCAGCAACGGCACAGCAACTCGATGCCAAGTTGGCTGACTTAAAGGTGAGATCTTTCTCTAAGACCCCTGCACCCCAGTCTACTTTCCGATCAACTCTACAAACTATTAACACAAACACATTGCTTGAGAATAAAACTCGAATTCCTACTGTGCGAAAATTGACCCTTGAAAAAGTGGATTTTTGTAGAAAGAAGGGTCTGTATGTCACGACCCGATCCTGACATACGTTCAAGATCGACACGTGACATCACCAGATACCTGTATCTCAACATACCTGCTCCGGGATATGGCAAATCATAACTTGAGAATCAAATCGCATAGTAAATTTTCGTATACTTTATGGCTGCATCTAACTTCCTCGTTAGACTGCCTACGTACTCTCATTAGGGATCAAGCCATTCGTAGTTCGTCATTCGTCAAACTCTAATCTTTTCGTAAAATACTTCTAGCAGAAAATCATAGAGCACCACACTACACATCAACCTTACGCCAAACAACAATTATCATCTTTCCATGCACGCAGGTAAGCCATTCTCACACAGATGCTTTCCAATTCATCTATCATATAAATCACTATGTTTCACATAAGATTGCAATTCATGGTATGCAGCATATCAAAGAACCAACGAAACAGAGTGTTATTCTCAAGTCACATTAATCAACTAATCTAATAATAATAATCTCAATCATACCCAACGTCATTCCACAATCACGTCAATTAATTAATTCATGAATCAAAGATACATGATCTTAGCATTTAATTATGTTAATCAATGAATGCAGTAACATATCATTTCACGAATTTAACCAAGGAACTCTAACAACTCAGAAGGAGTCACCCAGACATCCAACGACTTTTCCATTCAAACCACCAAGATTATCAAAAACCATCATTCATATGTACATTAAAAATTAGGGCTAGAGTGACATAGTTCGGCCGAAGCCTACATAAGTAACCAAATAGGAAGTGGCCTGGCAAAGCGGATTAACCAAGCGCGATTCATATATAGTATGGTCCCCCAATGCAGATTAACCAAGCAGGACCACTTGTGACCCCAACATGGATTAACCAAGCAGAGTCACACCTACAGAACTGTTAGGCAGTTATCACCCAACGCGAATTAACCAAGCGTGATCACCCCTAAGTATAAATGGCCATAAGGATCACCCAACGCGGATTAACCAAGCGTGATCCATATATATTATGGTCCCCCCAATGCGGATTAACCAAGCAGGACCATCCATGTAGCACTGCTACATGGTGCAGTTAGATCAACATACAAACCACTTACCCTTATCTCATCCGCTATGATTTACATCGTAATCACTTGCACTATCAACTTCTCATGACCACTAACTATCTTATCATACAAGCATAAAAGTTCTACATAATACTTCTCATAAGATTCTAGGTTCACATCGTCGTAAAAACAATCATACACATCATACTAATCATACATATCTAACCACATTTCATAAACGTTTCCAAGCTACAGTCGAATCGCAATTAATGAACATAGATTGATGCTAAAAATAAAAATAACAATTCAATAGAAAGCACATTTAATAAACAAGTATAACTCCATATGGTGCCACTAATACATATATCGAGTCACACGCCAACCGAAAACGACACGTCATCTTGATGAGCCAACTAAGCTCCATCAATCCTCAACAACAAACTAGAGATAAACGACACTCTAGAGTAGAGCACGTTGACTAGAACGTCAACCGTCGATAAGGTAGGTCCATTAAGGTCGACCATCTAAGGTTATTAAATTTGGAAGATCCGCACTTCGGATTTTCGCTCCGTAAGTTCTCAAAGGTCCAACAACTGATAACTAGGGTGCTCACCAAATTGTACGAAGATCCAACGATCAGATTGTCGTCAATCACATAAACAAGTGGCGGTCCAATTTGATCACCACACCAAACAATTGAATTTCAGGAGACCGAGCTAGACATAGGTTCACAGGGTCACTAAAAGGTATTTGGTACTTAGACAACACTCGTGGACGGTCCCACGCACCGCCACACGCGGTGGTAGCCAAGGTGGAGGGTTTAGAAAACCCGAATTTTCAACATTAACTAAATGAGCTCAAAATTACGTGGTAGCTAGAGCTCAACAAGGAAACACTTTTCACAACTAGGCCGACGACAAATTCTAACCGGAAATCGTCTAAATTCACCGGAGAAAACTGGATTTCTAGGGTTCTAAATACCCAACTCTAAAACGACTACAAAAACACAAACCAAGCTTACCAACTTGAAGATTATGAAGAGTAGATGAAGTTTCAAACCTCACTTGAAGGAAACGGTTGCCGAAATCACCGGAAAAATGATAAAACCGCCGGAAAACCCACAGGAGTTTGCTGCCTCGAACTGGAAAAATGGATAAGAAAATGGGAAATCTAACACTATAGAGTTGTAGGGCTCGTCAAGAGCTTTCCATGGACACCAAGATCGCCCAAAACGGAGCTCGGACGGAGGAGATACAAGCTGGTCAAGTTGGTGGGTTAACGCGTCCACTCTCCCCCCCAAAACGGGTTAGAATAAGCTTTTCTCTCTTTTTTCATTTTCCTTTCCCTTTTTTTTTTTTTTTTTTTTTTTTTTCCAAAAACCTTCCCCCCCTTTTTATTTGATTGGTCATTCTCCTACTAGCTGATTGGTCCCCTTATTTTTGCTTACATCTGATTAGGCTTCTTGCTTGTTGAAGTTTAATTGATTTAAAATCTATAGTTTAGTAACACAATTTCAAATGTTCGTATCTATACAGTTATAATCCGGACTCGCAAACGGCTTTCGCCTATGCATTCGTGGTTTCAAGATCTATTCAAAAACATTACTTGTGACCTCGAAAGGTCAACGAATTTTAAATAATTATTTTCTAAACTTTACTCTTCGTAATTAGTTTAATTGAAATCTAAATTCAAATAAATTAATATAAATTTTTGAAAAATAATATAAAATCTCAATAATACAAATACGTAGATTATAACAGTGACATCCGGAAATGAGATTTCACACTGTGTTTCCATTGTAAGGAAAAATATTTCAACCGGCATTCTTGTGAGAAAAAGCAATTACTATTGATTGATGTTCAAGATCCTGAATCTTGTGAGGATGAGGAAGTTAATAATGAAGAACTGGAAATCACAGCATGTGCATTGTTTGGTATTCCTGCGCCACCCACTATTAAGACTATGAAGGTCACTGGATTTGTGAAGAATTGTCCTGTCACCATTTTAATCGATTTAGGAAGTTCACATAATTTTGTGAATTATGGGTTGGTTAAAAGGGTAAAGGGTAACCTTGATACTGGGCACACTTTTAACGTGAAAATTGCTGACGGGGGTAAGGTTTCTGCTCAAGGAACCTTGGTTCAAATACCTGTGAAAATTCAAAATTATAATTGTACTACAGATTTGTATGCTATCCATTTGGGAGGTTGTGATGTTGTTTTGGGAGTTCAATTGTTGAGAACCCTTGGACCAATTCTTTGGGATTTCAAGAAATTGTATATGAAGTTTCAGGAAGAAGGAACCACTTATTGCATTGCTAATACATAAACACCGACTACCCAATTGGAGGAAATTTCAGCTTTACAAATGAGTAAGCTGGTGTAGCAAGAAACTACTGTAGGGGCAGTTTTGTGTCATTTGGAGATTAAAGGTGCAACAGTTCTAGTATGGAACCTGAAGCTGTGAATGCTAGTTCAGATAACCTTTCTACAACTCAAGCTCATCAATTGCAGCAACTCTTGACTGAATTTGAAACACTTTTTGCTACACCAACCCAATTACCACCTCACAGACCTCAAGATAACAGGATTCCACTATTACAAGGTAGTAAACCACCCAACAACAGACCCTATAGATATGGTCCAGTGCAAAAGACCGAGATCGAGAAGTGTGTGAAAGAATTAATGTAGTCTGGATTTATTAGGGTTAGCAATAGTCCTTATTCTTTTCCAGTAATTTTGGTGAGGAAGAAGGAGGGTACGTGACGTATGTGTATGGACTACAGAAGCCTCAATGACATCACAGTGAAAGATCGATTTCCTATCCCTCTTATAGATGAGCTATTAGATGAATTATTTAGTGCCAAATATTTCTCGAAGTTAGATTTAAGGGGCTGGTTATCACCAGATTCATATGCATCATGATGATATCGAGAAGACGGCATTTCGAACACATGATGGACATTACGAGTTTTTAGTAATGTCATTTGGATTAACTAATGCTCCAGCTACCTTCCAATGTCTTATGAATGAGATTTTTTGTTCTTATCTCAGGAAGTTCATTTTAGTTTTCTTTGATGACATATTAGTATATAGCTCATCTTGGTCTCTGCATTTGTCCCACTTGAAGACAGTCTTTGAAACATTACAAAAGCACACTTTATTTGTTAAGCAATCCAAATGTGCATTTGGCAAGTCTCAAGTGGAGTATTTAGGGCATATTGTCTCTGAAAAATGGGTTGCTGCAGATCCTAGCAAGTTGGATGCAATCTCCACATGGCCAATTCCAACTACTGTCAAAGCCTTGCGAGGGTTTTTAGGGTTAACTGGCTACTACAGGAAGTTTATACCTAATTTTGGTAAGATAGTGGGGCCGTTGACTGCATTAACCAAGAAAGACAAATTTTCTTGGTCATCCGAGGCAACTACAACATTCAACACATTGAAAAAAGCTATGATTTCCCCCCACGTGCTTGCATTACCCAATTTAAATAAGCCTTTCATCATGAAAGTGATGCTTCAGACATTGGTATTGGTGTTGTGCTTCAACAAGATGGAAGGCCAATTGCTTTCACTAGCAAAGCCTTGTGTCCAAGGAATCAAACATTGTCAGCCTATGAACGGGAGATGCTTGTTATTATCCATGCCATCCATAAATGGCAGTCCTATCTGGTGGGACATCACTTCATTATATTAACAGATCACCATAGCTTAAAATACTTTCTTCAAGGGAGAGCACATACTCTTTTTCAACAGAAGTGGGTGACTAAGTTGATGGGGTTTGATTATGAAATTCAATTCAAGAAGGGCAAGGATAACCAGGCTGCAGATGCCTTGTCGAGATCTCCTCTCAACATTATTTCTTCATCTTCACAGTTGGAAAATGGCTACATTAGCTGCAATCTCTTATCCCTATTTGAGTTGGTTGGATGATCTTCGAAGGCACATTGAAACTGATCCTTGGGTGCCTCAAAAGAAGGAATTAGTTGTTGGTAAGGATAGCGATGCAGTACCTTTGGCCACTTACAGATTTCAGTTTGATAATGGGTTCCTTCGATATAAAGGCCGAATCGTGATCAGTCCTACTAGTGTGTGGAGGGAAAAAATATTCAATAAGCTTCACTCAAGCCTTATAGCCGGCCATGAAGGATTCCTGAAGACATATAAGAGGATAAGTCGATCTTTCTACTGGGAAGGAATGAAAAAAGATATCAAAGACAAAGTGGCTTCTTGCTCTGTGTGTCAAGTTAATAAATATGAGACACTATCTCATCTTGGATTGCTTCACCCTTTACCAGTTCCAACAAAGGTATGTGTTGATATATCAATGGATTTTATTGTGGGGTTACCAAACTGCAAAGGCAAGTCAGTAATATAGGTAGTGGTTGACAGATTTTCCAAATATGCTCACTTTATAGCACTAGCTCATCCATATACAGCATCTTTAGTGGCTCAGCTTTTCGTGGATCACACCTTTAAGCTGCACAGTATGCCTCAGTCAATAATTAGTGATAGAGATCCAGTCTTTCTGAGTAAGTTTTGGAAGGAGTTTTTTAAACTACAAGGTTCTGCACTGTGTTTTAGTTTAGGTTACCATCCACAAACTGATGGCCAAACCGAAGTGCTTAACAGATGCTTAGAAACTTACCTCAGGTGTTTTTGCAGCCTGCAACCTAAGAAATGGGCTTTATGGCTGTCATGGGCAGAGTACAGCTACAACACAAGTTTCCACTCCTCTACGAAGATGACCCCTTATGAGATTTTATATGGCCAAGCACCTCCAACAATCATTCCATATGAGAGTGGTACTAATAAAGTATAATCACTGGATCAAGCCTTACAGGAACGGAATATAATGCTATCACTTCTAAAGTCTAATCTCGAACCAGCTCAATGTCGAATGAAGGTTCAGGCAGATAAACATCGAACCGAGAGAGAATTTGCTCTAGGAGATTAGGTTTATTTGTGGTTGATTCCCTATCAACTCAAATCCCTGGCACCACATTCGTTTCATAAACTACAACCCCGGTTCTATAGCCCTTATCAAATAATCTCCAAAATCGGACCAGTGGCTTATAAATTGCAATTGCCAGAGAACACTAAGTTGCATCCTGTATTCCACGTGTCTTGCTTGAAGAAGCACTTGGGACCTCAAGTACAAGAGACAATATCCTTACTAGTGATTACAGATGATGTAATTTTCCAAGATGTCCCAATCGCTATTTTAAATCGAAGGATGATCAAGAAAGGTAATGCTACAGTAACAGAGGTTCTAGTTCAATGGCAAAACCATTCCAAAGATGATGCAACCTGGGAACTATACCATGATCTGAAGATGAAGTTTCCTGAGATTGAAATTTTTTGACAGATCATGTTGGTTGTTTGATTGTGGTGTTCTTGCTCCGTGTCAAGAATGTTGTGTTTAGTTGATTTTAATCTTACTGTGTAAGATTAGTTTTAAGGGGTGGTATTGATAGGATACGGCCTAGTAGCTGCCAAGTGGCTTAATAAAATGACGACACGTGTGTGTGGTTGTTAGAAGTTAGTTGGAAATGGGAGGATAAATAGCTGATGTAAGAAAAGAAAGAAACGGTTAATGAAAAGTTGTTGTATTTCTGTTTGTTACTCTCTGTGCAATTAGGAAGAAGTGGAGAAAGGGCTTAACATATATCCCTTGCTATTACCCTACAGAAGATGACTTTTGCTGTCACAATCTACTGTGTATGGAGAGTGAGGAAGAACAAAGCGTTCGAGAATGGAAGAAGTCTTCTTGTGTTGATCTGAAGCCTATCATCACTACCAATTACCATTTTTTATGTGCACCTTTTATGCACTACTTTCGTAGAATTGGTAGCAACCTGTTAGGTTCCTATCCTATCGAGCCTAACCCGTTTAAGTATAATATGCCCATTTAGGTTTTTCGGGTTGTAGTTTCCTGAACTTTTATGTATTTAGGTCTCTTCCTTCTCAAGTGAGAATTATGAATGAAATATTGAATGTCTTAATTTTACTTTCTTTCTCCATATCTCTCCGCTCCGCTTCTCCATCTTTCTTCTTCTTACGATAACGGGGTCCCATCACAACCCTTCATAATCTACTCGCCTATCATCTCTGTGCACACAAAGATATTTTCATATCGCAAATTTTTCAAGGGCCTTGACAGAACTTTCACGTGTATGGATTAATTTGTACCCTAATTCCAGGTAACCAGAAAGAGCGTATGAAACAAGTAACAAAACACAACCAAAAGCAGACTACACTGATAAGCAATGCATCACTCAATATGTCACCGTAATTTCAAATAAAGGAAGTTGGCAGCCAATGGGAAAAACACCTAGAGGGGGGCCAAAGTGTGACCTAGGAAGAACTAAGGACATACATCACCAATATGAGTGCAATAGTTTTTTTTACCACAAATAAGACAGCCAAATCCAAATTAGCTATTTCCGATTTAATAAGGTTGGTAATGGATCTTCATCAAAATCTGCCTTGTTTATGTGATTTACAATTTTATATCCATGTATCCGTGCATGGCGTCATCAGAAACTTACAATGCGAACCTCACCTAACCAAATAAAATATAATGGCATGGAATTTTGGAAACTTCTGATTATTATGCAGTATATCTTCATTTCATGACAAAGTAAACAGAAAATCAAACTATAGTATAAAGGCGCTACATATTTTCATACAGATGAAAGCAAGATATAACAAGGGAAAAAAGATTGAAAAACTCACCATTTAATCATGATTGATGACTGAACATATTCACATGGTCTCTGAGACAACTTTTTTTTCCAACGGTCTCTAAAACAACTTCACTGACATCTAAATCAACTAAGCTTTCTTTCCCAAATAGCATAAATCCCACAGTTGCCTGCACGATGAAAATAATTTTTCTTTCTTTTGTAAGTTTCCAAAAGAGAACGTCTTTGATGTAGTACATTGAGATTCTTGAGTAAAATAACCCACAGAAGACAGTAGCAATTCTTTCATGCATATCCCCAACAACAAAGAGAGGACGTGCATGTTTAATTTCCACCCAATTTTCACTCATTTAAATTGAATATGTAATACCCGAAAAAAAATACCTTTTTTGTTCTTTTATTCAGCTTCTTCAGGCTGCCTACATATTCTGCAAAAGTACCAGATACAACTTGTACAGAAGAACCTGGGACGAGCTTCTCACTCTTTCCTTTAGACGAACCATTTATGAGAGGATCAAGTGTTTTTCTAGGTCGCCTTTTTGGTTTAGAATCTCCATCAGATTCGGCAGCATCATTGAGGGTTGCTTCTTGCTGCTCTTGCTCAAAAGCTTCTTCAGCTTTCTGTTGTTCTTCCTTTGCCTGTTTGAAGAGAGCTTCCATGTCAAACTCAGAAACTGGACGGGGTTTGGTTATCTGTCTTTTCCTGTGCATATGAGAATAACATTTTATAAATACTCACTGGAAATCTCACAAGGTAGCTAGTTGTCTACAAGGATATATACTTTAGATGGCCTCAAAATTAGAAATGAACAGAGAAAAGAATGGCAAAATCGCCAGTAACCAGAAAACTAAACCCACAATCTACCTCGTATGTTTTAGCGAACACATAAGCCCAAAAGTAGCTTGATATCACATAATTGAGCAGACATAACATGACTTCATAACTTTATGCATTTGTCGTACAATCCCACCAATGAAACCAGACGAGTTCAATCAGTTCTAGACACAAGTAAATTCTCAAAAAAATCACAAATTGACATCTCTATCTAAAAGGTTTCTTCATATTTCGTACATCAACTATCCACTTCTCCTTCTATGATAACAATAACATTAGGGAATAGTAATACACAGCAAACCTATCATACAAGAATAAATACTCACGTATTTCCGACCTTGGAACCGACCAAGCCTGCAACTCCATCGCACTCTCTTATGAAGTCATGTATCTCCTTGTCCAATACACACTTTATAAACACACACCCCGGGAATAGGGGTCTCGGTTTAACCAAGTTACCATTTTTCAATTTGTTCCTGTCTTGGATAGCTGGCGCGTATATCTGAATACCAAACAATGAAATATTTACACGGTTTGTTTTCAGCCTAGAGATTGAAATTGTATAATAAATACTCATATAGCAGGAATTCATTTCAACATGTTCAGCTGGAATCAAGCAGACATCTTTATGAGATTACATCAAATCTGCAACAAACCCAGAAACCAAAACATTAAATTACACAAGTAAATACCTTAAAGTCAATGAAATCAGACAGACATTACTACCACATTTCTTCAATTTTGCTAAAAATCCAGAAACCAAAACATTGAACTAAAGTAAACCAATACCTTAAAATCGATATGAGGATAGTTTCTGGCGACCAGTCGAGCGATGAGCTGAGCGGTCTCCTGGCCCTTGACTCGAGAGACCTTGATGATCCACCATTGCGGGCCCTCACGAGCGAGGTTATTGAGGTTGAGCTCCTCCTTCCAATTGGCGAACTTCTTCGTGGGCTTCTCCAGAAGCTTCTCCTCCACCTCTTCCTTCCAGCTGGTGCCGGTTTTGCTCTCTCTCCTCTCGTTCCTGAGCTGCCTTCTCTCTCTGGCCGTAAGGTGTTGGGCGGTAGCGGTGGCGGATTCTAGAGTGGCGAAGAGGGAAAGTGGGAGTTGGGTGTGTTTGGTATTGGGGATATCAAGCGGGAGTGCGAAGAGGGAGGTGGGAGATAGAGAGTGGTGGCAAGGACTCCATGGGAGAAGTCCTTGCGTCATCCTGGAGCTCGAGAGAGTTGCAGAGAGAGGAGATAAGGAGGGAGTTGCGGATTCTCTGTCCCTTTGGATTTATGACTAGATTTGTAGATGGCCCAGAATTAAGTTTTGGGCCGTTTTATGATTTGTTGGGCCCAATGAGCCCAAGCAAGCTTGGAACTTTTTATCCTTGTCCCCAAAATTTCAAAAACTCGCGCGGTTTCTGTTGTTCCATCTCCCTCCTCTCTTTTCCCTAAAACTCCCTCCTTTTTAACCCCCTCCCATTTTCTCTTTCCTCAGATCTCAACCTCTCCTTCTCCTTCTTCCTCCTCGCTTCCATCCGAGCCCTAGTTCTCCACGGCATCTCTTAATATTCAGAAAATGGGGAAGCAATCCAAAGGCAAGAAATCGGAGAATTTGGGGAAGGGAAAAGTCACCCCCGTCCAAATCGCCTTCATCGTCGACCGATACCTCTGCGACAACAACTACTCGCAAACCCGCTCTCTTTTCAGAACCGAAGCTTCGTCCCTCATCGCCAAATCGCCGATTCGAGAGGTACCCACTTGGTTTTTCCCGACGGTTTGTTCCAAATCGGTCTGAAAGATTTCTTTTTTGTCTGATTTGGGATTTGGGTTTTTCTGATTTTTGCAGGCGCCGAAGAGTTTGCTGAGCTTGGCGGAGATTTTGGACGAGTACATACTGTTGAAGGAGCAGAAGGTGATATTGGATCAGGAGAAGGTCCGGGTGGAGCAGGAGAAGACCCGGGTCCAAACCCTGTTGAAGGGGATGCAAAGCGTGATGAACACTTACAATGCCGGCGGAAGCCCCGCAGTCTCTGCACCTCCGGCTGTGGCTCCGAAGCCGATGCTTATGGCTACTCCGTCTCACCTGTCTAATGGGTCCGCTGCAGGTACAATCCTAACCCTCCCCGTCTGGTTGTTTGCTCTGTGTTTGAAAAATTGCCTGAATGAATTGAGAAATCTTGTGGAAGTTGCATGTTTAGAGACTTATATGCTTCAACTTGAACTCGTAGACTATACATTTATTTGCCTTAACTAGTTATTTGAACCATTGATGGCTACAATATACAATTGCAGGTAATATCTTATTGTTTTTGTTTGTGTTTGAGAAATTTGTTGCGTTCATTGAGAATATAGTGAAAGTTGCATGTGACTTTTGAGAGCTTAGATGCTTCAACTTTTAGGTGTTTCGTTCGTTTGCCTTAAATATTTGAACCCTTTTGAGTGATAAATTAGCAAATACCCACAAGAATAATCCCTCTATAAGCTATGAATTCAACATGGTTTAATTTTTTTTGGGTGCCTTTTGATTGGGTCCTTTTAGTGGGAAAAGGCTTTGTTGTTGTTTTGATTGGGTCTTTTAATGCACCAAACACCAGTTGCTCCTGTGTCAACACCTTCCAACCCCAACATGAGGCCTGGGAATTTCTGCTCGCCAATTACAGTTGACCCACCTACAACTAAGAGAAAGAGTTCTAAGGTTCCTGTGGATGGTTCAAATGCTGCTAAGAGATCTTGCAGCAAATTACCTGCTGGCAAGAGCAATATGCACAACAAAGGTATAGGACTGTGCATGTTCTTCAAAGTTGTGCTGCTCTTAATCTGTTTTATGTCATTAAGTGTTTATTTTCCTTGAACTTTAAAATGAGCAGGAGAACAAGCGGTTTCAGGATCAGGTAATGCATTTGATAATAAAAAATCTGCCCAATCCTCTTTGGCTGTTCAACCATCACCTCACGATTTGGTTCCCAATGGCTCCACTGTGGCTAAATGCCTGTTCAACCAGCCATCATTTTCTGTCCCAACTAATAACTCTGGTCCTCAGACACCTCAGCGAGCAAATTCAATTCAAGGCGGCAAGTCTACACCTTTTGCGATTTCTTCCACTGCTACTTGCAGTTATAATTCTCCTCCAGACGTAAACCCAACTTGCACCATTTTTTCTTCAAAGAGAGTGACTCTGAGCCCAAACAAAGCTTGCTACACTGTGGAAACAAACCATTGCATTTCTTCACCTGCCAAGACAAGTAAGAGGGAGTCCCATGTAAAGGGGAGGCTCAATTTTGACTGTTCTGATGTGCCAATGGGCTTGGAGAAACCATCTGGCGATGAGATTTCATCACCTGAGTCTGAAAAGGAAGTTGACCTCTTTGACATTGATTTGGCGAACTTTGATGCCATTGGGGCGGATTTCTCCTTCACTGAAATGTTAGGTGAATTTGATCTTCATTGTGAAGAACTTGGTCTACCAAACTTTGATGCTTCCACTGCGACGGTTTCGGGGTATTCTCTACCTTCCATACTTTACATCACAACTACTACATTATTCTCTTCACTACTTTCAATTCTCTTATGTTCTCTTCTACAAAACTCATATAGGTCATCTTATGAATCTGCGGATGGTAACGTGGGGGCCAATCAAGTTTTGTCAGAATTTACGTCAACTGTGACAGAAGTACTATCAGAGAAGGACATGAATGTGCAAGGTAATTTAACACATCTTCTATTGCCATAAAGTTTGCATCATGTTCATCCATCTTGAATATCTAACGAGTTACTCGGGGTTGTTGCAGGATCTGATTCTTTGACTGCGATGAAGTCTGTGACAAAATGTATTAGGATTATAAGCCCTGGTAAATTCACCATCTTCTCTTATGTTTCCTTCCATTTGCATTCAAAAGTCTAGAATTACTAATTCGTATGCTTTCACAATTGCAGTGAAAAATCACGGAATCTCTCAGGCTTAGGAGAATTGTATTGCAATGATCTGACTGTTTCTGGGAATGACTATTAGGCTGACATGGTGCTGGACTTCCTGCAGAAGATTTCTAATTATGTTAACAATTCAACAACTTAGAGTTGCTGTATCATTAGATAACTCACGGCGTGAGTCTCGTGCTCCTTAGAAATACGTGTAATTTTGTAGTTAATATGCTCTGGTTGCAGTCCTGGGCTTATAATATAGGCTTATGGCTTGTACTTGGTTCCGTTTTATGCAAGTCTCTCTCCTCGAATACGAAGGATTGTTCATATTTAACAAGGTCTGCTTTTGACTTTCATAATTTCAGCAATAGCAAAATATAAAGTCCAAGTCTCTTTAGTTCATTGTTCTTCTTGAGAAACAGTTGTCATAAATAAATCTCTTTGTTGTCACATTCTGATCATGCCAAGTACTTCTCCAATTTCTCCACCTCATCCACGCTTCCGATGTAAAGCGGAACACGTTGATGGATCTGCAGAAACAAAAGTAGAAATTGTAGTCAATCAATTTACAAAGTGAGCTGCAGAAACCATCATACGAATTGTACTCACCTCAGTTGGTTCAATGTCAAGTACTCTGGAATTGCCATCAGACCCTTTCCCACCAGCTTGTTCCACTATAAAGCTCATTGGTGCACACTCATACAACAGCCTCAGCTTCCCATTCTTGCTCTTCTTGTCTCTAGGGTAACCATAAATGCCGCCATAGAGCAGCGTCCGGTGGAAGTCACCAACCAAGCTGCCAATGTACCTTGAAGAGTAGGGCTTGCCACTAGGACCTGGGTCCTTAAGATCATCAATGTACTTCTTCAACTTGTCATCCCACATCTGATAGTTCCCTTCATTGAATGAGTAAATTTTTCCGGCTTTCGGAATCTGAATGTTTTCTTGAGTCAAGACGAATTCTCCGTACATGGGGTCCAAGGAAAATGCAAAAACACCAGTCCCAATTGTGAGCACAAAGATCACTGAGCTTGAATACATGCAGTAGCCAGCAGCAAGTAGGTTGCTACCTGGCTGGCACACGCTCACTACACATTTCTGTTCCACACTATCAAGCTGCAATGCAACATTGCAGCATTAAAACCATTCAATTGCGTAAATTGGGGAAAACCCTAGCCGGATTACCACGTTTCTCATTAGAGAAGAACTTCCGTGCAAAGGAAATGCCATGGTGAGATCTTAAGTCAATTACGCACCGTTATTTGAGAAAGTTAAAACACATGATAATGCGTGATTGACTTGAAATACCGCTACAATGAGATTCCCGTAGCAAGTAAGTGTATCTCAAGTTATCAACTTATGTGACATATAACATGACATTTGACAGTTCCTTATCCGTTATCAATGAACGAAATTTATGAACAAATGAAACATTGTCGTATTAGTGGACTTACGGTTGAGTCCTCTTCAATGTGTGCAAAGCATTCATCATTCGGGCTGTATATTCCGAAGATGGATCCAGTGGAGACAGCAGCATCAATGTTGGATGATCCATCAAGTGGGTCAAACACCACAATGTAGTTGCCGGAATAACTCTCTTCCACCGCGACTGGCACATCCTCTTCCTCCGATGCTATAATCCCTGTCCTTCCGCTTGATCTCAGGCAATTTGAGAAAACCTGTTTGCAGTTTGTGCTACATAATCAAACCCTCTACGAAGGTGGGCCAACTCAAACCGTTTTATTGATTGTGTCCAAAACAAAATTGCTAATCCGTTGTAGTCTAGTTGGTCAGGATATTCGGCTCTCACCCGAAAGACCCGGGTTCAAGTCCCGGCAACGGAACTATTTTTGCCTTTATTTAGATTTTACTAATACTCTGCCTAATTTTTCTCTTTGTTAAGGAACATTTTTGTTCTGACCCAAAAAAAAATAAAAAATAAGGAACATTTTTGTTAATTTTGTCCTTATTTCTTCTCAGATAAATACCAAAACCATCACCAATTGATTAGTAATTTGAACTCAATGGGAGGGAATTAGAATGTGAGTGTTAGTGTTAAATGACAAACATATTGTCTTAACCAACTGATTGAAGTCACGTCCGTATTTCAATTAAGAATTAGAAGAAGCACAAACCTCATTGGAGACAACATCAAGTTTCTTCTGGTCCTCTCCTTGGATATTAACCGCACCCTGAATCCCAGTCAAGTTGGAAATGCTAGCCCTCTGCACCAAAGAAGCAATCTGCTTGCACGCAACCGAAATGCTAGAGAGCACGATGGTCAGCTCGGCATCGATCACCCCGGCCTGCTCTTGCATCAGCAGCCAGCTCGTCAGCGTCTGAATCTCGTACCCGCTCTTTTTCTTCGGCTCCGTTGTCTCCGCCGCCACGGCCATGCACCTAACCCCGTCAGCCGCATGCCTCCTCTTGTTGTAAGTTAAGTTAGGGCACGAGACAACTGTTTTGGACCCCAACACACATTGTTGGATAGGAGAGATGTTACAGAGAGACCGTGAGCTTGAGCATAGGAGTTGGGACGACGGTGAAGTTAACGTTGCTGCAACCATGATTTGGTGTTTCTGATTTTTGCTCTGATTTTTCTTTTCTGTGTCTGATTTTCTGACTTTTTTGTATTTTTGTTTTAGTTGGATTGTGTGTGTGGGATTTGTGAGGTTAGCAACAATTTTTGATATTTTTCTTATTTTATTCTGGGTCCCACTTATCTTGCTTTTGTAATGTTTGGTATTGCGATCATGGTTTCTTGGAGGAGGCCAACAGGGGGAGGGAGATAACAAGTAACAAGTGGGAATGCAATTTGGGTTGAGTTGGGTTGGATTTGATGTTTGGTTTAGGTCGTTAATCAACTCCATTAAGTCTAATTGCTAATGATTGTGGGCTTTAAAACCTAGGCTCAGGAACCTATCCCCAAGTATCCGGGATTAACTTGAATTTAAAACAAGGTGCAGCGGCAAGTTTTACTCACGAGCTCTTGGCAATTTGCATAAAGCTTGGTTTCACCACACAAGTGACCCATATTTGGCAGAAGGGAAGACCTCTAGGCTAGATTTACATGATCTTATTATTGGCAATGACGAAGCTTTACGGAAAATTTGGTGAATATCTTTGTTGTTTCTTGGAAATAAAGGCAATACATTGTAGTTTCTCATAATCTCGTATTCTGTTCTCTTAGTGACCAAAGAATGCATGATTACTCATCCTTAAACTTAACATTAAAAGTGAAGAATAAGTAGATGTGCTATTGATATTTTAATCTCAACATTTGATATCAAATCTAAAGGTAAGTGACCACGACTTCTTATTTATCAAGTGCAGGGCCGGCCCTAGCCCAGTGCCACAAGGGCCACTGTCCAGGGCCCAAAAATTAAAGGGGCACCAAAATAAAAAAACCCAAATAACTAGGTATAAAAAAAAAAAAAAAAACTAAAGCCCAAATAGGGGACGGCAAAGCAGGGATCAGGTTTTAGAGCCCAAAGGGGCCCATGTTTTAGGCATTAAAAAAAATATTATAAAAAAAAAAGGTCAAAACAGGGACCACTCGGTCCCATAAACCCTAATTTCGTCACATTTTCCCGATTCCCCCAGCACCCCCTCCCTTTGTTGTTCCCCAATCCCCACTAAATTCCAAACCTTTTCCCAATTCCCATCCCCTTTGTTCCCCCAATCCCCACCCACTTCCCCACCTCTGCCTTGCTGTCGTGCTGCCCCTGGGCTCCCTGAGTCTGCAGCAAGCTGCTGTGAGTGAGCAGCCAGACACATAGACAAGTCACAGCGCAGGAGGTCCCTCCTCCTTATTCTCAACGTGACAGCACACCACCATTCAATCATTATTGGGCATTGAAATTTGACTACAAGTGCATTCACTCACCACCAACCCTTTTGAGTTTTGAGGTAACTAATTTTTAAAATTTGAATCATCAATTCATAATTTAATATAAAATTTTGCAAGTGACATAGAAATATAATTATATGATAATTGATGTATAGAATTGTTGTTATGATGGTGGTGATTTAGAAGAAAATGTTGGTGATGAGTCTCAAGACCATGAAAATGGTAGTGATTTAGAGGAAAATGTTGGTGATGAGTCTCAAGATCATGAAAATGGTGGTGATATAGATTTGAATGTTGATGATGATCATATTGGTGTAGAGGAAAATATTGAATCTCCCAAACCTACATTCCATTTAAACATTTATGATCCAAGAATTTGGAATGGTCTTAATGCAGAAATGAGAGCCTTACTTGTAGAAAAGGGACCAATTCGAGAAACTAATCTCACTTATCCTAAGGACAAACTCTCTAGAAAATTTTCCTCACACTACTATGATCGAAAATTACCAACGGGTGAAATTTATTATTAAAATCTTACTTGCGGACCACTATGATTCAAGATAGGCTAAATGGATTAGCAATCTTATGCATTGAAAATGATGAGATTGAAGACTTGGAGTATGATGATATAATTGATGATTTTGCTTCAAAAAATGCTAGAAGACAATTTCTTAAAGGGTGCATTTTTGCTCACCCACACTAACTCTAGGTTATGCTCACCACCCCTTTCAATGCTTGCCATGTGTAATCCATACTAACTCTAGTTAAGCCTTATTTTTATTTTATTTTTGCTTTAATTAATAGGTGAGAGAATCCAACTTTTACTTATTTACTTCCATATATATCCTTTCTTTTTAAATATTTTATTAAAACTTTAAACCTCCTTTTTGAATACAAACCGACTCAACCTTTTCTCCTTTTTGAATACATACCAATTCAACCTTGCATGCGTATGTGGATTTTCCATCTGCTACGCTTTTCCATCTGGTACGTATATGGCTTTTCCAAAATCATAAAAATACAATTGTTTTAGATGAAACTCGTCAAAATAAAATTGTACAAAAAGGTAGTAAAAAAAAAATACAATTGTTTGAGATGAAACTCATCAATATCCAACAAAATACAATTGTCTGAGATGAAACTCTTCGAAATAAAATTGTACAAATTTAAGCTAGTAGGATGAATATTCTCCACTTCAAAGGTTGTCGTTCCAAAAAAATTTCTCTAAATTCTATTACAACTTGATCTAAGATGTTGATGGATTTGAAAATTTCAGTTCAAGAGTGGTTCCCAGAGGTATCGGTTGAATGTTTGATGTTGATGGATTTGAAAAATTTAGTTGAGGAGTGCTTCCCAGAGGTATTGGTTGAATGTTTTCCTGCAAATTAATAAAAAGAAAAAAATTACTTATGAAACTAGAGAACAAAAATATAGTACACTATATATATATATATATATAGTACATTCAGTGAAGATACAAACCCGAGGATTCATAATTGAGTAATTGGACATCATGGGACTTATAGCTTGAAATCCAAGTTGGTGATTTTGAATCCCTTGAACACAAGGAACAATTGGAAATCCATAAGGAAAATGTGTGACTTGACTTACGGGTGCCATATTGAATTGGTTTTGACTTGGCATTCCAATATGTCCCTAGATACCAATTCCAATTGATCCATCAGAAATATATTAAAACAATGGTAATGGACAAAAATATAAATAAATAAATAAAACATTCATGACAAAAAATTGCTAAACTTTAAACCTGAGTTTGTGCATATCTTGTTGATGGTCCGTTCATCTCGTATGCATTTGAATTGGATTCTTTAAAAGCTATTAAACAATTAAAATAATAATTACATTGACAATTGCAAATTGTGAATCAAATAGTAAATAAAAACAAGCCAAATATGTGCTAACCTTTTCTCTTGTATGAACCTTTCTTTTTAGGTTGATTAGATTCCAAAGCACTCTCCATTCTACCTTTGCCCCGACCTTTGGACTTCTGAACTTTTGGATCTTGGATCTTAAGATTTTTCTCAGCTTCAGTCACATGCTTAACATAATTTACATCATCTTGTTCTCCAAAATTGGCATGCTTTTCCATTTTTTTCTCCAACTTTAACAACTCAGATTTCAAAAAACTACAATTTTGACTATTTTTTGCACCTTTTGCTATGATTCTTTGTGCTATATTAGATAGCTCACTGTACTGAACCAAGGAAGATGAGTCCAAATTACTCACAGCCGGTTCGCCATAAGAATCAAATCCAATACCACATTTAGCATCCTTGCTCCATCTTTTCAAATAATAATTGGATGGTATACTTGACAAGTCTAAATCATAGTATAACTTTAGAGCATGTGCACAAAGAATCCCCTCAAACTCAAACTTTTTGCAACTGCACAAAGCTATTTGATTTGCAAGGTCATACATAAGTGTTCTATTAATTCCTCGTTTTCCTGAGTTCATTACTGTGTATGTACGTGTTAGCCCATCATCACTTTCTAATTTCAGTGGCCTCAAATTTAAAACTTTCTTAACCTCCTCTTGGAAATAATAAAAAATCTTACTTGTATACTGCTCTCCACATTCCAATCAGAATACAAACTATGCCATTTCTGTTTAGTTGCATTTTCTGCTTGCCTTTCCTTTTCTTTTCGATCCGCTATTGCTTTATCATATTGGATGACGAACTCTTGCAGAAGGAGGTTTCGAGCAAAATACTTTTTCAAAAACTTGTTCATGCTTTCAATTCTTTGTGTTGTTGTCATACCTAAGAAAAAAATGGAAATTGATCACAGTATAGTGGAAAAAGAAACTTGTGAATAATATATAAAAATAATATAATAGGAATTGATCAAGAGTAATACCTGCACAAAAATGGTCTCGACCATAAACTTGTGCCCATTTCTCACGTAATAGATATATCCCTTCTAGCCAATCATTTCCTCTCAATTCATAATCATCAAGTAATTTATTCCAATTTGATTCAAATTCTTCAATAGTCTCTGGATCATATATGCATCTTTTGAAATCCTGTGTAAATGATTTAAACTCACTGAAAACATGATTCAAATTCCTCGCAGCATTCTGATATATGTGCCACAAACAAAGTCGGTGGTGTCAATTAGGAAATACTTCACTAATCGCAGCAGCGATTGATTGGGCTTGATCTGTAAATATGGTTCCTGGTGTCTTCCATCCATGGCGTGTAAAAAGGCCTTGAAAAGCCACTCACATGCATCTGTTGTCTCTCCATCTAGCAAACCACATCCGAAAAGTATGGTTTGACCATGATTATTGATACCAACTATTGGGGCACACACCATATTATATCTATTCGTTTTGAATGTCGTATCAAAACACACAACATCACCAAATATAGTATAATCGCGCCTCGAATTTCCATCACAGAAAAAACAACCACTTATTTCATTCTCCTCGTTTGTTCGAAGAGAATAGAAAAATGACTTGTCTTCAGATTGTTTTTTCTTAAAATATTCAAGCAAACATTCTGAGTCGCCCTTTTTAAGAATCCCAATGCGCTTTCTCATTATCAAATTGTTACAATCAGACTGAATAAAATTTAGTTTTTGAGACCCTCCTGCTTCTGTGGTAAAGTATGAGAAGATTTGAGATGGCTGTAGTCCTGCAGAATGCATTTGATCTATCAATTTTGCTTGAGAAGACTCTATTAATCGTTGTGACCTCAATAAATGGGAACTTGATGCCGGAACAACAACATGACTATGTTCAGCAACAAAATTTGTCACAACAAACTTCCTTTCTAAATTAAGTTTGATTTCAAGCATCGCCTTGCAGCCACATCTTGTTTCTTCTCTTTTCTTCTTTGGAGTTTTTTTTTTTTTTTTTTTTTTTTTTTTATAAAAACCTTCACAAGAACAACAAAATTGTTTTTTCTTTAGCACACCTGACCTGTCCTTATTTTCTCTATTCTTTCTCACGCTAAATCCAACCCTTCTAGCATATGCATTGTAGTAATTATATGCATCATCCTCATTATCAAAAGTCATCCCTAGAGAAATATCACCAACTTTGCTTGTAAATTCTCTTTTTTCTTCATTTTGATCCAAGACTTCAAAGGTTTCAGAATCTAAATCTAAGTGTATACAATCAACTGATTCTTTGGCATCACTAGAAGATGGAGTATGAAACTCATCATCTTGATGTTCCATCTGTATAAGTATCAAATTACTTAATATTAAATTAAATTAACATCCTATAATAATCCTAAAAAGCATATATATTAACACCCTATAATAATCATAAAAAGCATATATTTTGACACTCTATAATAGTCCTAAGAAAAGCATATATATTTATATATTGACATCCTATAATCCATGATGGAACATAATTTAAAGTATGTATGATGAAGATGAAGATGTAGACTTTGGGCAGTACTATCCCGTTAGACGAAATGGGTGTTCAATACCCATCCTTACCTATAATAATCCTAAAAAGCAAATAAATGGAAATTGCATACCTTTTTCTAGTCGAAAAAAAAATAGCAGATGGAAAACCCAACGTAGCAGATGGAAAAGCGTAGCAGATGGAAAATCCACATACGCATGCAAGGTTGAATTGGTATGTATTCAAAAATGAGAGAAGGTTGAGTCGGTTTGTATTCAAAAAGGAAGTTTAAAGTTTTAATAAAATATTTAAAAAGAAAGGATATATATGGAAGTAAATAAGTAAAAGTTGGATTCTCTCACCTATTAATTAAATCAAAAATAAAATAAAAATAAGGCTTAACTAGAGTTAATATGGATTACACATGGCAAGCATTGAAATGGGTGGTGAGCATACCCTAGAGTTAGTGTGGGTGAGCAAAAATGCACCCTTTCTTAAAGGTTGAAATTTCAAGGAGCTTTGCTAGGAATGGTTGTATATGATTGTATTTTTGATTGTCGGGGTTTAGGTACTATGTCCCCCCCGTTGTATATTTTCTCAAGTAATATAATTTGGGCGTGAGGGCCTAACCCCCCAGCTTCGACTGGGTTCAGCCCTCGTTAAATATTATTTTTTTTAAACATATGTTTCCGTAATAAAAAAAGGGCACATTTTGAGCTTTCGCACCGGGCACCCAAAAACTCAGGACCGGCCCTGATCAAGTGATCAAGAGAACGTGACTCATCTCGTATAAACAGAAAATAAAATCTGTTTGGTTCTATTCAGCTAAAGAAAGAGAAAAATAAAAGGCGAAAGGGATTTGCTATCAATTTTTGGCACGATTTGGCTGGAACTTGCAACTTCAAACGATATTTAATTTCTGAAAATTTATTTGGAACTTTAATGTCAAAAAATAAATACACAAATTTTACTTTAATAATATGAAGTAGCAAACGGAGGTCAACTTAAGCAATAACTTGGCAATTATTTTTTTCTCTATGGTTTAAAAAATTAGAACGGAACAACTTTGCAGATGGAAGACCTCTATCAAGCATATATATATTGACTGTATAATTCTCTTTCCCTAATTCCATATAGTTATGACAAATCCTTTCCTTGATGTGATCTACTACCCTTCCTCTCCTTTTTTATTTTCCACACATGGATCGACATTCTTTCCTTCAATTCCACCTTTTGAACTTTGTAGACAATATTAATTAAAAAGAGAAAAAATGGGAAAGGGCGGAGATTCTTCTCTTTACCCTCTTAAGGGCACCACACACAGTTATTTAGCCACGGATATGTATCTGTGCATTTGTGCACCAGTAGATGGCGTATTGGTGTCCATATGGATTATAGCTCAGTGTAAAAAGATGGTGTGATGCATGTCGGAAAAACACATGCAGCGATCTGCAATCCAAATTACCGTTGGAAGAGAGCCACCAAAACCACATGTAGTGCGGTAAGGATCAATAGAAACCTAGGTGGAGGACAGTGACCATGCATTCGGGGATGCATGGTAGAGAAATTTTTCATTGTAATCGGAACACGAGTTGTACACAATGTGTTTTTATGTAAGTGGTGAAAAATTTTATTTTTTAAGTTATTACTTTTTTAAGCCTTGTCACTGAAAATAGAATGAATAACCTAAAAGACACTTATGGAATTAGTGTGAATAATAGCCATATTTTTTACTACTAATTAACTAATTATAAACTTAGGGAGCACTTTTGCTCGCATTCTTTATCCGATCGTGAGCATCACTACTATATTAGTTGTCATAGACAGGTTTAAGTTTTGAAATTTGTTGAGTAAAGAGAATAAATTACACTCGTCCGACGGTACTTGACCGGGTGGTGATGCTCAAGCCATGCAGCATGTGGTTATAATACTTCATTCATACTTCTTTTTGGGTCAATAGAGTCAATACCTTACATCTCGAAAAGTATAATCTTTGACAAATGACTAGTCGTTTACCGTGTGAGAAAATTCGCAGCAATGATCTGGTGTTCTGGAAATCATCGGAACCTAATTTATTGGCTTGTTTCGATTAGTTATTTCTCTAAACAGCGACACGACATGGCATTCACATGAAAATTACCGAGAATAAACGAGACGACATTCATTCACGAAGATCTAGACTTTCCTTTGAAGCCGAGTGAACCATACAGTAGTTCACACGTGGAACCCTAGCTGTCGTTGAATGTACACACAGGAAATTAACTTCACCGCCAAGATGACGACTTTTGGTTTAGCCATCAACATATTCATGGTTCGAGATGGCTTATTAGCCACGTTAATGTGACCTAGTCCAAATCAAATGGAATTTATAAGTTGTAAAGCAAAAATATTGGAAACGCACAACGTGGGTACATGATATTTCTATTTTCTTAATTTATTACAAGTGTCGAAAAGTCAAATTAATTGCATTTGTCATGTTATTTAGGTCCAACAAACCTTCTAGACTATGCAATATTTGCTTAATGGTTTGTCTAGTATATTTTTCTAATTTCTCGTTTACCTTGACCAAATTTGGTTAATTAAGGTCTTTATAGTAATTATATCGAACTCTAACCTTGCTGGCTTTTAGTCGTATCACAAAGACAATAAGTTACAAGAATTTATATTAGTTAAAGTACTTCATTAATATATATATAAAGACATTTTAGCCAAAATAGTCTCTGACATAATTAACTCATTCTTTTGGTTATTGAGATTTAAAATTAATAGAATTGGTGTCTGAGTTTGTCCACCATAAATTATTTTGGTCTTTTCATGAAAAATCTCAGTTAAATATTGAGAGTATTTTTGTCATTTTATTATTATTTAATGAATTTTTTTTTTATGAAAAGAAATTATCATTTTATAGGTCAAAATAAGAAATTACGTCATCCTCATAATTATTTTGGCTACAAAGCCATATATAAATTTTCAACTTGTTGAATGGGAAAGGAATATATAACCAAGAAGCCACACAGAAAGTTCAATATGTACAACGTCGGTCATGCATCTATACAAATTAAATGTCAACAAACCCTAATACGCACAAATGGAGAGAGAGAAGAAATTTCAAATTGGCTTTTCCACACGTCTTTGCATTTTAACCAGGGGTCAAGAATAAAACACGTATCAAATAAAATAAGTCAATAAACAATAACAAAATCAAATCTAAATTTTTTAATAATAATAACCAAAAAACAAATAAGAAAAAATAGAAAATAGAACAAATGACAAATTGGGTTCCAAACATAAAAAATTCAAGAAGAATCGTAGACGTACAGTTTCACCAACCTGCAGGAAGGTTGCAAACGCGTCCATGTATATACAGACGCCGCCTTATATTTCAATGTTGCCATCTCTATATATAGCTAGTCGTTGCCATTTGTTGTTTCACAGTTAACCTCCTCCTCCTTATAAATCCACCCTTCTCCCTTCGCTCGAATCTCACAAATAAATCTCTCTTCTGAGTTTTTGTTAATTTGTCCAACAAAACCCCACATTAGTTCTCAGATCCTCCACACATGGCGGTTTCCACCAAGTTTTTGGCTCTCTTCCTCTCCTTCCTATCCATTCATGCAGTTATAGGTCAGTTGGTCATGGCAATGTGTCTTCGGCTAGGGTTATGTACAATGTTCTTTAACTAATTAATTAAATGGTTTGCAGTTATTAAACTTGTTTTGATAATTTTTTCAGGTGAGTTTATATGTGAGGATTTGCCGAACGATGTTTGTGCATTTTCGGTGTCTTCGGCCGGGAAAAGGTGCTTGTTAGAGACCATGTCCAAGAAAGATGGAAGCATAGAGTATCAGTGCAGGACATCAGAAGTTGTGGTGGAGGGAGTGGCTGATTACATAGAGACAGATCAGTGCGTGCAGGCTTGTGGGATTGATAGGAAGTCTGTTGGGATTTCGTCTGATGCCCTCCTTGAGCCTCAATTCATGGCTAAGCTCTGCTCTGCTCCTTGTTACCAAAAGTGCCCCAACATTGCTGACCTTTACTTCAACTTGGCAGCTGGAGAGGGTAAGAATATTTTCACAAATCATTAATTAAATTATTCTTTTTTCGATTAATTATATTATTTAGTGGTTCCAAACTTCCAAGTGGTTAAGAATGATTGTTTTGTCACACTTGAAACATTCCTTCTCTTCTTTTTATGAATAATATTAAAACAAAAGAAGAGTAAGATTGAATTTTTTTTAATTTACCGGTATATGGGATACACTAGTGCATTAATCAGTTTGATATGCATAACTATTTTAACAATTTTAATTTAAACATTAAATACTGATATATTTCTCATACATTGATTTATTATAGAAAAACCCCAGAATATTTTTAGGCATACTTAAAAATGTTGCCTAGGAATATGCTTCACTTTGGTCTGCTTTCGTTTTCTTTTTTCTGTCATGTTGATGGCATTGGGATACCTTCCTTGTGATGGATTTCCTTCTAATTTAATCAACCCCTTTTACTATGGTACAATTTAATAAAATGGAGGCATGTGATTAAACGAAATATTCTTACATACAACTGGTATATGCAATATTTTTTTATAATTTCATTGTATCACATGTTGATCACGTGACCAAGTTTTACTACGATTGTATATTAGACATCTTATCCTTCTTGTATGTTAGAACTGTACAATGTAACATAATCTAATATAGAACTTAATTATATGTTTTGAAAAATGCAGGTGTATTCTTGCCCGATCTCTGCGACAAGCAGCGTTCCAACCCTCGCCGTGCCATGATCGCGCTTCTGAGTTCTGGCGAGGCCGCCCCTAGTCCTCACGGCTCCCAATTACCATCAGGGTTGAATGCGGCATATCCCCCTTCTGAGGGAGAAGCACTTCCTCCTTCCGAGGCATTTGAACCTGCATCTGCTCCTAGTCCTATGTAATCATGCTGTGTAGTTTCTGCAAATAATTTCTTTTGAATTATATAATATTAGTGTATATTAAGTGAGGAATAATTAAATTAGTTGGAAAAGAAGAGGGGGAATTTCGGTTCATTTTGTTTGTGGGTGGGATTTGTTGAGATATACAACCTTTATATCAAAAGTAATTGTATTACTTACTTTACAAATGTCAGTTACAAATGTCAGATCAATACATACAATGCTTATACATTTCTTCTCCAAAATTCCAAATAATCTAATTTTCAATTCATTTCCTTGCTATGCTCTGCTTTGCTATACTAACAATTTAGTATCGAACTCACCATTCATGACAAATGAACATAAGGTAATTATAGCTCAAGTAGTTAAGAGTATCTATCGTGCACCGAGGTTCTGTGTTTGAATTGCCACTCTCACGCTGCGCCTTCTATATACAACAACAACAAAGCCTTTTCTCATTAAGTGAGGTCAGCTATATGAATCCAAGAATACCATTGTGCTCGGTTCTATATCCTATATTCCGTTATATCCAAGTACTCTAAGTCTAACAAATATGGTGCAAATTTTGTTCATGTGCAAACGTAATTGTCTACAAACCACAGTGAAGTTATTGATTCGCCATCCAGCATAGAAGTCCAATCCTGTCGAACTCTTTGGGAATTGGGCTACGATTTCTGGATAGTTTGGTCCGACTTAGATGGGCCTCTAAATACTTTTTTACTTCCATGTTTATCTATTATGTGGTGCTGTAATTCAGTCACTTGTTACAGCCCACATATGTAAGTACCGCACAATTTCTTGAACTTCAATGGCAGATATTTGCAATATCAATACTAGAGAACAAATCACGAGTGACTCCTAGATGAATTTCAGGTCCGTATTCTACACGACACGTCATGATTTCGATTCTTAACCCTGGTGAATCACACGATGATGATCATGGGAGATTGAAATACCTCTGTGAGTTTTTTCGCTTCCGCAAGAATGGACTGCCAAGCTACTGGTTCCGTTTTAAGTAAAAAAAAATAAAAAATCAAGAGCTTCAAATTTCATGGAGCTAAACTAGAAACAATAAGAACCTTTAAACCGGTGTTGTCCCTATATATGGTTCATATTAATCTCCTTTTACTTTTCACTCTCCACTCACAAACCCATCTCTTTTTGTTTGCCAATTAGCGACAATCTTACACAAATTAACCACATGGATTTTTTTATTTTTTTTTCTTTTCCTTTTCTTCTCTTCCTCTCTTCCCTATTCATCCATGCATCTCTTGGTACACATATGTCATTACGTTTAATCATTAAACATGGTTAGTTCGAAATGAGAATTGTTATTGGTACTAAAAAAAAATCTCATTTTGCATTTCAAACTTTCTATAATTAAAAAGAAAAATACACTTGCGAGAAGTGTAAAATGAGATTTTTAAAATGTTAATAACAGTTATCTTCGAAATTAATTAAACTTAAGAACATTATGCGTTGTGTTTAGAATCTTGGTTTTAATTTCCAGGTGAGATTATTTGTGAGTATTTGCAGAAGGAGATTTGTGCATTTTCGGTGTCATCTTCGGGAAACGGTGCTTGTTGGAGACGATGACGAAGAAAGGCAGAAAGGTTGGACACGAATGCAAGACGTCGGGACTGGTGGTATAGAACATGGCGGAGTACATAGAGACGGATGAGTGCATCAAGGCATGCGGTATTGATAGGAGGACAATTGGAATTTCCTCTGATACCCTCTTCGACCCTCGAGTTCTCAATATGCTTTGTTCAACAGGTTGTTATCACAGGTGCCCTAACATTATTGAAATTTACTTCAACATGGCTGTTGGAGAAGGTACGTGATTAAGATCTCGCAAAATCTAAGCGCAGAAGATTGACGATTTTTCTTAATCTTAGAGCTTTAGTGATTATCTAACGTGGTATTAGAGTGTTCTAACTTGATGTACTAACATTTTTTTGGGTAAAAGATGTACTTACATTCTTGGTCAACTGTTTTAATTAACACTACTAGAAATTTCCACTTTGCCGACAAAATAGTTTGTCGGCAAAAGTTAAAATTCGTCGGCAAAGAGCCTTTACCAATGAAAAATTTTGTCGGCAATTTTGTCACTAAAAGCATGTCGTGCAAGATTTCCCGACAAATCTTGATATTTCGTCGGCTCATTTTTAAGGTGACAAATCTTAGCCGTCAAATTGTGCCCGTCACCAAAACAACATTGCGACAAAATATTTTGTCAGCAGAGGTTGGTTTTTCGCGATGAAATTATTTGTCAGCTTAGTGATCTTGTCACGACGAAACATTTTGTAGGCTGAGTAATCTTGTCACGACAAAATAGTTTTTCGGCTACGAAGTCCTATCCCAACAAACTAGTTTGTCGGCTCAAATTACTTGTGTAGACAAAATAATTGATTGAATCTTATGTCAACAAAACGTTTGTCGGCTAATTATTTTTGTGCCGACAAAACATGTCAAGTCCAATATTTTCTAATTTTTATTCGCATTTTGTTTTTTTAATAATATTTTTAACCATCACAAACAAGCAAGCTTAAGAGATCGAGAAGGGGCGCGAATGAGGAATTAATGTAGGAACAACACAAAAATTCATGTAATATAAACTAATGTAAGGTTCACAATTCGGTTCAGTTACAAAATACAAAAATATACATGTTCTCACTATAGTCCTCATCACGTTGGTATGCAGCACCACGAAATCGGGAAACGATGAGGATCATCATGAAAGATACCAGTATCAAACAACTGTAGAAGAAAGACAAATTAAAAAACAAGATAAACAATATAAACATACGCATATGCACCTGAAAACATAAATAAACTATACTAAAACATCCTAATTCATCACTGTTTATAATCTTTATCAGTGTAAACAAGAAGACATAGACATCTACTAATCAAGTTAATCCTCAAATATCAAAATTACTTGGCGTGAATGATCCTCACACTGGTCTCCATGCCGGGCTGATACCATTTGTAAGCTATCTAGCCCAGAATTCCGCTTAGCCATAAGCAACCTGCAAGTGTTATAGAAAGGAAAAACAAATATGTCAAACCTGAACCACAATGTCGAACCCAAATGAAATAGTTCAATTAAGAACATGTTTTTCATCTATAAATGCGATTCAATCAAAGTAAATACAATTATTTCATTTTCCAATAAAAACATGGAAAACGAACACAAAAACAAACAAACAAGTTAGCAAACTAATGTGGTAAGGAAAATGCATATACAAAATGGCGAAATTATTTAGACAAAAACACAATGAGCAAACTAAATACTGACTTACTAATAATCCAGATCACTATCGTCATCAGTAGTACTGCTTGAACTATCATCACCATGAGTACTATTTTCCTCATTGCTTATTTAGTCATCAGTATCTGTCCTACTTTCTTCATTATAATTGTAAATGAATTCATTTTCATCAATTCTAGGAAGAGCCCCAAGATCTATAATGATGAAGTCAATCTCAACCGCAACTGGAGGAACGTTTTCCAAGCAGTACGGAGTCAGAGTTTCATCAATGTGTTGTACCTGTGCAGGAGTATTCTTGCCTTATCGATGTGAAAAACAACGTTCCAATGCCATGGAAGAAATTTCGAGTTATGGTGATGCCTCTGCACATGCCCCCAGTGGCGGAGCCAGGAATCTTACCACAAGGGGTCTTAGTGTAAAAGTCCAAACATGAGCGAAAGATTTTCCACGCGGATGTCCTTGATGAATGTAATAAGAAGCCAATCAGACCAAACCCGAAAAAACAAAAGAGTAATTAATAATCACAAACAACTTTATTAGGTAGCTCAGCTGAGCAATGGCACGCTTGCAGAGCTGCTTGAGGCCCTGAGCAATACTGATCAGCAGCACTGCTTTAAGAAGGACATCGGTCCTGGGGATCCTCCCTATTATTGGCACTACTGGAGTGTCCTGCAGAGAGGAATATGACCAATATGACAAAACGAATCACTCCAAAGTCCGACTCCCACATGACTATGAAATCAAACAAGTTTACAGAATAACGCTACAGAAACTTGGTACCACGAGCAGAAATAAGTGCCTACCTCATCACACGAACCATTGTCGTTGCAATCATATGGTGCAGAGCTTGATGTAAACAAAAACGAACCTTCACCATTCCAGTTCAATGCAGCCATTCTGCTTATTTAAAAATAAGTCCAAACCAAATACATATCACTTGCACCAAAAATAAAGAAACCATTGCCACTTGCCAGCAAGCATTACAATTTACAAGCTATTCTATCATAAATAAATAATACTTAATAATAATTACAAGCATGAAACACTCACTACCCAAGTATCAATTCCATGAGAGTTTTTTTTAGTAAGACAATCACATTCAGGCGGTTTAATATGTCGCGGACTCAGAGTATAATGTTAACAAACAGATACACTTGTAAAATGAGCAGATTGGTAATTCAATATGACGACTGCACTGGAAAAATTACTCACCTAACATCAGCAGAGTAGTCTGAGGTTCTTGATGGTGGAGTACAAAAGATGACATAAGGAAACTTGTGGTTGTTTTGGTCCCCTTTAAACATGGATCAATACCCTCCTCACTCAACTCCTCATGGTGATCGGCCCCCACCTCCCCAGAAGAAGTTACCTCATTCTCTTCATCTGGCTCCGACCCATCAAACAATTACCATAGATAAATAGATAAATGTTGGAAATTCACAATCTTGAACAGATATTAGTGAGAAAAATGTTAGAAATAGAGTGAGACTATACCAAGGGCTGGTGACGGCGACGACGCTGCGGTGGAGACTTGGGCAGTGGGGGACTCGGGCTGTTAAGGGAGGGCTGGGGGGACACGCTGGGCATTTAAATTTTTGTTCAAACCTGGCCCAAAACGACGTCGTTTTGGCCAGGTCATTTAAAAAAATTTCCTGGGCCAAAACGGCATCGTTTTGCCCAGGCTGTTTTAAAAAAAAAACAGGCGCCGAGGCCTTCTTCTTCAACCTGCGCTGCAATCCTGTTCTTCTTTCACACCTTCTGTCGAACAGCTGGTGTGCACCTCCAAGAGGTCGCACCACCAGCTCCAAGGGGTCGCAGATGGAGCTCCAAGGCTATTTTCATGGCTTCCAAGGGGTCGTCCGACCCCATTGACCCCACTGTGGATCCGCCACTGCATGCCCCTCGTCCTGTTTCGCAAGAATATTCATGAAGAAAGCTTCATCCTGCATTTTCCCCTGGTCCCTTGTAGCCATGCATGTTGCAAGATGCCCCTCTGGAATGTCAGTAGCAAGGAATTTTGGAGGAGATTTGTAACATTAATGAAGCGTAATCCCTAATACTAGACCACCAAATTTCTGTTTCAAATAGTATACATGTACCAGAGCCTTATCGTTTAAGAGTAGATGATGCCAGAAAACGCACACATTTAAACCAGGAATGTAATTTGATTCACTTTTACTCATCACCTCTATTAGATAGGTGAATACACGTCCCACATATAGAAATCGACCATGCAATGTGATCAAGGCTATCATGACAAGAGGCCAACTCATTTCAAAGTCAACTTGGACAACAAGGACACAACTTAATCACATACTGGGTAAATTGTTATTAATACGTGTGAAATCAAATTATAATAGTCAGTTAAGACAATATTAAATTGTAAGCAGTCACATTCATAGTTGTTAGCATGTTATACGTAAGGTAAAGTGAAGATTCATTAAAAAAAGCTTACAAGGAATGCATTTTTCTTAAGAATTATTACTAACTGTTAGTTTATAAGATTTAAACTAAAGATTGTCTTTAATAACTTTTTTTTGTAATTGGAACTATTATGGGGAGGTTATGTGATGGGCAGACCAAATCTCTGATAGTATAAACCTAAAATCTGCTGATTTGGGGGCCCAATATGATTCAGATCATTTAGGCTTGAGCCTGCTTCTCAAAAAGAGAATACAGCCCAGAGAGATCCATGTGATGTAGTTGGTTTTTTTGCCCTTTTCAAACAATGATATTCCAGTGTAATTCTAAGATGAGATAATTCTAAGAGGAGGGCGTGTCCATACGAAGTAATCAATGAATCAGACATAATTAGGTATCATAATCAACATAAATATTAAATTTTATTATCATCAATGTAAATCGAACATGAGACTTTTCATGTACCAATGAATAAGAATATGACTGGATAATTTTACTTGTTCCAAAAAAAAAAAAAAGAAAGAGGCCAGAGCTAATGGATTAAGTGAACAAAAGGTTGTCAAGTCATTCGGCGAATAAATTAGGACACTACTTGAAATATTATGAATAAATAATTTATTGTGATTTTAGTCAAACAATGATGACCAACGTTTACAACACATCTGTGACTAATTTTATTACAAAGTTATTCATTTGTAACCAAAAGAATGAAGGTGACCACGATGCTTTTAAAGTACAAAGTAAACAATATTTTGAGATGCCTTTCGAACAACTTTAACATTTGGGTAGATCAAGTGGCGGCGGAGGCAAAGTAGATTCTGGCGTCGGTCCATTTTCAACCTCAAAAGCCATGCCTAGCCCCCATGGCACATGAACGTCCAAATGACAGTGCATGTACCAGATACCTGAGACAATAGTTTACAACAAATAATAAGAATTAATTATTAATAATATAATTAAAATACAAGACATTTAACTGCTGTGGTGCTTTGGAAAACTAACCTGGATTATTTGCTTGAAATCTGATCACAGCCCATCCTCCGACCGGCACACCAATTGTGTTACGTATTTGTGGATTAATGAAGTTAAATTTTTTGGGGTCATTAATCGGGTCGTAATTACCAAACCCTTGTGCCAACACGTGGAAATTGAAGCCGTGTAGATGCATCGGATGGTTCTCGATCGCCAAGAACGCTGTGTTTTGAAGCACGACCTCCACTGTTGAATTGAATTTCAATGTCTTGACCTTGGTTGATTTTGGGGCGTATATCAGCGACAGGTCTAAGCTAACGTTCGTGTCTGTGTAGTCAAACTTGACCGGAGGCTCGTCAGGAAAATCTCTAGTGTAAACCCCGCTCACGTTGTTAAACTGTGCTTCCATCATGGATGTATTGCTCGGAAGCACGAATGATTCGTTGTTCATGCTAGCGGACATTCGGTTAGAGAACAGGCCCTGACATGTGGCATTTTCTGGACACAACTCCAAGTTGACGCTAATTGTCACAAACATGCGCTCGTCCACCTTGAGTGGGACCGGGACCCACTGGGGCCCGCCGGCGAGGCCGGTGAGATTGGTGAAGAACTTGTGGGCCAACGGCGTGTTGCGAGGGTTGGGCATTGAGGGCATAATGGGGGTTGATGACCTAGAGCCCTTGTAGACGATGATGCCTCTGGTGGTTGTGTTATCAAAGTTAATGTCCGCGCTAGCATACGGAGTGGCGGCCATGTAATAAGATCCGATAGGTTGATTGAATTTGATGAGAACATCTGTGGTTTGGCCGGGTCCAGTAACCACCACGTCAGTGACATAAGGAGTGGTATAGGTGGCGTCGATAGCGACAACTGTCATGTTGTGATTGGCTATCTTGAAGAAGAGTTGGTTATTGAGTGCAACATTGATTAGGCGTAGGAGGTAGGTCTTTCCTCTCACCACACTGAGCTGATATGTCTCTGATAAATTGATGTTAAATTATTAATATTCATCATGCAAAAGTAGTATATAAAAATAAATAAATTTACGTGCATGCATGCATGTTTACGTACGATTTTGGGAGCAGTCATATAGATCGCCAGGAAGTCCATTTATGGTGTAAGCATTTGAACTTTTAGGAGAAATTCCGGTAGCTAGGCCTTCTTCCTCAATGTCAACAACACTACCATTGTACCATTCTCCTGCAATTCCATCAAACAGTTTATAATTAGTCATAAAAATCACCGTTTAAGTGCGTTTCATGATTAATATAAACTAAGTTGAATTGTATAGTTTGATTGTTAATTACCTAATAAGAGGGGAACTTCTTTGGCAGGCTTGGGGAAGGGGAAGGATCGACCGGCTTTCGGGTGGATTATGAGTGCTCCGTGGACGGTTGCGCGGAGCCACGAAACGTGGGCATGCCACCAAAGGGTGCCTTCTTGTCCGGTGATATTAAATTTGTATGTAAAGCTTTGTCCAGGGCGTATAGGGCATTGAGTTACATATGCAGGTCCATCCGCCCATGCACTCAGAAGCTGAAAGATTCCATGCCTGCATTAAGAAAGAAACTATACAACATGAACAAAACATAACCCAACGTTCCCCTGGGGGATTGTTAATCAAGAAAAAAATTGACTAGGAAAATATGGGTATGAATTTTGTTCCAAGTAAAGTGATTTAGATACATAAAACTCACACTCTGTAACACATGTGGGTCACAAATAATTTGGTTGGGTCATCTTTATTGAAGGGTGCGTTAGTAAATAGAATTCTTGTTTTGTTCTAGTATATGTTGAGGGGTAAATTACTATGGATATGTAAACTAATATTTACCAGTGAATAGTAATGTTGTAGGGTGATTGGTTTAAAACGTGGACAATAAGTGTGTCTCCATCTCTTGCATATATTGTCGGTCCTGGATAGCTTCCATTTACTACAGTAATCGATTGATTCTGGCACAGTCGGCTAACTGTCATGTTGTTTACCTGAAACAATAGAAATAAAAAGAACATTATGACTACAATTAATCAAAGGAAACATTCAAATAATTAGTGAGGAAATATGCATGACAAAACAAGGATCCCAAAGGGCTTGTTTGAATATTGTTTCTAAAAGCCGCTTCTATGACCCAAAAATATTTTGAATTTTTCTGTCAAATTGAATAAGAAGTAATTTTGGACGTCAGAATGCTCTTTAGCCATTATGGGAACAGACTTACATTAAAAGAATGCTCAACAATTGCACCAGAGGCTACCGAAGAAGCCAATAGAGCTACAGCACAAACTAGCACAAATGCTAAGCGTGCCATGGTGAAGAAATTAAAGAACTAGCTGAAGGGGAAATGAGAAGTTTGAGAATCGTATATTGTTATGAAGATATTGTATTACTCTTGTGATGTCTTAGAGATCGATATATGTTGTTTATATATAGGCATTTAAAGAGAAGCTGCGAACCCATTATTTCCACAATTAGGTAACACATTAGGTAATAAATTTTTATCATATTGATAACTAAGGACTTTGAAATGTTGAACAAAATGACTGGTATTGTATATCCAGCTAACAGTTTGATTAAGTTGGCGATGCATCAGAGAATGCTAGCATAAAGATATATGAACAGAAGTCAGAAAGTTGGTTCTCGAAGCAAACAAACCATGTTGAATAAGATCCTTTTGACCGTGGCCAATCTACGTACTTTACAGGCTGACGAACTAGAAGAACACGTTTGGATTTGGATTTGAATTCTCAATGTAAACATAGTAAGACTTCTTCTCGATTGGTAAACAACTGATCGGCTCGGAAGAACGTTGACATTGGAAATACCAAATTTCGTTTTTTTGTAAAAGTGGAAAAGTTCGTGTGTTTGTAAATTTTTTTTTCTTTTAATTTAATTTAGGAGGAATTCTCAGTACTTAATAAATTAAGAATAATGCTTCCATTTCTCAATGTGAGGATGTATATATTATGTATTTACGAATAACTTATTTTGACCGAATAAAATCAACAATCGAAAACGTCTAATTTATTAATCTTCATTTGGAAGATCACTCATACAAACAATCATTTGAAGTGGAGATCGTTTAAGCATCCAAATATATCGAAAAAATGGACGGTTCATCATGAATATGTTACTTAATACTTACACCGTTGATTCGTTCTATACGTTTAAATGATTAAATTATCTCCGATTAAAAATGATTTTTGGTATAAATATTCTTCAAATGAAGATTAAGAAAATGAATATTTTCAATTATAAAATTTGTACGATCAAGATACGTTATTCACAAGAAAGAATATGCTCATCACCGCAAAGCGGGATGCAATTATTATCTAAATTAAAATGTTCATTTTTAGCTATCCCCGATACAAAATTTGATTTGTATCCCTAGACTTCATATTTGTGTATCTGAACTCTTTGTACTCATCGTTGGTGTCTTACTTCATGCTATTCCGTAAACTGAGTTAAAAAGATACGTTATTTTCGTTGTCGTGTGACGGACAGGGACTCAATTGGTATTTTCAGCTCATTTTCTCATTTGGTGAAACCCCAGGCTAAACTACTACACGTACATTCCATCTTTGACCTATTAAAATCCCAGAAATACAAAACTTCTGCAAGCCACCTTTCACAGTTGTATTATGTGGTGGCAGACATAACTGGTCACATCACCGATATCGTCAACCTTATTTCAATCCTCATGTCATATTCAAAAGAAACGTTTTGATTCTTGAAACTGTCGTGGTCAATACGCATGGGGTGCAGCTGTTGACAAAAATAATTTCCGAATCAAATAGCCTTTGCCTAGACATTAAAGAATGAGGTATTTTGATATAGATCTAAAGTAATTAAAAATTAGATCTATTTCAAAAGTAAAAAGTCACTAAAAATTAAATTAATTTAAAAAAATAGGCTATAAAATTGAACCTATTTCAATTTTTCTCTTCAAGAATCAACATCATTCGTGTTGATATCGTGGATGAATAAACATACTACCCAAGAATTTTTATAACCCGTTTTGAGTGTCATATTATCGAGAAATGCTTAACAATCACATGCCGATTAAATTTACTAATTTGCCAGATCATGTTCAAGAACGGAACCAAGGTGATCTCAAGACTAACCAAAATTTTAGAATATAAATGTGAAGGATTTTTTAGGACCCTCCAAATGTTTAATACATATTCCTTTTATATCTACTAAGTATTTGATGTAATAACTGTTAGACATATCTCAACAGATTGTGAGACAACACTCGATAAGTTCTCTCGATATCACTCATTAAATTACTTTAGCATATGTCGATATTTATTGATAAATGTGTAACATGATCTGATTAAAGACAACAAGTCCACCAAGTGTTCGACGAAATGCTTCACTGAATAACCGAAAATATTTTTTACACTCTTTGCGCTCCGTTTCTATCTAACATTGAGACTCTCCAAAATTCGAATCTTGAATCTACCACAAGTACCCGTACAATTGCAAAAGTGAGTTATATATAAAAACGATATTTATTATATACTTTAATTATAGATCAAAGTCACTAATGTAAAAATAATAATTTCAAAAATGAAAGCATTAAAGCAGAACAAAGCCGCATGACTGAAACGGACGACATCCATATATTTCACATCACAGAAACCTTGAATTAACCCGTAACACCAAACCTCAAAGCCGCCACCTTTGAAGATGCAAGGACATTCAAAATTTATTTTAACTTGGTCGACTCACCTAATTAATTAGGCTTAAAAGTTCGTCTTTGTTGGAGGAAACTACAAGTATTAAAAGCAAAAGTAATTGCTCTATCTATTTCCCTTTTGTCGCCTTCTCATTTATATATATCAACTATATGTGGTTGTGTTGACCATAAAAACTACCAAGCCTACGTGCGCGCAGGCCGAGTAACTAATAAGCTAACTACGTCCTTCGGTTGAATGCGGGGCATGCCAACTCGACGGCCGAACTCGGCCGGTGAGTAAAATGTTGATGTTGGGTTGTGTGCGCGGCTGACTTCTGAATCTTGCGACTGCGGCCGAGGAAGGAACGAGCCTCGGCCTTTGGGTTCTAGAGCCTGAAGACAAGGCTGCTAGGCTTACGAAGTTCATGAATCGTCGGCGCCGGATTCGGTCACAGTGATTATATTCATAAAGGTATAAGCACGCCGAATCAACACCAAAGTATAGGGGCACAGATACTCAAAACAGATATATGTCTTGACGGTGAAAGTGGTTCGGCCGTCGGAATGTCGAACTCTGAAGCTAACCTGTGAGTATCCAATCATAAAACAACTCGGCGTTCGATGCGCCGGGCTCGGTAATTCGTAACACCTCACTTCACCGAGAAGGCTGGTGAGATGACCTCTGTCGATGAGAACCCGAAAGTCCTTCTCGACCGAGACTTGGATAGATAACCAATCGGCCTCGACGCAGTGCTGTTTATCCAAACTGAAGGTGCTTCGCGATCGACTGGTTCTACGGCGATAATGCTGTTTGTCCAAACTGAAGATACCACCGGTTGCCTTCACAGTGCTGTTTATCCAAACTGAAGATGTGTTGGCGAAAAGAAAATAAAAATCTCAAAGTTGAGAGGTTTCGCGTAGAGCGAGAATTTGCGCAGGGCAGTTTTGTGTGTTGAGTTGGAGAGACTGCATGTTGTGCTCCCCCCTCTATTTATAGCAGTACAAACACTCCTGATCGAGTTAGAATCATTCCTGGGTAGGAATCCTCCTCCTAGTCGAACTCTACCTCGGCCACTACTAATCCAACCTTATCTCGGCCGATCCTAATCCAACTAGGACTTTGAACCTGCCTCTAACCGTGGGCCAAATTCATTTCCGCAACGTGATTCGCTTAGGACTCCTTATCCTAATAGGTTTCGGCCACTTTCTCGTCCTCGGATTTATCCGCATCCTTCCTCTTCCAAATAGGACTTGATCTTTCTAACCCCGTGGGCCGTGGCACCATCCTGCTACTTTTGAGAAGGCATTGGGCCGAAAGTGGTTCGAGCTCGACCCAATGTTATTTTGGGCCCAAACAGGTTGATGATTTGGTGATAAATTGAAATCATATCAGAAAAAAAGAAAAAAGTTGAAAGAACCCTAAAAATTCACACACGTAAAAGACCTTTGATCGAGTCTATATATGGTGGGCTAATTAGGTGCTTTTATTTTGTTTTGTTGTTTCTTTCAACAATTGTATTATTTTACATAAATTAAATGAAGACTTCTGTACAACTAAGAGAAGGAGACTAAAAAGTTGGTCCGGTGGAAAGTGGCAACCACGATCCTGTTTTTCGACGTATGTTTTGCGCTTGCGCGTGAGCTCTGTTCATTTTAGCATCTGGAATCCATCGGAGATACAATTTAGCCAATATACATGGTGATAATACAAAACAATGTCTTCTTTGAAACATTAATTACTACTTCTCATTAAATGTTTGTTGTTTTTATAACATGAAATTTTATCGTGATAATTAAACAGTCAATGATTTCAGATTGAATTGAATTTTTGTAAAGATAATTGATAAATCGAAACTTTCAAAATAGATGGTTCAGATCGTTAAAGTTTAATGAGGAGCAGGTCCCACAACTAATTTTTTTGTTTTTTTTGTTTTCTTTTTTGAAAAAATGAAAGGGCATGTAGGGATGATAGTGGGTCGAATCGGTGATGTCATTACACTCCGATAAGTATTTTTCCCCCATCTCCGCCTTCATGCCCGAAAATTTCAAATCAATGAGGAACGACTTGTCCAATTATAATTGTAATACTTTGTTCAACTAAAAATTTAGACTATTAAAAAAAACTATCAGAATAATCAAAATAGCAAATTCGATCATTAAAAAGTGTTTTCTAATTTAATAAAGTTCACTAAACATTTAATTTTACAGTGAAAAGGTTTAGTGGCAGAGCCAGAATTCTTTGTGAGAGAAGGCCTTAATTTCATATCTGTTTTGAGAAAAAATTTCGAACTCATAACATGAGCAATTAAAGTAATCTTCAAAATTGCAAGACACTTTAAATTTAATAGAAAGAATAAAAAAGAAGAAGAAGTGTATAATAATACAACTAAGTGGGAGTTAGAGAGCAAGGTCAGTAAAAAATTCGAAATTATAGGAAGAAAATACAAAGAAATCTAGTTTTAATCGTTTGATAGAAAAATGAGTTTAAAGAAGAGGGTTGCAAATAATAGTTGATTAGGTTGCTTTAGAAATAATAATAAAGTCAATTTTAAAACCTTATCCCTGAGTTTCACTAAACCACAAAGATAAAATTAGCAAAACATTAGAAAAGTACAAGATACGACATCGTTTGACACACCCCGACCCGGAATGTCCACCTAGATTTCGAATCGAATTGTGATGGCCGTCACCAAGAGGGCGACGAAGCCATAAAGTGTAATGAGAGGGATTGAATCCAATTCACACGTGATGTCGGAACATAAGTAAAGTACATTAGAAGTAGATTGAGAATTATACCATCGAATGTAATCACCTATACCAAGATTTGCCAAGAGTCCTCGTCGACATGAAAGCTCAACTACTAAAAGCCAGAGGGGCGAAAAATAAGGGTGAGTGGGCCTAAAAATAAATCTTGGTAAAACCTTTTTGAACACTTAATAATCCGTCGCCATAAAACAAGTATAGTTTCCAACACATAGCATACTACGTATAGTATGATAATACTTACCGTAAATAGTAACAACTCGAAAATGCAAAATTTCACAAAATTTCATAAATAAACCATAGCGTACAACAACCATAATATCTCACATGAACGAATATCAAAATGAGTGCTCATCGTCATATGCTGACATACGAGTTCATTGCAGAGGTATTTTGGCATGAAAATGACTGGGTGTAATAATGATTTACGCTCTAGTACTACAATCACGTGAAGACTGGCGCTATACGCGTCACATACGAGTCCTAATTGCCAATAATAATCTAGGACAAGACTGGCACCTACAATGGATCCAAGGTGAGCGTACGGTGCAATGTGAATATACACAGTTTCACCAACCTGCAGGAAGGTTGCAAACGCGTCCATGTATATACAGACGCCGCCTTATATTTCAATGTTGCCATCTCTATATATAGCTAGTCGTTGCCATTTGTTGTTTCACAGTTAACCTCCTCCTCCTTATAAATCCACCCTTCTCCCTTCGCTCTAATCTCACAAATAAATCTCTCTTCTGAGTTTTTGTTAATTTGTCCAACAAAACCCCACATTAGTTCTCAGATCCTCTACACATGGCGGTTTCCACCAAGTTTTTGGCTCTCTTCCTCTCCTTCCTATCCATTCATGCAGTTATAGGTCAGTTGGTCATGGCAATGTGTCTTCGGCTAGGGTTATGTACAATGTTCTTTAACTAATTAATTAAATGGTTTATGTTGCAGTCATATTGGAATAGGAATGTGATTATGTAAATCCTAGTAAATATGGGAATGTATCTTATATTCCTATTAGGAGTAGATTACCTATTAAATGTTGTAATCCTAAAGGGTAAGTAATTAACCCTTTCTACTACTATAAATAAAGGCACAATGGGGTGAGATAACACACACCCACAATTACACATCTCTCTCTTCTCTCTCAATCTTGCCGCACCTCTCTCTCTCTTTCGGCCTCCATAATTGTTTCAGTAAATTATGCCTACAACACGTTATCAGCACGCTCTTGACGCTGCGCTAAAGAGAGTTTATTCTTCAATCAGGGGAGTATTACGTTTTAATCATTCTTTTCATGATTAATTTATTATTATTTTAAATTGATCTACATGCTATTGATTCAATTTAATTTTTCTATGTTGAACGTGATACAACGCATTGGAGATGCTATTCCGGCTTTCTGCGAAGGAACTTCTACAAATTCAAAGGCTTTTGTTGTTTTCTGCTACTCAGGTACGCTTAAAATAAAGTAAGATATTTGAAACGACCCATGAAGCATGAAAACATTCCGCATGATGCATGAACCCCCTATGTTTACATTTTCCTTCTGATATATATATATTCACAAATTCATATATATATTTGTTTCATGCATCGCACAATTAAATTGTTATGTGGAATTTGTGAGTCAAAGTATAAAAATCAATTAGAAGCAAGTTAGGGTTTTCCTAAAACCCTAAGGGAATTGAAAAAAAAAAAGGGGAAACAAAGGGACCGAATTTGGTGCACTGCACCATCCACCTGCGCACAGAACACCAGGCTTCGGCCTGGACCGTGTTCTTCCTGGGCCAGCAGCCCTTGGCCTCAAAGCCCCGCATCCCTATTGCCAGCCTTCGGCTGGGCACAAGCATGCACACACGCACGCATAAGCCAACTTTTCGCTGGGCTTTTTGTGCCACAAAACAAACGCCAGCCTTTGGCTGGGCTCCTCACGCGAGGCCCGCAGTCCACAATCGCCAGCCTTCTGTTTTTTGGGCTCTCCCCGTGCAAACCCTTGGTCCATATGGACCCAACCCAGCTCTGGCTGGAAGCTATCTTCCCCAGTGGCCTGCAGCCATGATTCCAGGCCTTTTTAGGCCATACCGTGACCCCTCAAGGCACCCCGTGCCTACCCACCCCACGGCACAAGCCCAAAATTATCTTTGGGGCTTCAATTTCGATCCAATAATATTATGCTAATATTATTTTGCTTCTACAATCGACCCTGTATGGCCCGATTTATTGAATTAATTAAAAGTGACCTGCAGTCCATTAATCTGATAATGAATCCAAAATTCTTGACCTGAAGATCACTTTTGGACATTAACGATTCAATAATTTCTCTTTATACTTTGAACCGTCACATACTTTCGTAGTAACGAAGCTCTCACACTTGAGTTCCCGAAGACAACTCAAATCCACTACACTTAGTTAGTATATTGCATTCTGTGTTTCTTGCAGGAACCTCTCTTTTATGAACTAAATGTTCATAAACTAAATCGAACCTGTAGTTTCGAATTTAGTGCCTTTGAAACCCGAAGTTTTCATAAAACAATACACCCATGAAAACCCGACGATTTTCATGAAAACCATGTCTTAGACATCGAATGTTGATGCATATGGATGTTTTCATTCCCATAGCACCAATCACAATCTTGTTCCCTCCAAATCAGTGGATTGTTGAACTGTCACAAGTTCGATTTTCCTGATTTGGATGTTTCCCATAGAAACCACTTAATGTGGGGCACAAGACGTGAATCTCCCATTGACTATTAAGAAGATGAGAAACCATTGAAGCCACTAATGGCATGAATAAGCCTCCGCCATGATCTTCACTCGAAGACTTATGCCCGAAGCATTACAAATGGAAATACCTCCCGAACGAGTATTCCATGGCTTTTTGGCTCGTTTCTACGGACTGTCTAATCATGAAATAAATTGCCCGAAGCACACCATGATTATGTCCATGAATGAGTACAATTCTGAAGTTTATAAATCCGATCGAACTTTGACTAGAGAATACTTTTCTCGTCCTTCCATGTTTCTAACTCGCCCTTGAAGCAGCAGTGTAGAAAGCGGAAGTTTACCAAATTCTCGGATATGATTACTACCACAAACGAGAGAAAGGTATGGACCCAGTTCGACTGGAGTCTACCATATAGCTCAACCCAGTTCGGTCAAAGCCTACTGAACCCAAGTTTGGGTCTGTCCATCTCATAATCCAATTTTGAGTTTGTTTTTACAAACATATGGTAGAATCAGGGCCTGCCAAGGTGTGGCATCATGCCCGAAGCATGATCCTTGGTACCTAAGACCTAAAACTTCAAGAATAAGGGATAGTATTCCCAACCTTAACCCTGCAGAATCTATTTCCGTCCCGATGGAATAGATTGTTGGTTATGCACCTGTTCGTGCCCCTACCAATATTGTTAAGGAGTACCATTCTAGTAGTCAATATGTGAGACTAATTTTGCTCCACCAAACATCGTTGGAAGTGCAAAATTTTGACATGGATGGCCTTTTTGGCCGAATCCACCTAGTAGCTTTGCTTACTTTGTGAACATTTTTCCATGTTCTTGGATTCAAGTTTGGTGTATGTTTTACTTATGGATAATCTTATTGATATTGTCCTCGAATATGAGTTAATTGAATCATGTTTCTTAGTACATGTGACCGATTCAATTAAACACGTGATTAGGTTGGAATGTGGGAAAGTTAGTTGTCTGGATGAATGTGTACTACGCACACTAACTTTACACCTAAATCACATCTCTATCAACGACTTCAGGTCTATCCAACCTGATTAAGAGCAATGGCACGCTCCTCGTTGTATGAATGGTACTGAATCACCATTTAAGGGACCTTAAATTCTCCCTAACGTTGAGTTTTTAAGGATATTCGAGTTGACAATGATCATAAATGAAACCACTGAAGAAAATAGAGTGAAATATCTTTGCACCACCACCAAAAATGAGCCTGAAGCTTTGATTTGGGGCCAATAGGTTGTCCCCCAACTGGGGCACACGCCATATGTGGCCGGCCTAGGGCTAGGTGATTGAGCAGTTTACTTGCTTTGGCACGACCTTTTGGGACACTTAGGTCGACCAACGATGCTACGATGCATCTCCTTACCCGAAGTAAGGATATTGTGCCTACAAGCACACTTTTCCAAGCATGCTCATTAGGGAAATTCGATTTTATAAATCATCCCTTGCAAAGATACGAAACGACTCTCTTTTCACAGTGGATTCAAGGGAATATACGTGGACTAATCCAACCAAAATGCGGACCATATAAAGACTTATGGTTTTGGTTGATGAATCGACAAACTGGTCACATGTTTGTCCACACACATTACTGCTAAACCCTCTGGCCGATTAAGGGCTCACCACCCTACTTATCCCTTAAGGTCCGGGAGACTGGATAATGTCGGAGAGTTTACATCGACAGTTTTCGATAAAGTATTGCATGTCGTTTTGGGTTTATAATTGAACATCGAATTCCCATGTTCACCCCAAATAGCCTCGCCTAAGTGATCATAAAGCGCAATTTAAATGATCGCCCGAATTTTGGTAAACGTACCAAGTTTTCGGTTTCTGCCTAGGACTATGCAATCCTTGTACGCAGTGATGATTGGTCCGCCTTGAGGCCCATTGCCACCCAACCTATATGACGTTACAGTTGGTTACTAGGTACGAACCTGACGATTTTCGTATCTACGCATTTGGGTGCGCATTCCATGTGCCAAGTTGCGCCGCCGCAACGTACCACCATGGGTCCTCAAAGAAGGATGTGTATCTTTTGTCGATCATGATTCTCCTTCACACTAGCTCTCTTCGAGCCCTTGCACGTGATCTCTTTACCGCTCATTTGCGGGTTGTCACTTTACTGAGACAGTCTTCCCGCTGTTAGGGGGAGATAAGAACATCAACGTTCCTGTAGAACGACGCGAATTTGCGTGGACGTTGCCCACTATGTCTCATCTCGATCCCCATACCGCACAAGTGTGATAAGCAAGTGCGATGATTTCTAGATTTCAGAATGTTGCTCCAGACGTATTCCTCTGATCTAGCTAAAGTGACGAGATCATATACCAGCTGCAAACATGCCTGCAAGGATAGACGTACTTAACGGACGTCGAGTCAACATCCCTGGAGGGTGTGCCGCCCCTGTTGGACGGTTTGGACGCCCCTGTTGGACGGTCCGGTACACCGGCGGATAGCCAATCAATCTGTCTTGGCCTGGAGCACGACAGATCATTCGGTTCGTAGGATTCACTTCCCTGGAAGAGGAAGACACGACACAACATTGAATCTGAACTCGATCGCTGTCTCAAATCATTTCCATCTCATGAGATTAATCCGGATTACTCCCAAGACATGAAGTTCTTGGTCCAGTATACTAGTTTGGGTGAGCTAAATGGAATTGAAATGAGATTATCATCGATGATGTTTTCACTTATATGGTAGCTACCGACATAAATGAAAAGCGACGATATCGAACCGTGTTCCGTTGATTAAGTGACAATGTAGAACTGATTGGACAAGTGGAATTACCAAAGTGTGTATTGGACCTGTCGTTCCTACACTGCCCAAGGTAACCCTGTTATGTTACAACTGGGAAAGGAAGCGTTATGAGATGAATGAAATAGTGCGATATGATGCACGTCTTACGGCGCAAGGTTTCTCTCAAACGTCCTGTGATTGATAGCAGCATTACGAAATGTGGTTAGTATTTCTCCATGGGGATATAGATACAGAGATTGACATGTAAGTTCCTGAAGAATTACATGGACTGACTCAAATAGTTCCAGAACCACGGAACACCCTCTTAACTCGTTTTGAGGCGTTCACTTATGGATTGAAAAATCCGACGGATGTGGTATACCCGTCTACGTGATAATTTGATCAGTCAGGGATATGAATGAATGCCCTTGCGTGTTAAACTATGAAGTCTTATTCCAAATTGCTAGAGTTACAGTTTATGTCGTTAACACGAATCTCACTAAGACTCTGGAAGAGCATGAGAAAACTGCCTCGCATCTGAAGATGGAATTTGAGATGAAGGATCTTAGGAAAACTCGTTTATGCCTTGACTTGAAGTTCAAGCATTGGTCTGACTGTATTTTGGTCTACCAGTCGAACTACACCCTGAATGTGTCACCTTTGAGTATACCTTTGATCGTCCATACGTTATATGCAAATGAGACTCTAGAAGAGGCTGTGGAATCCGAAATTCCATATCTAAGTTCAACTTTGCGCTTCGTTGTACTTAGCTCATTGTATTTAGACAGGACATCTCCTTCGCTGTTGATCTTGGTAAAGATGCAGCACCGCGCCTACACGCAACCATTGAATTGGTATTAAAGACGTTCCCTGAAGGTACTACAAATTTGGGCAAATCAAATCCCAACGCATCTTGAGCAGATCCAACCCCCTGATCCTCGAAATGATGCTTGCCTTGTTGTTATGCTGACGCAGGTTACTTATCAAACCCGCACAAGGCAAAATCCCCGAATGGTTATGTCTTTACCATTAGGGATATCGCAATATCTTGAAGGTCCACGATATGACCTTAGTTGCGAAATCTTTGAATCATTCCAAGACTCACCTCACTTCACTACGCCACAAGTGAGACATGGTTATGAGTTCTTGTTGAGCATATTCAAAGTACTTGCTGTGTTTTCATCCATCGTTGAGTCCCAACGACGATCCATGAAGACTATGCCGCATGTATCAACCCGACCAAGCCATGATACATCAACGAAGCCAACGCCAAGACATATTGCGTCTACATCTACATCAGCAAAGCATCAGGAGATTTGAAGTCATGCAAGCCGATCCCAGACAACCTTGCCGACCTCTACACGACGTCACTGCCGAAGTCAACCTTCCAGAAGTTTGTCCAAGGAATCGGTATGCGCAAATTATCTGAATTGAATCGCTTGTAGTTCTCTTATTTAGAAGTTATGTCTAACTCAGGGGGAGTATCCAGAAGCATACTCACATGATCTCAATGTACTCTTTTTCCTACGATTAGAAGCATTTTTCCCACTGGGTTTTTGCTACCTAACGAGGTTTTAATGAGGCACCCATCCTGGGATGATCATACTCCGTTGAGTTCACTACACTCGTCCAGTTTGACGTTTGTTTAAGACATTATGCATATTTTCTTACTTTTCCCTTAGTCTATGGGTTTTCCCCATTCCTTGGGTTTTACCATAGCGAGGTTTTTGTGAGTTTTTACACATGCATACTTCAAAGTAAATTTGAGACTCGCGATCACCCGTTGTGCCGATGACTTCATCAACTATACCTGCTTCATCACTGAAGACCTGAGGCGCCATTTACTTGAGTATTTACACACTCAAGGGGGAGTGTTGCAGTCATATTGGAATAGGAATGTGATTATGTAAATCCTAGTAAATATGGGAATGTATCTTATATTCCTATTAGGAGTAGATTACCTATTAAATGTTGTAATCCTAAAGGGTAAGTAATTAACCCTTTCTACTACTATAAATAAAGGCACAATGGGATGAGATAACACACACCCACAATTACACATCTCTCTCTTCTCTCTCAATCTTGCCGCACCTCTCTCTCTCTTTTGACCTCCATAATTGTTTCAGTAAATTATGCCTACAACAGTTTGCAGTTATTAAACTTGTTTTGATAATTTTTTCAGGTGAGTTTATATGTGAGGATTTGCCGAACGATGTTTGTGCATTTTCGGTGTCTTCTGCCGGGAAAAGGTGCTTGTTAGAGACCATGTCCAAGAAAGATGGAAGCATAGAGTATCAGTGCAGGACATCAGAAGTTGTGGTGGAGGGAGTGCTTGATTACATAGAGACAGATCAGTGCGTGCAGGCTTGTGGGATTGATAGGAAGTCTGTTGGGATTTCGTCTGATGCCCTCCTTGAGCCTCAATTCATGGCTAAGCTCTGCTCTGCTCCTTGTTACCAAAAGTGCCCCAACATTGCTGACCTTTACTTCAACTTGGCAGCTGGAGAGGGTAAGAATATTTTCACAAATCATTAATTAAATTATTCTTTTTTCGATTAATTATATTATTTAGTGGTTCCAAACTTCCAAGTGGTTAAGAATGATTGTTTTGTCACACCTAAGAATGATTGTTTTGTCACACTTGAAACATTCCTTCTCTTCTTTTTAGGAATAATATTAAAACAAAAGAAGAGTAAGATTGAATTTTTTTTTAATTTACCGGTATATGGGATACACTAGTGCATTAATCAGTTTGATATGCATAACTATTTTAACAATTTTAATTTAAACATTAAATACTGATATATTTCTCATACATTGATTTATTATAGAAAAACCCCAGAATATTTTTAGGCATACTTAAAAATGTTGCCTAGGAATATGCTTCACTTTGGTCTGCTTTCGTTTTCTTTTTTCTGTCATGTTGATGGCATTGGGATACCTTCCTTGTGATGGATTTCCTTCTAATTTAATCAACCCCTTTTACTATGGTACAATTTAATAAAATGGAGGCATGTGATTAAACGAAATATTCTTACATACAACTGGTATATGCAGTATTTTTTTATAATTTCATTGTATCACATGTTGATCACGTGACCAAGTTTTACTACGATTGTATATTAGACATCTTATCCTTCTTGTATGTTAGAACTGTACAATGTAACATAATCTAATATAGAACTTAATTATATGTTTTGAAAAATGCAGGTGTATTCTTGCCCGATCTCTGCGACACGCAGCGTTCCAACCCTCGCCGTGCCATGATCGCGCTTCTGCGTTCTGGCGAGGCCGCCCCTAGTCCTCACGGCTCCCAATTACCATCAGGGTTGAATGCGGCATATCCCCCTTCTGAGGGAGAAGCACTTCCTCCTTCCGAGGCATTTGAACCTGCATCTGCTCCTAGTCCTATGTAATCATGCTGTGTAGTTTCTGCAAATAATTTCTTTTGAATTATATAATATTAGTGTATATTAAGTGAGGAATAATTAAATTAGTTGGAAAAGAAGAGGGGGAATTTCGGTTCATTTTGTTTGTGGGTGGGATTTGTTGAGATATACAACCTTTATATCAAAAGTAATTGTATTACTTACTTTACAAATGTCAGATCAATACATACAATGCTTATACATTTCTTCTCCAAAATTCCAAATAATCTAATTTTCAATTCATTTCCCTGCTATGCTCTGCTTTGCTATAGTAACAATTTAGTATCGAACTCACCATTCATGACAAATGAACATAAGGTAATTATAACTCAAGTAGTTAAGAGTATCTATCGTGCACCGAGGTTCTGTGTTTGAATTGCCACTCTCACACTGCGCCTTCTATATACAACAACAACAAAGCCTTTTCTCATTAAGTGAGGTCAGCTATATGAATCCAAGAATACCATTGTGCTCGGCTCTATATCCTATATTCCGTTATATCCACGTACTCTAAGTCTAACAAATATGGTGCAAATTTTGGTCATGTGCAAACGTAATTGTCTACAAACCACAGTGAAATTATTGATTCGCCATCCAGCATAGAAGTCCAATCCTGTCGAACTCTTTGGGAATTGGGCTACGATTTCTGGATAGTTTGGTCCGACTTAGATGGGCCTCTAAATACTTTTTTACTTCCATGTTTATCTATTATGTGGTGCTGAAATTCAGTCACTTGTTACAGCCCACATATGTAAGTACCGCACAATTTCTTGAACTTCAATGGCAAATATTTGCAATATCAATACTAGAGAACAAATCACGAGTGACTCCTAGATGAATTTCAGGTCCGTATTTCACACGACACGTCATGATTTCGATTCTTAACCTTGGTGAATCACACGATGATGATCATGGAAGATTGAAATACCTCTGTGAGTTTTTTCGCTTCCGCAAGAATGGACTGCCAAGCTACTGGTTCCGTTTTAAGTAAAAAAAAATAAAAAATCAAGAGCTTCAAATTTCATGGAGCTAAACTAGAAACAATAAGAACCTTTAAACCGGTGTTGTCCCTATATATGGTTCATATTAATCTCCTTTTACTTTTCACTCTCCACTCACAAACCCATCTCTTTTTGTTTGCCAATTAGCGACAATCTTACACAAATTAACCACATGGATTTTTTTATTTTCCTTTTCTTCTCTTCCTCTCCTCCCTATTCATCCATGCATCTCTAGGTACACATATGTCATTACGTTTAATCATTAAACATGGTTAGTTCGAAATGAGAATTGTTATTGGTACTAAAAAAAATCTCATTTTGCATTTCAAACTTTCTATAATTAGAAAGAAAAATACACTTGCGAGAAGTGTAAAATGAGATTTTTGAAATGTTAATAACAGTTCTCTTCGAAATTAATTAAACTTAAGAACATTATGCGTTGTGTTTAGAATCTTGGTTTTAATTTCCAGGTGAGATTATTTGTGAGTATTTGCAGAAGGAGATTTGTGCATTTTTGGTGTCATCTTCGGGAAACGGTGCTTGTTGGAGACGATGGCGAAGAAAGGCAGAAAGGTTGGACACGAATGCAAGACGTCGGGACTGGTGGTATAGAAGATGGCGGAGTACATAGAGACGGATGAGTGCATCAAGGCATGTGGTATTGATAGGAAGACAATTGGAATTTCCTCTGATACCCTCTTCGACCCTCGAGTTCTCAATATGCTTTGTTCAACAGCTTGTTATCACAGGTGCCCTAGCATTATTGAGCTTTACTTCAACATGGCTGTTGAGGGTACGTAATTAAGATCTCGCAAAATCTAATCGCAGAAGATTGACGATTTTTCTTAATCTTAGAGCTTTAGTGATTATTGGCGATGCCTCTGCAAATGCCCCTCGTCCTGTTTCGCAAGAATATTCATGAAGAAAGCTTCATCCTGCATTTCCCCCGGTCCCTTGTAGCCATGCATGTTGCATGGTGCTCCTCTGGAACGTCAGTAGCAAGGAATTTTGGAGGAGATTTGTAACATTAATGAAGCGTAATCCCTAATACTAGACCACCAAATTTCTGTTTCAAATAGTATACATGTACCAGAGCCTTATTGTTTAAGAGTAGACGATGCCAGAAAACGCACACATTTAAACCAGTAATGTAATTTGATTCACTTTTACTCATCACCTCTATTAGATAGGTGAATACACGTCCCACATATAGAAATCGACCATGCAATGTGATCAAGGCTATCATGACAAGATGCCAACTCATTTCAAAGTCAACTTGGACAACAAGGACACAACTTAATCACATACCGGGTAAATTGTTATTAATACGTGTGAAATCAAATTATAATAGTCAGTTAAGACAATATTAAATTGTAAGCAGTCACATTCATAGTTGTTAGCATGTTATACGTAAGGTAAAGTGAAGATTCATTAAAAAAAGCTTACAAGGAATGAAGTTTTAACGAAACACTCCCGGTACTGTTCACTTTTAACGAAAAACCATATTTTTACCTTTACCTGACACTATTTACTATACCTTTAAAAATAACTTTTCGTTAAAAGAGAAATTTTTTTGAACTTTTTATAGTTTTTCTTACAAGGAATGCATTTTTCTTAAGAATTATTACTAACTGTTAGTTTATAAGATTTAAACTAAAGATTGTCTTTAATAACTTTTTTTTGTAATTGGAACTATTATGGGGAGGCTATGTGATGGGCAGACCAAATCTCTGATAGTATAAACCTAAAATATGCTGATTTGGGGGCCCAATATGATTCAGATCATTTAGGCCTGAGTCTGCTTCTCAAAAAGAGAATACAGCCCAGAGAGATCCATGTGATGTAGTTGGTTTTTTTGCCCTTTTCAAACAATGATATTCCAGTGTAATTCTAAGATGAGATAATTCTAAGAGGAGGGTGTGTCCATACGAAGTAATCAATGAATCAGACATAATTAGGTATCATAATCAACATAAATATTAAATTTTATTATCATCAACGTAAATCGAACATGAGACTTTTCATGTACCAATGAATAAGAATATGACTGGATAATTTTACTTGTTCAAAAAAAAAAAAAAAAAAAAAGAGAGAGGCCAGAGCTAATGGAATTAAGTGAACAAAAGGTTGTCAAGTCATTCGGCGAATAAATTAGGACACTACTTGAAATATTATGAATAAATAATTTATTGTGATTTTAGTCAAACAATGATGACCAACGTTTACAACACATCTGTGACTAATTTTATTACAAAGTTATTCATTTGTAACCAAAAGAATGAAGGTGACCACGATGCTTTTAAAGTACAAATGAAACAATATTTTGAGATGCCTTTCGAACAACTTTAACATTTGGGTAGATCAAGTGGCGGCGGAGGCAAAGTAGATTCTGGCGTCGGTCCATTTTCAACCTCAAAAGCCATGCCTAGCCCCCATGGCACATGAACGTCCAAATGACAGTGCATGTACCAGATACCTGAGACAATAGTTTACAACAAATAATAAGAATTAATTATTAATAATATAATTAAAATACAAGACATTTAACTGCTGTGGTGCTTTGGAAAACTAACCTGGATTATTTGCTTGAAATCTGATCACAGCCCATCCTCCGACCGGCACACCAATTGTGTTACGTATTTGTGGATTAATGAAGTTAAATTTTTTGGGATCATTAATCGGGTCGTAATTACCAAACCCTTGTGCCAACACGTGGAAATTGAAGCCGTGTAGATGCATCGGATGGTTCTCGATCGCCAAGAACGCTGTGTTTTGAAGCACGACCTCCACTGTTGAATTGAATTTCAATGTCTTGACCTTGGTTGATTTTGGGGCGTATATCAGCGACAGGTCTAAGCTAATGTTCGTGTCTGTGTAGTCAAACTTGACCAGAGGCTCGTCAGGAAAATCTCTAGTGTAAACCCCGCTCACGTTGTTAAACTGTGCTTCCATCATGGATGTATTGCTCGGAAGCACGAATGATTCGTTGTTCATGCTAGCGGACATTCGGTTAGAGAGAAAGCCCTGACATGTGGCATTTTCTGGACACAACTCCAAGTTGACGCTAATTGTCACAAACATGCGCTCGTCCACCTTGAGTGGGACCGGGACCCACTGGGGCCCGCCGGCGAGGCCGGTGAGATTGGTGAAGAACTTGTGGGCCAACGGCGTGTTGCGAGGGTTGGGCATTGAGGGCATAATGGGGGTTGATGACCTAGAGCCCTTGTAGACGATGATGCCTCTGGTGGTTGTGTTATCAAAGTCAATGTTCGCGCTAGCATACGGAGTGGCGGCCATGTAATAAGATCCGATAGGTTGATTGAAGTTGATGAGAACATCAGTGGTTTGGCCGGGTCCAGTAACCACCACGTCAGTGACATAAGGAGTGGTATAGGTGGCGTCGATAGCGACAACTGTCATGTTGTGATTGGCTATCTTGAAGAAGAGTTGGTTATTGAGTGCAACATTGATTAGGCGTAGGAGGTAGGTCTTTCCTCTCACCACACTGAGCTGATATGTCTCTGATAAATTGATGTTAAATTATTAATATTCATCATGCAAAAGTAGTATATAAAAATAAATAAATTTACGTGCATGCATGCATGTTTACGTACGATTTTGAGAGCAGTCATATCGATCGCCAGGAAGTCCATTTATGGTGTAAGCATTTGAACTTTTAGGAGAAATTCCGGTAGCTAGGCCTTCTTCCTCAATGTCAACAACACTACCATTGTACCATTCTCCTGCAATTCCATCAAACAGTTTATAATTAGTCATAAAAATCACCGTTTAAGTGCGTTTCATGATTAATATAAACTAAGTTGAATTGTATAGTTTGATTGTTAATTACCTAATAAGAGGGGAACTTCTTTGGCAGGCTTGGGGAAGGGGAAGGATCGACCGGCTTTCGGGTGGATTATGAGTGCTCCATGGACGGTTGCGCGGAGCCACGAAACGTGGGCATGCCACCAAAGGGTGCCTTCTTGTCCGGTGATATTAAATTTGTATGTAAAGCTTTGTCCAGGGCGTATAGGGCATTGAGTTACATATGCAGGTCCATCCGCCCATGCACTCAGAAGCTGAAAGATTCCATGCCTGCATTAAGAAAGAAACTATACAACATGAACAAAACATAACCCAACGTTCCCCTGGGGGATTGTTAATCAAGAAAAAAATTGACTAGGAAAATATGGGTATGAATTTTGTTCCAAGTAAAGTGATTTAGATACATAAAACTCACACTCTGTAACACATGTGGGTCACAAATAATTTGGTTGGGTCATCTTTATTGAAGGGTGCGTTAGTAAATAGAATTCTTGTTTTGTTCTAGTATATGTTGAGGGGTAAATTACTATGGATATGTAAACTAATATTTACCAGTGAATAGTAATGTTGTAGGGTGATTGGTTTAAAACGTGGACAATAAGTGTGTCTCCATCTCTTGCATATATTGTCGGTCCTGGATAGCTTCCATTTACTACAGTAATCGATTGATTCTGGCACAGTCGGCTAACTGTCATGTTGTTTACCTGAAACAATAGAAATAAAAAGAACATTATGACTACAATTAATCAAAGGAAACATTCAAATAATTAGTGAGGAAATATGCATGACAAAACAAGGATCCCAAAGGGCTTGTTTGAATATTGTTTCTAAAAGCCACTTCTATGACCCAAAAATATTTTGAATTTTTCTGTCAAATTGAATAAGAAGTAATTTTGGACGTCAGAATGCTCTTTAGCCATTATGGGAACAGACTTACATTAAAAGAATGCTCAACAATTGCACCAGAGGCTACCGAAGAAGCCAATAGAGCTACAGCACAAACTAGCACAAATGCTAAGCGTGCCATGGTGAAGAAATTAAAGAACTAGCTGAAGGGGAAATGAGAAGTTTGAGAATCGTATATTGTTATGAAGATATTGTATTACTCTTGTGATGTCTTAGAGATCGATATATGTTGTTTATATATAGGCATTTAAAGAGAAGCTGCGAACCCATTATTTCCACAATTAGGTAACACATTAGGTAATAAATTTTTATCATATTGATAACTAAGGACTTTGAAATGTTGAACAAAATGACTGGTATTGTATATCCAGCTAACAGTTTGATTAAGTTGGCGATGCATCAGAGAATGCTAGCATAAAGATATATGAACAGAAGTCAGAAACTTGGTTCTCGAAGCAAACAAACCATGTTGAATAAGATCCTTTTGACCGTGGCCAATCTACGTACTTTACAGGCTGACGAACTAGAAGAACACGTTTGGATTTGGATTTGAATTCTCAATGTAAACATAGTAAGACTTCTTCTCGATTGGTAAACAACTGATCGGCTCGGAAGAACGTTGAAATTGGAAATACCAAATTTCGTTTTTTTGTAAAAGTGGAAAAGTTCGTGTGTGTTTGTAAATTTTTTTTCTTTTAATTTAATTTAGGAGGAATTCTCAGTACTTAATAAATTAAGAATAATGCTTCCATTTCTCAATGTGAGGATGTATATATTATGTATTTACGAATAACTTATTTTGACCGAATAAAATCAACAATCGAAAATATCTAATTTATTAATCTTCATTTGGAAGATCACTCATACAAACAATCATTTGAAGTGGAGATCGTTTAAGCATCCAAATATATCGAAAAAATAGACGGTTCATCATGAATATGTTACTTAATACTTACACCGTTGATTCGTTCTATACGTTTAAATGATTAAATTATCTCCGATTAAAAATGATTTTTGGTATAAATATTCTTCAAATGAAGATTAAGAAAATGAATAGTTTCAATTATAAAATTTGTACGATCAAGATACGTTATTCACAAGAAAGAATGTGCTCATCACCGCAAAGCGGGATGCAATTATTATCTAAATTAAAATGTTCATTTTTAGCTATCCCCGATACAAAATTTGATTTGTATCCCTAGACTTCATATTTGTGTATCTGAACTCTTTGTACTCATCGTTGGTGTCTTACTTCATGCTATTCCGTAAACTGAGTCAAAAAGAGACGTTATTTTCGTTGTCGTGTGACGGACAGGGACTCAATTGGTATTTTCAGCTCATTTTCTCATTTGGTGAAACCCCAGGCTAAACTACTACACGTACATTCCATCTTTGACCTATTAAAATCCCAGAAATACAAAACTTCTGCAAGCCACCTTTCACAGTTGTTTTATGTGGTGGCAGACATAACTGGTCACATCACCGATATCGTCAACCTTATTTTAATCCTCGTGTCATATTCAAAAGAAACGTTTTGATTCTTGAAACTGTCGTGGTCAATACGCATGGGGTGCAGCGGTTGACAAAAATAATTTCCGAATCAAATAGCCTTTGCCTAGACATTAAAGAATGAGGTATTTTGATATAGATCTAAAGTAATTAAAAATTAGATCTATTTCAAAAGTAAAAAGTCACTAAAAATTAGATTAATTTAAAAAAATAGGCTATAAAATTGGACCTATTTCAATTTTTCTCTTCAAGAATCAACATCATTCGTGTTGATATCGTGGATGAATAAACATACTACCCAAGAATTTTTATAATCCGTTTTGAGCGTCATATTATCTAGAAATGCTTAACAATCACATGCCGATTAAATTTACTAATTTGCCATATCATGTTCAAGAACGGAACCAAGGTGATCTCAAGACTAACCAAAATTTTAGAACATAAATGTGAAGGATTTTTTAGGACCCTCCAAATGTTTAATACATATTCCTTTTATACCTACTAAGTATTTGATGTAATAACTGTTAGACATATCTCAACAGATTGTGCGACAACACTCGATAAGTTCTCTCGATATCACTCATTAAATTACTTTAGCATATGTCGATATTTATTGATAAATGTGTAACATGATCTGGTTAAAGACAATAAGTCCACCAAGTGTTCGACGAAATGCTTCACTGAATAACCCAAAATATTTTTTGCACTCTTTGCGCTCCGTTTCTATCTAACATTGAGACTCCCCAAAATTCGAATCTTGAATCTACCACAAGTACCCGTACAATTGCAAAAGTGAGTTATATATAAAAACGATATTTATTATATACTTTAATTATAGATCAAAGTCACTAATGTAAAAATAATAATTTCAAAAATGAAAGCATTAAAGCAGAACAAAGCCGCATGACTGAAACGGACGACATCCATATATTTCACATCACAGAAACCTTGAATTAACCCGTAACACCAAACCTCAAAGCCGCCACCTTTGAAGATGCAAGTACATTCAAAATTTATTTTAACTTGGTCGACTCACCTAATTAATTAGGCTTAAAAGTTCGTCTTTGTTGGAGGAAACTACAAGTATTAAAAGCAAAAGTAATTGCTCTATCTATTTCCCTTTTGTCGCCTTCTCATTTTTATATATAAACTTTATGTGGTTGTGTTGACCCTAAAAACTACCAAGCCTACGTGGCGCGCAGGCCGAGTAACTAATAAGCTAACTACGTCCTTCGGTTGAATGCGGGGCATGCCAACTCGACGGCCGAACTCGGCCGGTGAGTAAATTGTTGATGTTGCGTTGTGTGCGCGGCTGACTTCTGAATCTTGCGACTGCGGCCGAGGAAGGAACGCGCCTCGGCCTTTGGGTTCTAGAGCCTGAAGACAAGGCTGCTAGGCTTACGAAGTTCACGAATCGTCGGCGCTGGATTCGGTCACAGTGATTATATTCGTAAAAGTATAAGCACGCCGAATCGACACCAAAGTATAGGGGCACAGATACTCAAAACAGATATATGTCTTGACGGTGAAAGTGGTTCGGCCGTTGGAATGCCGAACTCTGAAGCTAACCTGTGAGTATCCAATCATAAAACAACTCGGCGTTCGATGCGTCGAGCTCGGTAATTCGTAACACCTCACTTCACCGAGAAGGCTGGTGAGATGACCTCTGTCGATGAGAACCCGAAAGTCCTTCTCGATTGAGACTTGGATAGATAACCAATCGGCCTCAACGCAGTACTGTTTATCCAAACTGAAGGTGCTTCACGATCGACTGGTTCTACGGCGATAGTGTTGTTTATCCAAACTGAAGATACCACCGGTTGCCTTCACAGTGCTGTTTATCCAAACTGAAGATGTGTTGGCGAAAAGAAAATAAAAATCTCAAAGTTGAGAGGTTTCGCGTAGAGCGAGAATTTGCGCAGGGCAGTTTTGTGTGTTGAGTTGGAGAGACTGCATGTTGTGCTCCCCCCTCTATTTATAGCAGTACAAACACTCCAGATCGAGTTAGAATCATTCCTGGGTAGGAATCCTCCTCCTAGTCGAACTCTACCTCGGCCGACTAATCCAACCTTATCTCGGCCGATCCTAATCCAACTAGGACTTTGAACCTGCCTCTAACCGTGGGCCAAATTCATTTCCGCAACGTGATTCGCTTAGGACTCCTTATCCTAATAGGTTTCGGCCACTTTCTCGTCCTCGGATTTATCCGCATCCTTCCTCTTCCAAATAGGACTTGATCTTTCTAACCCCGTGGGCCGTGGCACCATCCTGCTACTTTTGAGAAGGCATTGGGCCGAAAGTGGTTCGAGCTCGACCCAATGTTATTTTGGGCCCAAACAGGTTGATGATTTGGTGATAAATTGAAATCATATCAGAAAAAAAGAAAAAAGTTGAAAGAACCCTAAAAATTCACACACGTAAAAGACCTTTGATCGAGTCTATATATGGTGGGCTAATTAGGTGCTTTTATTTTGTTTTGTTGTTTCTTTCAACAATTGTATTATTTTACATAAATTAAATGAAGACTTCTGTACAACTAAGAGAAGGAGACTAAAAAGTTGGTCCGGTGGAAAGTGGCAACCACGATCCTGTTTTTCGACGTATGTTTTGCGCTTGCGCGTGAGCTCTGTTCATTTTAGCATCTGGAATCCATCGGAGATACAATTTAGCCAATATACATGGTGATAATACAAAACAATGTCTTCTTTGAAACATTAATTACTACTTCTCATTAAATGTTTGTTGTTTTTATAACATGAAATTTTATCGTGATAATTAAACAGTCAATGATTTCAGATTGAATTGAATTTTTGTAAAGATAATTGATAAATCGAAACTTTCAAAATAGATGGTTCAGATCGTTAAAGTTTAATGAGGAGCAGGTCCCACAACTAATTTTTTTGTTTTTTTTGTTTTCTTTTTTGAAAAAATGAAAGGGCATGTAGGGATGATAGTGGGTCGAATCGGTGATGTCATTACACTCCGATAAGTATTTTTCCCCCATCTCCGCCTTCATGCCCGAAAATTTCAAATCAATGAGGAACGACTTGTCCAATTATAATTGTAATACTTTGTTCAACTAAAAATTTAGACTATTAAAAAAAACTATCAGAATAATCAAAATAGCAAATTCGATCATTAAAAAGTGTTTTCTAATTTAATAAAGTTCACTAAACATTTAATTTTACAGTGAAAAGGTTTAGTGGCAGAGCCAGAATTCTTTGTGAGAGAAGGCCTTAATTTCATATCTGTTTTGAGAAAAAATTTCGAACTCATAACATGAGCAATTAAAGTAATCTTCAAAATTGCAAGACACTTTAAATTTAATAGAAAGAATAAAAAAGAAGAAGAAGTGTATAATAATACAACTAAGTGGGAGTTAGAGAGCAAGGTCAGTAAAAAATTCGAAATTATAGGAAGAAAATACAAAGAAATCTAGTTTTAATCGTTTGATAGAAAAATGAGTTTAAAGAAGAGGGTTGCAAATAATAGTTGATTAGGTTGCTTTAGAAATAATAATAAAGTCAATTTTAAAACCTTATCCCTGAGTTTCACTAAACCACAAAGATAAAATTAGCAAAACATTAGAAAAGTACAAGATACGACATCGTTTGACACACCCCGACCCGGAATGTCCACCTAGATTTCGAATCGAATTGTGATGGCCGTCACCAAGAGGGCGACGAAGCCATAAAGTGTAATGAGAGGGATTGAATCCAATTCACACGTGATGTCGGAACATAAGTAAAGTACATTAGAAGTAGATTGAGAATTATACCATCGAATGTAATCACCTATACCAAGATTTGCCAAGAGTCCTCGTCGACATGAAAGCTCAACTACTAAAAGCCAGAGGGGCGAAAAATAAGGGTGAGTGGGCCTAAAAATAAATCTTGGTAAAACCTTTTTGAACACTTAATAATCCGTCGCCATAAAACAAGTATAGTTTCCAACACATAGCATACTACGTATAGTATGATAATACTTACCGTAAATAGTAACAACTCGAAAATGCAAAATTTCACAAAATTTCATAAATAAACCATAGCGTACAACAACCATAATATCTCACATGAACGAATATCAAAATGAGTGCTCATCGTCATATGCTGACATACGAGTTCATTGCAGAGGTATTTTGGCATGAAAATGACTGGGTGTAATAATGATTTACGCTCTAGTACTACAATCACGTGAAGACTGGCGCTATACGCGTCACATACGAGTCCTAATTGCCAATAATAATCTAGGACAAGACTGGCACCTACAATGGATCCAAGGTGAGCGTACGGTGCAATGTGAATATACACAGTTTCACCAACCTGCAGGAAGGTTGCAAACGCGTCCATGTATATACAGACGCCGCCTTATATTTCAATGTTGCCATCTCTATATATAGCTAGTCGTTGCCATTTGTTGTTTCACAGTTAACCTCCTCCTCCTTATAAATCCACCCTTCTCCCTTCGCTCTAATCTCACAAATAAATCTCTCTTCTGAGTTTTTGTTAATTTGTCCAACAAAACCCCACATTAGTTCTCAGATCCTCTACACATGGCGGTTTCCACCAAGTTTTTGGCTCTCTTCCTCTCCTTCCTATCCATTCATGCAGTTATAGGTCAGTTGGTCATGGCAATGTGTCTTCGGCTAGGGTTATGTACAATGTTCTTTAACTAATTAATTAAATGGTTTATGTTGCAGTCATATTGGAATAGGAATGTGATTATGTAAATCCTAGTAAATATGGGAATGTATCTTATATTCCTATTAGGAGTAGATTACCTATTAAATGTTGTAATCCTAAAGGGTAAGTAATTAACCCTTTCTACTACTATAAATAAAGGCACAATGGGGTGAGATAACACACACCCACAATTACACATCTCTCTCTTCTCTCTCAATCTTGCCGCACCTCTCTCTCTCTTTCGGCCTCCATAATTGTTTCAGTAAATTATGCCTACAACACGTTATCAGCACGCTCTTGACGCTGCGCTAAAGAGAGTTTATTCTTCAATCAGGGGAGTATTACGTTTTAATCATTCTTTTCATGATTAATTTATTATTATTTTAAATTGATCTACATGCTATTGATTCAATTTAATTTTTCTATGTTGAACGTGATACAACGCATTGGAGATGCTATTCCGGCTTTCTGCGAAGGAACTTCTACAAATTCAAAGGCTTTTGTTGTTTTCTGCTACTCAGGTACGCTTAAAATAAAGTAAGATATTTGAAACGACCCATGAAGCATGAAAACATTCCGCATGATGCATGAACCCCCTATGTTTACATTTTCCTTCTGATATATATATATTCACAAATTCATATATATATTTGTTTCATGCATCGCACAATTAAATTGTTATGTGGAATTTGTGAGTCAAAGTATAAAAATCAATTAGAAGCAAGTTAGGGTTTTCCTAAAACCCTAAGGGAATTGAAAAAAAAAAGGGGAAACAAAGGGACCGAATTTGGTGCACTGCACCATCCACCTGCGCACAGAACACCAGGCTTCGGCCTGGACCGTGTTCTTCCTGGGCCAGCAGCCCTTGGCCTCAAAGCCCCGCATCCCTATTGCCAGCCTTCGGCTGGGCACAAGCATGCACACACGCACGCATAAGCCAACTTTTCGCTGGGCTTTTTGTGCCACAAAACAAACGCCAGCCTTTGGCTGGGCTCCTCACGCGAGGCCCGCAGTCCACAATCGCCAGCCTTCTGTTTTTTGGGCTCTCCCCGTGCAAACCCTTGGTCCATATGGACCCAACCCAGCTCTGGCTGGAAGCTATCTTCCCCAGTGGCCTGCAGCCATGATTCCAGGCCTTTTTAGGCCATACCGTGACCCCTCAAGGCACCCCGTGCCTACCCACCCCACGGCACAAGCCCAAAATTATCTTTGGGGCTTCAATTTCGATCCAATAATATTATGCTAATATTATTTTGCTTCTACAATCGACCCTGTATGGCCCGATTTATTGAATTAATTAAAAGTGACCTGCAGTCCATTAATCTGATAATGAATCCAAAATTCTTGACCTGAAGATCACTTTTGGACATTAACGATTCAATAATTTCTCTTTATACTTTGAACCGTCACATACTTTCGTAGTAACGAAGCTCTCACACTTGAGTTCCCGAAGACAACTCAAATCCACTACACTTAGTTAGTATATTGCATTCTGTGTTTCTTGCAGGAACCTCTCTTTTATGAACTAAATGTTCATAAACTAAATCGAACCTGTAGTTTCGAATTTAGTGCCTTTGAAACCCGAAGTTTTCATAAAACAATACACCCATGAAAACCCGACGATTTTCATGAAAACCATGTCTTAGACATCGAATGTTGATGCATATGGATGTTTTCATTCCCATAGCACCAATCACAATCTTGTTCCCTCCAAATCAGTGGATTGTTGAACTGTCACAAGTTCGATTTTCCTGATTTGGATGTTTCCCATAGAAACCACTTAATGTGGGGCACAAGACGTGAATCTCCCATTGACTATTAAGAAGATGAGAAACCATTGAAGCCACTAATGGCATGAATAAGCCTCCGCCATGATCTTCACTCGAAGACTTATGCCCGAAGCATTACAAATGGAAATACCTCCCGAACGAGTATTCCATGGCTTTTTGGCTCGTTTCTACGGACTGTCTAATCATGAAATAAATTGCCCGAAGCACACCATGATTATGTCCATGAATGAGTACAATTCTGAAGTTTATAAATCCGATCGAACTTTGACTAGAGAATACTTTTCTCGTCCTTCCATGTTTCTAACTCGCCCTTGAAGCAGCAGTGTAGAAAGCGGAAGTTTACCAAATTCTCGGATATGATTACTACCACAAACGAGAGAAAGGTATGGACCCAGTTCGACTGGAGTCTACCATATAGCTCAACCCAGTTCGGTCAAAGCCTACTGAACCCAAGTTTGGGTCTGTCCATCTCATAATCCAATTTTGAGTTTGTTTTTACAAACATATGGTAGAATCAGGGCCTGCCAAGGTGTGGCATCATGCCCGAAGCATGATCCTTGGTACCTAAGACCTAAAACTTCAAGAATAAGGGATAGTATTCCCAACCTTAACCCTGCAGAATCTATTTCCGTCCCGATGGAATAGATTGTTGGTTATGCACCTGTTCGTGCCCCTACCAATATTGTTAAGGAGTACCATTCTAGTAGTCAATATGTGAGACTAATTTTGCTCCACCAAACATCGTTGGAAGTGCAAAATTTTGACATGGATGGCCTTTTTGGCCGAATCCACCTAGTAGCTTTGCTTACTTTGTGAACATTTTTCCATGTTCTTGGATTCAAGTTTGGTGTATGTTTTACTTATGGATAATCTTATTGATATTGTCCTCGAATATGAGTTAATTGAATCATGTTTCTTAGTACATGTGACCGATTCAATTAAACACGTGATTAGGTTGGAATGTGGGAAAGTTAGTTGTCTGGATGAATGTGTACTACGCACACTAACTTTACACCTAAATCACATCTCTATCAACGACTTCAGGTCTATCCAACCTGATTAAGAGCAATGGCACGCTCCTCGTTGTATGAATGGTACTGAATCACCATTTAAGGGACCTTAAATTCTCCCTAACGTTGAGTTTTTAAGGATATTCGAGTTGACAATGATCATAAATGAAACCACTGAAGAAAATAGAGTGAAATATCTTTGCACCACCACCAAAAATGAGCCTGAAGCTTTGATTTGGGGCCAATAGGTTGTCCCCCAACTGGGGCACACGCCATATGTGGCCGGCCTAGGGCTAGGTGATTGAGCAGTTTACTTGCTTTGGCACGACCTTTTGGGATACTTAGGTCGACCAACGATGCTACGATGCATCTCCTTACCCGAAGTAAGGATATTGTGCCTACAAGCACACTTTTCCAAGCATGCTCATTAGGGAAATTCGATTTTATAAATCATCCCTTGCAAAGATACGAAACGACTCTCTTTTCACAGTGGATTCAAGGGAATATACGTGGACTAATCCAACCAAAATGCGGACCATATAAAGACTTATGGTTTTGGTTGATGAATCGACAAACTGGTCACATGTTTGTCCACACACATTACTGCTAAACCCTCTGGCCGATTAAGGGCTCACCACCCTACTTATCCCTTAAGGTCCGGGAGACTGGATAATGTCGGAGAGTTTACATCGACAGTTTTCGATAAAGTATTGCATGTCGTTTTGGGTTTATAATTGAACATCGAATTCCCATGTTCACCCCAAATAGCCTCGCCTAAGTGATCATAAAGCGCAATTTAAATGATCGCCCGAATTTTGGTAAACGTACCAAGTTTTCGGTTTCTGCCTAGGACTATGCAATCCTTGTACGCAGTGATGATTGGTCCGCCTTGAGGCCCATTGCCACCCAACCTATATGACGTTACAGTTGGTTACTAGGTACGAACCTGACGATTTTCGTATCTACGCATTTGGGTGCGCATTCCATGTGCCAAGTTGCGCCGCCGCAACGTACCACCATGGGTCCTCAAAGAAGGATGTGTATCTTTTGTCGATCATGATTCTCCTTCACACTAGCTCTCTTCGAGCCCTTGCACGTGATCTCTTTACCGCTCATTTGCGGGTTGTCACTTTACTGAGACAGTCTTCCCGCTGTTAGGGGGAGATAAGAACATCAACGTTCCTGTAGAACGACGCGAATTTGCGTGGACGTTGCCCACTATGTCTCATCTCGATCCCCATACCGCACAAGTGTGATAAGCAAGTGCGATGATTTCTAGATTTCAGAATGTTGCTCCAGACGTATTCCTCTGATCTAGCTAAAGTGACGAGATCATATACCAGCTGCAAACATGCCTGCAAGGATAGACGTACTTAACGGACGTCGAGTCAACATCCCTGGAGGGTGTGCCGCCCCTGTTGGACGGTTTGGACGCCCCTGTTGGACGGTCCGGTACACCGGCGGATAGCCAATCAATCTGTCTTGGCCTGGAGCACGACAGATCATTCGGTTCGTAGGATTCACTTCCCTGGAAGAGGAAGACACGACACAACATTGAATCTGAACTCGATCGCTGTCTCAAATCATTTCCATCTCATGAGATTAATCCGGATTACTCCCAAGACATGAAGTTCTTGGTCCAGTATACTAGTTTGGGTGAGCTAAATGGAATTGAAATGAGATTATCATCGATGATGTTTTCACTTATATGGTAGCTACCGACATAAATGAAAAGCGACGATATCGAACCGTGTTCCGTTGATTAAGTGACAATGTAGAACTGATTGGACAAGTGGAATTACCAAAGTGTGTATTGGACCTGTCGTTCCTACACTGCCCAAGGTAACCCTGTTATGTTACAACTGGGAAAGGAAGCGTTATGAGATGAATGAAATAGTGCGATATGATGCACGTCTTACGGCGCAAGGTTTCTCTCAAACGTCCTGTGATTGATAGCAGCATTACGAAATGTGGTTAGTATTTCTCCATGGGGATATAGATACAGAGATTGACATGTAAGTTCCTGAAGAATTACATGGACTGACTCAAATAGTTCCAGAACCACGGAACACCCTCTTAACTCGTTTTGAGGCGTTCACTTATGGATTGAAAAATCCGACGGATGTGGTATACCCGTCTACGTGATAATTTGATCAGTCAGGGATATGAATGAATGCCCTTGCGTGTTAAACTATGAAGTCTTATTCCAAATTGCTAGAGTTACAGTTTATGTCGTTAACACGAATCTCACTAAGACTCTGGAAGAGCATGAGAAAACTGCCTCGCATCTGAAGATGGAATTTGAGATGAAGGATCTTAGGAAAACTCGTTTATGCCTTGACTTGAAGTTCAAGCATTGGTCTGACTGTATTTTGGTCTACCAGTCGAACTACACCCTGAATGTGTCACCTTTGAGTATACCTTTGATCGTCCATACGTTATATGCAAATGAGACTCTAGAAGAGGCTGTGGAATCCGAAATTCCATATCTAAGTTCAACTTTGCGCTTCGTTGTACTTAGCTCATTGTATTTAGACAGGACATCTCCTTCGCTGTTGATCTTGGTAAAGATGCAGCACCGCGCCTACACGCAACCATTGAATTGGTATTAAAGACGTTCCCTGAAGGTACTACAAATTTGGGCAAATCAAATCCCAACGCATCTTGAGCAGATCCAACCCCCTGATCCTCGAAATGATGCTTGCCTTGTTGTTATGCTGACGCAGGTTACTTATCAAACCCGCACAAGGCAAAATCCCCGAATGGTTATGTCTTTACCATTAGGGATATCGCAATATCTTGAAGGTCCACGATATGACCTTAGTTGCGAAATCTTTGAATCATTCCAAGACTCACCTCACTTCACTACGCCACAAGTGAGACATGGTTATGAGTTCTTGTTGAGCATATTCAAAGTACTTGCTGTGTTTTCATCCATCGTTGAGTCCCAACGACGATCCATGAAGACTATGCCGCATGTATCAACCCGACCAAGCCATGATACATCAACGAAGCCAACGCCAAGACATATTGCGTCTACATCTACATCAGCAAAGCATCAGGAGATTTGAAGTCATGCAAGCCGATCCCAGACAACCTTGCCGACCTCTACACGACGTCACTGCCGAAGTCAACCTTCCAGAAGTTTGTCCAAGGAATCGGTATGCGCAAATTATCTGAATTGAATCGCTTGTAGTTCTCTTATTTAGAAGTTATGTCTAACTCAGGGGGAGTATCCAGAAGCATACTCACATGATCTCAATGTACTCTTTTTCCTACGATTAGAAGCATTTTTCCCACTGGGTTTTTGCTACCTAACGAGGTTTTAATGAGGCACCCATCCTGGGATGATCATACTCCGTTGAGTTCACTACACTCGTCCAGTTTGACGTTTGTTTAAGACATTATGCATATTTTCTTACTTTTCCCTTAGTCTATGGGTTTTCCCCATTCCTTGGGTTTTACCATAGCGAGGTTTTTGTGAGTTTTTACACATGCATACTTCAAAGTAAATTTGAGACTCGCGATCACCCGTTGTGCCGATGACTTCATCAACTATACCTGCTTCATCACTGAAGACCTGAGGCGCCATTTACTTGAGTATTTACACACTCAAGGGGGAGTGTTGCAGTCATATTGGAATAGGAATGTGATTATGTAAATCCTAGTAAATATGGGAATGTATCTTATATTCCTATTAGGAGTAGATTACCTATTAAATGTTGTAATCCTAAAGGGTAAGTAATTAACCCTTTCTACTACTATAAATAAAGGCACAATGGGATGAGATAACACACACCCACAATTACACATCTCTCTCTTCTCTCTCAATCTTGCCGCACCTCTCTCTCTCTTTTGACCTCCATAATTGTTTCAGTAAATTATGCCTACAACAGTTTGCAGTTATTAAACTTGTTTTGATAATTTTTTCAGGTGAGTTTATATGTGAGGATTTGCCGAACGATGTTTGTGCATTTTCGGTGTCTTCTGCCGGGAAAAGGTGCTTGTTAGAGACCATGTCCAAGAAAGATGGAAGCATAGAGTATCAGTGCAGGACATCAGAAGTTGTGGTGGAGGGAGTGCTTGATTACATAGAGACAGATCAGTGCGTGCAGGCTTGTGGGATTGATAGGAAGTCTGTTGGGATTTCGTCTGATGCCCTCCTTGAGCCTCAATTCATGGCTAAGCTCTGCTCTGCTCCTTGTTACCAAAAGTGCCCCAACATTGCTGACCTTTACTTCAACTTGGCAGCTGGAGAGGGTAAGAATATTTTCACAAATCATTAATTAAATTATTCTTTTTTCGATTAATTATATTATTTAGTGGTTCCAAACTTCCAAGTGGTTAAGAATGATTGTTTTGTCACACCTAAGAATGATTGTTTTGTCACACTTGAAACATTCCTTCTCTTCTTTTTAGGAATAATATTAAAACAAAAGAAGAGTAAGATTGAATTTTTTTTTAATTTACCGGTATATGGGATACACTAGTGCATTAATCAGTTTGATATGCATAACTATTTTAACAATTTTAATTTAAACATTAAATACTGATATATTTCTCATACATTGATTTATTATAGAAAAACCCCAGAATATTTTTAGGCATACTTAAAAATGTTGCCTAGGAATATGCTTCACTTTGGTCTGCTTTCGTTTTCTTTTTTCTGTCATGTTGATGGCATTGGGATACCTTCCTTGTGATGGATTTCCTTCTAATTTAATCAACCCCTTTTACTATGGTACAATTTAATAAAATGGAGGCATGTGATTAAACGAAATATTCTTACATACAACTGGTATATGCAGTATTTTTTTATAATTTCATTGTATCACATGTTGATCACGTGACCAAGTTTTACTACGATTGTATATTAGACATCTTATCCTTCTTGTATGTTAGAACTGTACAATGTAACATAATCTAATATAGAACTTAATTATATGTTTTGAAAAATGCAGGTGTATTCTTGCCCGATCTCTGCGACAAGCAGCGTTCCAACCCTCGCCGTGCCATGATCGCGCTTCTGCGTTCTGGCGAGGCCGCCCCTAGTCCTCACGGCTCCCAATTACCATCAGGGTTGAATGCGGCATATCCCCCTTCTGAGGGAGAAGCACTTCCTCCTTCCGAGGCATTTGAACCTGCATCTGCTCCTAGTCCTATGTAATCATGCTGTGTAGTTTCTGCAAATAATTTCTTTTGAATTATATAATATTAGTGTATATTAAGTGAGGAATAATTAAATTAGTTGGAAAAGAAGAGGGGGAATTTCGGTTCATTTTGTTTGTGGGTGGGATTTGTTGAGATATACAACCTTTATATCAAAAGTAATTGTATTACTTACTTTACAAATGTCAGATCAATACATACAATGCTTATACATTTCTTCTCCAAAATTCCAAATAATCTAATTTTCAATTCATTTCCCTGCTATGCTCTGCTTTGCTATAGTAACAATTTAGTATCGAACTCACCATTCATGACAAATGAACATAAGGTAATTATAACTCAAGTAGTTAAGAGTATCTATCGTGCACCGAGGTTCTGTGTTTGAATTGCCACTCTCACACTGCGCCTTCTATATACAACAACAACAAAGCCTTTTCTCATTAAGTGAGGTCAGCTATATGAATCCAAGAATACCATTGTGCTCGGCTCTATATCCTATATTCCGTTATATCCACGTACTCTAAGTCTAACAAATATGGTGCAAATTTTGGTCATGTGCAAACGTAATTGTCTACAAACCACAGTGAAATTATTGATTCGCCATCCAGCATAGAAGTCCAATCCTGTCGAACTCTTTGGGAATTGGGCTACGATTTCTGGATAGTTTGGTCCGACTTAGATGGGCCTCTAAATACTTTTTTACTTCCATGTTTATCTATTATGTGGTGCTGAAATTCAGTCACTTGTTACAGCCCACATATGTAAGTACCGCACAATTTCTTGAACTTCAATGGCAGATATTTGCAATATCAATACTAGAGAACAAATCACGAGTGACTCCTAGATGAATTTCAGGTCCGTATTTCACACGACACGTCATGATTTCGATTCTTAACCTTGGTGAATCACACGATGATGATCATAGAAGATTGAAATACCTCTGTGAGTTTTTTCGCTTCCGCAAGAATGGACTGCCAAGCTACTGGTTCCGTTTTAAGTAAAAAAAAATAAAAAATCAAGAGCTTCAAATTTCATGGAGCTAAACTAGAAACAATAAGAACCTTTAAACCGGTGTTGTCCCTATATATGGTTCATATTAATCTCCTTTTACTTTTCACTCTCCACTCACAAACCCATCTCTTTTTGTTTGCCAATTAGCGACAATCTTACACAAATTAACCACATGGATTTTTTTATTTTCCTTTTCTTCTCTTCCTCTCCTCCCTATTCATCCATGCATCTCTAGGTACACATATGTCATTACGTTTAATCATTAAACATGGTTAGTTCGAAATGAGAATTGTTATTGGTACTAAAAAAAATCTCATTTTGCATTTCAAACTTTCTATAATTAGAAAGAAAAATACACTTGCGAGAAGTGTAAAATGAGATTTTTGAAATGTTAATAACAGTTCTCTTCGAAATTAATTAAACTTAAGAACATTATGCGTTGTGTTTAGAATCTTGGTTTTAATTTCCAGGTGAGATTATTTGTGAGTATTTGCAGAAGGAGATTTGTGCATTTTTGGTGTCATCTTCGGGAAACGGTGCTTGTTGGAGACGATGGCGAAGAAAGGCAGAAAGGTTGGACACGAATGCAAGACGTCGGGACTGGTGGTATAGAAGATGGCGGAGTACATAGAGACGGATGAGTGCATCAAGGCATGTGGTATTGATAGGAAGACAATTGGAATTTCCTCTGATACCCTCTTCGACCCTCGAGTTCTCAATATGCTTTGTTCAACAGCTTGTTATCACAGGTGCCCTAGCATTATTGAGCTTTACTTCAACATGGCTGTTGAGGGTACGTAATTAAGATCTCGCAAAATCTAATCGCAGAAGATTGACGATTTTTCTTAATCTTAGAGCTTTAGTGATTATTGGCGATGCCTCTGCAAATGCCCCTCGTCCTGTTTCGCAAGAATATTCATGAAGAAAGCTTCATCCTGCATTTCCCCCGGTCCCTTGTAGCCATGCATGTTGCATGGTGCTCCTCTGGAACGTCAGTAGCAAGGAATTTTGGAGGAGATTTGTAACATTAATGAAGCGTAATCCCTAATACTAGACCACCAAATTTCTGTTTCAAATAGTATACATGTACCAGAGCCTTATTGTTTAAGAGTAGACGATGCCAGAAAACGCACACATTTAAACCAGTAATGTAATTTGATTCACTTTTACTCATCACCTCTATTAGATAGGTGAATACACGTCCCACATATAGAAATCGACCATGCAATGTGATCAAGGCTATCATGACAAGATGCCAACTCATTTCAAAGTCAACTTGGACAACAAGGACACAACTTAATCACATACCGGGTAAATTGTTATTAATACGTGTGAAATCAAATTATAATAGTCAGTTAAGACAATATTAAATTGTAAGCAGTCACATTCATAGTTGTTAGCATGTTATACGTAAGGTAAAGTGAAGATTCATTAAAAAAAGCTTACAAGGAATGAAGTTTTAACGAAACACTCCCGGTACTGTTCACTTTTAACGAAAAACCATATTTTTACCTTTACCTGACACTATTTACTATACCTTTAAAAATAACTTTTCGTTAAAAGAGAAATTTTTTTGAACTTTTTATAGTTTTTCTTACAAGGAATGCATTTTTCTTAAGAATTATTACTAACTGTTAGTTTATAAGATTTAAACTAAAGATTGTCTTTAATAACTTTTTTTTGTAATTGGAACTATTATGGGGAGGCTATGTGATGGGCAGACCAAATCTCTGATAGTATAAACCTAAAATATGCTGATTTGGGGGCCCAATATGATTCAGATCATTTAGGCCTGAGTCTGCTTCTCAAAAAGAGAATACAGCCCAGAGAGATCCATGTGATGTAGTTGGTTTTTTTGCCCTTTTCAAACAATGATATTCCAGTGTAATTCTAAGATGAGATAATTCTAAGAGGAGGGTGTGTCCATACGAAGTAATCAATGAATCAGACATAATTAGGTATCATAATCAACATAAATATTAAATTTTATTATCATCAACGTAAATCGAACATGAGACTTTTCATGTACCAATGAATAAGAATATGACTGGATAATTTTACTTGTTCAAAAAAAAAAAAAAAAAAAAAAAAGAGAGAGGCCAGAGCTAATGGAATTAAGTGAACAAAAGGTTGTCAAGTCATTCGGCGAATAAATTAGGACACTACTTGAAATATTATGAATAAATAATTTATTGTGATTTTAGTCAAACAATGATGACCAACGTTTACAACACATCTGTGACTAATTTTATTACAAAGTTATTCATTTGTAACCAAAAGAATGAAGGTGACCACGATGCTTTTAAAGTACAAATGAAACAATATTTTGAGATGCCTTTCGAACAACTTTAACATTTGGGTAGATCAAGTGGCGGCGGAGGCAAAGTAGATTCTGGCGTCGGTCCATTTTCAACCTCAAAAGCCATGCCTAGCCCCCATGGCACATGAACGTCCAAATGACAGTGCATGTACCAGATACCTGAGACAATAGTTTACAACAAATAATAAGAATTAATTATTAATAATATAATTAAAATACAAGACATTTAACTGCTGTGGTGCTTTGGAAAACTAACCTGGATTATTTGCTTGAAATCTGATCACAGCCCATCCTCCGACCGGCACACCAATTGTGTTACGTATTTGTGGATTAATGAAGTTAAATTTTTTGGGATCATTAATCGGGTCGTAATTACCAAACCCTTGTGCCAACACGTGGAAATTGAAGCCGTGTAGATGCATCGGATGGTTCTCGATCGCCAAGAACGCTGTGTTTTGAAGCACGACCTCCACTGTTGAATTGAATTTCAATGTCTTGACCTTGGTTGATTTTGGGGCGTATATCAGCGACAGGTCTAAGCTAATGTTCGTGTCTGTGTAGTCAAACTTGACCAGAGGCTCGTCAGGAAAATCTCTAGTGTAAACCCCGCTCACGTTGTTAAACTGTGCTTCCATCATGGATGTATTGCTCGGAAGCACGAATGATTCGTTGTTCATGCTAGCGGACATTCGGTTAGAGAGAAAGCCCTGACATGTGGCATTTTCTGGACACAACTCCAAGTTGACGCTAATTGTCACAAACATGCGCTCGTCCACCTTGAGTGGGACCGGGACCCACTGGGGCCCGCCGGCGAGGCCGGTGAGATTGGTGAAGAACTTGTGGGCCAACGGCGTGTTGCGAGGGTTGGGCATTGAGGGCATAATGGGGGTTGATGACCTAGAGCCCTTGTAGACGATGATGCCTCTGGTGGTTGTGTTATCAAAGTCAATGTTCGCGCTAGCATACGGAGTGGCGGCCATGTAATAAGATCCGATAGGTTGATTGAAGTTGATGAGAACATCAGTGGTTTGGCCGGGTCCAGTAACCACCACGTCAGTGACATAAGGAGTGGTATAGGTGGCGTCGATAGCGACAACTGTCATGTTGTGATTGGCTATCTTGAAGAAGAGTTGGTTATTGAGTGCAACATTGATTAGGCGTAGGAGGTAGGTCTTTCCTCTCACCACACTGAGCTGATATGTCTCTGATAAATTGATGTTAAATTATTAATATTCATCATGCAAAAGTAGTATATAAAAATAAATAAATTTACGTGCATGCATGCATGTTTACGTACGATTTTGAGAGCAGTCATATCGATCGCCAGGAAGTCCATTTATGGTGTAAGCATTTGAACTTTTAGGAGAAATTCCGGTAGCTAGGCCTTCTTCCTCAATGTCAACAACACTACCATTGTACCATTCTCCTGCAATTCCATCAAACAGTTTATAATTAGTCATAAAAATCACCGTTTAAGTGCGTTTCATGATTAATATAAACTAAGTTGAATTGTATAGTTTGATTGTTAATTACCTAATAAGAGGGGAACTTCTTTGGCAGGCTTGGGGAAGGGGAAGGATCGACCGGCTTTCGGGTGGATTATGAGTGCTCCATGGACGGTTGCGCGGAGCCACGAAACGTGGGCATGCCACCAAAGGGTGCCTTCTTGTCCGGTGATATTAAATTTGTATGTAAAGCTTTGTCCAGGGCGTATAGGGCATTGAGTTACATATGCAGGTCCATCCGCCCATGCACTCAGAAGCTGAAAGATTCCATGCCTGCATTAAGAAAGAAACTATACAACATGAACAAAACATAACCCAACGTTCCCCTGGGGGATTGTTAATCAAGAAAAAAATTGACTAGGAAAATATGGGTATGAATTTTGTTCCAAGTAAAGTGATTTAGATACATAAAACTCACACTCTGTAACACATGTGGGTCACAAATAATTTGGTTGGGTCATCTTTATTGAAGGGTGCGTTAGTAAATAGAATTCTTGTTTTGTTCTAGTATATGTTGAGGGGTAAATTACTATGGATTTGTAAACTAATATTTACCAGTGAATAGTAATGTTGTAGGGTGATTGGTTTAAAACGTGGACAATAAGTGTGTCTCCATCTCTTGCATATATTGTCGGTCCTGGATAGCTTCCATTTACTACAGTAATCGATTGATTCTGGCACAGTCGGCTAACTGTCATGTTGTTTACCTGAAACAATAGAAATAAAAAGAACATTATGACTACAATTAATCAAAGGAAACATTCAAATAATTAGTGAGGAAATATGCATGACAAAACAAGGATCCCAAAGGGCTTGTTTGAATATTGTTTCTAAAAGCCGCTTCTATGACCCAAAAATATTTTGAATTTTTCTGTCAAATTGAATAAGAAGTAATTTTGGACGTCAGAATGCTCTTTAGCCATTATGGGAACAGACTTACATTAAAAGAATGCTCAACAATTGCACCAGAGGCTACCGAAGAAGCCAATAGAGCTACAGCACAAACTAGCACAAATGCTAAGCGTGCCATGGTGAAGAAATTAAAGAACTAGCTGAAGGGGAAATGAGAAGTTTGAGAATCGTATATTGTTATGAAGATATTGTATTACTCTTGTGATGTCTTAGAGATCGATATATGTTGTTTATATATAGGCATTTAAAGAGAAGCTGCGAACCCATTATTTCCACAATTAGGTAACACATTAGGTAATAAATTTTTATCATATTGATAACTAAGGACTTTGAAATGTTGAACAAAATGACTGGTATTGTATATCCAGCTAACAGTTTGATTAAGTTGGCGATGCATCAGAGAATGCTAGCATAAAGATATATGAACAGAAGTCAGAAACTTGGTTCTCGAAGCAAACAAACCATGTTGAATAAGATCCTTTTGACCGTGGCCAATCTACGTACTTTACAGGCTGACGAACTAGAAGAACACGTTTGGATTTGGATTTGAATTCTCAATGTAAACATAGTAAGACTTCTTCTCGATTGGTAAACAACTGATCGGCTCGGAAGAACGTTGAAATTGGAAATACCAAATTTCGTTTTTTTGTAAAAGTGGAAAAGTTCGTGTGTGTTTGTAAATTTTTTTTCTTTTAATTTAATTTAGGTGGAATTCTCAGTACTTAATAAATTAAGAATAATGCTTCCATTTCTCAATGTGAGGATGTATATATTATGTATTTACGAATAACTTATTTTGACCGAATAAAATCAACAATCGAAAATATCTAATTTATTAATCTTCATTTGGAAGATCACTCATACAAACAATCATTTGAAGTGGAGATCGTTTAAGCATCCAAATATATCGAAAAAATAGACGGTTCATCATGAATATGTTACTTAATACTTACACCGTTGATTCGTTCTATACGTTTAAATGATTAAATTATCTCCGATTAAAAATGATTTTTGGTATAAATATTCTTCAAATGAAGATTAAGAAAATGAATAGTTTCAATTATAAAATTTGTACGATCAAGATACGTTATTCACAAGAAAGAATGTGCTCATCACCGCAAAGCGGGATGCAATTATTATCTAAATTAAAATGTTCATTTTTAGCTATCCCCGATACAAAATTTGATTTGTATCCCTAGACTTCATATTTGTGTATCTGAACTCTTTGTACTCATCGTTGGTGTCTTACTTCATGCTATTCCGTAAACTGAGTCAAAAAGAGACGTTATTTTCGTTGTCGTGTGACGGACAGGGACTCAATTGGTATTTTCAGCTCATTTTCTCATTTGGTGAAACCCCAGGCTAAACTACTACACGTACATTCCATCTTTGACCTATTAAAATCCCAGAAATACAAAACTTCTGCAAGCCACCTTTCACAGTTGTTTTATGTGGTGGCAGACATAACTGGTCACATCACCGATATCGTCAACCTTATTTTAATCCTCGTGTCATATTCAAAAGAAACGTTTTGATTCTTGAAACTGTCGTGGTCAATACGCATGGGGTGCAGCGGTTGACAAAAATAATTTCCGAATCAAATAGCCTTTGCCTAGACATTAAAGAATGAGGTATTTTGATATAGATCTAAAGTAATTAAAAATTAGATCTATTTCAAAAGTAAAAAGTCACTAAAAATTAGATTAATTTAAAAAAATAGGCTATAAAATTGGACCTATTTCAATTTTTCTCTTCAAGAATCAACATCATTCGTGTTGATATCGTGGATGAATAAACATACTACCCAAGAATTTTTATAATCCGTTTTGAGCGTCATATTATCTAGAAATGCTTAACAATCACATGCCGATTAAATTTACTAATTTGCCATATCATGTTCAAGAACGGAACCAAGGTGATCTCAAGACTAACCAAAATTTTAGAACATAAATGTGAAGGATTTTTTAGGACCCTCCAAATGTTTAATACATATTCCTTTTATACCTACTAAGTATTTGATGTAATAACTGTTAGACATATCTCAACAGATTGTGCGACAACACTCGATAAGTTCTCTCGATATCACTCATTAAATTACTTTAGCATATGTCGATATTTATTGATAAATGTGTAACATGATCTGGTTAAAGACAATAAGTCCACCAAGTGTTCGACGAAATGCTTCACTGAATAACCCAAAATATTTTTTGCACTCTTTGCGCTCCGTTTCTATCTAACATTGAGACTCCCCAAAATTCGAATCTTGAATCTACCACAAGTACCCGTACAATTGCAAAAGTGAGTTATATATAAAAACGATATTTATTATATACTTTAATTATAGATCAAAGTCACTAATGTAAAAATAATAATTTCAAAAATGAAAGCATTAAAGCAGAACAAAGCCGCATGACTGAAACGGACGACATCCATATATTTCACATCACAGAAACCTTGAATTAACCCGTAACACCAAACCTCAAAGCCGCCACCTTTGAAGATGCAAGTACATTCAAAATTTATTTTAACTTGGTCGACTCACCTAATTAATTAGGCTTAAAAGTTCGTCTTTGTTGGAGGAAACTACAAGTATTAAAAGCAAAAGTAATTGCTCTATCTATTTCCCTTTTGTCGCCTTCTCATTTTTATATATAAACTTTATGTGGTTGTGTTGACCCTAAAAACTACCAAGCCTACGTGGCGCGCAGGCCGAGTAACTAATAAGCTAACTACGTCCTTCGGTTGAATGCGGGGCATGCCAACTCGACGGCCGAACTCGGCCGGTGAGTAAATTGTTGATGTTGCGTTGTGTGCGCGGCTGACTTCTGAATCTTGCGACTGCGGCCGAGGAAGGAACGCGCCTCGGCCTTTGGGTTCTAGAGCCTGAAGACAAGGCTGCTAGGCTTACGAAGTTCACGAATCGTCGGCGCTGGATTCGGTCACAGTGATTATATTCGTAAAAGTATAAGCACGCCGAATCGACACCAAAGTATAGGGGCACAGATACTCAAAACAGATATATGTCTTGACGGTGAAAGTGGTTCGGCCGTTGGAATGCCGAACTCTGAAGCTAACCTGTGAGTATCCAATCATAAAACAACTCGGCGTTCGATGCGCCGGGCTCGGTAATTCGTAACACCTCACTTCACCGAGAAGGCTGGTGAGATGACCTCTGTCGATGAGAACCCGAAAGTCCTTCTCGATTGAGACTTGGATAGATAACCAATCGGCCTCAACGCAGTACTGTTTATCCAAACTGAAGGTGCTTCGCGATCGACTGGTTCTACGGCGATAGTGTTGTTTATCCAAACTGAAGATACCACCGGTTGCCTTCACAGTGCTGTTTATCCAAACTGAAGATGTGTTGGCGAAAAGAAAATAAAAATCTCAAAGTTGAGAGGTTTCGCGTAGAGCGAGAATTTGCGCAGGGCAGTTTTGTGTGTTGAGTTGGAGAGACTGCATGTTGTGCTCCCCCCTCTATTTATAGCAGTACAAACACTCCAGATCGAGTTAGAATCATTCCTGGGTAGGAATCCTCCTCCTAGTCGAACTCTACCTCGGCCGACTAATCCAACCTTATCTCGGCCGATCCTAATCCAACTAGGACTTTGAACCTGCCTCTAACCGTGGGCCAAATTCATTTCCGCAACGTGATTCGCTTAGGACTCCTTATCCTAATAGGTTTCGGCCACTTTCTCGTCCTCGGATTTATCCGCATCCTTCCTCTTCCAAATAGGACTTGATCTTTCTAACCCCGTGGGCCGTGGCACCATCCTGCTACTTTTGAGAAGGCATTGGGCCGAAAGTGGTTCGAGCTCGACCCAATGTTATTTTGGGCCCAAACAGGTTGATGATTTGGTGATAAATTGAAATCATATCAGAAAAAAAGAAAAAAGTTGAAAGAACCCTAAAAATTCACACACGTAAAAGACCTTTGATCGAGTCTATATATGGTGGGCTAATTAGGTGCTTTTATTTTGTTTTGTTGTTTCTTTCAACAATTGTATTATTTTACATAAATTAAATGAAGACTTCTGTACAACTAAGAGAAGGAGACTAAAAAGTTGGTCCGGTGGAAAGTGGCAACCACGATCCTGTTTTTCGACGTATGTTTTGCGCTTGCGCGTGAGCTCTGTTCATTTTAGCATCTGGAATCCATCGGAGATACAATTTAGCCAATATACATGGTGATAATACAAAACAATGTCTTCTTTGAAACATTAATTACTACTTCTCATTAAATGTTTGTTGTTTTTATAACATGAAATTTTATCGTGATAATTAAACAGTCAAATGATTTCAGATTGAATTGAATTTTTGTAAAGATAATTGATAAATCGAAACTTTCAAAATAGATGGTTCAGATCGTTAAAGTTTAATGAGGAGCAGGTCCCACAACTAATTTTTTTGTTTTTTTGTTTTCTTTTTTGAAAAAATGAAAGGGCATGTAGGGATGATAGTGGGTCGAATCGGTGATGTCATTACACTTCGATAAGTATTTTTCCCCCATCTCCGCCTTCATGCCCGAAAATTTCAAATCAATGAGGAACGACTTGTCCAATTATAATTGTAATACTTTGTTCAACTAAAAATTTAGACTATTAAAAAAAACTATCAGAATAATCAAAATAGCAAATTCGATCATTAAAAAGTGTTTTCTAATTTAATAAAGTTCACTAAACATTTAATTTTACAGTGAAAAGGTTTAGTGGCAGAGCCAGAATTCTTTGTGAGAGAAGGCCTTAATTTCATATCTGTTTTGAGAAAAAATTTCGAACTCATAACATGAGCAATTAAAGTAATCTTCAAAACTGCAAGACACTTTAAATTTAATAGAAAGAATAAAAAAAAAAAAAAGAAGTGTATAATAATACAACTAAGTGGGAGTTAGAGAGCAAGGTCAGTAAAAAATTCGAAATTATAGGAAGAAAATACAAAGAAATCTAGTTTTAATCGTTTGATAGAAAAATGAGTTTAAAGAAGGGGGTTGCAAATAATAGTTGATTAGGTTGCTTTAGAAATAATAATAAAGTCAATTTTAAAACCTTATCCCTGAGTTTCACTAAACCACAAAGACAAAATTAGCAAAACATTAGAAAAGTATAAGATACGACATCGTTTGACACACCCCGACCCGGAATGTCTACCTAGATTTCGAATCGAATTGTGATGGCCGTCACCAAGAGGGCGACGAAGCCATAAAGTGTAATGAGAGGGATTGAACCCAATTCACACGTGATGTCGGAGCATAAGTAAAGTACATTAGAAGTAGATTGAGAATTATACCATCGAATGTAATCACCTATACCAAGATTTTCCAAGAGTCCTCGTCGACATGAAAGCTCAGCTACTAAAAGCTGGAGGGGCGAAAAATAAGGGTGAGTGGGCCTAAAAATAAATCTTGGTAAAACCTTTTTGAACACTTAATAATCCCTCGCCATAAAACAAGTATAGTTTCCAACACATAGCATACTACGTATAGTATGATAATACTTACCGTAAATAGTAACAACTCAAAAATGCAAAATTTCACAAAATTTCATAAATAAACCATAGCGTACAACAACCATAATATCTCACATGAACGAATATCAAAATGAGTGCTCATCGTCATATGCTGACATACGAGTTCATTGCAAAGGTATTTTGGCATGAAAATGACTGGGTGTACTGTTCTAAAAATCCCCGCCTAGCACCGCCTAGGCCCCGCCTAGGCGCTAGGCGGCTGGTCACCGCCCCGATTAATGCCTAGACCGCCTAGCCCACCCAGACCTGCTAAGGCGCTCGTCTAGACCGCCTAGGCGCCCGCCTAGACCGCCTAGGCACCCGCCTAGCCTGCCCAGACCCGCCTAGACACCTGCCTAGATTGCAACTCACTTAGATAAAAAAATAGATAACTTTCCTTTTGCATTTTATTATTTCCAATAAATTGTAAGAGACTTATTAAATACTTAAATAAACACACATTATATGTTTGCTTCTTATGTTTTCATTATGTTCCAATACTTCATAAAATAGATGTCATTCTATTTTCTTGTTTATGACGAAATTATGTATATTTTAAGTATAAACAGACACTTGTTTACACGAAATAGAATTGATTTACTTAAATCCGCCTAGTTAGCCTAGTCGCTCGCCTAGGCTCCGCCTAGCCGCCTAGGTGCTAGGCCTTATCCCGCCGCCCGACTAGCGCCTAGCGCCTTTTTGAACCTTGTAATAATGATTTACGCTCTAGTACTACAATCACGTGAAGACTGGCGCTATACGCGCCACATACGAGTCCTAATTGCCAATAATAATCTAGAACAAGATTGGCACCTACAATGGATCCAAGGTGAGCGTACGGTGCAATGTGAATATACACATGAAGACTAGTCCTGGCCCGGGAAAGTACTAACACCATTGTAGCACACGATGAGCAGATAACGTAAATATGATCATGCCACAATAATTCAACAATTATAGTCAATATAATCCTATTTTCAAGCCATAAATATAATTAAGGCATTCCCTTAGTCCGCTTACCTATGCATCCCGTAGGATTAATCATAATTTCCCAATAGTACGACATTTCCTTATAACCATTAATTTAATTATGGCAATCATGCAGAAAATTCATTAATAAACACACCCACCCACACACACACACACACGCACGCGCGTGCGCACACACACACACACGCACGCGCACGCGCACACACACATACTATGTAAAAGAAAAGATTTACTCACAAATACTTGCGAGGTCATAGTCGTTCAAACAAGTAAATACGGATCACTGATGTTAATCGTACCTAAGGATAATAGAGACCCATTCGTAAAACTCCATTAAAACATTTGAATTTGGAGAAACGGACGGCAGATTCAGAATTAGCACGTCGAAATACGGTAAGAAAGGTCCCATACAATTTTCGTAAAATGTAAACAGTCAACCTTAAAAAGTCAATCGAGACGCTCCGGTGGTCAACTACGTTAAAACTTTAGAATTTCACTAAATGGATGTTAAAAACAGACTCGGAGCGTCGAAATCAGCCAAGAAGGGTTTCTAAGTAAATTTTGAAAAAGTCAACACAAGAAATATTCCAAGAATATTCCAGAAAATATTCCCAGAATATTCTGAGCCCATTTCAGAAATGGACCGGGCTGGAACAGTAGCCCAAAAGTTTGGGCCTGGTTTGGGCTTAAGCCTTTTTTTATATTATATATATATATAACGGGTCGGGCTAACCCATTGGACTCGCGGGTTGCACCCGTCGAATCTAGCAAGGAGAAAGCCGGAACTGGAAAATTTGGCTGGGAAACTTCCTTGGCTTCGTTTAGCTTCAAAGCTCAACCAAAACTAGCCCCCAATATATCAAATTGAAGCCCAAGAAACAAGGAATCAAAATACACCATTGGGTTCCTCGGTTGTGATTGGAGTTGGTCGGAAAAGAGCTTGAAAGCCGTCGAAAAACTGGAGAATCATTTTCTCCGAGGTCTTTGCATTCCAAAAGTCACCAAACTTCTCAAAACTACTTGAGATATACACCAAAACATGATCTACTAGGTTTTAAAGGGTTTTCGAACGTTACCTTGTCCGAGACAGCGAGAACTTGCAGGAGTTCTCCATTTTTTAGTTTTTCTCCGATGTGAGTGCGGGTTCGAGAGTTGTTCGAGTTTTTTTTTTGGGCTCAGGTAGAGAGATAGGATGAGGTGAGGGTGATGGTGGTGCGTCTTGTTGACGAGGTGAGTGGTGGCAAGTCTGCAACAGAGCACAAAGAGGGGAGAGAAGTCCGGGAGATTGAGAGAGAGATGGGTGAGTGGAAAAATAGAGTCCCAAAATGTGGGGGACAAAGTGCCACATGGCAAGAAAGGAAATGAGAATTGAGGTGTGGGCCCATGGACCATAAAAATCTTAATTAAAATAATATAAAAAATAATAAATAACTAAAATAGTAATTTTACAAAACTATTTTTTAGATTCGTAGTTCTTTAAAATCTTCATCGTAACTTCAAATTCGATTCCGCTTACGCCTACGCGTTTGTACAGTCGAGTACTTCGAGAATACGCAAAATAGTAGCTCGCATACGTCACGAAAAGACGGTCAACAAAAGTCAACAATCTCGTCCTAGGGGCTTTTATGTCAATTTACTCTTTTAAAATTAATAAAATTGTAAAATAAGGGACGGGTTGCCACAATCTACCCACCTTCAAAAAATTTCGCCCCCGAAATTTGAAGTAAGTTGCTATGTAAAAATAGTGAAAAGATAACAGCAAAATAAATATGTAAAAAAGATATTAAGGTAGAGCGGTTGCATCAAATAGAATGTCATTCCGTCGTGATTGGAGTGCAATGATTCCTGTTTCATGCCTCCAAACTCATAATTTTCTTCTCCTTCAGTATAAAACTATAATATAAAACCTTTATAAAAACATAAAGTGAAAAAAAAGATATATAATAACATAATGTTAAAAATACCTATATAAAAATGTAAAGTTAAAATAATTGTACTGAAATTAAAACATGAAGATAGAAAGTTTTTCACCTATGCATTCGTAGCGTCACATACTCTGAGGATAAGTGTAGTATCTTTGGGTCAAGCCCAAACAATAGATAACTAAATTAAAATACTAGACGGGCTTAATTGTCCACTTTCTTAACGAACCCAACGAATAAGTTATCGATATTACGATCTGTAGCTCGTGATATCGACAGCTCACTGTTGTCTCGATAAGCAAGCAACAAATTCCCTAGGGTGCAATATTACCATCTTTCCCCTCATTGGGAAATACACCTAAATCGTTTGATTTAATCCTCGATCACGCCCATGCACTACCCTTTCGGACGACAACATCAATAGCACACAATTTTCTACATCGTAATCTCTATCATTCATGTACTATGCATAGAATCTCTATACAACGTCTCAAACGGTGCCATACCCAAAACCGAAATTGTAACCGTAGTTACATGCAACCCTAATAAAGATAAATGTCTGTTACAACCATACTAAGTCTGCAGAATGGACAGACGCAACACGTCCACTAAGGTCTGGATAGGTCGTTCATAATGGCCATTAGTTTGAGCGTGAAATGTTTTACTAGATAACAACTTAGTACCTATGGCTTTCAAGAAGACTTCCTAAGAATTAGAAGTGAAACGCGCATCACAGTGAGATACAATAGTGACATGCACACCGTGTAGCCGAACAATGTAGTTCACAACAACTTAGAAAGTAGATTCATAGTGAATTTCTCTCCAATTTATCAAAAAACTATGTCAAGAAGGTTAAAAGAACACTCACAAATTTGGGGTCAAAACAAGTCCATCAAATCTAGAATATAAAGTAATTGGATTAAATGTATAATAACTTGCTATAACAGCAACTTTTGGAATATTCAATCACGAACGGTAAGGATTCGTTCAGCAGAGTATTTGTTGGGTGATTGAGGAATTATGGTCACAACTAAAATTTCAAGGTCCGAGTGATTCTCCTGGACAGTTTGTCAGCTTTAAAAATAATACAAAGTGCAGAAGAGTAGAGACGTGCCCAAAGTTGATTAAGATGCCATCCAGTGCAAGAGGTGAATATGGAATCACGGTCAGAGTAGATGTTGATCGAAACGCCAGAAAATCCGATAAATTTAAGAATGAGCAATTTTACCAAGTGGTCTAAAATGTACTCCCTCTAGACCAACGAAAGGTGAGCTGACTTGTCAAGTTGATAGATAATCACCGAAACATCATCATAATATCTAGATGTACAAGATACCTCGTACTGGGAGCTTATGGTGACATTTCCCATATCTATTCAGATACAGTAAGTGATTACAACCACTCGAATGATTTCTTGAGGATTCGTAAGTAACGTCATATCAATACTCGTGAATTCCAGCTGAATTGGGATATGACAGGCTGAAAGTGTTCAAGGGTAGATATATCTTTTGCTGTGGTAAACAATAATTACGTTTCCACAACCGGGGTAATACAGATAGTGCAATAATAGACGTTGATCTAGTTATTCCATCACCGCTGTCTAAAATTTAGGTCATTTTAAATGAAGATGTGATTGAGAACTTTGTGAAGTTGGTAAAGATTTTAGACACATTTCAAGAAAGTAATCGTTGACTCTAGGTCATGAATAAGATTGTTCACTTTATATAGTTTCAACCATTGGGAAACATAAGCGATACTCTGTCATACTACATCGGTACGCAACCAAATCATTCAAAGAAACGTCATTGAGGATTTCAAAAATATCGATGTTATCGAAAGGTGTATGAACAAGGGTAAAAAATAGACAACACCTCAGTTGTTACAACTTTAATCATATTCCATGTCTCAGCTAAACTGATTTTCCTCGACCAACATGGAAGGAAAAACAACACCGCTGAAAAGTCACTAATAAGCTGCCGATAAAATCAACAAAGCCAAGGATATCACATATTTCACAACGATTTGTGGGAATATGAAATTTTGGAAATTGACAAGAATGTTGTCTGCTGAGATCACGTCTCCCAAGAAAAGTACTAATCTAAACAAAGGTAATATTTGAGCAATTTGTTATAAAGCTAACTGTCGGTGTATAGAGAATAGATTTTGTTGCTAGAGTAGATAAGAAAATCATCGACAAGACTACTACAAATTCGTCAGGTTATGGAAGAAAACTCAGGCTCTAAAAGTTGGTCGAAGAAACTATCAACTTGAAGTAGGGGTTAACAGTTTTAATCGTCACTCGATTGAGTTGCTAAAATCTAGGTACAATCCTAAGATTCGGTCATTCGCCTTCGCGGTTAGGTTTAAGGTTTCCTGAGTGAAGTGCTAGGTTGGATGATTCCTAATCAATAAGCTTTTACAACTAGGTTTTTCAAAGTTGAAGAAGTCGTTGAATAAGATGCAGGGAGAATAGGTGTAGTACGAGAAAGTGGATCAATGGTGTATTTTACTTCACAATTTGGTGATATCCTAGGTAAAAATTTTGGAAAAAAATGCTATAGATATTTGTCCTCAAAACATACCATACTACTTCTCTTCACTACGCCATGTGCTAATAGGTCTTCATGGTTTTCTCGATACTTAAATTGCTTTTACAGCGGGAAATTAACCTGTGCTTTGATTCTGGTGTTTACCTATGGAGGTGGTCAGAAAGGTGATTGGTCGAAGATGTTTTGGTTACCTAGATGGGTGAAATGGTTAACATAACTACGAGTTTACGGTCCTCATACAAGGCTTGTTTCTAAGTTTCCACGATTATAATTTCTTCGGCTTAGGTAGTCACTATTAATCAGTCTATTAGTCATGCCGCTAATTAAGGCATTTAAGATATTTTGATGTTGTTCATAATCCTAAAATTGTGAACCGTCGCCTGAATACTGGTTGACAGCTCCTGGATATCGAACATTACCATCAATTAGTAGCGCCATCGTAGACTGATTACAGGTTAGAGCCCACTATAGTGAATAATTGTGGTGGATTGGTAAGGAATAGTCTTATGACTTGGATTCGTTGATTCTAGGGAAAAATACTTACTGCTTTAGAGGTTTCTATTAATCGTAGGTATAACAACTTGTACTCCATGCCTATAATCATCGAAATGACTAGTACAGCACCAAAGGAATTCTTGGAACTAGTGTTGGTTGAAATGTCCTAATGCCCGAAAAAGGGATTTACTAATAACCTACCTTAGAATGGACTTAAACAGAAATCTATCTTCCTTCTGAAGATCCATAATGATAACTAGCACGTTTGGGAAGATTAATGCTATCGGGAACCAAAAGTGATTGTCTCTTGGATTTTCTTCGGTCGAGTGATATCGCTTTAGCACCACATTGTCATTCAAGACATTACTGGAAATTTCGACGAAAAGTAAAACTTCGTAGGATTTTGGTAGGTGGTAAACTAATAGGTACTGCCAAGGAATCAAAACTATTTATGATTTCCTATCTTGAAAGGTTTGGTAATGATGACGGGAAAATAGTAATGGGATTGATTAGTAAATCTCCAGTGTTACGCAACCATCGATACATTAGCCCCACGTCAGGACCATCAACTCATCTCCAATCTAAATCTTTCCTTGGTAGAGAGGTTCTTTATTTAGAGTTTAAAGGCATTCGCCAAAATGATCATCTAGAATGTCGAAAAGTTGTCTAAATTGTTCAAAACTTAGGAAAAGTTAACACGTTTTTCGTATTCGACAAGGTGACAAGATTCGACACTTAGGTTCAAGAACCTAAAATACTTACATCATGTGTGTGATGAACTCAATACTGCCCAAACTTATGCTCTGATACCAAACTGACATGCCCCGACTCGAAATGTCCACCTGCACTTCGAATCGAGTTGTGCTGGCCGTCACCAAGAAGGTGACGAAGCCATAAAGTGCAGTGATGTGGAAAAAGTAAGTAAATTTAAACGTAAAAGTGCCTAAATATAAAAGTGTGCATGTGAGCGAGATTGAACCCAATTCGTACGTGATGTCAGAGCATAAGTAAAGTACAATAAAAGTAGATTGAGAATTATACCATTGAAGGTAGTCACCTATACAAAGATTTGCCAAGAGTTCTTGTCGACACGAAATCTCAACTACTAAAACCTAGAGTGGCCAAAAAACAAGGGTGAGTGGGCCTAAAAATTAATCTTTGTAAAACCTTTTTGAAAACGTAATAACCCTTCGTCATAAAACAAGTATAGTTTCCAACATATAGCATACTACGTATTGTACGATAATACCTACCGTAAATAGTAACAACTCGAAAATGCAAAGTTTCACAATATTTCATAAGTAAACCATATTGTACGACAACCATAATAACTCACATAAACGAATACCAAAACAGGTGCTCATCGACATATGCTGATACAAGAGTTCATGCAGAGGTATTCTGGCATGAACAGGATTGGGTGTAATAATGATTTACGCTCTAGTAATACAATCACGTGAAGACAGGCGCTATGCGCATCACATACGAGTCCTAATTGCCTATAGCAATCTAAAATAGGACTGGCACCTACAATGGATCTAAAGTGAGCGTACGATGCGATGTGACATACACTTGAAGACTGGTCCTGGCCCGGTCGAGTACCAACACTAGTGTAGCACACGATGAACAGGTAACGTAAATATAATCATGACACAATAATTCAACAATTCTAGTCAATATAATACTATTTCCAAGTCGTAAATATAATTAGGGCATTCCCTTAGTCCGCTTACCTGTGCATCTCGTACGATTAATCATAATTTCCCAATAATATGACATTTTCTTACAACCGTTAATTTAATTATGGCAATCACGTAGAAAATTCATTAATAAACATATATGTGGAAACTAACATACACATACACACACACATACTATATAAAAGAAAAGACCCAATCACAGATACTTGCGAGGTCACAGCCGTTCGAACGAGTAAATATTGATCGCCAATGTTAATCATACCTAAGCATAATAGAGACCCATTAGTAAAACTCAATTAAAACGTTTGAATTTGGAGAAACGGACGACGGATTTGGAATTAGCGCGTCGAAATACGGTAAGGAGGGTCCCAGATAATTTTCTTAAAAAGTCAACGATTAACCCTAAAAAGTCAACTAAGACGCCTTGGTGGTCAACAACGTTAAAATTTAAGAATTTCACTAAATGGATGTCAAAAACAAACTCGGGGTGTTGAAATTAGCATAGAAGGGTTTCCGAGAAAATTTTGAAAAAGTCAATAAAAGGAATATTTCAAGAATATTCCAGAGAATATTCTCAGAATATTTTGACCCCATTTCAAAAATGGGCCAGGCTGGAAAAGTGGCCCAAAGGTTTGGGCTTATGGTTTGTGCCGAGTTTGGGCTTAAGCCTTTATATATATATATATAAAATAAGTCGGGCTGACCTATTTGACTCACGGGTTGCACACTCCGGACCCAGCAAGGAGAAAGCTAGAACTGGAATTGGCTAGGAAACTTCCTCAGCTCCGTTTAGCTTCAAATCTCAACCAAAATTAGCAACCCAATATATCAAATTGAAGTACAAGAAACAAGGAATCGAAATATACCATTGGGTTCCTCGGTTGTGGCTAGAGTTGGCCGAAAAAGGGCTCGAAAACCGCGGGAAAACTGGAGAATCATTTTCTTCGAGGTCTCTGCGTTCCAAAAGTCACCAAACTTCTCAAAACCAATCAAAATATACAACAAAACACGATCTACTAGATTTTAAAGGGTTTTTGAACGTTACCTTGTTGAAGACGGTGAGAACTCGCTGGAGTTCTCCATTTTCAGTTTTTCTCTAATATGAGTGCGGGTTCGAGGTTTTTATTTTTTATTTTTTTATTTTTTTTTATTTTTTTGGGCTCAGGTAGAGAGATAGGACGAGGTGAGGGTGATGGTGGTGCGGCTTGCTGACGAGGTGAGTGGTGGTAGTGCTGTAGTGGAGCACAGAGATGGGAGAGAGCTCAGGGAGATTGAGAGAGAAAGGGAGAGAGAGAAATGAGAGTGGAAAGAGATAGTCCCAAAATGTGGGAGACAAAATGCCATATGGCAAGATAGGAGAGGAAAGTTGTGGTGTGGGCCCCATGGGCCGTAAAAATCTTAATTAAAATAATATAAAAATGAAAATAACTAAAATAACTAAAATAGTAATTTTACAAAAGTATTTTTCGGATTCGTATTTCTATAAAATCTTCATTGTAACTTCCAATTCGATTTCGCTTGCGCCTATACGTTTGTATCGTAGGATACTTTGATAATATGGCAAAATAATAGCTCGCATATGTCACGAAAAGACGGTCAACGAAAATCAACAATCTCGCCCCTAAAGGTTTTTTTTGTCAATTCATTTTTTTTAAAATTAATAAAACAAAGGATGGATTGTCACATCGTTTGACTCAACCAAAAAAATAGTAGTATAAAAAATATTTCTTATTCTAGTTTAACTTAGCCAAATTAATTAATTAAAACCAGCAAGATTAGAGTTTGATATGATTACCAAAAGGACCTTAATTAATTAATTTGGTATTAGCGAACGAGAAATAAGAATTTTTTTTTTTTTATACTAGTATTCATTTCTCTTGGTTAGCTAAACTAGACAAACCAATGAGTCAAATATAGCTAGGTATCATACTAAATCCAAATATTAAAATTTATTGTCATTCACGTAAGTCGAATATGAGATTTTTCACGTACTAATAAACAAGAATACTATTATCTATAATTATTTTACCTATAGAAAAAAAATGACGTCAGAGGTAACGCGTTTAAGTAAACAAAAGGATGCCAAGTCAATCGTTGAATAAATTAGGACACTTCAAATATTAGTAATCAAACAATCTATTGTGATTTTAGTCGAACAATGATGACCAACTTATAACATTTGTGACTAATTTTATTACAAAGCTATTGATTTCTAACCAAAAGAATGAAATTGACCACGATATTATGATTCAAAGAGTACAAAAAACGAAAAAATATTTTGAGGTCTCTTCCAAACTTCTTCTAACATTTGGGTAGATCAAGTGGTGGCGGAGGCAAAGTAGATTCTGGAGTCGGTCCATTTTCAACCTCAAAAGCCAAGCCTAGCCCCCATGACACATGAACGTCCAAATGGCAGTGCATGTACCAGATTCCTAAGACAATTGTTTAGAACAAATAACCAAACATTAATTATAAATAATATAACTAAACATAAGACATTTTAATTGATGAGGTGATTAAAAAACTAACCTGGATTATTTGCTTGAAACCTAATCACAGCCCATCCTCCGACCGGCACACCAATTGTGTTACGTTTTTGCGGATTAACGAAGTTGAATTTTTTGGGGTCATTAATCGGGTTGTAGTTACCAAACCCTTGTGCCAGCACGTGAAAATTGAAGCCGTGGAGATGGATAGGATGGTTCTCAATCGCTAAAAATGCTGTGTTTTGAAGCACGATCTCCACCGTCGAATTGAACTTTAGCGTCTTGACCTTGGTCGATTTTGGCGCGTATATTAGCGATGGGTCGAAGCTGACATTCGTGTCTGTGTAGTCAAACTTTACCGGAGGCTCGTCAGGAAAATCTCTGGTGTAAACCCCGCTCACGTTGTTAAAATGTGCTTCCATCATTGAAGTATTGCTCGGAAGCACGAATGACTCGTTATTCATGCTAGCGGACAATCGGCTAAAGAGTGGGCCTTGACATGTGGCATTTTTGGGACACACTTCCAAGTTCACGCCGATTGTCACAAACATGTGCTTGTCCACTTGAAGTGGGACCGGGACCCACTGGGGCCCGCCGATGAGGCAAGTGAGATTAGTATAGAACTTGTGGGCCAACGACGTGTCGCGAGGGTTGGGCAAGGCCGGCATAATGGGGGTTGATGATTTGGAGTTCTTGTAGATGATGATGCCTCTGGTGGTCGTGTTATCAAATGCGATGTTTGCGCTAGCATACGGAGTGGCGGCCATGTAATAAGATCCGATAGGTTGATTGAATTTGATAAGAACGTCAGTGGTTTGACCGGGTCCAATAACCACCACGTCGGTGACATATGGAGTGGTGTAGGTGGCGTCAATGGCGACAACTGTCATGTGGTGATTGGCTATCTTGAAGAAGAGTTGGTTATTGAGTGCAACGTTGATTAGGCGTAGGAGGTAGGTATTTCCTCTCACCACACTGAGTTGATATGTCTCTGATAAATTGATGTTAAACTGTTAATATTCATCATTCATAAGTAATATATAAAAATAAACAAATGTACGTGCATGCATACATGGTTACATACGATTTTGAGAGCAGTCGTAAAGATCACCGGGAAGTCCATTTATGGTGTAAGCATTTGAACTATTAGGAGCAATTCCTGTAGCCAAACCTTCTTCCTCAATGTCAACAACATTACCATTGTACCACTCTCCTGCAATTCCATCAAACATTTCATAATTAGTCACAAAAATCATTGTTTAAGTGCGTATCATGATGAATGTTAACTATGTTGAGTGGTATTGATCGTTAATTACCTAATAAGATGGGAACTTCTTCGGCGGGCTTGAGGAAGTGGAAGGATGGACCGGCTTTCGCGTGGATTATGAGTGCGCCGTGGACGGTTGCGCGGAGCCACGAAACGTGGGCATGCCACCAAAGGGTGCCTTCTTGTCCGGTGATATTAAATTTGTAAGTAAAGCTTTGTCCAGGACGTATAGGGCATTGAGTTACATACGCAGCTCCATCCGCCCATGCACTTAGAAGCTGAAAGATTCCATGCCTGCATAAGAAAGAAACTATAAAACATGAACAAAACATAACCCAACATTCCCCGGGGTATTGTTAATCAAGAAAAAAAAATTGACTAAGAAAATATGGATTTCCGTTTTGTTCTAAGTAATGTGATTCAGATACACAAAACTCAACACTCTCTAATACTTGTGGGTTTTAAATAATTTGATGGGTCATCTTTATTGAATGGTCCGTCATTAAGTGTGTCCAAATAGAATTCTTGTTTTGTTCTATAATAATGTTGAGCGGTAAATGATTTTGGATATGTAAACTATTATTTACCAGTGAATAGTAATGTTGTAGGGCGACTGGTTTAAAACGTGAACGATAAGTGTGTCTCCATCTCGTGCATATATTGTTGGTCCGGGATAGCAGCCATTTACTACAGTAATTGTTTGATTCTGGCATAATCGGCTAACAGTCAAGTTGTTCACCTGAAGCAGTTGAAATTAAAAAAAAAAAGAAAAAAGAAGAAACTATTATGACTACTATTATTCAAAGGAAACATTTAAATAATTAGTGAGAAATATGCATTATAAAACAAGGATCCTGAAGGGTTGTTTGAATATTGTTTTGAAAAACCTCTTCTATGAAACTATTTAAATTTTTCCGTCAAATTAAATTAGAAGTAATTTTGAACATCAAAATACGGTTTTAGCGATGGTAGAAACATTGATGAGCATATCCAAAATTGAGGCTCGACTTACACTAAAGGAATGCTCAACAATTGCACCAGAGGCTACTGAAGAAGCCAATAGAGTTAGAGAACAAGTTAGCACAAAGGCTAAGTGTGCCATATAGGGAACAAAGGAGCTAGCTGATGGGGAAATGATAAGTTTGAGAATCGTATATTGTTGTGAAGATATATGTTATGTTTATATAGGCACTTGGAAAGAAGTTGCTAACAAATTAAACAATAAATTTTGCTTGCTTTGATAATTAAGGACTTTGAAACGTGGAACGTGCAGGCATATAAAATGAATGGTATTGTATATCCAACTAACAGTTTGATTTGTATATCCAGCTAACAGTTTGATTAAGTTGGCGACTCATCAAAGAATGCTAGCACAAAATTATAAACACAATTCTGAAATATTATAGGACAATATTATTTAGGATATTTGATTTCCCTTGATTGTAGGAAATAGATTGGCTCTATGTAAATCATGTATTGATATCTTTTGACTTTCTAGAATATAGCTTAATTTACAATTTATAAATCTTATTTATGAAAATTAATGAAAAGGGTTTTTAAAATTTTGAATTTTAACAAAAAAATCAAGTAATAATTTTATTTAATGATTAGAACATAGCTCAACCTTAATTAGTCCAACTAACATGGCCCAACTAAAATAACCTAACAAGTTTCCAGTTTTACCCCTAGCAATGTTTATTTTTTTTATTTTGAACAAACGATATTATCTACACTAAGGGGGAAGAGGTTGATTAAGTCTCATAATGAGCTAGCACTAATGTGGTTCAAATTCGCATTTGACGATAATCGAACCTAAGACCTTTCACTTACAAGTGAAGAAGAATACCACTAGACCGTAGTACTAAGTGGCTACTCCTAACAATTTTAATTGTTCTGTTTGTTAGTTTTCTGTTTGCCAATCTTCCATTTTTGCTGCTAAAATAGAATTTTCACCGCCTTTATCCCCAAAAGGAAGGCCGAAAGCCAATAACACCCAAATCAAAACCTTATTTTATTAATATTTTTGTTTGAATATAAACCAAGGTATTAAATATCGGTAATATCGGAAATATCGTAGTCCGAAAACACAGAAATATCGATGGAAATATCGGGATAATATCGATATCGATAAAAATTATATGGAAACCACGGAAATTGTAAGAAAAACTTGGAAATTTTTATTGAAACTTTGCAGGATGTTTATTTAGTCAATTATCTATTAGTTTATTACAAAAAATTGGAAGGAAATGCATTGCATGATGGATTTAACTGATTTAAGTTGATTATATAGCGAGCTGGCAAATATTGTGAGTGTAGAAAATATGTAGTAATTAATGAAAGAAGTTTAAACACATCAAAATCATTTATATATAATAAATTAGTACAATATTTTACACTTTATACATTGCATGATACTAAGAACACACACACGCAAGTTACAATTTATATTTTACACTTTATACATTACAATTTATATATAATGAATTAGTTCATTTGTTGACTGAATCATGGAATTGGGTCTACAAAATAAAAAGTAAAAACACACAAACGCAAGTTACGTGGCAAATCACGCAACATCCACACACGCACACGCAACATCCACGCACGCATACCCTTAGATTCGCACGCAGACCACAGAAATCTCTGGATCCTTCCTTCTCTCCCTCTTTCGCTGGATCCTTCCTTCTCTCTCCCTCAGTCGCCGCTCCGTCCATCCTTCTTCTCCCTCAGCAGCATCTCTTCTCCGCTCCCTCAGTCTCTCCGTCCATCCTTCTCCGGAGCTACTCCTATCTCCCCCTCTCTCTTCTCAGATCTTCATCTGAAACTTTCTGTGTGAGAGAGATATGTTTCTTCTTCTTGGCGGCATCTACAGGACCTTGGATCGCTGGGTCGATCTGGCTGTGCGGGAGGTCTAGTGCGAGAAGGGCAGGTTGATTGTGGGGTGCAGATGGTGATGGGGTGGTAGAGGTTCTGGGAAAACGTGAAACAGCAGGAGCGATGATGCAGATCTGCAGGTGCGGGTGCAATCTCAAACGGATCGTCTTTCTCCGACGAGATGCAGCGGTGTTTCGAACTGGGTGCGGATAGCAGAAGTGATGCGGAGCAGCAGCGTGGTGGTGACTATGGTGTTGTTTTACAGTCGGCCGGAGCTGTAGAAGCTCCGGCGTTCTTCTCCGAAAAGACCTTTTAAAAAAATATCCCGATATTTCGAAAATATCGCGATATTATCACGAAAACCCTTTGGATAGTTAAAAAAATATCGTTCCCCCGAAAAAGCGATAATATCGCCGATATATCGGCGATATTATCGATATTTTGGTCCATGATATAAACCAACTTCTGTAAACAGGAACATACTGCAACTGAGTATAATATACGTAAACCATTACTACATTCACAGGTTATGTATTCTTCTCTTCAAATTACCGATTAATTAATATTAATATTCGGAAATGTTATTTGCACTCCAAAAATCTCATTTTACACTTCTCACAAGTGTATTTTTCTTTTTAAATATAGAAAATTTGAAGTGTAGAATGAAAATTTTAAAATACTAATAACAATTCCCTTAATATTAATATTATTATTATTTATATAGGATAGCGTATTGGGAAGATGTTTACGTGCAAGAATTACTATTTTATTTTATTCTTTTGACTTTGAAAACATGAATCTCATGTCACATATTATTTTAGGATGTCAAAACGACTAGTGTTCCCGCTTCATTGCTTTCCTGGAATCCTGGCTTCTAACAGACATCCATGTGGTGCACAGGTTAATATTTATTTCCATTGCAATTTGCAAAAGTAATATTTAAATACATAAAAATCAAACAAAAATACATTTACAACAAGACAAGCTAACGTCCTTTTAATTTGTGTCAGTGACATGAGGTGTCAAAATGGAAAAAAAAGATTGTTTTAGTTCTCAAACTCTCGCGATTTTTTTTAGAATAATGTAGTATTGATATTCAGTTTCAGAAATAGTCAATTTAAAAAATAGTCACAGTTTATTTTAAAAAATATAAACCCTTGCAACTCTTATTTCCTATATAAAAACCCACCTAATTATAAACATTCAAATAAAACCCAAATTTAAAAGTGAGTGCTATGTAGGAAATTAATTGACATATTAATACAAAATATTTACAACTTGTACCACAATATTCAAAATAAATCAATAAATATTATTACTCACCTTAATTACAATGAATAAATAATTTATTGCATATTATTACCCATAACACACACACACACACACACACACATATATATATATATATATACACATATATACGTTCAAATGGATATAGTACCACCATAAGCTCAATATATATATATAGTGTACCTATATATATAGTACTACTATATGTTCAAATATGTATGTATGTATGTATGTGCACAATACTACATATATGATCAAACATATTATACTAATTAATCTACCTATACGTAAATTTATGATGAGCAAATAACATATATTTTTTAGGTATCATCATATATATTGGGCACATTTTATTATAATATGTACAAAAGAATAGGTAAAATAGTATTGAATAGAATAATAATTTTTTTTTATGTAGGTACATTATTTTGCATGTATTTTGCATACATTGGGTTTGTTTTATTATGTAGGTAAATTATTTTGTATGTATTTTACAAATAATGGGGAAATTATTTTGTTTTTTTTAAGCAATCTAACATTTTAAAATTCGAATAGTAGGTGCACTGAATCAAATAATATTTTTTGTAGGTAAATTATTTTGCATGAATTTTATGTATACCATGCATTTTTTTTTAATTATATATATGTGTGTGAAATAATTTACCTACATTTATATGTAAAACATAATTTGTTGACTTAACTAAGCATGTATTATTGTGACAGCCCGTCCCAGATTATGTAATTATTTTATCCTCGAACATGTGAATGGACGGATTTACCCCTGCTCGTCGATTGTTTTGGTATTTGGGCTAAGGTTTAGAGGCCCAAATAGTTTGGTTGTGGACCAATGACATTACTTCCAAGTTAGTGGGAGCAAATTAGAGTTAGTATTGGAGAGTTAGGGTTTATAGTAACCTTAAGTAAGGTCCAATTAGAAGTAGGTTTGGTGGTTGTGTGTGTTGTTGGTTGGCTTAGGACCACACACTCACACACTCATTTGAACTCTCTCTTCCGTTGACCTTCTCCCTTCTCTCTCTCGGACTCTCACCCTCTCCCTTTGAACTTGTATAGACCAACTCCACAACCCTCTAAAAATCTGTAGATCGAAGTTCTTAAGAGCACCATTGTACTCCTCGTGTTCATACGAGTCGAGTGACGTGCTTAAGAGGTCGTGAAACCACAGAAAAACCCTGGAGTTCGAAAGGTCCGTCGAGGTACAGTAACACAGTCCTGATCGACAAGGTTTCACGTGGTTTTAAGACTCAAAAGGTAATCTCCTAGTCCTCTTGAACGTTTTGGGATAATTTGGAATGAGTTGGACGTCGGAAAACCACGAAAATAGGATCTTCGATTTGGGTACTATTCACCAACTTTTTATTGGTTGATTTTTTGTGAATTTTAGGACCATAGCAAGCTTTGGAAGGTCCTCACGAACCTCGGAGTGGTTCGTTGATAAGATTTGGTCGTCGAATCGCGAGATACAAAGTGTTGCAGAGGTCGCCGAAGTTTCAAGCTTGCTGCGACGTGTTTTCGTGAAATTTGAAGCTTGAAAGAGGTATATCGTGATTCTTTAAGTTCCAAGCTTCATTTTGGTGTTAATTTCGTGAAAAATGGTTAAGATTTCGTGAAAAATGGTTAAGATTTGAAGATGAAGGAATATTCCGTCAAGTCTGACGGAATATTCTCACACCGTAGGTTAGATTTAACGGTTTCTGTTAGGATTAGACAGAATATTCCTAACGGCGTCACTATTCTGTTCCGTGTGCCAGGTAAGTGCCTGCGCGTGAGAGGCGCGTCTGGCCGTGCCTTGGCCGACGCGTGAGGGCGCGTGGGGTCTCAAAAATTATTTCTAAAAATTTGGGGATGATCCTGAGGTTGTGTAGATCATTTTGGTATATTCACACACCTCATTTGAGCAATGTATGAGAAGTTATTACCTAGTTTCGTTTATGTGCTTTAAAATAACGTATTTATAGTTGTTTCTCACATAGGCGAAACCTATACAGAGGACGAGCGTAGCCAGGCTAGGCCCGGGGGCTACGATCCTTCTACTTACCAGTGAGTGGGCTTTTGTTTTTCGTATATACCTATATACTACGTATTTTTCCCAGAATATGCATTTTAAATGCTTTTATAAATGAATTGCCATGCCAATGCATATGTATACTTTGAATATGCATTGTGAATTGTATGCGCATGATTGTTGGTGCTGTGGCGCTCAGGTAAATTTCAGGTAAGATTATGTGTGGTTAACAAGAAGTTGTGTTATGAAGAGTATGTTGAGATGCATCGAGAGCTCATTAACCTGCACCCCAGTGTTAGTGCTCCCGCCCAGAGTTAGGGGCATAGTCTTTCACGTGATGTTCACCTCCCGCACCACACGCTCATCTTGGATCCAAGTTAGGTGCACAGTCCTGTCGTATAGACCACTATAAGTGGGTTCGACTCGTGTGCAGGCATGATTTATGAGCTAGAGATCAGCTGACGAGCTGTTGCAGTTATTATGTAATTGCATACTTACCTGATGATTTGATTATATGGCATGGCATATTCATAATGTGATTACGTATTTTGATGATGATGATTTCAGTTGAGCTATAGTATATGTATATACTATTTTCTGGGAAAGTATACATGTTTTACGGCGAGGGGATATAAAGATTGATTTTTGAAATGGTTTTGAAAAACTTTGTTTTTGCCCACTCACGCTTTTGTTTTGCGCCCCTCCGGTTCTAGGTAGCGTTGTTGGTGGCATCCGAGGCTGCAGCTGCGATTCTAACAGACTGTCACTCAAGTAGAACCCCTATGGGTGTTTTTATTTAAGTACTCCTTATGGTCGACTGCACCTAGACAAATTATACTCTGATTGTGTTCACACTCCTTGAATTTGGTTTTTAATTATTCGTAGTTCTTCTTATTTTAATGTTTCCGCACTGTGCACATGGTTACATATATTATTGTTATTATATATTAGGCAATAAATTTATTATTTATTATTTTCATAAAATCATTAATTCTCTCTTACAATCTATATGGAACTAATTGTGTACATCAAACATTCAAATATGGGTGTTTTGGGCATCAAAATTTTTTCCATGTGTAAAGTCAAATATAATTAATGAATTTGCTGATGTGGAATCTAGTTAATGGGTTTTGTTTGGGTAAAAAACTTATGATGGGTTTAATGTGGAGAAAATTAAATTTCAGGGGCTAAAATCAGATTTTCAGAAAAAATAATGAGTACCATTGTTCAGTTTTAGAAAAGTGTAGTACTCGTGTTCAGTTTTAGAAAAGTGTAGTACTCGTGTTCAATTTTAGAAATAACGGTTTTAGAAATAGTGTAACAACCGTGTTTTATTTTAGAAATAATGTAGTACATATGTTCAGTTTTATAAATAGTCAGTTTAAGAAATAGTCAGTTTTGGCTTAAAAATTAGTGATAGTACCAGTGTTTAGTTTCAGAAATAGTTAGTGTTCAGTTTGAGAAATAGTGTAGTACCCGTGTTCAGTTTAAAAAATAATCAGTTTAAGAAAGAGTCAGTGTTTAGTATAAGAAATAATTATAGTTCACTATTTAGTTCATCAATTCCCCACTTTTCTTTCTGTGTGTTGTATGAGACCTTCAACAGTCCATATTCAACAGGTAAAGAGTTAAGTGCCATGTGAACTAAAAACTGGTCTGTCATTGGTACCTCAAGGCCTTTCAGCTTGTTAGCAACATCTACCATCTTCAATATGTATTCTCGAACACTTCCAGTGCCATCAAACCTCATGGTGGTGAGTTTGGTAAGAAAGTTGACAGTCTCAGCCTTATCTGGTTCTTTGAATTTCTCTCCTATCGCAGCAAAAAACTCCTTAGTCTTCTCAGCCTTTGGAATTCCTCCTCTTACATTTTCAGTCATAGCCTTCTTCATTATAAGCAAAGCCATGCTATCAGCCTTGTGCCACTTCTCATACTTAGCTTTCTGTTCAATGGTGCTTGTCTCCATAAGGCCCATCACAATTTCAATGTCTTGTTTCCACCTCTTGTAACTTGAACCAGTCAGAGTCTCAATATTAGTGAAGTTGAGAGAGGTCATTGTTGCAGATGAAGACATTTAACAACCATTCATTAGTGATGTTCATTTTATAATCGTTATAACCTTTGACAGGAAACACAAAACCAAGTAACAGAATTGGTTTTGATCCACATAAAATCATACAAAACCAGTATCATCTATGGACAGACACTGTTCATATTAGGGTTGCATAGCCAAGGTATGAAACACAAGGGCACATTCATAATACATTAACACTTTCGAGCAGGTAAAGCACATGATCTTGTTAGTTTCATATCTCCCTATGCATTGGTTTATGGTTTAAGCAAACAAGTAAACACTTTTTAGCAGAATACTTATGCATAATGCACACATGAACCACATGTTCAAATTTATATGAACCCCAAAATAGAGATTTTAGCAAGTTTAAACACTTTTGAGCAGATTAGACTTAACAATCTCTCCAATAATTCAAACAATCTTATCAGTTCAGTAGTGATAAGATATGAATTCAAAAGGAAAAAGGGTCTTCTTCGCCATACTGCAGTTTGGAACAACTTTCCCCTGCCATCTTCGCAAACCCTTATGGCTGCATATTAGTTACACGCATATATACATATTGTGTATGTATGATGTTGCAGATGCATGAAATATTGAAGAAGACAAATTAGATAGCGGAAGCAATATGTTGCCCAGTATCGTTATTTTAACTATGATGACATATGTTTATGAACCCTAATCACATTGAGTGGCTCTTATATATATATATATATATATATATATATATATAAGCACATATATGCATGCATAATGCAGATACGTTATACTCGCATGCTTCTGCACATATGTCAACAACCAATACCACAGTGATGTCGAGAGACGAAGTCATGATGGAATGGAAGACAAGGAAGTCTTCTACTCTTAGTATACGATATGTTCTTTGCCAAGAAATAGGGTTTGGCTTATGTCAGAACTTAGAATATGAGAGCAGAGACATTCCCCTTTATATGTGATTTGATTATTCCATCGTGTCCTATTATTGGAAAGAATATCAATATAATCACAACCATATCAATATATTACCATGATATCAATCCATGTTTACCGTAATAGGGTTTTGCCATAAGTTAGTTGCATTAGGGTTTAAGACTTCACTATTCTTACTCTATTAGGGCTACTACAAGCAGTGGCGAAGCCAGGATTTCTCGGGGGGAGGGGCGAACTTAAAAGAGTGCAAGGTTAAAGAAAAATGGCAACAACTAAATCTTTTTATATAGTAATGTCTTTCATAATTAATCAATACAAACAAATTACAATTGTTGCCGGCGAGGTTTCATGTCATGAAAACGTCGCATAATAGGCTCATTATCAATAAAAGCAAAACATCTCTCTCAATGTAAACAATCATGCTATCACTCAACCATTGATCTCCCATTTTGTTACACAATGGTGTTTTCACAATCTTCATAGCAGAAAAAGCTCTCTCCACCGAAGCGGTTGCAACCGGTAACACCAAAGCCAATGTAAGAAGCTTAGACACTAACATATAGCTTTCACACCTCCCGGTCTTCACTAACTCTTTTGCAAGATCACTAATTCCTCTCAATGATGAAAACTCACTATGCATTTTCATATCATGAATGTAATTATCAAGTTGAATTGGAAGATTCATGAGGTCCATACGATCAAAATCTTGAGGATAAAGATGAGCTAAACGAACAATTTTTGCTGTGTCAAAAGATGCAAAATTATTCACCGGACTCAAACATGCCATACAAAGAAGTAACTCGGTGTTTACCTCATTGAAGCGATCATTCAATTCCTTTAGTTGCATATCAAGAACTTGAAAATAGAGGTCCACACGATAGTAATGGAAGTTTGTGATTTTTGGAGCTTTACGCCTTGATTTTCCAGGTACGAAATGCAAATCCTCCATGTTAGGAATGATAATATCATGCTCCTCACAAAACTTTTCTACATCATGAAGCAAGTCCCCAAAGTCATCATCTCTTAAGGATTGTAGTCTTTGCTTGCATACTTCCACTAACGCCATCGCATTCACAATATCTTGATCTGTCTTTTGCAATGCTTGTGATAACTCATTTGTAATTCCCAATACAAGTCTCATCAAGAAAAGGTGAAATGCAAAATCAAAAGTTTGTATGTCTTTGAATAACCTAGTTGCTTCACCGAGATTATCTTGGTTGCGATCACTTTTAATCCATTCAACCACCTCCACTAGGACTTCAAACATAACAATAATACTAACTATAGTACCATAATGCGAGTTCCACCGTGTATCACATGGACGCATGAGACTACTTTCTTGATTTAACCCTCTACATGTTTCAAGATTACCAAGATCAAGAGCTTTCTGAATTTGTTCTTGTTGTTTCTCTCTAAATGCATCACGACGCTTACACGATGATCCAATAAGATTTACCAAACTACTAGCATTGATGAAGAAATTGGCAACATCCTCATTTTCCTTTGCCACAAATACAAGAGCTAGTTGGAGTTGGTGTGCAAAATCTTTGTTTTAAGACCATTTAACTCACCTTTCATATTACTAGCTCCATCATAGCCTTGTCCTCGTAACTTGGACATACTCAAATTTGTTGTAGCAAACAATCTCTCAATAGCCTCTTCAAGCGAGCTACTAGTTGTAGAGGAGACATGTTGAACACCCAAAAACTTTTCAATTGCTTTTCCTTTTTTGTTCACATAACGCAATACCACCGCCATTTGCTCTTTAGTTGAAGAATCACGAGCTCCATCAACCAAAAGAGAAAAAAATGCACCTTCCATATCTTTAGTGATTGCATCTACAGTTTCAATAGCACAAGCACAGACAAGATCTTTTTGAATATCCGAAGAAGTATACTTAAGATTCTTGGGAGCATTCTCAAACACAACCTTCCTAACTTGTTCATTATGCTTGGAAAGAAATTGCATAAGCTCCAAATAATTACCCCTATTGCTTGATTTCAACGATTCATCGTGACCACGAAAAGGCAAACCTTGTCCCAACAACCATCTTGTGCATTCAAGTGAGGCACTCAATAAAGTACGATAATTAATGCGAGCTTCATCTGTTTGCTTAATCACAAATGTTTCAATATGTTGTTTTTGTGTCATCAAATCTCTAGCTTGTTGTACAGCTTTATTATGAAGACTTCCAACACCTCCCTCATGGACTCGAAGATTTTCGGGTCCTTTCTTCTAATTTGTAAACCCTATCTCAGTGAAGACATCACTTCCAGTGCTACCCATTTGATCAAAATCACATTTGAAAAGATAACAATAACGACAAAATGCAGCATTTTTTGATATACTATACTTCAACCACTTAAACTTATCAAACCAACTGATGATAAAGCATCGATTGTCGCTAACTTTTCTTGGCATGATGTGGTCTCTAGGTTGACAAGGATCATTTTGGAGATAGTGTCTATGAATTGCTTCACGATATTTAGGTGGATAATCAAGCATTCGACGTCTATGTGCAGGGTCTGCAGGAAGATTAGCTAATATTTCATCCAACTCAGTGGCCTCACTTTGTTGTGACCTACTCGGAATATTCGAAATAGGACTTCTTGGAATATTTGAAGGAGGAGGAGGGCTACTCGGAATATTTGAAGGAGAAGGACTACCCGAAATGTTTGAAGGAGGATTTAAGCATTGTTTCTTATAGTATCGTTCCATTATGTAACTGTAAAATAGAAAGAAAAAAAAATCTTAGACTCTTAATCCTAGAGTAAACTATACTAATATGCATAATAACTAATCAAACCAACAATTCAATTAATCAATACCAATTAGCATATAAATTATTCAATAAATAAAAATTCAATTCAACTAATCATATGAATAATAGTAATTTGTATACATTATGTAATAATTCAATTAATTAATCAATAATCAAGAATTTTAATTTTAATTTTCAACCTAAAAATTAATTTCATAATATCATATCAATAATCAACAACCAATAACCAACTTAGTGCATTAGCATTACCATATTAATATGATTCTATTTCTATACCAAATTACCAATTAAATAAAATTTGTATTAAATATTTATTTAGGGTTAGGTAGAGAATAGAGATTATAAATTTACCTTGAATTGAAGTTTGGAGTCTAGCCTAGCGGCTCAGTGGCTGGCTGGAGTCGCCACTCGCCACTGTCTGTGAGAGAGTGAGAGAGGAAACGGCTGGGCTGGAGCTGGAGAGAGGAAACGGCTTCGGTTCTTCTTCTGCGTGCTGTGCAGGCTCAGTGGGGAGCTGCTTTGCTGTTCTCTGTGCTGCAATTGGATTTCAGAAAGAAAGGCTAGGTCAATGGGGGACACGCGGTCCCCCCCACCATACATATATATATATATATATATATATATATATATTTTTTTTTTTTTTAAAACAGACGACGAAACGATGTCGTTTCGTACGGATTTTTAAATTTTTTTTTACCAGGACCAAAACGACGTCGTTTTGGCCTGGATTTAAAAAAAAAAAAAAAAAGTTTGAAGTTTGATCTGCTACTGTGTGCAGCAGAAGACTTCTGCAGAAAGAACAGCCGGAGCGAGCGAGCGGAGCTGCGGGGAGGGGAGGGGCCAAACCGGCGCTGGGGGTGTGTTTTCCGGCGAGACTCCTCGCCCTCACGTGGCTTCGCCACTGACTACAAGACTACATGTCAATCAAGTAATCTTAAGAAAATCTCATTGACTTTCACAACATGATCTCGCTGATTACTCAACGAGATCTTACATTTCCTCCATTCATAAAGGCTTCAGTCGAGGCATTGGATGGAAAAAAAAATTGTTTAATGGAAAAATAAAAGTTGGTTGCTATAGAAAGTTGGTTTGGAGCCTACTTCTCTAGAAGCTTGATTTTCTCTCATGATTAACTTTTTTTTTCCCATTACATGTGTGTGTTATGCTTATGGTAATAATGTAGTTATTATAATTCGTATTAGTGGCAATTGGCAGTTAAGGGTCACATGTAAGTTCTTTTGGCTCGAAGTTGTGAGAATACTTAGGCACTGGTGATGAGAATAATCATCTCTCCCTAACCTTTTTTTCCCATAAATAATGAAGTTATTACAATAATATACTAGTAATACTGACATGCATACTTTATTTGTTTTAATTTATGTAATTCGATTTGTTTCGTAAATTAGAAAATGCCCATGGCAGTCATGATACCGAACAATTCATTGAACAACGGGACGAACAATTTATTTGCTGAGCATGATGGTTGGTAGGGCTGGAAAAAATTCCCAAAAATTCCAAACCAAACCGAAAAAATCCCAAACCCAAATTATCCCGAACTTTGGTAATCCCGTACCGAAAAATACCGAAATATTCGGTATGGGATTGGTTTTTCAGATTTTATTTTTCGGGAATCCCGAAATCCCGAAAATCCCGAAATCTTCTTTTCCTTTTGCTGTTGGTTCGTACTTCCCACACTGCCAAATAATAAAGTTTGCTGAAAAGCAAACTGCAACATCAATTATATATACTAAAATAATCAAAGTGTGCAGGAAATGCACATGACTATTGTGTGTTGTCCAAATTACAATCAACAAACTACAAACCTAGCCTATTATATAATATTAAAATAAAAAAAGTTGTCAGAAAGATGTCTAAAAGACTCGGACTCTCTCCAATCTCTGCAAATTGCTCTGCCTTCGTCTCACTCTCTCCCATCTCTGCAAACTGCAAAGTGTGTTTCCCATCTCACTCTCTCCCAACTGCTCTGCCTTCGTCTCACTCTCTCCCATCTCACTCTCTCCCATCTCTGCAAACTGCAAGCAAAGTGTGTTTCCCACCTCACTCTCTCCCATCTCTGCCTTCGCCAAAGTCTTCATCTCTGCCTTCTCCAAAATCTCAAGACTCTTTTTGTCTCTCCTCTCGAATTCGAAGACTCACCCATCCTTTCACAATCAGACTCCGACCAACTCTCTCCGCTCCGGCCACCACCACCACCACCACCACCACCCCTCCGACCAATTTTCATCGATTCACCAGTGTTTGATTTTAAATTGGAGTTTTAAATTTTAAATTTTTAATGCATGTTCGGTTCGGGAAATCCTGAAATACCGAAAATATTTCGGGAATCCCGAACTTCGGGAATACCGAAATTTTGGTTTGGGATCGGTCCTCAGATTTCCATCCCGAAAATAGTCGGTTTGGGACTTGATATGCCGTTTTCGGTCCTGTTTGACTACAAGAATTGTATTTACTAATTTAATCATTTATCATTTGGTTTCTCTTCTCAATTCAACAAGCTTTATTTTTCTCTAAAAAGGATTCAGAGCTTTCTAGAAAAAGATTTCCTGGGTTAAACGGAGTGGAAATTCAATGCAGTTAAAAAAAAAAAAGAAAAAAAAAACAAGAAGATTTCCTCCCACCTCCCCTCTAGTGCATTTCCTCCGTTCATAAAAGCTTCCATCATTTTGTCCTTTTAAGACCATCTCCAATGCTTGGGCTAAAAACCAAATATTTTAGCCTAGAAACAGTTTTTCTACTCCAACCGTTCTACCCTAAAATTTTAGCCCGGGATTATTAAAGAATAAACTTAGGCTATTTTTTTCTTAAATTAATTTTTTTTTGAAAAAAATAAATATGTAGACTATCGTAAATTAATTTTATGAACATTTTAATCTAAAAAAATTTAAATTCCGATAAATATTTTCACTTGGTTCGGTGGAGCCCACACCGATTTCTGGGCTAAATTCTGGGGGGAATCTGGCCTTGGTTTAGCATTTAGCATTTAGCTCAAATTTTCCCCTTGGGTTGGAGTGAGTTTGGGGGGAAATTTTGGGGGGTAATTTGGCTTTTAGCCCACTATTGGAGATGGTCTAAGAAATAGTCAATATTAAATTTAAAAAATAATTGGTGTAATTTAAATAATAATTAATATTCAATATTTAATTTAAAAATAAAAAATATTCAGTTTAAGAAATAATTAGTGTTCAGTTTATGAAATAGTGATAATAACAGTGTTCAGTTTAAGAAATAGTAGTAATATTCATGTTCAGTTTAAGACATAGTCAGTGTTCAGTTTAAGAAATAGTCAGTAGTCAACTTAAAAAATAGTCAGTGTTTAGTTTAAGAAATAATCAATATTCAATTTAAGAAATAGTCAGTGTTCAGTTTAAAAATCAGTCAGCTTTAGTTTTGTTCAGTTTAAGAAATAGCCAGTGTTCAATTTAAGAAATAGTCAATGTTTAGTTTAAGAAATAGTCAGTGTTTAATTTAGTCAGTGTTAAATTTGAGAAATAGTAAATATTCAGTTTAAGAAAATAGTGATAGTATTAGTGTTCAGTTTAAGAAATAGTGATAGTAGCGGTGTTCAGTTTAAGAAATAGTGATAGTAGCGATATTCAATTTAAGAAAGCGATAATGCTCGTGTTTAGTTTAAGAAATAGTCAGTGTTCAGTTAAAGAAATAGTCTGTGTGCAGTTTAAGAAATAGTTAATATTCAATTTAAGAAATATTTAGTGTTTAGTTTAAAAATAGTGATCGTACGAGTGTTCAATTTAAAAGATAGTGATAATACCTTATTCAGTTTTAGAAATAGTCAGTGTTCAATTTAAGAAATAGTAATAGTACCCGTGTTAGCACATACATATTGTTGAAATGTCCCACATCGACCGTATCAATGAGAAAAGAAGAGTTTAAATATCATAACCCCACTCCAACTAATACCGAGGCCTTTTGTGATAAAAACCCCACACCTGACGGATTGTGCAGGTGGTAATTACCAAGTTGGGGACAATATCGGTGTTGTTGGAAGTGGGCCGTATGGCCCGTCTCTCTGATAATTCTACATGGTATCAGAGCCAGGGAGCGGGCCCGTACCGTACTGCCACGTGATGGGTGGGTCCCCTTGGCCCCGCGCGATGATGGTGGGTCCCTTGGCCCCGCGTGTAGGGTGAGTCCCTTTGGCTCCACGTGGTTGTCGATGTGTGGATCTTCCACGTGTGACCCACTAATTGGGTCCCACGTGAGGGGGCGTGTTGAAATGTCCCACATCGACCGTATCAATGAGAAAAGAAGAGTTTAAATATCATAACCCCACTCCAACTAATACCGAGGCCTTTTGTGATAAAAACCCCACACCTGACGGATTGTGCAGGTGGTAATTACCAAGTTGGGGACAATATCGGTGTTGTTGGAAGTGGGCCGTATGGCCCGTCTCTCTGATAATTCTACATGGTATCAGAGCCAGGGAGCGGGCCCGTACCGTACTGCCACGTGATGGGTGGGTCCCCTTGGCCCCCCGCGATGATGGTGGGTCCCTTGGCCCCGCGTGTAGGGTGAGTCCCTTTGGCTCCACGTGGTTGTCGATGTGTGGATCTTCCACGTGTGACCCACTAATTGGGTCCCACGTGAGGGGGCGTGTTGAAATGTCCCACATCGACCGTATCAATGAGAAAAGAAGAGTTTAAATATCATAACCCCACTCCAACTAATACCGAGGCCTTTTGTGATAAAAACCCCACACCTGACGGATTGTGCAGGTGGTAATTACCAAGTTAGGGACAATATCGGTGTTGTTGAAAGTGGGCCGTATGGCCCGTCTCTCTGATAATTCTACACATATATTATTAATAATATTGATAGTGTTGGGGATTTGTTTGTGTTTGTTTAAAGTTACTTGGGATTTTGAGAGTTGAGAGTAAAAGTAGCATCTCCTGTTTATCTATGTCACCTATACAATGTAATCGGTCAGTTACCAGCACCATCGCCTTCCTCCAACGTTAGTCAAATAACGTACACTAACAAGTAACAACGCACGTACATACCACAGTGACTTCAATTATTAGACTGTTGGGAACCAGAAGTTGGATTAAGTGTCATAATTCAACAATGAAAAACAACATGAACTAGACAGAAAGGATTAGGCCAAGTTCCTGAAACGAAGTAATGGTTTGATTAGGAGAATTAATGAAAAATTCTTACGCTTATACTCTTCAAAAATCAATGAGAAAATTAAGAAATAACAAATATTAATGAATGAGTGAATGCATGCGTCTAATATCTTAGTAGATAGGTTGTTGGTTTTACATCCATGCATCCCGAATTCAAAACTCTTCATTTCATAAATTATTGTAATAGTTTCAAACCTATTCATATCTTGATTAATACTAAAATTAAAAAAAAAAAATGAACGAGTGAATGGATAGCATGTCGAACACGTAGGCAATCCATCAAAATTCAAATAAACCAATACCCACCTTTCAAAGTTTCTAACGGAAAAAGGTAACGGGATGGGATTTCCATTAGGGGCAATGGGAGGAAAAAATATTTATTCAGCTTTGGACTTTTAATTGAGCCAATGTGTGTTTAATATTTGTTGGGTTTGATATGGATTAGTTTGTTCTTATCATTAAATATGAAGTCTTTTTAATTAAATAATAATAAATGGTGATTTTTTGACTTAGTTCAAGTCATTTTCATTAAAGCTCCCATCCTGTATTCCTGTAAAGAAGTTAATCAATGAAATACAGAGAATTTCTCGTACCTGTTGCGTAGCCCTAGTGTTCTTCAAACCCTAGCTATCCTACTTTTTAACACGGTTCAAAGCACTGTATTTGGTGACTTTGCATACCCATTGCTTCTGCAACCTAAATAGACACAACATCGCCCCCTTGGGCAAACCAACAGCAAACCAAAACCTACAGTATACCCAAACCCAACAGAGTTGCTCGTTGATATCTCAAACCTTTTTACTTTACATTCCTCCGATCAACCTAGGAACACCTTAGTTTCCGAAACACTTCAAGGAGACAACTATGATACCTAGAGTCATACTATGTGAATCAGCTTAAGCACGAAGAGAAAACTCGGTTTGGTTGATGGAACCATCGATCCTCCACCGGAAACTGACAAACAATTTGCATCATGGTAAAGGTGCAATGACATGGTCCTTGCTTGGATCCTCAACTCTGTACATGATGATATATCGAGCAGCATTTCATATTACACCTTAGTAGCAGATGTATGGTTGGACTTGCAAGATCGCTTCTCACATGGAAACTATTCACATATCTATCAGATCAAAAGAGAGATCGTTGACAGGGCCGACCTTGAGGGTAGTCCACGTAAGGCCATCTACAACCGAAGGAGGGCCAGATGGCTCTCTTTGGCCCTATAGCCTTCCAAGAAATTAATATTTTAATGAACAGTGTCAAGCCATTTTTCTTACCATCTCCAACCTAGGGGCTAGAGGGCCATAGGCCAAACATAACCCTGTGACCAAAAACCATCTCTAACCGAGGGGGCCAAAGGGCCATAGAGCCAAACATAATTTATTATTTTAATTGAATTAATATGGTTACTTAAATTAAATTACCTCAATAATTTTACGTTTTGCATTGTCAAAGATTTCTTGTCGATAAAGAATCTAAATAATTTTATGTCTCGGATTTTGAGTGCCATGTGTCAATATGTGAGTAACTTTGCAGATTTCTTGTCGATAAGGAATCTCAATAATTTTACGTCTCGGATTTCAAGTGCCACGTGTCGATGTAAGAGTAACTTTGCAGATTTCTTGTTGATAAGGAATCTCAATAATTTTAGGTCTCGGATTTCGAATACCACGTGTGGAGATGTAATTGGTTGTGGGAATTTTTGATAGGATTTTTATCTGTGTGGCACTTCTTATCTTCAGCTTCCAATGTCCATAAATAGGGTGGATATTGGCTTATACTTCACACCTTCAGCTTTGCCATCTCCAATATCTCTTTCAATTCAATCTCTGTCAATACAAGTTTGCAATGAATTCCAACTTTGGATCCTCTTCTGGTTCCAATTGGAGGTAATCTTCCAATTCCGAACTAGAAGATAAATGGGCGCAAATGAGGCGAGAAGATGAGTTCGATGAAGACGATGAAGCATGGCGCAATACATCATATATAGCAGCCATGGTTAGGGTCATAGCTTGTCAGGCAACTAAAAAACAACCTCAATGGAGTGGTTCTATTGCTGGTCACGGTTACAAGCCATGGAATAGAGAGATGGTGCATCAGAATCTGACAACTACTTCAACCTCAACTCGATGTACAACGAAAAAGATTTCAGACGTCACTTCCAGATGAGGTGTCACGTCTTCGAGCGTGTACTTCATGATGTTCAACATGCCAATCCATACTTTCGACAGAAACTGGATAGAGTAGGCCACCCTGGTTTCTCACCTCATTAGAAGGTTACTATTGCACTCTGAATGTTGGCCTATGCCCCCCCCAGCTAATGCGATGGATGATATTTATGGTATGTGTAAGTCTACATGCCTTGATACTCTTGCTGAATTCTATCAAACAGTTGTTCAGCTTAAAAAATAGGTTTACCTCCGTCAACCAAATCAAGCAGATCTAGATCGGCTCATTCGCAAAGCAAAAGATCATAGATTTCCAGGCATGATAGGGTCATTAGATTGCATGCATTGGCAGTGGAAAAACTATCCCACTAGACGGCAATGAGGCTTTAGCGGAAGATCGAGAAAGCCAACAATTATGTTAAAGGCGGTTACGTCATTTGACACATGGATCTGGCATGCTTTCTTTGGAATCCCAAAATGATATTACAGATCTTGGTCGTTCACCCCTCTTCAATAACCTAACGGAGGGTAAATCACCTCAACTTGACTACTATGTCAACAGGCGTCAATACAACATGAGGTATTACTTGGCATATGACATCTACCCAAAGTGGGCAACACTTGTCCAAGAAATTGAAAACCCTGCGAATGACGCCGAAAAATGGTTTACCTTACACCAAGAGCCATACCAGAAAGATGTTGAGAGAGCTTTCGGTATTCTACAAGCACGATGGAAGATCATTAAGGAACCGGCAAGAGGTTGGAGTCGAGAAAATTTGGACTCCATCATGATGTCTTGCATCATATTACACAACATGATTGTGGATGATGAGTGAGATGGGTATATTGATGGAGAGTCTGATGACGACCAAGAGGATCCAAATAAGTCAAGAATGGCTCGTGCAAAAATATATGATGGGCCTAATTTTCCTTTGAATCCAAAAACTTGTAATATCTCTTTAAATGAGTACATGAGATGCCATAGGATGATACATTCCCGTGCCACAAACAAGTACCTACAACAGGATCTTGTTGCACATCTTTGGGCCAAAAGAAGTATGGAGTAGGCGTTTAAGTTTTATGTTGTTAAATGTTTTTAAAAATGTTGTTTCAGTTTCATGTTGTTAAATGTTTTTTTTTTATGTTGTATAATTTTAATGTTGTTTAATTTTACTTAATGTTATTTAATTTTGTTTAATATTGTTTAATGTTGTTTCAGGTTACTTAATGTTATTTAATGGCTTAGGAAGCTATAGGAAAAAAAATTAAAATTTTTCAAAAAAAATTTGTACAAAAAAAAAATTCAAATATAACAGTTAGCTTACATCAGCATGACGTCAACAGCTTGTCGTTGGAATTCAAAATCCTGGACCGGCTGAGCTGGCTGGCTGGCTGGTTTAGGCCAGCCAGTTGCCCCGATTCTACTTCTATGGCCCAATGGGGCCCATGAGCCCTTTGGACTAGCCCTCAGTTGGAAATGGTTTTCATGTCTTTTGGGGCTATTTTTGGCCCTTTAGCCCTCTGGTTAGAGATGGCCTAAGCGCCCGCCTAGGGCCCCTACTTCGGATGGGCCACAAAAAAATTTATATATCCTGTAATTAACTATAAATACAAAAAAAAATATATATAATTCATTTGTTGGTGTAGTGGAAATGTTCAGCTTCATTTTTTTGGGTGTTGAGTTCAAAAATTGGAGCTGCCTTTTTAGTTACTAGTGTTTTCTTATTTTTCAAATTTACTCTTAATCCATCTGTCCAAATGCATATAAACTTATAAAACTCAAGTCCCTTCGCATTTTCTTTTTCTTTCAATGAACTATCACATGGTCTTGAAGATTGTACTTCAAGGTAATCAAAATTTTGAATTTATATTTTGCTTTTCAATAATTTATTATCCAATGGTTTATTTTAATATTTGATTCGTTAGTGTGAAGTTGATTTTAGAATACATGAGAAACAATTAGCGTTGAATTTATTATACTCATCAATCAAGTTTTATTATTCTTCACTATCAATCTTAGACTCTTGATTAAGGGTGGGCAAATGGGTTTTGGACCCGCGGGTGGGGGCGGGTAGAAAAATTATAAACACAAAAACGGCGCGGGGTGGGGCCATATAAATAACGGGGCAGGGGGTCTAAGAATTTGAGAAAACGGGCCCTCGGCCCAAACCGTTGATTCCTAGCATTTGGCTAAGTCTTAGCCGCTTGAAGATTGTACTTCAAAGTAATCAAAATTTTGAATATATATTTTTCTTTTCAATAATTTATGATCCAATGGTTTATTTTAATATTTGATTCGTTAGTGTGAAGTTGATTTTAGAATACATGAGAAACAATTAGCGTTGTTGAATTTATTATACTCATCAATCAAGTTTTATTGTTCTTCACTCTCAATCTTAGACTCTTGACTAAGGGTGGGCAAATGGGTCCTAGACCCACGGGTCGGGACGGGTTCGGGGCGGGTAGAAAAATTATATACACAAAAATGGTGCAGGGTGGGGCCATATAAATAACGGGGTAGGGGGTCTAAGAATTTGAGAAAACGGGCCCCCGGCCTGAACCGTTGATTCCCAACAACAACAGCAGTAGCAGATTTCAGCAAAATTTGATGCCTCTCTGCTCTCAACTTCTGCTGCTTCTTTTTTTGGCTTTCTTCCCCAAAAGCCCTCTGGAATACTCGTTGCCTTCATCAGGTTTATGCTTTTTATCTCTCTGTCTTGCATGTAGGTTTTTAATTTTAGATTTGTCTTTCCCATTTCTTTTCAACAATTTCTCACCTATTTTTCCGGAGATACAAACACCAAGGTAGCAATCAATAAAATAACACTAGTGGGCATCTTGCTTTTCACAATAAGCAAATCTCTTAATAATTTTTTTTTTTTATCGAATTAAAGTTCTCTTCTTCTATTTTTGTTTTTCCTGATTAGAAAGAAAGAAACAGAAATTTTTCAGATTGGAAAATTTCTCAAATTAATTTGTGAATTAACAGTTAATTAATTTGTGAAATTGGAAAGATGTATGGTTATTATGCATGTCAAATTTTAGGTTATGCAGAATTACAGAGTGGAAAAGTAAGATTGATTTTTCTTTTGCTCATGATCTCTAGCAGGTCTCCAGTATGCAGCGTAACAGACAGAAAAAAAAAAATTTTGACTCATGGACACGTAGGAACCAGTTCATTTCAAGCGGGCCAGATTAGGTCCGATTCCTATTTCTGAAATCATAAGCCCGAACCCACCCCGCCCCTTGTCATTTTCAAATAGGTTCGGTTCGGTCCATCCAATTTTGGGCCCAGCCCGTGCCCACCCTTACTCTTGACTGCAAACATTTAGTACATTTACGTCTAAAAACGTTAGATGTGTAATATTTAAGTGTATATTTATCTTCTTTTGATATTAATTTTTAATAATTTTGATGCAGAAATAATATTTTTGTCTTTTTATGTATTTAGCGAATTCATTTTTATAAAATCAATATACAAAGAATCGAGAATCATAGAACTTTAGGGCCCCAGTTCGAATGCTCGCCTAGGGCCCCCAATTCTCAGGGATGACCCTAATTGTTGAACATAGATAATAACAACAATCAATTTCGTTCTACTACACGAAGGTGAGGGCATTGTGGGATGAACTTGCATCCTACCATGAAACCCCAGCCTGCACTTGTGGAGGGTTGAAGAAGATGAATGACCTAGATGAAAAAGAAAAGGTGATAAAATTCCTTATGAGATTGAATGAGTCATGTGCTGCAATACGTTGGCAAATACTAGTAATGCATCCATTTCCAGACACTTGAAAGGTATGTTTTCTTGTACGTCAACAAGAGAAGCACGTAGAGGTACTCTCAACAATAATAATGTCAATTTACATGCCATGAACGTAACCAATAATAGGGAACCTGCTGTGCAAGTCCAGCAGCCATCAAAGAGAAGCACATATCTTCATTTTCATACTATTATCAGAAATATCACACCATGGACAAATGTTTCTTCCTGTATGGTTTTCTGCTTGGTCACAAATACCATGGGAAATCCGTGAAGCCTCTCAACAAGAGAAAGCCTATTTCCAATCAAGTGAATATGGACACTGAGGCTACCAAGCGTGCTGACCCACGACACAAAGTAACACCTAGTGACGACCTAAAATTTACCACAGAAGAATACAACCAAATTATGGCAATGCTCAAAATGAGCAACCTCGATGGCAATTTGCATCATTTTGTGAATGTCACATGTATATATAATTATACCCTCTTCTAATATGTTAGAAGATTTTCCACATAAATCTTTATATTGGATTATTGATAGTCGAGCAACAGACCACATATCTGCTTCATCTCGATGAAGTGCTACATACCCAACTTTAGGGTTTATTTATTATCTGTTAGCAAACTTACCCAGGCAGTAAGATGCGTAGTGGTTTTCTTTTCAAATTTTTGCATGATGCAGGACAATGATACGAGGAGAACGATTGTCTTGGGCAAGAGATAAAATGGGCTCTATTACTTGGCACCAGAACAAAATCCTAGCCTTGCCCATATTGTTAGCCTTCACTCAAATCTTTGGCACCAGCGATTAGGCCACTCCATTTGCCCTCTTCAAGTTTTGACCAAGCAAGTTCGAACAATCATGGTTAATTCCAGTCATTCATGGGACGTTTGCCCTTTTACTAAACAAACTTGTTTATCTTTCTAAAATTTGTACCAGAAGGAATATCCTGCAATTAAAAGTTTAACTTTGCACAGTAGACTAGTCAAATAAGCTAGTCAACTAGTTACAAGTTAGTCAATGATATAAAGAGTAATTGCAATAACAAATCCTAACTGACCAACATGTCCAACTCATTAAAGTCTGCCCAAATTAGTTTCACAACAATAATTCTTAAACTTAAACACATTTACATATTAGTTCATTATGCAAATAGCAATGACAAAGCAATTATGAAACAAAGTATGCTAGATTGACTAGTCAAGCTCACCAGTCAACTAAGTACATATTCGTCAGTTAATTGAATGCAAATCTACGAAACAAACATAGTTCACTACAAGTTATCCTAGTCAACAACAATTCAGTTCATTGCTCATATGACATAGTGTAAACTAGGTAGTTAACACATATCAAAGAACAACTAATAGGATGCATGAAACATATGCAAGTAAGTAAGATATGTGGACAAGCTTAAGAGACAATGAACGCAAGAAGTTTTTGGCCGGAAAAACCCACCTATAGGTTAAAAACCGGGAACTCTCCACTAAGTCCAATCCATTAGTGTAAACAAGGTTCATACAAAGACCACACAAGCTCAATTCCTAAATCCCTATCTACGGAGTAGCTTTACCTTTGTGCAACCTTGCCTTACACGAGAAAATATCCTTCGGTCTTCATGAACTCCTCCTCAGCTCTTCACCTTATGGCACCAATATCAACACAACCAATGCAAATGATAAGAGAATGATGGTTGTGAAAAATCTGGATTCAATGACCAGTCAGTTTCTCAAAACAAATACTTGAAGGAAGAAACTGATAAGAATCCAAAACGGGTCAGTTTAAAGATTTGAAACTTGAAGAACTTGACCACAAAATTAAAACAAAACCATGAAGACAACGCTACCCTAATATGCAGTGATTGGGTGTTTGATGCATGAACATGGTTTTGTGGCTATGGTTTCAATGAAGAACACAAGAGGTAGCTCAAAGCTAAAATCAACACTTTTCTGAAAATGTAAAACTCATAGCCAAAATAAATGGGCATATACAACAAATTTAAGCAAGCAATTTCAAAGATATATTTAGAAATATTCGATGAAAAACATTACCTATAAAATATGCTTGATGTTCATAGGGAGTTTGAGATGGAGATGAAAAACAATGTCTCTCTCTAAAGTTAATCTCCCTCAACCAAAAAGGATGAAAACCCAAGCTAAGGTTATATAGACATATCAGATTTTTGCACATCCAACAAAGATAAAAACCACTTATCAACGCATCAGACAATCTGAGCAGATCAAGGGCCATACCAGCAAAAAGTGTATGTCAGCCCATGTCGGTTGTCTTAATTTATGTGCCTAGACAGCTGGAAATCAGCGCACAAAACTAACAAGATAATGTCACTAGTCAGAATGAACTCAGGTTTATGCATGAATGCACATGAATGAACAAACCTTTTGTGATGATGATTGTCCTCAACCAATGCTCTTGGATACAAAAACTATACTTCTAATCTCCCTCTTTGGCGTTCCTTGACAAAATATTCCCATAACCTATAACTAATTTCACTCAAAACACACACTCAAGAGGATATCAATCAATAGAAGAAGACCAAGTAACAACTTTTGCAAAAGAACAACCTTTGACAAGAACAAGTGAAATTTATCATGGGTTAGGTAATAAAACATATGAAACCACCATTTACACAACGTGCATTTTTCTCCCCCATTTTATCATGGTAAGACAAAGACAAGGCATATATCACACGCAATGTCCAAATAGGCAGCAAATAACACAATGCAATGATAGCAAAAGCACATAGGATAACAAAAAGCAATAGACCATATGAGCATGCCTAATCCAAATGAATCAACAATTACACTAGCAACAAGTAAGCACATATCATAAAAATAATCCCAAGAAAAGCACAAGTGATACAACTTATTACGCAAAGTCTTAAAAGGAAAACTACTCTCCAAAATTAGTGCTCTTCTAAATAACTCATTCCCACACAAGTTATACCCAATGACTTTCAAGCTAGAATGCAAGAGAGGAACGTAGCAACATAACTCCTTAGAATGGAACTCATCCTCAAAGACATAGCCGCCTAACCCAAAGTGACCCGAGATATCTTCCAATCAATGGAAAGAAGCCGCAGTAATACTAGAGGCCATAATTCAAAACATACAACCTCTAGGGTTTTGAGGAAAAGACCAAAACGATAGATAACTCAAATGAATGGTGGAGATGGAGTAGAATTACAACTTGACATGAGAGAAGCACAAAAGAATAAAGTTAGGAAATGAACTTAGTACATGCAGTACAAAAAAAAAAAACAAAAATCCTACTCCCCTATACCATGAGCTCTGGACAAAATCCTATACTCCCCACAAAGAGTGCTCTTGTAAGGCAACAAGACTCCCACATAATACCTAGATGTGAGGATGGAGAACAAGGCACAATATCAACACAAAGTGATAGAATGATACATATGGGCACTTAAGAGACACTCAGACTTAGTGGTGTCAGCATAAGTGATGACAAGATAGTCATATGGTGAAAACCTGAGAGATGTGATTGAGATGATTCCATATCAAAAATAGATAAAAACATTCCTTTCAAATTGACAATCCCAAATGACCTAAGTAACCCCAAAATTTTCCACTATTCTGACGAGAACCAGTTACTCAACATATAAGAAAACATGTCCATTTGAAAATGGTTTTGTGCAAGATCACACAACAATGTACCCAAACAATTTGGACAAAACACAACAAAAAATTGAGATCAAGGAAAATATGCATAATCTCAGCACCAATAAACTACAGCTAACGAGACAATCCACAAGGGAATTGAAACACAAAGTAGTTTGAATATCTATGCTTCCAAGGTATGATTAGCAATTCAAGAACTTAAGAAATAGACATGCAGTGCAACTCTTGACAGACAAATCTTCAAAGGAATACATGAACAGTAAAACATAGATTAACACAAGCTCATAATGCAACAATGATGTGTCAAGGTATAAGAAGAGGCACATGTGATAGCTTTCTTGAAATCATAGTTCTATGCCACTAGGCCCAAGGTTAATTCAAAGGCTAACCAAACTCTTAATAATCTATTAAGCTTAATAAACAACACTTCCTTCATAATACGAACAAAGGACAAGACTCATAAAGAGCAAGCACAAGCTTTGAAAGAAAGCGAACTTTGGTGTGGAACTTTGAGTGAGGCACCAATTTGAGATATGCCGAGGTCAATAGAATGAAGGTGAATATTTATGAGACACCATTTGATTTTTAGAAATTCGAATCCATGACATGTAGAGGGGATCTTGAAGCACAACTTCATGAAATTGCATGGAAGGCCAAATTACTGGGATTTTCTCATTTCTGATGATATATAATTTCTTTTCGAATACACCCTTCTCATACAACACTGTCCCATTTGAATTTTTGATTTGATTTGGGAGAGGAAGAAAAGAAGAAGATAAATGACACATGGTCCAGATTATAAAGTAAAGTCACTACAACTTAATCAAGACCAAAGTAAACTTAGCCCTCAAATCAACTCAAGCTTTTGTGAGGTAAGATAAATGATTTTTCAGAGGCTATCTAAAGTAATAGGGAGAACCTTTAACATCACAGTGGAAAAATTATCCAAGGTTAATCCACAAAATACTAACAATGTATGATAATTAAAAGATGCATACAAAGCATAAAAAATACAATTATCTGATGAGTCAATTGGCAAAGCACAAACATGCACAAAAACTGGACATACTAGAAAAACTTGGAAGCTTAGCTATTCAACCTATTTAATTTAGCACAAAGACAGCTAACTGTTTTTCAATTGGCACAAAAATTAAAGTAAGAAATTTCACCTTTATGAGATCTCTAATGAAGTGATGTCGCATGTCAATATGTTTGGTTTTTGAGTGTTGGACAGGGTTTTTCGAATGTCAATTGCATATATGTTGACACAAAAACAAGAGATTGCGGGATTCCCAAAACCATACAACCCCAAAGACACCAAGCACTTAGAGTCTGTTACACCATTAGAATTGCTAGAATCCTCAAAACCATTTGAATCAATGTTGACTTCTTCATTTAGATGACAATTAGAAATAAAAGTTATAAATACTGATGAGGCTAGACTTCGTTTAGTTGACTTCTTCATCAACCACTTTGTCACACAACTTATAAATACTGATGAGGCTAGACTTCAACCCATCCACATAACTGACATTCTTTAGCTGAGGAAGATAAGGAATATTAACAGCTACAGTTTCAGTTATTTGAGATTTATCTCCACAATCAAATACAAAGTTTCCATCATTAAAGGGAGCAAGAGACAAAAAGGCATTTTTGTCTCTGGTCATATGATGAGAACCCCCATTGTCAAGATGCCACACATTTAGTTTTGTGAGATCCCACATCGCCCAGGGGAGTGATCCTTATATGTATATTCCCATCCTCACCTAGCACGAGGCCTTTTGGGAGCTCACTGGCTTCGGGTTCCATGGGAACTCCGAAGTTAAGCGAGTATCGCGCGAGAGCACTCCCATGATGGGTGACCCACTGGGAAGTTATCGTGTGAGTTCCCAGAAACAAAACCGTGAGGGCGTAGTCGGGGCCCAAAGCGGACAATATCGTGCTACGGTGGTGGAGCGGGCCTGGGAAGTGATCCGCCCCGGGTCGGGATGTGACAAGTTTGATAACTGAAAGTCCATTGAGGATCGTAAGACATTTATCACAAACTTTCTTGATCTATTTGGAGCTTGACTTCACATTATTCGAACCAGATGACTGAACAAGTTGTGAAATTCTGCTAACTTCAACGACTAGTTGATCAACCTGACCTTTCAATGAGTCATTATTTCCAGTTTGAAGCATCCAATACTTTCATCAAATATGACCCACTTTATCATAGTGATGACATGTTGGAAAGAATCTTTTCACATGACTAAGATTGACTTCAGTTTCCACAAGCTTTGATTCCTTTACACACTTTGTCTTGGTAATCAGGGAGCTTAAAATACTTTCAACAGAACCAATACACTTTTATCACCATATAGCTTCCCAACACTCAACCTTTTCAACTCCAATAATCAGTTGAATGACCATGTTGTTAGCTTCATTCAATTTGGTTATCTATGTCAAGTTAATCTCAAGGTACATTACACTATTGGCCTTCAATACGTGAATTTGACTTAGCATGTTTTCTTGAGATTTATTTATGTCTTGAACTTAAGCTTCAAAGGTAGCAACAACTTCATAATTTTCTTCTCTGTTATCACAAGCAGAGCCTATTTCGTTCAGAAACTTGTGTAAACACGAAAATTCTGTAACGAATGAAACGAGAACACGTGTACAAAGTAGATTTTTATTGATGAATTTGTAGGGTTACAATCTATGTTTACAATTTTCCTCTAATTCAGTCTTCAAATTTGATGTAGATGTGTAGGTTGTTGATCCAAGGGTCGCGATGACTTGATCTTGGACAAACGATTGAAAGATTGCTTCAAGTTTTGAGCTTGAAACAATGTGTGGATAGTCTTCACCTCTAGGTTTGTGTATGACCTGCAGAAAATGTGATGTTGATGTGGGATTTTGTTGATTCAAGGGTCGTGGTGACTTGATCTTAAATCGAACGTCGTTACAAGTTTTAAGCTTGCACCAAAATCTTGAAGGAATCGGCGCAAGTGCTTGTTGATTCTTTAAGGGAATGTTTCGGCTTTGATTGTACATTCTTCGAAGAGAGCTTTAGCAGCATATTAGTCTTCAAAGATTTGGCAGAGGTTATCCTTTTGTGAGAATTTTAGCCCTTCAATATAGAAATTGTCGACCTCTATGCTTGTCTGAGGACCTTGTATTTATAGACTTCCAAAGCCATGCCTTTGGGTGGATTTGGCTTTGATTTATGTCTTGATTCATCCATGGGAGAATTTAGGCATGTTTTGTGTCTTGTTTTCAACCACTTTCCCTTGCTTGGCCGAATTATAGGCCTTTATTGCCTATTTTGTGAGCAATCTTCAATTCTTGCTTGTTTTGTGAATATGCTTAAACTTTCTTTCCGATTTTGGGAGCAATTTGGACCCCTTGCCAATTTTAAGGGGTATTTCCCCCTTTTGGCCGAATTTTGGGGAAGTTTTGAGCTTCCTTTGCTGGATTTGTGCCATATATCATTGATGACTTGTCCATTTGTGATGAGTCATATGCCATGTGGAGCTTTGTGATGCATCATTTGTATGCAACGAAATTTACATGTCTACAAATGCCCCGACTTCAAGGCTCGTTGTAGGCATGTACTTATCACGTGTAGGGAACGTATTTTGAAGTCCTGCAATGTGAATGTTCTAACTCAAAGGTCGTTGAGACTTGATCTTGAATTAGTTTTCTCCTGCAAGGGCCGTAGAGGCGTATTTCTTGAATGGAAATGATGAATTTTGTCAAGGGCCACTGAGGCGTATTTCTTGAATGAAACATTTCTTCAAGGGCCGTTGAGGCTTGATCTTGAATGAAATGAAAATTTTCTTCAAGGGTCATAGAGGCTTAATCTTGAATGAAAATTTTGAAAATGGATAAATCGGCTCATACTTATTGTGCATATTTATTTTCCATTTGGTGTATTTTGGGACTTGAATTTTTTCCTTGTGGGTGTGGGAAAAATGCTTTTTCCTTCCTTAAGTAGGAGCCTCCTTCAATTTTGGCAATTGGGGTGATTTCCTTCAAGGTTTTGGGAAACTTTGGTGATTTCCTTGAAGGTTTTGGAAAGCTTTGGTGATTTCCTTCAAGGTTTTGGAAAGCTTTAATGCTTATCCTTGGGTAAGTAGGATTTGCATTTTTTTTTTCCCTTTTCCTTTCCATTTTTTCAGCCAAGGGGGTGTTTTCCCTCTTGGTTTGGGAAACTTGAAGACTTGTCCTTGCCCTGGAGGGATTCCCTTTTGTACTTTGGCAAGGAAAGGTACTTTCCTTTGATGTTTTAGAAATTTTAAAGCCTTTTCCTTATTTCTTTGTTTCTTTTTCTTCTCTTTGTTGATTTTGTTGCAAAAAACAGCATTTTTTTTCATATTGTCATGTATCACCTTACCCTTTTTTTGCTTGGATTTTGGTTCCTTGTTTTGATTTTCCTTTTGTTATTTGGTATGTATCTTCCCTATAGCATTAGGAAGAAATTGGCCCTCATTTATAGGAAAATTGGGTGTGTGTTCGTGTCACAACATATCTTGCCATGCACAATGACTATGCTTGCTACCTTGAGTTGTAGCAGCTTGAAGCTTGTTGCAGTGCATCACTTTTTACCGCGTGCTGCTATGCAAAAGACTGTAGCGGGGTTACGTTGTGTAGTGCGTTTTGGTAACAGTTTTCCTTCAGTGGTGACGTTGCTGTGCAGTGCAAGAAACTGCTTGCATAATCGTTGTGGGGTTGCGTAGTGTGATTACATAGCATTTTGGTTTTCTTTGCTACTGTAACGTGCTTTGAAGGATCATCTTGTAGCTACTCTTTGATGTGCTGCTCAAGCTTTTGTGGTTGATTTCTTTTTGTCGTTGTGACTATGTCATCATCATTCTTCAACGCTCACGAGGTTTGTCTTGCATGTCTTTTGCTTTAGTGAAACAATCTTCTTTTTTCTTTTTGTCATCCCACCTTATGCTTATGTTGTCTTTTCTTGTTTTTTTTCATTGCAGCCTTGGTATTTTTCAAGTGCTTTAAGAGTAATACCATCCCTTTTCTTGGGAAGGAAGATGATTCGTAAGATAAGGGAACGACGTTGAAACTTTGTGCGCCGTTGACTGGCCCTAAGACGCTTGTTCTTCCTGCAAAAGACAACTCGATGCATATCAAGTTGTGGTGTTCTGAAGTATCTTTGGAGGTGACAGATTTTGGTCGACCAAATACGAAGAAGAAGGCTTGTACATTGAGGTTCTTATCTTGAATCCTTCGCACCATGTTCGGGACAATCCACCCGCTTCGTTTAAGCTTCTTGGCGATCGCATCCTTAGCGGAGCTATAATTGGAATAACACCTTGTCGACTACTAGAGAAGCCGTCTTTGCTGTGTTTTATTGGGAGTGGCTTGAAGATGTCTTAAGTCGTTCTAAAGATGTGCTTACCAACATGGGCCTTGATCACGCCTTGTACACATCTTTGTTCAGTTATGATAGCCATTCTTCCGTCCTTCGTGCATTCTTTGAGCATTGGTGTTTAGCGACCAACACACTTCACACGTCACAAGGGAAGATGTCGACTTCACTTTAGGATCTCCACAAGATAAGAGGCTTGCCGATGCAAGGTAATTTTTACAACGAGGTTGTTCCTAGCGTGGAGGAATTTTCTCATCGCAATAGCCGAGGATTGCCTGCGAGTTGCCGCTATTTGTTTTGGGCGTATCACAAGCTTTCCCAGGAGGCTCAGGGTAAGTTAGGCATGAAAATTTCTTCATGTATTCGATTTTGGTATTGGGATGCCATGAAGTACAAGAAGCCTTCAAAGAAAATTGGCCGCAACAAGACCACTAAGCCAAAGAGAGACTCAGACCCGTCAGCTGCCATTGGTTCAGCTAGGCGTTGTGCCCCTGCCGAGTTGAAAGTGTTTGAGCATCTTAGCGTAGCGTCAGAGCACATGAAAAAAATCTTACGTAGCCGCTATCTTAGCTTGTTGGCTTTGTAAGTTTATTATCCCCAAAGATGACGTCAATTTTATCCGTCTTGGAGTCTTCAAAGTGGTTATCAAGATGGATGCAGGTGGATTGTTTAGCCTCGCCATTCCAATCTTAGCCAATATTTATGACGGCATGAGTATTGTTTCGAACTCAGCGAGCACTGAAGTTTATGATGATGTACTCCCCTACCATTATATGTACGATTGGTTCGGTGAGTATTTTGGCACTCATTTTTCTTCGTCAACTTTAGACAAGTCAAGGCCTTCTTTGTCAAATTCAGCCAAGCCAAGGCCTTTGATGAAAAAGTACTCTAGTGTGCTTTCTGCAAAGAGCCTTGATGATTTGCAAGCACAAGCGTTGTTTAGAAGCTGTGAAGGTTTAAGAATGGATCATCTGGCAAGGGTTGGCTCGGCGCGGCGAGGCCTCATAGATGATTCATACCTTCGTTTCTTAAACTTGTTTTATCTTACAAGTCTTTGCTCGGGGTATGCTTTTTTGCGGCAAAGAGACCAATGTATTGTTCTGCCACATAGTTTTCACCGTTTCAGCAGGCAGTTTTGGCTTTGTCCAACATGTGACAGGCAAGCTGAAGGAAAATGCACAGTCGGAATTCTTACAAGCCGTGTATATGCATTGGGAGTCTTGTACCCGTGCATGCACAAGGACGAGTTCAAGAGTAATCCAATGACCCGTGCCTACGTAGGTTGGTGGTCAAAGGTACAACATAAAGACTTGGGAATGGCAAGTGGCACTAATTCTTCTCGTTCAAGCAATGATGCGCCAAGAGAAGGTTGTTTTGCGATTCCTACGCAGGTGGCACCTTTTGATTATACAAGCATAGCTCCTTTACAAGATGGACCTGCGGCCTTAGCTCTTCAATGTCCATGTTTGTCTTATCAGCGTTTGGATGCTTCTGAAGATGCGAGTGACAAAGTTGACTGCACGAAGATGAGCTTGTTTTGTGGCAGCGTCAACAAGTTTTGAACAAGCGACCGCTTGAAGGTTCTCAGGATGACAATGATGTCAATTTTTGTCATAAGAAGAAGAAAGTGTTTAGGCCTCCTCAATTTGATGGACGTGCGTCACTTGAGAAAGATGTATGTATTTCCTTATTTCTTGTGATTTTTGCTGCTTTCATTAGTTTAGCTTTTGTTTTTAACATCTTTCTTTGTCTTTTTTAGGCTGGGCCATCTTAGCATGGGAGTTCATTCATTTATGAAGATGCTATTTGGAGGCAATCTACCCACTGACGAGGAGATTGGGGATCCGCCTGGTGCAGAGCTTGCTACAAATCTGCCAAGTTTCCCAAGTTTGTCATGTGTAGGTGTAGGTATGCAAAAGCCCGTCATGCATCTAACACCTTTGCCAGCTAGCTCTAAGAGGGCCGAACCTTAGTGGCACTGAGTAGCTTATCCATTGCATCAAGAGCCATATTAAGAAGATGATTTCAAAGTGCCTGTTGGAAGACCTTGCGTTGCTCAAGGATGACTTGTTGAAGTTTTTTTCTGCGATTAACAACCTTAACGTTGAGTCAAGCTTGCTGAACTTATGGCCGCATCAACTGAGTATTCTTCATTGCATGCTATTTTCTCGAAGAAGTTGAGTATAGGAGGTTAGAGCTCAACAACTTGTGGAAAGCTGCTTCGACAAGTTTGGTCTTCTTAGCAAGCTGCTTCGAAAGGTTATCAAGTCACAGGGACTTATTTAGCTTCCATCCAAGTGTGTCTAGAAGCGTTAGTGCGAAAACGAGAATAGTTGGAAATCAAAGCATCACGATTTCAAGGTGTTCTCTCAGAGCAGGAAGCTACACTTTCTCTGCATCAAAAGGAGATTTCATGCCTAGAGCAAGAGAAAGGCACGGCTATGGAGTTACCCACCTTGTCTCCCACCGATGTGGAGACTTTGAAGACTTTAGAAGGCTTGCTTGAAGATAGTCTTCGTAGTTTTAGGGACAGATTTCAAGTAGTGTATTTCGTTCTTTGTACTTTAAGCCTTCTTTGTTTTTTGCTCATTTTGTAATACGGCTTTGTAGCTGAATTCTTCCTTTAAAGAAATAAAGTATTCACATTCTTTAATTTGCTCTTTATACTTTAAAGTGTTTATGTTTTTGTTAATGATGTGACTGTACTTGAAGTTTTGAAGTTTCAAGTTGCCTAAGTACCCTCCGTTGAAGAGGGATCAAGTCATGACGTAGTTCAAATGAGTGATGGATTGCTTTTGATGGTTTTGACAGTTTTAACGGTGATTTTGATTTTGATTTTGATTTTTTTTTTGTTTTGTTTTGTTTTGTCGTACACTATTTATGTTCTTATGGGCCATAAGCGTTGGGTATCACCTTTTAAGCTCATGCGAACAAGAAGCATTGTTGCCGTGTGCAGTTAGGGCTCGTGCAAGCGAGGAGCTTTGTGCCACGTGCAGTTTAGGCTCATGCAGGCGAGGTACATTGCTTGTTTGGTTTAGGGGTAGTAATGCTTCAAGAATCTGCCATTGATGGGGTTGATCTTTAAGCTGTCTTCCGCCATGATTAAGTAGGTGTCGTTGGTGTAAACCTCTTGTATTACGTAAGATCCATCCCACTTTGATGTGAACTTGCTTCTTTTTTTTTGTGAGTTGTGGTGATGGGCCTTCATAATGCCAAGATAAGGTCTCTATTTTGGAAAGATCTTGGGCGGACCTTCTTGTTGAATGCCTTGGATAGCCATGCTTGGTAGCATTCCAAGTGTTGTTGAGCTTCGAACCTTCTTTTGTCGAGTGCTTCCAACTCTTGAATTTGTAGCTTTGCATTTTCCTCTTCAGTCAAGCCTTCTTGTATAGCCATCCTTAGTGAGGGGATTTGACTTTCAAGTGGCAGAACAACTTTCACGCCATATATGAGAGAATAAGGCGTAGCTTGTGTAGGAGTCCTATGGGCGTAGCTTGTGTAGGAGTCCTATGTGTCATCCTAGATGCCCAAAGTGCTTCCCTTATTCTTTCATCCCAATCTCTCTTTGTTCGACCGATCACCTTCTTCAAGAGGTTACACAGCATTTTGTTGAATGCTTCCGTAAGACCGTTGGCCAGAGCATGATACATGGAAGACTTATGCTGCTTGAATTTGTATTCTCGTAGAGCTCGTCCATGAGTTGGTTGGAGAACTGTTTTTCGTTGTCGGTGATGATGTAGCAAGGCACACCATATCGATGGATGATATGTTCTTTGATGAAATGGACGACAGTTTCCTTCTTGACTTCCCTTAGGGGTACGGCTTCAACCCACTTGGAAAAGTAATCCATTGCGGCTAAGATGTAGGCTTCTTATGCATATGACTTTGGTATAATTGGTTTAACGACGTCAAATCCCCAAGCATCAAACGACCATGAAGGAACTGTAAGGTGTAATGGTTCAGGTGGTTTATATGGAATTAGCAAGCTTGGCACCTTTTAGCGTACTTCGGTAATCCTTCACTATGTTAAGCTAGTAGTAACCCATTCTTTTGAGTTGGAAATGTAGCTTTGGTCCAGACTGATGTGCCCCGCATACGCCTGAGTGTGCTTCTTCCATGGCTTGATTGGCTTCTTCCTCACCTATGCGTCAGTAGAGTGTTCCTTTGTAGTAGAGGAAGCGAGGTGCTCGTTGACGTATTTCAGAGCAGTGTCTAAGATCGTCTGGAAGCTTTTCATGCTCCAAGTAGTCGATTAGTGGCTGTCTCCACTCTTCGGTGTGTACTAAGATAAAGTTTGTATCATCCAATAACATTTCAGTGACGAACAGGATCACCTATCTTTGGTGAACTGGCACGTCCGCAACTTCATCTTCTCCTAGTGTCATACTTGAGGCTATGTTAGCGAGAGCATCCACCATTTGATTTTCTTTTCTTGGCACATGTTCTAGCATCATGGCCTCGAACTTTTGTAGTAGTTGAGTTGCTAGCCGAAAGTATGGGACAAGATCATATTTCTTCACTTCATATTCAGTCAAGAGTTGATTGATTATGAGCTTGGAGTCGCCATACACTTCTAGCATTGTGATTTCAATGTCGATCGCCATTTGGAGTCCAATGATCAGTGCTTGGTACTCAGCGACGTTGTTGGAGCATAGCTCGCTTAGTCGGAAAGAATAGCGTAGTACTTATCTTTGTGGTGACATGAATACTACTTCTGCCCCCTCTCCGTCCGTTCGTGCGGATCCGTCGAAGAACATTGTCCATGTCAGGAAGATGTTGATGTAGAACACATCCTCATCAGGCAAGAAATCTGAGATTTTCCAATCGGCTAGGATTGGATAATTGGTAAGAAAGTCTACTAATGCTTATCCCTTAACGGTTTTAGCTCGAACATAGATGATCTCGTATTGATTCTGAAGCAACGCCCATTTAGCTAGTCGCCCTGTCAGAACGGGTTTGGACATAACGCACTTGACTGGGTCGGCTTTAGCAACTAAATGGATGGTGTAAGCATGCATGTAGTGTCTTAGCTTTTGCACATCTTTTTGATCAACGAGTAGTTAAGCTCGGCACCAGTAAGAGTTCTACTTAGGTAGTAGTGTGGTCTTTCCTTTTGCTCTTCATTTTCTTGTACCAATAGTGCTCCAATGGAACCCTCTTTTGCGGCAATGTATAGGATGAGCGGTTTTCCAGGCACGAACGCTCCTAAGACAGGTGAGTTTGCCAGGTACCTTTTTATGCTCTCAAAGGCATTGCAACAGACGTCATACCATATGAACTGAACGTCCTTCTTCATGAGTCGACTGAAGAGTTGACAGCATCCAGCAAGGTTGGAGATGAAGCGTCTGATGAAGGCTAGCTACCCTTGTAGACTTTTCAGCTCATGTAAGTTCCTTGGTTCGGGCATGCTTTGGATGACCTTGATCTTTGATTGGTTTACTTCAATGCCACGGTGCTTGACAATGAAGCCAAGGAACTTCCTAGAAGTGACGTCAAATGCACACTTCAACGGGTTCATTTTGAGGTTGTAGTGCCGTAGTTTGTTGAACACCATTTGTAAATCCTTCAAGTGATCAGATCTTTTTCTGGTCTTGACAACTACATCGTCCACTTAACATTCTACATTTTTGTGCAGCATGTTATTGAAGATCTTCTGCATTGCACGTATATATGGAGCCTCAACATTCTTCAAGCCAGAGGGCATTACCGTGTAGCAGCTTTACATCGGATTTGATTATATCCAGAGGGCATTGCACGTAGATTTGGAATGCGGAAGGCTATTAGTTCCATGTCTTCGGGAGCCATGCGGATTTGATTATATCCAGATGAGCTATCCATGAATGATAAGGCCTCGTGGCCAGTGGTTACGTCCACCATGATTTCGATGATTGGCAAGGGAAAGTCATCATTCGGGCAAACATCATTGAGGTCGCGAAAATCTATGCAAACATGTATTTGTCTAGATTTCTTAAGGACAATGATGATGTTGGAGATCCATTTAGGGTATTGCAACTCTCAAATGAAGCCTGCTTCAATTAGCTTGTCAATCTCGACCTCAATTTGTGGGATGAGCTCAGATGGACAACGTCTTTGAGTTTGCTTTATCAATCGCATTTCCAGGCTTGACTGCAAGATGATGCACTATGATGGTAGGGTCAAGGCCGGGCATTTCTTTGTAGGTCCAAGCAAAGATGTCTTTGTACTCCATTAGTAGTTGGTAGTACTGCTCGATCTCGTCCGCACTTAGTAGTGCACTTACGAAGATAGGATTCGGTTCCTCGCTTGTGCCTAAGTTGAGCTCCTTGAGATCATCAACCGTGGCTTCCCCCCTCCCCTATCCTTGAGCTGTGATGGCGCAGCAGTGACGTCTTCCTCCGGGATTTCGTCTTCTTTGTCTTCTTGGATTGTGATGTGGAAGACTTCTTAGACCTCCTTTTCAGTGATGTTTTCTTGGGCTTGTTGGTGTGAAGATTGGCCAATGTGGATGATGGTGCACCTCTTTACCTTCATTTATCATTTTGTGCAAACTTCCAAGGTTGCTTGGCGCTTCATCCTTGAAAGAATCGAGCTTCGAACATCGTCCTTTGCTGCTAGACCGTCAAACTTTTCTTCTTTTGGCGTCGTCTTCCTCTTTCTAGAAGGCTGCTTGGTTTCTTCAAGTCTTTCCAAGGCCGACCATCGTGGAGGAGAGCTAGCAGTGTTGCTTTGTTTCTTAGGTTTTGACAACCTTTCAAAAATAAAGTTTTAGGGTGTTGGTGTGTTAAGCCGCTTGAAGACTAAAGTTCGGTCTTGACCACTAATGCAATCGAGTGCCAAAATTCTAGGTTTCGAACGATTCAGCCTATCAAAGGCTGACGTTCAAGGGGCAAGTAGGCTCCTCTTGATTTTGTTCAACACTCATGTTGATGTGTTGAGCACCAACATTTTTTGCTTTGCTTGAAATCTTTACGGGTGTATTTGGTGTGAAGCCCAATCCAGCTTTGTTGTTGTCAACTCCGTAACCATGCTCCTTTAACTTCTTTTGAGTCTCGGTGAGGTCACATTCTTTGTCATTGACAGTGTTTGCATTCTTCTTTCCAAGATTTGAAGAGTAGGCAAAATCGTACCCAGCCTTTGAAATGAGTTTGTAGGAGTTTGGGTCAACACCTTCCTCGGTCTTCTTGGTTGGAAGAGAGCTTGGTTCTGCCCCTTTTGGCAGGGGTTTTACGAAACCTTGTGGTGGTTTTGAAACTTTAGCGTTGCCTAGCTATGTCAGAGGTAAGACTGCATTTCTCTTGAGCAGCTTTACATCGTCTTTATGTAGCTATGTGTTGGCTTTGCTTGTTCCAGTTTCGAATGAGGATTACCCATTCTTTCTTCTTGACATTGGGATGTATTGGAAGATAGGTGTGTTTGGTCCTTTTGAGGGTGTCATACTGTCTTTGACTGTTGTGGGTTTAGCAGGCTCATCGTTGTTTTTGCTTAAAGATGGCACGGCTTCCCCTTCTTGTTTATTAGGCATAGCTTGCCATTTTTATTTCTTAGGTGCGGCTTTGCTTTTGGATTTGATTTCTTTTGGAAGAGCCCCGGGCACATGTCTTCATCCATGTAAAACTTGGCGTCCGCGAAGTGTGATTCGGTTTCGGTGAATGGCTTGGTGTCGCCTTGTATCACCTTTACTCCTTCTCGGTAGAACTTTAAGCATTGATGAAGGGTGGACAGCACTACTCCATTCTTGTGGATCCAAGGCCTTCCTAAGAGCAAGCTATAGGAAGTTTTGCATCAATCACGTGGAATAACATGCTTGATTTGAGTTCCTCAATGGTTATCTCCACTCGGATCATGCCTATCGTTCTTTGTCCTCCTTGGTTAAAATCTTGGATTAGGAGGTGGCTTTAGGATAGTTCATCTACCTTGATGTCGATTGTGGTCATTGTTGACTTTGGCATGATGTTTATGGCTAACCCACCATCAACAAGCATGCGGTTGATTTTGTTCTCTCTCACGTACCCAGAGTCGAAGAGATAACGGTTGTGAAGCTTTGACCCTAGCAGCAAGTCTTCGTCAGTGAAGTTGATTGCATCATGGGCGGCACAACATGTGGCATATTTATGTGGCCGAAGCTTCAAGCATTCGTCCTTGCTTACTTCGATCTCGTGGTCGTCGGGACTCGCCAATACCGCTACTAATGCTTTTCGCATCTCCTTGGGCAATCGTAGTGCTTTCTCAATGTTAAAGTGTGCCGACATGCTTTCTTTGGGCTTGAGGGTCTTCTCTTCCTCGATGGCAATAGCTTTGCCTTTTGAGGGCTCTTCTATCTCCACTTCAACCATGTGACAAGCAGTGGTAGTGCACTGTTGGAAGAAGTCATTTGGGAAGTACTCGTGCAAGGAGAAGGGAATACGCGGTCTTGCTTCATAGGTTCCCTTACGTATGTTGGCTTAGCAGCTCTTACACTCTTTTTGGGCTTCCTATTGTTGCAATGGTGGTGTTTTCTCCCTTATTCCACCTTTGGCCGTGTGGCTTGTAGTCTTGCCTTCCTTGTCTTTTTGTAGGTCACCAGTGCCTACCCTTCTTCATCATCAATAAGTGCATTTTGGTCACTTGCCCCCAACAATGGTTATGCAGAAGGTGCCGTGTAGCTTGAGCATAGACAGGAGTGGTCAAGTGTCACCTGGAAAGGCAAAGGATCGAAGGATCCAAACCCAATCTTAGTAGTATGTGTTGCGGCCGTGTCTTCAAGGTCAAGCTCTATCTGCCCTTGTTATGTTAGCTTCATGATGCGCTCCTTGAAGACGAAGCACTTATCGACAGGACGACTTACGATACGATGGTATTTGTAGTACCTAGGATCGTTAACGCGATTCATCTCTTCGTGGCGCTTGCATTCAGGTAACTTAATCACATTCTTTTCCAGCAAGTCGTCTAGCATTGCAGCCACGTCAGAGTAAGGAAAATGGTAAGTCTTATGTTCTAGTTCCCTCAATGTGTTTTTGTACCTTTCTAATGTGCGGGAATGCTCACTTCTCTTCATCTCCTTCGTTTTGTTTTTTGAGGAGAACTTGACGGGCGCGGTGGAGGTCTTGATGAGGGTAGTATGCACATAAAAAACTTCCTTAGCGGGCTTTTTGCCAGTCTTGTCTACCTTTGGAGCAAACGCTTTATCCTTTTTGAAGTCGGGGATCGGCTCTTTCTTCCCATGATTGATAATACTCAACTCCATGTCATAGGATCAAGTTGCCAAAAGTTCTTGGTTTTATGCCTTGGAGGATGTAATATAGCCCCAATGCATATCTTGAATGCATATCTTAATGGCGAAGGTTTCAAAAAGCCGATCTTTGAATCCAGACTTGAACATCATCCATTGATGTGATCGACGACAAGTTCATCCTTCCACTACTTCATACTTGTCAGCTCCAGCATGTTTAAGGTGCGGCGGATGCTGTAAAAGCTGTTGGGGAATTCCCTTTCACGCTAATCCCAGCTGTTGATAGACTCAGGCTCGAGATCGATGTACCAGTCAAAGGCATTACCTTTGGGTCATCTTTCTTGTCATGATAGGCCTCTAGACGGTTGACGAGTGTAGCAATCTGCAAGTCATTTTCTTCCACGGTCCTTGTCAGCCTTACGATTGCTTCACTCATTGGTGCCAGTTGCTCCTCGATTGAAGTTGCACCAGTAGTCATGACTTGCATGGCTACAGGATACGAGCTGCTGCTTGAGTAGGCATCAGAAGTTAACGACTCGGAGTACCTCATCTGGATTTCTTCCCTTGGCGCCCTTAGTGAGGCCAAGGTGATAACGGGCTCGTGCCTTAGGTGATCTTGCTCCTTCGGCAGAGTTGATGTAGGGGTAGAAAGCACGGCAGATAAAGCTCTTGCCTTGCTTCGGGTTGTGACGCCCAAAGTTCCACCACTTGCGGCAAGGATGTTCTTGTTCTTCGCGTTGGTTGCGGGAATTGCTTGATCATTTCTTAATTCCATGTATGTTTCTTATGGATTTGAAGACAGAGATGAGAGGCAGAGATGTCCCACTAGCATGCCAAATTTGTAAACACAAAAATTTTGTAACGAATGAAACGAGAACACATGTACAAAGTAGATTTGTATTGATGAATTTGTAGGGTTATAATCTCTGTTTACAATTTTCCTCTTATTCAGTCTTCAAATTTGATGTAGATACGCATGTTGTTGATCCAAGGGTTACGATGACTTGATCTCGGACGAACGATTGAACGTGCTTCAAGTTTTGAGCTTAAAACAATGCGTGGATAGTCTTCACCTCTGGGTATGTATAACCTGCGGCAAAGGTGATGTTGATGTAGGATTTTGTTGATTCAATGGTCTTGGCGACTTGCTCTTGAATCGAACGTGTTACAAGTTTTAAGCTTATAACAAAGTCTTGAAGGAATCAGCCCAAGTGCTTGTTGATTCTTCAAGGGAATGTTTCGGCTTTGGTTGTATGTTCTTCGAAGATAACTTTGGAAGCGTATTAGTCTTCAAAGATTTGGCAGAGGTTTTCCTTTTGTGAGAATTTCGGCCCTTCAATGTAGAAATTGTCGACCTCTATGCTTGTCTGAGAACCTTGTATTTATAGACTTCCAAAGCCATGCCTTTAGGTGGATTTGGCTTTGATTTGTATCTTGATTTGTCCATGGGAGAATTTAGGCATATTTTGTGTCTTGTTTTCAACCACTTTCCCTTGCTTGGTAGAATTATAAGGCTTTGTTGCCTATTTTGTGAGCAATCTTCAATTCTTGCTTATTTTGTGAAGATGCTTTAGCTTTCTTTCTGGTTTTGAGAGCAATTTGGACCCCTTGCTGATTTTAAGGGGTATTTCCCCCTTTTGGCCTAATTTTGGGGAAGTTTTGAGCTTCCTTTACTTGATTTGTGCCACATGTCATTGATGACTTGTCCATTTGTGATGAGTCATATGCCATATGGAGCTTTGCGATGCATCATTTGTATGCAACAAAATTTATATGTCTACAACTTGACTTAAGCCCCAAGAGAAACAATGTTCCACTCTGACAAGTCGGAGTTACTCATTTTCTTTCTACAGTTCATAGATTTTTTTGGATAGTTCGACATTATCCACTTAAGCAATACAAGTCTCATCAAAAAGTGAGCCATGCTTGATACATAGAACATCGTAAGTCACCTCCAAAGGATCATCCAACACACGTTCATGAACACTGAGTTTGCCTTTTTTCACCGAAGCAACAAGAGCAACAATTTGTACTTCATTATCAGATGACTAATCAGATTATTGAGAGTGCTTACAATCATGATCACTTGAAGGTTCTATCTTAGCTTTATCTTCTCTGTAAACTGATTTTTTAAAGCTATTGACACATACATCAGCACGATGACCAGTTCTACCACAAGTGAAGCACGGTCCAGGCTCACTCGAAGATGATGTATCTCTAAGATTGAAAAGTTCTGCTTGCTTCTTGTCAAAAGAATTATTTTCTTGTGATTGAAACTTTGGATCTTTTGAAGAGTCACCAGTCTTTTTGACATCTTTTCCTTTGTTCTTGAGAGACCTTCTAAATTGTTTGACAAAGAAAGCCAAATCCTCTTCAGGAGATAGATCTTTTGATCTCACATTAGCTTTAGCTTTTTGAACCTCTTTGAAAGCAACATCCTCCCTCTTTTTTTTCAAGTCTACATCTTACATATCAAGAGTAAGAGAATCAAAGGCAATCAAACCCTAAGCATCCAAGAAGATTTGAAACTTCCCAGTCCAAGTAGCGTAATCTATTACATCGAATAGGGAGGAGAGTTAGATGAACCAACAAATCAGCCACAATCCATAATTAGATTCCACCCAATACCAGTAACTCCCAGAGGTTACTCGATGTATATCTAGAGCAAGGCTCTAATACCAATAGAAATTTGTACGAAGCGGAATATCCTGCAAATGAAAATTTAACTTTCCATAGTAGAATAGTCAAATGAGCTAGTCAACTAGTTACAAGTTAGTTAGTGATATAAAGAGTAATTGCAATAACAAATCTTAACTGACCAACACGTCCAACTAATCAGAATCTGTCAAGATTAGCTTCACAACAATAATTCCTAAACTTGAACACATTTACATATAGTTCATTATGCAAACAATAATGACAAAGAAATTATGAAACAAAGTATGCTGGATTGACTAGTCAAGCTCACTAGTCAACTAAGTACAGATTTGTCGGTTCATCAAATGCAAATCTACGAATCAAACTTAGTTCACTACAAGTTATTCTAGTCAACAATAATTCAATTCATTGTTCATAATACATAGTGTAAACTTGGTAGCTAACACATATCAAAGAACAATTCATAGGATGCATGAAACATATGCAAGTAAGTAAGATATGTGGACAAGTTTAAGAGACAAGAAGCGCAAGAAGTTCCGGAAAAACCCACCTATGGGTTAAAAAACTGGAAACTCTCCACTAAGTCCAATCCACTAGTGTAAACAAGGTTCATACGAAGACCACACAAGCTCAATTCCTAGATCTCTATCTACGAAGCAACTTTACTTTTGTGCAACATTGCCTTACATGAGATGAACTCTTTTGATTTTCACAAAGTGACAGCTCTTCCTGAGCTCTTCACCTTGTGGCACCGATATCAACACAAGCAATACAAATGATAGGACAATGATGATTATGAAAGATCTTGATTCAATGACCAGTCAGATTCTCCAGACAAATACTTGAAGGAGGAAACTGATGAGAATCCAAAACGGGTTAGTTTAAAGACTTGAAACTTGAAGAACTTGACCCTAAAATTAAAACAAAACCATGAAGATAATGTTACCCTAATATGCAGTGATTGGATGTTTTATGCATGAACATGGTTTTGTAGCTAAGGTTTCAATGAAGAACACAAAAGGTAGCTCAAAGCTAAAATCAACTTTTTTCTAAAAATGTAAAACTCCTAGCCAAAACAAATGAGCATATAAATTGAATTTAAGCAAGCAATTTCAAAGATAGATTTAGAAATATTCGATGAAGAACATTACCCGTAAAATATGCTTGAGGCTCATAGGGGGTTCGAGATAGAGATAAAAAACAATGTCTCTCTCTAAACTTAAATCTCCATTAACCAAAACAGATGAAAACTCAAGCTAAGGTTATATAGACAAAACTGATTTTTGCACATCCAACAAGGATAAAAACCACTTGTCAACCCAGCAGACAATCTGAGCAGTTCAAGGGCCAGAAATTGATCACCAGCAAGAAGCTTTTGTCAGCCCATGTGGGCTGTCTTAATTTGTGTGCCCAAACAACTGGAATTCAGCGTGCAAAACTAACGAGACAGGGTCACTAATCAGAACGAACTCAAGTTTATGCATGAATGCACATGAATGAACAAACCTTTTTTGATGATGATTGTCCTTAACCAATGTCATTGGACACAAAACCCAGCAAGATAAACTTATAACAGAGTTATAAATTCAAAGACTATCTAAGAGTATGTGTGGTATCATTTACAACTTTTGACAAGGAAAACTAAACAAGTAAATCTAGACTTCACACTTTCCAGTCAAGTTTTATTTATTCTACAACACCTTTTGATTTGATACATTGGGATATTTGGGGATCTCATCAAGTCAATTCCCCTTTTAGGGGCTCGATATTTTTTTTAACAAATGTTGATGATTATTCTCGTTACACTTGGATACATCTTATGCGTTTTAATTTGAAACACAAGGGTTGTTACATTATTTCATTGCTTGGGTGTAAACACAGTTTAATTGTATGATCAAAACACTTAGAGCTAACAATAGTGCTGAATTCACTTCATTGCGTTCATTTTTTTTATAGTAAGGGCATTATGTTCCAGACTTCTTGTCCATCAACACCCCGAAGGTGCTTGGACACTCTTTTATTGTTGTGCTCATTTATGTAGATGACATGATCATCACAGATAATGATGAGGTGGTCTTTCGTGATCTCAAGCACTTCCTTCAAACTCATTTTCGAATCAAGGACCTTGGACATTTGATATTTTCCTTGGCATGAAGGTAGCTAGGTCCTCTCAAGGTATTTCTATCTCAACGAAGGTACACACTTGACATTCTCGATGAGATTGGTTTATTTGGTACAAAACCTGCAAAGTTTCTCATGGAAGAAAACTTGAAGTTATCTCCAACAGAAAGACAGATCCTCCATAATGTGTCACAATATAAAAGGCTTGTTAGGAAAATCATTTATCTCACGATCACCAGCCAGATATTTCGTATTCAGTTCATATCCTCAACCAAGTCATGCAACAACCAAGAAAGCCTCGTCTTGATGTTGTTCATTGCCTTCTGTGATACATAAAGGGGCAAATGGACAATGCCTACTTTTCCATCGAAAGGTTATTGTGATAACAACTGGGCTCGTTGCCCAATCACGAAAAGATCCATCACGGGTTATTGCATATTCCTCGGAGGTGCATTGGTGTCTTGGAAAACTAAGAAACAATCCACATTCTCGAGGTCCTCGACTGAGGTAGAGTATCGTGCCATGACCTCTGCCATATGTGAACTTATGTGGATGAAGTTTCTATAGTTGACCTGCAGGTTAAAAACCATGGACCGGCAAAATTACATTGTGATAATCAAGTTGCCCTCCACGTAGTTGCCAATCTAGTTTTTCATAAGCACACTAACCATATAGAAATCGATTGACATTTTCTTCATGACGGATTCAATATGGCGTCATTGTGGCTGCCTATATTCCTACAAGACAAAAACTAGCCGACATATTCACCAAACCATTAGGGCAAGCTGCATTCCGATCTCTTCTTGGCAAGATGGGTGTTCTTGACATTCACACTCCACCTTGAGGAGCAGTATTCGATATTTGATTTCCATTGATTGTAGGAATAGATTGGATTAATGTAAATCATGTATTTATAGCTTAAAGTTGACTTCCTAGAATAGCCTAATTTACATTGTACATGTTCACTATTTACGAATAACGTATCATGACCGAATAAAATTAATGATTGAAACCGTTCTATTTATTAATTTTAATTTGAAGATCAATCTTATAAAAAATTATTCTAATTGGAGATCATTTAATCATCCAAACATATCGAAAAAAATAGACGGTTTATCATAAATATATTATTTAATACCTACGCCATCAATTTGATTTATACATTTAATGACTAAATGATCTCCGATTAATATGATTTTTCGATAAATTTCAAATGGTATTTATTAAATAAACTTTAGTTATACATCAAAGTCACCAATGTAAAAGTAATAGTTTCAAAATGTAAATATTAAAGTAGAACAAAGCCGCATGACTGAAAGGGACGACATCCGTACTAACTACAAATTTCACATCACAATAACCTTAAACTAACCAGTAGCACCAAACCGTCACACCCGCCACCTTCGATAATGCAAGGACATTCAAATTTTATGTGAGATAACTATTTTAAGTTAAAATTTTTAACTGGTCAACTAATTGGGTTAACAAGTTCTTTTATGGAATTAACGAAGTCGTTTGTCTTTGATCGAAAAAACTATAGGTATTAAAAGCAAATAGTTAATCTATTAATCTCCTTTTGTTGCCTTCTAATTTATATACCAACAATGTTAGGGGAATTAAATTTTTAAACAAAATTTGTAAACCAAATTATGTGTCACCAATAAAAAATAAGCACGTTAATCAACACTTAAATAAAAATCCAATCTTCAATAACAACATCATTTGGTTTACACATTTTGATTTAAAATTTTGTCCTGCTAACCTTTTCCTTTAAATATATCAACTTTAAGTGGTTTTGGTGATAAATTGAAATTATATCAAGAGAGAAAAATACTGGAAGAACTCTAAAAATTCACACATGTAAAGGAACTTTGATCGAGTCTATTTGTAGCAAGTGGGCTATTAGGTGCTTTTATTTTGTTTTAATTCTTGTAAGTGAGAGGTCTTAAGTTCGAATTTCATGGATGGCGAATTCGATACCAAATTAGGTTGTCCATTGTGTGACTTAGCCGAACTCGTCCTCCCCTTAGTGTAAAATATAGCGTTGTACTAAAAAAAATAAAAAAATTTGAGCTTCTGTAAAAAAAATTCTTCTAACAATATTTTTTTTATTTTACATAAATTGAGTAAAAACTTCTTGACAATGAAGAGCATCTCCAGCAATCTCCCATTTGTATTTATAATTGGGTTAAATTGCCCCCAACTCAAAAAAAAAAATTATTCCACCAAACCCAAAACTGAAAAAACTATAGTGAGCTTAGTATTTCCGGCAATTGCAATGGTTTTTTTTATCTTTTTAGGTTAAAAAAACAAGATTTTTTAGATACAACAAGGACAAATCTTATATATATATATATATATATATATATATATATATATATATATATATATATTTTCAAGTATAATAAAACTAAGTGGGAGTTAGAGACTAGGGTACCAATTAAAATAATTCGAAATTATAAGAAGAAAATACAAAGAAATGTGCGTTTAACAGAAAAATGAGGGCAAAAGAGAGGGATGCAAATAATAGTTGATTAGGTAGCTTTAGAACTAATATTAAAATTGAATTTTAAAACCTCATTTCTAAATTTCACTAAACCACAAAGACAAAGTAAACAAAACTGTTAAAAAAATATGAGATACAATGTTGAAGCCGTTCAAAAAAAAAAAATATGAGATACAATGTCGTTTGACTCAACCAAAAAATTAGTAGTATAAAAAATATTTCTTATTTCTGTTTACCTTAACCAAATTAATTAATTAAAAGCCAGCAAGATTAGAGTTCGATATGATTACCAAAAAGGCTCTAATTAATTAATTTGGTATTAGTAAACGATAAATAAGAAATATTCTTTATACTAGTATTTTGTCTTGGTTTGCTAAACTAGACAAACCAGTGAGTCAAATATAACTAGGTATTATACTTAACACAAATATTAAATTTCATTATCATTCACATGAGTCGAACACAAGACTTTTCACGTACTAATAAACAAGAATACTATTATATATGATAATTTTACTTATTAAAAAAATATGAGGTCAGAGGTAACGAGATTAAGTAAACAAAAGGATGTCAAGTCATTCGGTGAATAAGTTAGGACACTTCAAATATGAGTAATTAAATCATCTATTGTGATTTTAGTCAAACAATGATGACCAACTTATACAATACATCTGTTACTAATTTTATTACAAAGTTATTGATTGGTAACCAAAAGAATGAAATCGACCACGATATTATAATTTAAAGAATACAAAAAACAAAACAATATTTTGAGGTCTTCCAAACAACTTCTAACATTTGGGCAGATCAAGTGGCGGAGGAGGCAAAGTAGATTCTGGGGTCGGTCCATTTTCAACCTCAAAAGCCATGCCTAGCCCCCACGGCACATGAACGTCCAAATGACAATGCATGTACCAGATGCCTGAGACAATAGTTTAAAACAAATAATCAGAAATTAACTAGTACTAATATAATTAAAATACTAGACATTTAATTGATGAGGTGATTAAGAAAACTAACCTGGATTATTTGCTTGAAACCTGATCACAGCCCATCCTCCAACCGGCACACCAATTGTGTTACGTATTTGCGGATTAACAAAGTTAAATTTTTTGGGGTCATTAATCGAGTCGTAGTTACCAAAACCTTGTGCCAACACGTGGAAATTGAAGCCATGGAGATGGATCGGATGGTTCTCGATCGCCAAAAATGCTGTGTTTTGAAGCACAATCTCCACAGTCGAATTGAACTTTAGCGTCTTGACCTTGGTCGATTTTGGCGCGTATATCAACGATAGATCGAAGCTGACATTTGTGTCTGTGTAGTCAAACTTTATCGGAGGTTCGTTAGGAAAATCTCTGGTGTAAACCCCACTCACGTTGTTAAACTGTGCTTCCATCATGGATGTATTGCTCGGGAGCACGAATGACTCGTTGTTCATGCTAGCGGACAATCGGTTAAAGAGTGGGCCCTAACATGTGGCATTTTCGGGACACACTTCCAAGTTCACGCTGATTGTCACGAACATGTGCTCGTCCACCTGCAGTGGGACCGGGACCCACTGGGGCCCACCAGCGAGGCCAGTGATATTACTATAGAACTTGTGGGCCAACGGCGTGTCGCTAGGGTTAGGTAAGGCCGGCATAATGGGGGTTGATGACTTGGAGTTCTTGTAAACAATGATGCCTCTAGTGGTCGTGTTATCAAAGCCGATGTTTGCGCTAGCATACGGAGTGGCGGCCATGTAATAAGATCTGATAGGTTGATTGAATTTGACGAGAACGTCAGTGGTCTGACCGGGTCCAGTAACCACCACGTCTGTGACATAAGGTGTGGTGTAGGTGGCGTCTATGGCAACAACTGTCATGTTGTGATTGGCTATCTTGAAGAAGAGTTGGTTATTGAGTGCAACGTTGATTAGGCGTAGGAGGTAGGTATTTCCTCTCACCACACTGAGCTGATATGTCTCTGATAAATCAATGTTAAGATTGTTAATATTCATCATGCAAAGTAATATAAAAATAAATAAATTTAAGTGCATGCATGCATGGTTACATACGATTTTGAGAGCAGTCGTATAGATCGCCGGGAAGTCCATTTATGGTGTAAGCATTTGAACCATTAGGAGCAATTCCGGTAGCTAGCCCTTCTTCCTCAATGTCAACAACATTACCATTGTACCACTCTCCTGCAATTCCATCAAACAGTTTATAATTAGTCATAAAAATCACTGTTTAAGTGCATTTCATGATTAATATAAACTAAGTTGAATTGTATAGTTTGATCGTTAATTACCTAATAAGATGGGAACTTCTTTGGTGGGCTTGGGGAAGGGGAAGGATCGACCGGCTTTCGGGTGGATTATGAGTGCTCCGTGGACTGTTGCACGGAGCCACGAAACGTGGGCATGCCACCAAAGGGTGCCTTCTTGTCCGGTGATATTAAATTTGTATGTAAAGCTTTGTCCAGGGCGTATAGGGCATTGAGTTACATATGCAGGTCCATCCGCCCATGCACTCAGAAGCTGAAAGATTCCATGCCTGCATTAAGAAAGAAACTGTAAAACATTAACAAAACATAACCCAACATTCCCCCGCGGGGGGTGGGGGGGGGGGTGGTGGTGGGTTGCTAATCCAGAAAAAAAAATGACTAAGAAAATATGGATATGCATTTTGTTAAGTAATGTGATTTAGATATTAGATACACATAACTAACACACTCTTTAATACATGTGATTCCCAAATTTGATAGGTCATCTTTCTTGAAAATGCAGTGTGCTTCAGTAAGTTTTCCCAAATACAATTCCTTTTGTTCTAGAATATGTTGAGTGGCAAATGGTTTTGGAAATGTAAACTAATAATTACCAGTGAATAGTAATGTTGTAGGGTGACTGGTTTAAAACGTGGACGATAAGTGTGTCTCCTTCTCGTGCATAGATTGTTGGTCCTGGATAGCTTCCATTTACTACAGTAATCGATTGATTTCGGCACAGTCGGCTAACAGTCAAGTTGTTCACCTGAAGCAATAGAAATTTAAAAAAAAATTTATCATTACTATTATTCAAAGGAAACATTCAAATAATTAGTAAGGAAATATGCATGGTAAAACAAGGATCTCCAAGGGCTCGTTTGAATATTGTTTCTAAAAACCGCTTCTATGACTAACATATATTTTAATTTTTCCATCAAATTGAATTAGAAGTAATTTTGGACGTAAGAATGCGCTTTTAGCCATTCTGGAAACATTCGTGAGCATACCCAAATTGGGGCAAGACTTACATTAAAAGAATGCTCAACAATTGCACCAGAGGCTACTGAGGAAGCCAAAAGAGCTAGAGCACAACCTAGCAGAAAGGCTAAGCGTGCCATATGGGGAACAAATTAAAGAGCTAGCTCTAGGGGAAATAAGAAGTTTGAGAATTGTATACTGTTATGAAGATATTGTATTACTCTTGTGATATCTCAGAGGTGGATATATGTTATGTTTATATAGGCATTGGGAAAGAAGTTGGGGACCCATTATTTCCACGATTAGGTGACAAATTAGGCAATAAATTGGTATTTGTTTGGTATCATGTATCCAGCTAACAGTTTGATTAAGGTGCGATTCATCAGAGAATGCTAGCATTAAGATATGAACGGACATCAAGTCAGAAACTTGGTTCTTCAAGCACAAACCATGTTGAATAAGATCCTTTTGACCGTGGCAAAACTACGTACTTTACAGGCTGACAAAGTATAAAAAGGGGAACTCCCGCGGGGTATTAGAAGAATTGGATTTGAATTCTCAATGTAAACATAGTAGGACATTTTCTCGGTAAATAACTCGGCTCGGAAGAACGTTGACATTGGAAATACTAATTTATAGAAGGAGAAAAGTTCGTGTCTGTGTGTGTAAATTTCTTTTTCTTTTTTAATTTAATTTAGGAGGAATTATCTGAAGAATTAGGGGTAATACTTGCATTCCCATATGGGGATGTACATATCCACTATTTGCGAATAACGTATCTTTAGTCGATAAAATCAATAATCGAATATATTTAATTTATTAATTTTCATTTGAAGATCACTTATACAAAAAAATCATTCAAATTGGACATCTTTAGTCATCCAAATGTTTCGAAATAAATAGACTGGTTATCATGAATATGGTACTTGATATATACATTGTCAATTTGTTCTATATATTAAATGACTGAATGATCTCCGATTAAAATGATTTTTTGTATGGGTGATCTTTAATAAAGATGAAGAAATTGAACAATTCTAATTATAAAATTTATACGACCAAGATACGTTATTACTATTAGTAAGGGGTTCATGCCCCCAAAGGGGAATGCAAGTATTATCTATAAATTAAAAGGTTTATTTTTACCTACTCCGAGTACTCTATACAAAGTTTAATTTTATCCCTACATTATATATTTGTCTATTTTAACTGTTAGTACTCATCATTTGTGTCCTACTTTATCCCATTTCGTAAACTGAATCGAAAGATAGGTTAATTTAGCTGTCATGGCAGGGACCAGGGACTCAATTGGTTTTTTAAGCTCATTTTCTCATTTGGTGAAAGAGATATTATATTAACACACCTCAAATTTTTCTCTCACATCTTTTAAATTTTTTAATATTTTTCTATCAAGTATTAGTGGTGTGTAGAAAATATTAAAATATTAAAAAATTAAAAGAATGTGAAAAAAGTAATTTAAAGTGTGTGAATATAATCTCACCGTAAACCACTATACGGTCATTCCAATATTGACCCATTAAAATCCCAGAAGTTAAACAAAATATCTACAAGTCACATCACAGATATCGTCAACCTTATTTTAGTCCTCATGTCATATTCAAAATAAACGTTTTGAATCTTTAAGTTGTCGTGGTCAATATGCATGGGGTGCAGTTGTTGGCAAAAATAATTTCCGACTAAAAGCGACTTTGCCTTGGCATTCAAGAATCAACACCGTTCATGTCGATATCGCGGATGAATAAACATTACTATCCAAGAAATTTATATTTATCCGTTTTTAAATTTCATATTATCAAGAAATGCTTAACAATCACATGCGGCTGCAATTTACTAATTTGCCATAGCATATCCCGTGGGACGGATGCACATTGGGACCAAGATGGTCATAGAACCATTCGGAGTTTAGAAAAAAAAAAATATATATATATATATATATAGAGAGAGAGAGAGAGAGAGATCTTTTGAGAACCCTCCGAATATTGGTACCGGCCCCTTTTGTGCTTGTCAAGTGTTTGATATAATATATGTTATGCATATCTTAACAGGTTGTGTCGACAACACTCGACAACTTCTCTCGATATCAATAATCGGATTGCTTTAGAATATGTCGATATCTGTTGACATGTATTCAACGTGGTTTGGTGAAAGACAACAAGCCTACTAAGTATTTAGCGAAATATCTTAGTATATTAACTAAAACCTTTTTTGCATACTTTGCGCTCTATTTCTATTTAAAACACAACATATGAGATCCTAAAATTCGAATCCTAGATGCGACACAGATGCCCAGTACAATTGCAAAAGTGAGTAATATATAAACAACAATATTTATTAAATACTTTAATTCCCTTTGTCGCCTTCTCATTGATATATGTCAACTTTACGTGGTTGATGATTTGGTGAGAAATTGAAAATATATCAGGACAAAAAACACTGGAAGAACCCTAAAAGTTCACACGCGTAAAAGACCTTTGAAATTGATCGAGTCCACATATAGCAGGTGGGCTGATTAGGTGATTTTCTAACCGCCACCATAAGATTTAAGACAATGATGCCTTTTGACCCGATATGCTCTTACACTGGAAATTTCATTCACCAACTCAGAAGGCAGGTTCTGCCTTAGCTTCCTAAGATCCCAAGAATCATTGGAAGAGTAGCTTGAAACCCGCACATGATTGATTCTCGGAATCACCTCTTGAGACAAAAAAGGGCCTTCGGGTCCCGACCCTAAAAGTTCACACGTGTAAACGACCTTTGAAATTGATCGAGTCCACATATAGCAGGTGGGCTGATTAGGTGATTTTCTTTTGTTTTTGAGCTTCTGTAATGTTTTGTTTCTTCCAACAATTTATTAGTTTACATAAATTAAATAAAAATTTCTTCACGACTAAGAGAAAGAAGACTGATAAGTTAATTCGGTGGAAAGTGGCAACCAAGATTTGGTTTTTCGACTTATGTTTTGCGCGTAAGCTCTGTTCATTTTACTATCAAAATATTATATTTTGATCAAAACAGTCAATTATGTACAAAAAAAAAATTTTACGACTAACAGAACGAAGACTAAAAAATTATAATTAAAATACTTTGTTCAACTGAAAATTTAGACTATTTTAAAAAATTAATAATTATAAAAATAATCATAAAAGCAAATTCGAACATCAAAAAGTGTTTCCTAATTTAATCAAGTCCCCAAAACATTTTTCACCGTGAAGAATTTGCAAGCAAGCCACAACTTATTATTTTTTTATTAACATATGTACTACAAACATTAATTATATACAAAATAATTAATATATTTTCTCTAAACGGGGTGGGTTTGGTTCAAGGTTAAGTTCCATCCCGTCCCGCTCCGAACACCAAAACAAAAAATTTCTCCAAGTTCATCTCTATCCCCGCTTTTTATCTTTCATACCAGGCCCATTCGAGGCGAAACCCCTCGGGAACACAAATTCGTGTGAAAAATTGTCAGGCCTACATCTATATCTTATTTTACATTTCCAACGATGTAAGCGTGGATTCTTCTTTGATGATAGATATGTAAGTCTAGATCACATTTACTTTTCTTTCTTTGATTGGCGAAGCCATCTCCAAAATGAGTGTGTGTTGGAAATTTTGAAGTTTGAGTGCAAATTTCATTTGTCCCACATTGGTCATTCCCAAAAGACTTTAACACTTTATAAGGGTTTGTGCCTTATAGAAAGTGATTGGAGTGTTGGACTTGGAGAATAAAACTGGGCTTATAATTAATATATAATTAATATATATTTAATTATCAAAAGATGGGCTCTAATAATTAAATACTTTAATTAATTATTTTTCGGATTTAATTAATTATTATTTTTAATTAACTAAATTCGAATTTAATTATTTATTTATTCCAACAGACTCATCTTTTCAGATGAAGTCTGAAGAGTGAAAGTACGCAGAACCAAAAACACCTCTCTGAAGAGGTGTCTTCCAACAGATGCATCATTTCTTCTTACATGTTGCGAACAGGCATCCTTCTATTATAAATACATGCATCTGCATATCATTTAAATCACTGAAAAACATCAATCCTTGTATATCAAGCATATTGAGAGTACCACAAACAAATTCACTAGAAGTCTAGTTTTCCGGTGCTGGAATTCTAACTTAGATCGTTGAATCCTGGTGAGGCAGACGTCCGAAGAACTACAAGCACTGAGTAGGGACGAAATTTCTGTTTCAAGGACATTGCGGTACGCAAGCCTCGATCTTCAAGTTGTCTATGTTTAATTTTTATTCTTGTTCATACTGTGTTAAGTTTTATTTGCATTTATTATTTATTAGCTTATATAATTTATCACAGATTGTTGACATCTATCCAACAGTGTGTAAATACTCAAGTAAATGACGCGTCAGGTCCTCATATGATGATGTAGAAATAATTGATGAAGTCATCTCGTCTAGTTGCAAAATGAGTGAATGCAAGTCTCAAAATGTACAGAATAGTGCATTGATAGTAAAACTCATAAAACCTCACTATGATAAAATCCAAGGTGAGACAAAAACTCATAGTGTATGGAGAAAAGTGAGAAGTTGCATTAAGTTAAAACTAAACGCCTTCATGAAGCAAGTAGAACACACACAAGGGTATGACCAACCTAAGATGGGTGCCTCTTTAAAATCTCGTCAGGTAGTAAAAACTCAGCATGAAAAATGCTCTTAATCCTAGGGAAAAAGAGTACATTAAGCTCAAGAGAGTATACTTCTGAATATTCCTCTTGAGTTTGACAGAACTTTCAAATGAGAACTACAAGCATTGCAAATGAGATAGTTACGCTTACCAATTCCTCGAGCAAACTTCTGGAAGGTTGACTTCGGTAGTGACTTCAAGAAGAGGTTGACAAGGTTGTCTTGGGATCGGATTTGCTTGACTTCAACCTTTTGATATGTTGACTTTGTTGATGTATCATGTCCTAATCTGGTCGATACATGCGACATTGTCTCAACGGTGGATAAAACCGGAGGTATTTTGAATATACTCAACAAGAGCTCTGAACCATGTCTCTCAAGTTTGGCGTATGGTGAGTCTTGGAACAATTCGAAGATTTCTCAACTAAGCATTTCATGGACCTCCAAAATATTGCGGTATTTTCAAACAGTAAAGACACAACCAACCATTCATTTGGAAATGTGCCTTGTGCGGATAACCGTCGGTAACATAACAAACAAGGTAAGCATCATTTTAAGAATCAGGGGGTTGAATATGCTAGAGATGCGTAAGAATAACCCAAATTCGTAATACGGTATAGAAAAAAGTCTTAATAAAATCTTATAAAATCCGTAATTTTTTTTTAAATAAACCTAAATTTGAATGTACTCTTCAAAATTCTAAATGTCTATTAAAATCCCTAAACCACTGTTCTTCGTAACCTTTGTTAAATTTCCGCGGAGGGCGCAAAGGTAAATTTATGACAAAACACCTCAGATATTCGAAAGAAAAACAGAAAATCCAGAAAACAATTGTCGTATAAAGTCTTTTGTCGTGTCAACAGAAACAGTAGTAGTACTAGTAGTCTAGTCTTGTAGTTGAGTCAGGTAGGTAGTCGAGTACGAGTACTGTGATCCACTTCCAATTCCAAACACCAACAAATCAAAACAGGATAGAGATGGAAACGGAAGTCGCCGACGACCCCGCCGCCGTCGATATCGACGCCGGATGCTGCGGAGGAGATAGCGGCGAAGAGGCTGTGGCGGGAGGCGGAAGCCGTAGGAAATCGGGGCGTGACAACGTGAAGGGTCCTTGGTCTCCGGAAGAAGACGCGGTGCTGACCCGGTTGGTGAGTAATTTCGGGGCGAGGAATTGGAGCTTGATCGCCCGAGGAATCGACGGACGATCCGGCAAGTCTTGCCGCCTGCGGTGGTGTAATCAGCTCGACCCCGCCGTCAAGCGCAAGCCCTTTACTGGTATTTACACTTCGTTCTAAACTGAACCCTCAAATTCTTTAATCAAATGTATGTTCTTCTAACTTTGAATTTCGAATTGAGGGTTTTGCTGCTTTTGCAGCCTTTTAATTAAGATTTTGTTTCGAGCGTTTTACTGAACGAGATTCAATTTGATTTCAAGTTGGGTTTTTGCACTATCTGTTTGAGCACATTGTTAACAAGCTTTCGCATTTGACCATGATTCAGACAGTGTTCTGTATACGCTTGGAGAATTTCGTGTGATGTTTTTTTCGGTCGTGAGTTTGATTCAATCGTTACCTACCGCCAATCGGACTGTGTTGTTATTCACATGTTCTGCTAGGCCTTCTCTTATTACCTAAATAAAAAAAATCTAGAATACATCAATGTGTAGCATATTGCTGAATTAAACGGCTGGTCTGCGCTTAAGAATCCAAGGGAATTTAACGGATTGATATGAGCGACTGAAAAGACAATGTATATAATACGTTGATGTATAGTAGGAGGGATCTACCTAAAGAACAGGCACACTTGAGTTGTTACATGTAATATGCATATTCGGTTAGTGGAATTGTGCATTATGTTGAAATCTGATATCATATCATTTCAATCTTATCACTTTCTTCCGTCGGCCATCCAGCCCATTTGTCATGAATTCATGTCTACATGAGTCTTCCTGGAGAAGAAGGCTGATGGTTTTGAATTGTTTCAGATGAGGAAGATAGGATGATAGTTGCAGCCCATGCGATCCATGGAAACAAATGGGCTGCAATTGCTCGGCTCCTACCAGGGAGGACAGATAATGCCATAAAAAACCATTGGAATTCCACACTAAAGCGCCGGTGCATGGACCCTGACAAAATAAAGCTAGAATCTGGTAACATGGTTGAAGATGTTAGCTTTGACAAAACAAAAGGATCATCTGAAGAGACCTTCTCGTATGTGGACGTCAATTCATCTAAATCTATGGAAGGAAGAGAAGTCAGTTCTTTAGAGCTTATGGATGATCAAGATGAATACAACGGGTCATCGGAAGTTCATTTTAGTCATGAAGCCACCGAACAGCCTACTCTCTTTAGACCAATGGCAAGGATCAGTGCTTTTAGTGTATATAACCAATCAAATAGCCAGGAGCCTGCATTATCATTCCCAAGGCCGATTCCAGTGCAAGGACCTCTTGTTCAAGCATCAAAACTAGATGTTGGCATAAGTAAGTTTCTCGAAGGAGTTTATGGTGAGCGATCAGTGCCTGATCGGTGTGGCCACGGTTGCTGTCGTGCACAGAGTGGTATGAACTTTCCAAACTCGTTGTTGGGGCCAGAATTCGTGGAATTCTCCGAGCCTCCCTTGTTTCCAAGTTTCGAATTGGCTGCAATTGCCACAGATATAAGTAACCTTGCTTGGCTTAAAAGTGGGTTGGAGAATAACAGTGTAAGAGCAGAGGGTGAAACGGCTGGTAGAATTACAACTCATGGGTCTCAAGACCAAACAGGGCGTTTTGAGGAGAGTAGAATGAATCATCTTTTTCACATTGAAGAGAGAAAGGATAGGCTAATGGGCATGAAGACAAATGTGCTATCAACCTAAGAGAAAGGTTCAAAATTTTCTTTAAGAAACTTTCAATAACCTTTTGGCCTGGGTTCCTGAATGTTGTACGACATAATAGCTGATGCATTGTGTCGGAGGCATACTTCCGATGTACAAGCATGATGAAGAAATTTGTTTCTCTAGTTGACGCAGTGGCATGAGTTCACAGTTCCATCCATATGTTCAAGTGGAAAACGTAACTTGTTAATTCAGTAGAAAGGTGCGAACATCGCCTCTCCGTTCAACAGAACTTGAAGCAACTCTTTTCAACTCAAGAAACAATCTCCCTTGTAGCTGCTGTCAGCTTAGAAAAAATGTTTCATTGTTTCTGTTGTTCAATCTATATTCGGAATATTACTTAACAATAACATCCATCTTCTCTTTTGTCTCTCTTTGGAGAATCGTGCATTTCCTGCTTTTTGACATATGAAATGAGAGCTTGCACTGCCAGGTTTATTGGGCATCCTCAAAACTCAAGTTCTTTTTGACGTTTCATTACTTGCCATGGGATGTTTTGTTTAAGATCTCTCCTTTCCTAATACCAACCCAAATTCTTAGGTCTGAATGGGGAGACCAAGTCATCCGTACGACCCATAGACAAAATATGAGCCTCTATATTGTGGTCCAAGCGACCTCACGCTCGTCTTTTGTGTGATGGGGACGCAACTTGCCCCACCCAAGGGATCTCTCTCAAGAGAAAAAATTTACGTAGGGTACCCGATCAATCATCTGTTGGGAACCTCTAACAAAAACATGATACCCCTGCATTATCACACTCAACTTCACGTTGATCCCACCATGTGTGGGAGATATCATAGTTAGTCAGCCCTACCGAAGCTTTCGGGTCCTACCCAAATGGATAACAAGGAAGATTGACTAGTTCGAATCCAACTTATTGAGAGGACTCAGAGGAGCAACAAAACCAGGTCCAAACTGTGGCAGGGGAAGAAAGAAACAAGTAACTAAACACAAGTAGGACCCCAGAAGATGGATGGTGTCCTCCAAGCCTCCTCTCCTTTTTCAGTGTAATGTAGCTGTCGAGTCGACAAACTGTCCCATAAAGGGGAAGTTATTAGATATAGGGCAGCCCCACCACGATGTACGATATGACCTTCCTCAAGGATTACTTGCTCCTCTTTCAATTTCTAGATGGAGGAAGTGGGGGGGTCGGTTCCACCCACACTACACATGTGAGAGAGAGATATAAAGCAAATTTGAAAACGGTGCGTTTGGTCTGCTAATTGGTGTTGTTGGCTTGCTAATTATTTCGTCTTGTAAATATAAAGCAATCCGAAACGGTGCGTTTTCTGGTTTGCTATTTGGTGGTGTTGGCTGGCTAATTATTTTGTCATGTGAGAGTGGATATTGAAGACAGCTTTTTTGTCATGAGATGGAGGAATCAAAGGATGACCCACAACACAAGCAAGGAGGGAAGAACATTAAAGCTAAAAGGAAAAGTAGAAGAAAGGATGAGGTTCCAACTCCTTACCTTACCTATATATTTTTAATTCCATTACAATATTTGCAATCACCTTCTAAAATAACTCGTTAAAACACTAAAACAATATGTTCGAGTTGGAGAGACAAATTCTAAGGTGCAGAAGTCCAAATGACATGGTAGACCATCTTCGCATGCACTTTTTCGTATCTGGTATTTTATATAAGCGTTTGGATACAAAAACTCTTCTCCTAAAAGTAAACGAGAATGAAGAATGAGTCCTTGTAGAATACAAAGCATTTTCCTTACCATTATGATGCATTGTAGCACTTGAAAATACAAATGTTTTCAAAAAGAAGAAAAAGAGAAAGGAGATTTTAAAGGCCATTCCAATTCCGAGTTGGTTCGTTGGAACTTTAGGAGATGAATCTCTTTGGCAAACAGCCAGAATTGGAATGTAGCTCTTTTCCAATTTTCTACTCCATTTTCCTTTTTACATAAGATTTAATTTTTTATGGTAAATTATTTTACTTTTTTGTTCTTCACGCAAAGGCAAGATTACATAGGCGACACTGACCATGAGGTGGTCCCACCTCCAGTCAACTTCATCATGACTGGGAAATTCCAACCTCCAAAATTTAAAAAAAAAAATGAAAAAAAAAAAGGGATTTAATAAAAAATAAAAAAAAAAAGCTGATGCATTGCTCTGCTTATATCCACAATCTAGGGTCTTGATTTCGTCCATTCATCGTTCGGTTAATAGCACCCGAAAATAGACGGCCATGATCCCTGCATGAAAACAATACGTGGTAAAGGAGACAGATGCAGTGAGGAGAAAGACTAGGATTCTCTTCCCTACTATTTTTTCATCCCTTTCCATTCATTCCTCTCATATTCTCTGTTTTATTTTTCGCTTTTTATTAAAAATTAATATAAGATGTTGACGATACTTAACCGTGACCGTTCAAATAGAAAAAAAAAAAAAAAAAAAAAAAAAAAAAAAAAAGAAGAAGAAGTGAGAAAATCCTACTTCAAACATCCTGCATGCAGTTGCAGGTACTAAAATTATTTTGTAATCTAGGAGAAGAAGCAGTTAGCAGCAGCTACTGATTAATGTGTGTACTGGGTAACTGAAAGTACTAAATTATTTCAGTACTAAATTATTGAGATGTAGTTTCTGACACCATTGCTTCTCATCTTCCCAACAGGATTCTTTCCTAATCTTTTTGTGAGAATTTCGGATATTTATGAATTTTGTCTATTTTCTGTATATTATGTAGTTAATTTTTGTTATGTACTTTTTATATTAATTTTAATTAAAAATATTAAAAATAAATTATAAATACACAATGTACAATAAACGGATACGATTCGTAAATTTTTAAGATCCTCGTAAAAAAAATCCGGATAGGATTCGAATTCCTCACGTTCTTTGCCTTCATACATTTGTTGTTCAATTGTCGCAATCGGTTTTTTTTTTTAACTTTCTCCCTTTATTTATCGATTTTCGTTCCATCTCGTAAAACTTTTACGTCTAATTTTAGATAATCTTTCAAAAATTAATTTTTCAAAAATTAACCCAATTACATTGTTTAATTGTTCGGTTAACGTTGATAAAATTTCAATGTTTAAGTATAAAACATTGTTCGTTTATTTATTAGATAATAGTTACATGATTAAATAATTTTGAATTTAATTGATTTTCTATAAATATGATGTTTAAATGGTGATCAAAAAGTAAAAGATTGACATTTAAAATAAGAATGAAGAAAGTAGAGTGCGAAAGTCTGACTAAGAAGATTTGGTAGCATTGCCATGTAATAAATGTATGTACTTTTTGAGTTTATAAATAGGAAATGCTATTATATCAAACAATTAATCTGATTTAGACATCCATATCATTAATAATTTGAAGACAACCTTACGGTTTTCAAGATTTATGAGTTGATATAGACTTTGATTTTTTTTTTCTTTTTTTTAAAAAAAAAAGAAGACTGACACTTCTTCAAAATTTGAAGTTAAAAATGGCACCTTTTTTAATGTTATTTATTTTTTTGTTAATGGAATAAAAATTCGTGTTTGTAATCAGCTAGTGCTCCTTTTTGTTCTTATATTTTTGTAACAAAACTTAGCGTAGGCAATAAGTTAGGCCAATATGCCTCACTTTTTTACACTCAATGCTAGTAAAATAAAACCAAATACTATCCTAAAGTACAAGAAAAATCATTAACTTCTTAACTTCTAATGGATTGTTCGACAAGGAAGAACATAAGGAGCCAAGGATTTCCCGTTTAGAAATTTATGAATTTATAAGGTGTTCGTATCCCTTCAATCTACACCACAAATTGTGTTCCATGGACATGTTTGTCACACAACCTCAATACTCTAGGAAAAACAAACATTGTGCATTGAAGGTAGGGGACTTCAAATTCTGTTGTTGGCGAGCCATTCACTCCAGATGGTAGCCGCATATTCTTATAAGGTGTTGATTGCTTCAATTACTGGAGCTACTTCTAACCATGTTCTTCGTCAGGCCAATAACTTTACTCATCTGGTTTCGATTGTCTTTGGTTTGAAGATCTGCCGAACCTCATTTCAGACTTGTTATTTGTAGAGTGTTATGTTCTGTTTTGTAGGTTGTTCCTTAGCCTTCTTGTTTCTCTCTGTTCACTTTTATTAATGAAATTATATTGCAATTTTTTTTTGGGTCAAACAAGATTACTTCCATTAAAAACTAGTATAAAGCCCGAAAAGAGCCAGCTAAACAACAACAGATAAAGTAACAGGCCTAAGCAAAAATAGAGCTGCAGCCTAAGAAGTAAACACCAGATCCAATTCCCCTTCACAAACCCTGCAAATATATACAAACAAAATACCTTATGGATAGAAAGTGAGGCTAACGGGTATATAAAATACCCTTCCTATGGCGGAGGTCGCTGAACACTTGACCTCGATGGGGATCCAACATGCCAGTTGGGGGAAGGGAAGTGAGAAAGAGAAGTGGATTTGATATCTAATTTCTGATTGGAGCTCGTAGATCCGAGCACAGGAATGGCGGGGATATAATCACTGCTAAGGAGGAGGGAGGAAGGAAAAGTAAACAACATAAAGCAGTAAAAAGAAGCGAAAAAAACTCTGGATAAAGGGCATGAAGCCTGTTACGAACTCATGAGGTAATTGAGACCAAGCTCAAAGAAAACTGAGATAAAACTTAGACGAGAACCAAAATACAAGAAAAAGGAAGAAGACTGGAAAATGAGAAGGAAAAAGAGGTGAGATGTTGTGAAGGGGAAGGGGCAGAGGAGATGAGAGGGGAGGAAAAGAGGGAGAGGGCAAAGGAGAAGGGATGGAAGGAGGAGGAAATAGAGGGGGAGTAGCAGGCTGTTGTCGACCCCGAGCAAGAGCAAGGGGCGGCGGCTGAACTTCGACCCAGGGTTGAGTTTTGGCAGCACTACAGAGAGTTTAGAGAAAGATCTTCTTCTACCCTTGTGTCGCCTATCGCAATTTCTTAAAAATAAAAAAATAAAAAATATATATAAAAGAAAAGGCTTTTTAGCCAAAATGGTCCCTGAGAATTGCTTAACTCCTCACTTTAGTCATTGAGATTTGAAAAAATAGAAATGGTTTCTAAGATTGTCCACTATTAATCATTTTGGTCATTCGATGAAAAATTATGTTAAATAAGGATCAAAATGATAAAATTACCCTTAATATATTAAACAATAGGCCAAATGATTTGACAAAGATTGAGGGTATTTTGGTCATTTTATCCTTATTTTATGAAGATTTTGCACTGAATGACCAACATATTTGATTGTGGACAAACTTAGGGACCAATTCTATCGATTTCCAATCTCAAAGACCAAAATAATGAGTTATACAAACCTCAAAAACTATTTTAGCTAAAAAATATTTCTTCTTTTTTTCTTTCTTTTTTCCACTTATCATTGGTTTTTTTAAATTTGCAGTTGTCTTCATCAACTAAAATCTCTCTTCTGAAATAATCAGTGCACCCACTGCACGTCTTCTATATATCTCTTCCTCCCCCATGAGGGGACCTCAGTCCAAGTCTCCAAAGCATGGCTCTTGGTCTCTGACACCACCCTCTCTCTCTCTCTCATCTCTCTTTCTCTCTCTACATTCTTCAAGCTTGCAAGCCTAACCTTTGTCCTTAAACTGATTAAACTTTTTTCGGTGCGTTTAATTTTGTTGGTAACAAATTTCCAACATAAACAATCTTAATGGAGTCGAAGTGCACCTAATCCAACAAAACCCACTTCCTTAAATCCTCAAATTCCATCAAATATTTCTTCAATTTATTATTAGAAGCACCCCAAAGCTCCAAACTTTAATGTCTGAATGCTCTGTTCTTTGCCTTCCGGCAGAGATTCAGCTTCTGGGTTTTTGAAATTTTAACCTCCGAACATGTCCCAAGTCGATTTAGAGCAAGGGCCCCACCGCCGCTCCTTCTCCGGAAGCGCCGACGGCGGGAGCAGCGTCTGCTTCTCCGACGCAGACGACGGGTCCTGTTACTCTCAGTTCTTCTCGACCAATGGCGGCTCCTACGACGAGTACAATTTTGCGTTCGTCTCTGATCCTCAGATCGGCGTGGTGTCAGATTCTCGGAGAGCCTCGTCTGTTTCGGACAGTTCGGTCGGGGTTGTCGAAATTGAGATTGGAGTGCCGGAAATTAAGCTGCATTTGGATAGAGTAGAGAGAGATTGTCGGATTTGTCATCTGGGTTTGGAGAGTAACAGCCACGAATCCGGGGCTCCGATTGAATTGGGTTGTTCTTGCAAGGATGATTTGGCTGCTGCCCACAAGAACTGTGCTGATACGTGGTTCAAGATTAAGGGCAACAAGTGAGTTAATTTCTCTCTGTTTTTTTATATATGTTAAATTTCAATTTCTTTCGGTAATAGTTAGCTAACCAGCTTAGACAAAGAGAATCGAACATAGAACCTCGGAATTTAGTTTGTAGCATTATGCCAAGCTTATATATTTTTTTTTATTTGATATAGTTTATGATTGTGATTACATTTGAAAAAACTTGTTAGCCCTTAATAGATCGACGGGTCTTATCAGTGTTCTCGCTCCTTGCGTTAAAAAATCTCATTTTGTAAACTAGATTAATTTAGAATATCGTCGTGTCGAAAAATGAGAGGATTATTAAAGGAGGGCAGACAAAGCAAAGGAAAAGGTGAAAGCATTTATTTAACAAAAAAAAAAAAGGTGAAAGCATTGAAATGTGTCCAAGTACTGCTTTTTGTCTTTTCTCCAAGTTTAGGAATCTCTGCTCCTCTGTTATTCTCTTTCGTTTTTAGACCATTTTCAATTCTTAAGGATAAAGCTCAAAAATTAAAGAAGATAAATTTTAAGTTATAAACTAGATATTGCTTTTCTTCTCAAACTCTTCTGGCTTAAAATTTTAATCCGTAATGATTAAATAGTGATTTTAGCCTAACTTTTTATTTTCGGTAACTTTTTTTGAAAATATAATTTATGTAGATTATCTTAATTTATTTTTATGAACATTTTAGTCTAAAAATATTTAAATTCCGATAAGTAATTAAAAATCATAGAAATACATAGGTATTTATAAAGTTTTAAGTTAAATTTGATTTAAATTATTTTCTTAAATTATTTTAGACATTAAATTTAATTTTGGACCGTCAAATCTTTTTTTTTTTACTGTTAGATTTGATCTCATTTGATTATAGCCGTTAAATTATACGTAAAAAATAAAAATGGTTTGAAATATGACAGTTTGGTGGGTTCAAAATAATTTAAGCCAGACTTAAATCCTGGAGAAAATCTAGCCCAGAGATATATTTTCTCCCCAGGGCTTATTTTAGCCCATGGCTTGAAGATGGTTTTGTGGGCTGGGGGGGTTTAAAGCTGATATTTTAAGCTTTATTTCATAGGTTGGAGATGGTCTTATGAAAGTAGGGATATGACATCTTATTGATATTTCCACTAGATTTATTAATCTTTGGGTTGTCTGCCTAAGCACTAAATAATTGATGATTTCCTGTGTGTATCCACATTTCCTATTCATCCACCATGCTTAGTGACAAATCACTTTTCGTATGCATATTTTGATTATGATAGATGGAGAATTATTGGTCTAATGTTTCGAACTCAAAGTAATCGATCTATTGACGGATTGCCATGTGTCGTTCATCATGAGGGTATATACGAAGAGATTCTCTCATGTCACTATTTCACCATATGACAATCGTTATCAACGATTAGGATACTGTATTGATTTCACTACATGTTTTCCACTCAGGACCTGTGAGATATGCCAGGCAGTTGCGCGCAACGTCGTTGGGCCAAATGACATCGAGTTCACAGAGCAGTCGAACGAATCCAGTGCTGCATCAGCAACAGCTTCAGTTGCCGCCCCAGGGCCCTCCACAGAGACTCAAAGTTTCTGGCACGGTCACCGCTTCCTCAACTTCCTTCTTGCCTGCATGGTATTTGCTTTTGTCATATCATGGCTCTTTCACTTCAACGTTCCGTCGTGAAATCCCGAGCAAAGTGTTGAGAAAAATTGGATAATCAAAAGGAAGAAAACAAGTGTAAAAGAAAGCTGCAGCGTTCATATAGATTAGTAGTAATACATCATATGTTACCTCATGCCCACTTCTCTAGAGTGCTTCTTGTTCATAAGTCGCAGCGTTTATCGGGCTTTTTACATGTCAAAAAATGGGTATCCCTCGATCCTAACCCGAAATATAATTATATAAAATATATATTTCTTTTTTTGTTTTGGCCGGAGGATGTGGTATTCTCTGAATTGAATTGTAAAATTGCTTCATTGCTCTTGGATCATACTCTATCCAACCACATCATCAAGTTCAACTATTTGTTACTCGGCGAACCTATATGGCATGTTTACTTACATGGTACGAACAAGTCATGAATTAGGAGAAGGAAGGAATTGGTATGAGATCAATATATCGTTTCACGGAGATTTGCTGCCTAGCGCGAGAGCCGCTCAATTTGTGTCAAAAGAGACTCACGCCCCTGTTACTTAAGTTCACGAATCCGCTCTTGTAATGGATGAACCTCAGCATGCTCGTAGTTTTGTTTGATGTTGTCCTCGTAACGGAGAATACACTGCACGCTCCTGGTTGCGCCGGCAATCAACCGGTGGTGTTCTCAAATTGAGAAAAAGAATCGGCTTTTGATTCCATAATGCTGAAGTAGGAAAGGCGAATTGTGCCGGCCCCTCGATTACATTTTAACGCAGAACCACCAAGAGCATAATCTTCCAGGAATTGAAATGTTTTCATAAATGCAGGAAAGTCGAGAATCAAAATAATTCCAATACTCGTTCACAGGGTTGTCAGAAACACAAATTATCAAAACCAAGAGAATAATCTTCCGAAAATCCTGAATTGAAGCAAGCAAAGCTTAAAGCCTTAAAATACCCAAATCATAACAATAATGAATTAGATACACGACTAAACAAAATACTACGAATAAAAGCGTCACGGGGATGTTAACGGAGGAAAAGAAGAAAGGGAAAAAAAAAAGAATTATTATTAGGCTATACACTTCAAGTTTTGTTCTTTTTGGCTTCCAAATTTGTGCCATCTTTGAGTGTTTCTTGTGCATCATTGTCCATGCCAAGGCTGAACAGGCAAGCTGCTTGAAGATATAAAGCCGCCGGCCACTCGGGAGAAACCACCTGGGCTTGCATAGCGTCCCCAAGAGCTTCTTGTGCCATATCGCTCATCAGGTAAGAGAGGCAGCGCCGAGCATACACCGTGGGTGATACCATGGTCCCGCCGTCAATGAACTACAAAAGACAGCAGAAGAGGGTAGAAACATATATCAGCCTTGACGGGAGAAGTTCTAAATTCCCAACGAGCACCCTCAATGCTAGTCTCCTGATGTTTCTGAATAGCATTGCATATAAGAAAAAACTGTGACAATTTATATCATATGATCTACAGTGTACGTACAGAACCAGTGCAGAAATGAACAAAATCTGAAACTGCTATCAGATTCTGAGGCTTACTAAACTGTTTGTGAGCATTCTTGAAAAATAAAATATAAAATCCAGGGTACGGGTCAATTTTTGAACATGGCGATGTCTTCAAGTTAGGCAAACAGTTTAAAATTATTCCCGAACAGAAACTCACTTCCGTATAGGAATCAATCGCAGTTGTCAAGTCTTTAGCTCGAAAAGCAGAATCTCCACTCTTCTTAGAATTCAAAGTCTCCTGCATTTGATTAGTCCACAGCTGGAAAGAAAGCTGCAGGGCCAAATATCTCGAGCAAAATTAGCAGTACAGAGAATAATTATATTTAAAAAAAAAAAGAGCAGTTGTTGCTGATCAAACTTCACACACACAATCTTTCAGTCGAATATCACGGTTAAAAAAAATCCAAGTACTGGACAGACGGGAACAAACCTCATTAGCAATCCCCTCATCATCCTTGTATCCATTCTTTTCCAATATTTCATGTATGGCAGTGAGATCCATTCTCAAACAAGCTTCTCCAAAAGGTGTTAATGCCAATGGCTGCGTTGAGGATGCGGTTTCATGTGCAATACCCATCAAAACATGTGACGCAACCTGTTTGAAAACTATAACAAATTATACTCTTCTCAAGCAAACTTATAGCTGTTAGATGGCAGGCTAGTATTAAGCAATGCCATGTCCACAACTGATGAGGGGAAAAGTAAACTTCACTTAAGCATAAAATTTCCTTCCCCACATCTGGTTTTTTTTTTTTTTTTTTTAAGTTGAAAAGGAAAAGCGGTTAGTATCAAGAAAGGGCCACAGGTATGATTACACTCAAAAAGGTAAACAATTTAAGAATAATATAAGAGAAAGAGAGAGCACGTCAAAGTGGGTAAAACGTAAAAGGCTTAGGGATTGCGATCTATTACAATGGTACCAGAGACGATACAAGTTTAGAAAAATATAAACCCAATTCATGTCTAGGACTCTAGGTTAATTAAGCACGTGAAATATCTCAGCTATACACGTCAGATATTACAATGCATCTTTCTCAAAGTCGGGGCAAACGACTCTAACGTATACCTGGCTTGTTTATACAAGTAAGTTCAAGGTAGTTTCTAGTGTATCACCCATGATTTTCAGACGTTGTCAATGTTTTTCTCACATTTCACATAATAATGCAGACACTGCGTTAGGTCCGACTTCTTACTATATGGAATCAAATTGGGATACTGTTAAACTGATTTGACCAATAGATATTCGGATTAAAGAGAGAAGGAATATAGACGGTGTGCAGAGATGGTTGGTCGCAATATAACAGATAACCACGGTGACAGTGACAGTAATAGCTGGTACTAGCTAACTAATTAGTAAAAACCATCAATTGGTGGCTCAGATATCATGTTAGAATAGATACGCAAAAGAAAGAAAAGAGGAAATAATGGATGTTGTGAGCAAGTAATAATGTACGTACTAGGGAAAGCCCAGTTATATGTTTGAGGGGATGTAGAGCATTATGAGGAAAAAGTAAGAATCTAGACCTAATATTTGTACCGGATTATGTGAAAATGTGAGATACACAGTAACAATAATGATAGAATCCTTACCTCTGTTTCTTTCTGAAGTGACATGAGAGCAGTGACTAGGGACTTTGCATTCGGCCGCTCACGAGCTTCATATTGCAGACAACGGGAAGCTAAGCGTACTAACTCAGTTCCGTCATCATTTGAGAAATTACCCTCCAAAGCAGAATCCATTAACATCAGGAAATTCTTTCCACGAATTAGATCTAGTGCCTTCAAACAAGACATGCAAAAATGGTCACCCCTAATTCATAAGGAGTCATAAAACAGAAGGGTCCTATGGGTGTTAATAACGGTCAGCTTTCATCAGTTTACAAGTACTACTTCTGCAATCACCAAGGGCCAACTTTTGAAGCAAAAAAGTATAAACAATAGGAGCATGAAACTGCTTACCAGTATTATTACCAAACACCAAGCTACAAAAGAACCTATAACTACTAGGGACCAAATGAAACAAAGAAAACGATATTTATCGATGTATTGGAATTGTTTAGTTGAGACCAAACGTTTAGATATCTTTACTCTCTCTTTTACCAAACACAGTGCATATTTATGCAAAGATTCTGCGACCCTATATTGCTATTAGGCATCCAAAGAAACTCATGTATTAATTTTCGTTCCAATAGAGAATTTTATTTTTTTGTCCCATAATCCCCCACTACCATATATATCGTGAAACGTCATTTGTAAAGAAAAATCACCATAGAACTCACATGGCTGGGGGGAATATGTTTGCCACTTAGAAGATCAAGCAACAATGTTCCAAAGCTGTAAATTACACTTTCTTGCGTCACTCTACCTGCCAACCAAAACACGTGTACACTTATGAAGTTCTAGTACCCTTTGATCATATTAAAAGCTTGAAACCCAATGAAATTCGTAATTTAATGGATGGAAAGGGGAAAAAAACAGATCAAATATATAATGTTGGTTTCCATGCGTGCCACCAACAGTCCAATATACAACCTTCTAACGTCAAAGTATACTGAATGAGATTGATGAAACCCTTATTCTTATAAAGAATAAAGCTGGCACAAAAAGCATTAACTTTTCAATACAAAAATCCCCAATTCAGTAGACTGATTCCTCAAATTCGAATTCAGTTCTAAGCAAATGGGTCTGCACAGCGGTGTCTGTGACTAAATTCAAACGCACAATGTCTCTAATACTTTCTAAAACCGAAAGCATTTTTATCAAAGTGATCATACCTGTCCTGAGGTACTCAGGAGGAGTGAAAGCCAAGTTTGTACTGTAACTCTTGCCATCCCTGCTATTCTTCATGAGGCCAAAGCATGACAGCCTGGGATTACCATCCTGTGTACCAAATCAAAAACCTAAATGGTAAATAATAAAAACAGATAACCCGCGATTCGCAACCTCACGGGAAGTCTTTGTGTTGCATTCCCTTCTACTCGATTATAACAAAAAAAAAAACAAACAGATTAACCCCTCAAAAATTCAATTCAATTAAAAAAAAAAACAGAAGACTTTATAATCTACCTGATCAAACAAAACCCGGTAGGCATTGAGATCATGGTACAAGGCACGACCTTTGCTGCTGCAATAGTCGAGAGCCTGAGCAAGATACAGCGCCACCCTCAGCCTCATCGCCCATCTCATCGGTTGGCTCTCCCAGTGGAACAAGTGCTTCGCCAGCGTCTCGTGCGCCATGAACTCCGCCACGAGCAGCCGCTCCTCCCCTTCGCAGCAGCATCCGATCAGATTCGCCAGCCTCTCGCTCCTCAGGCTCCCCACCGACCTCGCCTCCTCCTGCAAACAAAAAAAAATCCAAACTTTCCTTATTTTTCCAGAAAACAAAAATCTGGGACTGGGATTTATCGACATGTTGAAAAGTGGAAGGAGGGTTGAGTTGGACGGACGAGGAATTGGCGATTGTCCGGCCAGGCGAGCTTGTTGAATCGCTTGACGGCGATTAAGCGGCCGTTGTCGAGCTTTCCCCTGTAGACAACGTTCGGAGCTTTTTCTCCGTGCTCGGAGACGATGTTGTCGGAGGAGAAGCCGGACGTGGAGGCTTTCAGTTGGTCGAGGCTGTACTCCGTGAAGGCCGGCCATATGCTTTTGTCGCTTTTGCCCCCATTGTCTGCAACAAAACAGTGACCGAATGGTCCGAATCACACCCAGAAGCTCAAAAAACAAAAATGGAAAACAGAGAAGAAGGGTTGGTTACCCAGTTCGGAGGATTCGAGGTCGGAGGGTTTAAGGTGGGAGTGGAACCAGCAGAGGGAGAATCTGGAGCAGCGGGCTCCCATTTGAGATCCAGCAGTGGAGAGCGAGTGTGGGAGTGGGAAAGTCAGATGATCAGACGGTGGACATCAATCAGAGAGAAACAGAGGAAAACAGAGGAGGTTGCAGTTTTTGAATCTTCAGAGTTCAGAGAGTAAAGTTCTGGATCCAAAGCTGATTCATTTCTCAGGAGCTTTCAGTCCAAGTAGCTGCTACCAGCAAGTTCAGTGTTAACAAAGTAAATATAAAAAATACATTAAAAAAATCAAATTAAATTCTTAATTAGTGTTTAAGATGATTATTATTATTGTTAAATTGTTAATTAATTAGTGTTATTGTTTGGATTTGAAGGGAGGCCATTGGGAGGTGGTAATCAGCGTGAATGTGTGTCCCTCACGTTTGGTGTGTGAGTGTCAGACTTTCAGAGAGTGTGAGTGACTCTGTTTTGTGTTGCAAAATATGCAAATTTGAAAAGGAACGGGCCTTTTTCTTCTGCAAAGTCATGATCTTTTTCCCTTTTTTTTTTTTTTTTTCCTCAAGGGAGTGGATTAGTGTTAGTGGTCAAATCAATGGCCGTTTTGCTTTGTTAATTTAATGGGGTCAAACATACTAATGGATGAGTTGATGTATAAAATTCTCTTTGATTATTCACTTCTTGTTAATGGCATGTTTTCTAATTAGTTGAGAGTAATTAAATTGAGACGAAATCAGAATTAGAATAAGATTCTTACTAAAGTAGTTAATTATAAATTGTCTAAAATTGGAGTAGGATTTTAAAAGTTATTTACTAAATATCCTGAATCCGAATTAAAACGAGTATAATTATTAAACTGCCCAGATTTTGAATAAATTAATTTATGTACTAGATAATAACTTTAATTTCCATAAAAACATATACTTATAAATTATAAGCTTTCTACCTCTTTATAATAGAATCCACATTTTTTTGCCCATTTTCCACCTCTTTAAAACCTTATTTTTGTTTTCCTTAAAAAACGACATATTTCGTTGTAATCTCACTTTACAATTAAGCGTTTCTCTGAACGACTATAATTACAACCCTGGATAAATTTTAATTTCTATAACTGCTTTTGTTTAGGCCATCATCTCCAAACTGCTATAAGTACACCTTAAGCAAACTTTGCATTTTATAAAATTCGTGGGGTATAGGTACAAATCATGCATTCCTGATTGCCCCAACTCTTGGAATTCAATTCCCACCTCCCACCAAGGAATTCAATTCCTCCAAAAAGAGGAGTTGAATTCCATTTTTCATGCGGGTCTCATACAGTCTTGATTCCTCCATATCTTAATAAACACAAGAATGATCCGTAATCGGAATCAAACTTTTTATTCTCATTCCGACTACGAGTGCATAAACACACCCCAATATCTCTCTGTCTTAGAATACGTGACTAGGTTAACTCTCGCACTGAATATGACTTCTATAAAATAGGATAGGACTAAACTTGAACAATATTCATGTTTTTTTAACGACGCGTATACAATAAAGTGATCGGACACTGCCACTTAATTGTTTCTGATATCCAAAATTGGATTTTATCTTCTGTTTAGTCCCCATCAGTTTATACACATTATATGATCTCCCCATTTCTTTCACAAAATGACAAGCAGTCCCATCCCAGGGAGGCCATTATTCTGTTACAAAATGTTGACAAACAATTGAATTGATGGCAGTTGGTGGTGACAATCTTGGCCTTAAACAAAACTTTATTCACAATTGCTATGATGTGTGACAACATTGGCCCAATTTGTCTCTCACTATACCTAAAAGATGATGACTTTTTATTTCATAGGTAGAGATATTCCATCCATACAATGCCAAAGGGGTAATTCATTTGTTAATCCAATTAGGACAGTTAATTTGTTAACATAATTACTAATATTGGTATCAGAATTCGTGTTTGCAATCTGAACGTCTCCTCACTATATTTACTAATATTTACGTAACTTGAAAGAGTCATGCGGGAAAATCTGTTATATAACTTATCGTATACGATAATGTGTCTATTAAAGTAAAAGTAGATTGCAAATAGTGACTTGGTATATTATGATTAAGGGTAATTAATTTGTTAGTGCAATTAAGGCTCAATATATTTTCTACTCAGGACACGACAAAGGAGGGTCCTTCGAGAAAATCAACCATACTACCGGTGATATGCAATTACGTGTCTTTTAGGATTCAAGGTAACTAAGGCCATCTCCAACCGAAGGGGCCAGAGGGCCAGAGGGCCGAAAATGGCCCTAAAACCGTCTCCAACCGAGGGCTAGGCCAGAGGGCTCTGGAATCTGGGAGGGCCCCACGGAATCGGAGAGGGCTAGAGGGCTGGAGGGCTGGCTGTGTTTGGCCAGCCAGCCAGCCCCGGGCTGGCTATTTTTTTTTTTAATGTTTTCCTGTTGCTGTCGGTTATAACCGACAGCATTAAAGAAGGATTTTTTAATACTGTCGGTTATAACCGACAGTAATAGACAAACCACAGCAATTTTTTTTTTTAATTTTCTATTGCTGTCGGTTACAACCGACAGCACTAGTTTGAATTTTTTTTTAATGTAACGGCTAGCTCAGCTAGCCGTTGTGCTTCTTTGTTTCTTTTTTTTTTTTTTTTTTTTTTTTTTTTTTTAAATTGCAGCTGTTTGTTGCGTTTGTGTTTTTTTTTTTTTTTTTAATTTAAACATTCTCAATATTTCCTTCTTCAATATTTCCTTCTTTAATATTTCCTTCTCAATTTTTCCTTCTCAATTTTTTTCAATATATTTCTCAATATTTCCTTCAATATATTTTCCAATATTTCCTTCATCTATAATATTTGTTTCAATTTTTCAATAATTTCCTTCAATATTTTTTTTCAATTCTATTTTTTTCCTATAACTTCCTAGGCCATTATACAACATTAAATTAAATTAAGTAACATGAAACAACATTAAACAATATGAAACAACATTAAATAACATTAACCAACATAAAAATTGTACAACATAAAAAAATAAATTATGTTTGGATTTGAATTTAAATTGTAGCTTTAAAATAATAAATTATGTTTGGCCCTATGGCCCTCTGGCCCTCGGTTGGAGACGGTTTTTTGTGACAGGGCTAAAACGAGCCCTCTGGCCCTCTGGCCCTCGGTTGGAGACGGAGGCAAATATGGCCCTGTACTGTTCATTAAAATATTAATATCTTGGAGAATCTTGGAGGGCCAGAGGGCTCAAACGAGCCCTCTGGCCAGCCCTCGGTTGGAGATGGCCTAAAAATTGTTGACACATGCCTAATACTGATATACACAAGTCATGTGTTTGTAATCTCAACTTCTTTGCTCGTTATATTTGATGGTTTTTACGTGATAGAGGCTGATCAAGTGAAGAAAATATGCCCAATCATTCATTTTATATAGTTTCTCTTATCAAGTGACATGTATATTTTGGAGAGAGATACGCTCGTTACAAGGCAAGAAAGAAAATCAAACGTTGTACCTTGAAAAGGTTCCTTTGGTTTTTGGAAGGGTGGCAATTCCAAATTATAGAAGGAGAATCGTTTTTAACTTTTTACCCGTCTTCACATTGTAGCAATAGAAAGTTTGGGTAAAATTGGCTTGCACGTTGTGGCCAAACAAGCAACTTTTCATTGTTACTTAACAGTCTTTTAACTTGTTTTAGAGAATTAAGGACTCCCACACTAGACCAAGAAAATGAGTGTGATACCAATAATATAGGAAGTAAATTTTTACAATAGGCCGGAAAATCTAAGTGATACGAGAGTGATTCTCATGAATGTAATACTTATACAATATAGTAGATGGGTCCCACATTTAATATATAAAACTCACCCGTATCAAACTCACACCACTGAAACAATAGTGTAATACAAATCAAATTCATGATATATGATTCCTACATATAGTATCAGACTCACCTAAATCACAGTGGAAGACCTTGTCGATCAAATTTAACCTTTTCTTTTTGAAAAAAACCAGATCAACCTTTTACCTATTGCAGGTTTCTCCAAAAAGGAGATAAAAAAAAAATGAAAGATGAGCATGATTGACCAGACAATAGTGTGACAAGTGTTGCTATAAGTGGTAACATTGTAACATGCACCCATATGGGTGTCTAGAGGACCCCTTCCTTTACACATTAAAAAGAAAGAAAAAGAGCAAATCGATGGAGAAAAGTGGTGGGTCTTTGAAAAGCCTAGACATGCCTCAATCATGATTTTTCACCTCTTACTTCACACGACAAAGATTTTTACGACACAGGTACATTGTTATTGTATTGTTCCCACATTGTATGTTTACGTTTCTCTACATACAATTTTATTTCGTTGACACAAAGCGAAACAGTTGCAATCTACCTTATCAGCTAAATTGCTCTTCATATTACCGGACCACATAACAACTGTGTATTGGACAAAAAACACACTTTATTGACCAACTTTTTTTGCAGCTGAAATTGCGCCTGCGTGCTTTCTGGCCATGGCAACCTAGTGTGGCATTATGCCTCTCATATAACTCATGAGTGAAGAGAGAGGGGTGAGGCAGGCACACTGGGGTCTCCATGCTGTCGAGTATCAACAGCAAAAGCTCACATGGCCAAGCAAGCAATTTTTGCAGTGATCTAGCCCATATATTTCAAACTATAATATAACCAAGCAAAAGAATATAATTATTAAAAGTACAAATTTAAAGATCTTGTTTGCATTGATTAATTACATGGATTAAGTTCAAATCACCCTGTAGACATCGAAATTTATTTTCGTGTTTACACACCCATCTATATGTTCGACATGAACACATGAACTCACACGTGCATAAGCTTGATCAAAAAATGTGGTTTGGGACGAGAAATTTTTCAAGCGCATTGCGCCAAGGCAATAATACACACATGAAACTTGCACGAGAAGGGGAGTTATATGATTCTTGTAAGTGTTCGGCGCAATGCGTTGGGATACATATAGGGTTGATTTAAACGGAAGGATTATGTAGAAATGGAGCTGGGAGATATTAGGGTTTAATCATGGACCATTATAGTGTAAGCATGACAAGTTTTATACCAAATATTTTTCACCCCATGTTAAAGAAAATGCAACCTAACCGCATTTAGAATTTGAGTTTTGTTAGGAGAGTAAAAGATAGGAAGCACGTTATCACTCCACGTGATAAGAGAAGAGGGCACATGTGAGGGTGAGGCTTCAATTTTGTAGGGGACGGGGGTCCTTCCAAGTTCCAACTCAAAAGGAAAAACTGCAGAACAATGTAGGGGGTGGTGGCACACATACCATCATGTGCCCTCTTCCCCTCTTGTCCACGTCTAATACAATGTCCAACTCTCGGAATACTATTGTGATGGTATCTAAAACCAGTAACATAATTTGGAACAAATAACATACATTGTAATGTGTATTGGTTTGGAATACTGTCACAGTGACATCTCAGGTGCAGGTAAGTCCTCTTTAACCAGACTATGCGGCCCATTTTACCGGCAGGTTGAAGGGAAAATCATCTAAGATCTATTGTGCATGCTGAAGATGCTGGTGTTATCTGAACTAGAACAAAAGCAGGACTGGAACACGAAAACTAACCCCAATCCCTTTTCCATTAGAATACAAATCACGCCGTGTTTCCAGCACAGAACCCATACACACACGATACACAACCTTTCAAACCCAAGGCCCCTATTAAACAAATCACATCAAGTCACCTTTGTTGCAACGACATAATCCTTCCGTTCTATGCACCGTTCATTGTAGCATCGGCATGTACTGTGTTTACGTCATCTAGAGTCTTGCCGTTAACTTGAGTTCTTTGTCTCTGGATGTATATAACAGCAAAAAGTTTGTAAGATGATTGCCCAGACCACAAAATGGTGCTGATATGATGATATCAATAGAATTTACTCAACATGAAGATTCACTATACCCGATCAGCAGGGTCTCCGACGATTCCATTCAATAGCTTGTGGTTCTCTTCTTTGGTCTTACCATCCTTGTCCTTTGTGCTTAGCGGTAACAAGAGAGATGCAGCTCCGTTGGTCCGGTCAGGTAATTCTGCAATTACAATTATGTTAGTATCACTGCTCATTGGTTGGCAACCAAAAACATGGAGAAACAGAACGGAAAAAAATGGAGGCGTCCTAACCTGCCAATTTCTTGTCGATAAAGAATACGATCAAATTAACAGTATACCTGCAGGAGATCATATTGTTCAACCAAATAAAGAAGTTAGAAACAATACTTACATGCTTTTATAACATAGGTAAAGATGAAAGTATGCAAAAATCTCCATACCATGCAACAACAACATCAACTGTGTAATGTTTGCGGGATGCTACAATCAAGAAACTCTGGATCACAACGAGTAACCAAGCCAACTGCTTTATAAACCTGCATCAATCAACAAATCAAAAGCAGCATATTTATCTCAGCAGTAACTCAAATATCCACCACTTAAAATTGATGTCAGCCATGAACCAAAGCTATGCTTACCTTTGTGTACCGTATTTCTGATAAGTGCGCACAAAGACTAGACTAAATATCATATGTGATGAGAAAATCAAATCACCACAACCATAAAGTACACCATGCGGAACTGCATATTTAACAAACACAAATCAGCACAGAGACGTATTATGTGAAGCAATATGCCAAGTGCCCGGACTACTAGAAGATAACTTACTGATCAAGAAGACTTCTAGTACACTTTCCGGAGGAGGTAGCCTGGCAAGTTTAGAACCCTGCACAATTAAAATAGAGCTTCTTAGCTTATTACAACATACAGAGAGTTTTGTACCCCGCCAATAGAGAAATGAATTCAAACATAAATAAAACGTAATATCTACTGTATACTACATCCTAGGGTATACAACAAAACCGATAAAAAAAGTTAACAACCAACCTACCTCTCGACAATGGTAATTTGGACCAGGAAGCTGGGTGGAATAGAATGTGATAATCCGCAGAAATTGACAAGCCTGCAATAAACAGTGGAAACTGTCAGACCAAAAAGGTAGGGAATATATTTGTCACCAGCCCCGTGCCTAGACTACTACATGATTAAAACTATAAAACATGGGTTCACAGCACAAGTTAAATGACAAACCCTTGTTTTCTTTTTTGAAAAACAATTTTTTTTTTACCCAATTTATCTCTCTAACAGCACTTAGAAAAGAAAGGAACTCATGAAATGACGCAAAATCAGCGGAATAAAATTGGAAATCTTATGGTCCGAAACATCAAATGAACCATAAGAACAAATTAACTGTCATAAGTTTCTTATGAGTTTGTCAGACAAGGTACAAGTTAATGTAAATAAAATAAAAAGTTCACATATCAAACCAAAATGAACCAATATTTCTCAGTTTTATCACAGAACTAACTTCTCAAAACCTGTTATCACCACTTACCGATAAGAATGCTAGAACCCTACACCAGAGGAGAACTGTGTAAATCTTTTTGCCCTTGAAAATGAAAGGATGGAAGGTCCACTGCAACAGAACATGCACCACATGAGGAAAAATATAAATAAAACAGAACTTTTCTGTAAAGCACACAAGCCTGACTGGTATTTGTTAGAGAATAAACCATAATAATAGTGCGCAATAAGATGAAGACATATTAATAAATCAAAGAAAAAGACACCTTAGAAAGTTCATAAGGGAATAAAATTAAAACCCTAAATGGACAGCATATAACATGTTAAATTTAAGTGTTCTAATTCAAAAGATAGTATTGCATAAAACACGCCTAAACTTTTAAAACTTATAAAGAAAAGAAGAATATTAAATAAAGAAACTAACAAAAGGGAGGAAAAACGTCCCATGGCATTTTCTGTTGAAGAAATTGGGAAAAATTAATCAGGGAAATACTATTAATTCTGAAGCACGTAAGTTTTAGTGCTGTAGAACTGCTTCTGATTAATCACCACCAATAATGTTTCATTTCACTTTTATATCCTGGCCTTCTGAACGCAAATACGCATCAAAGCTAACCGAAGAATCAATAGTCATTGAAACAAAAAACACTTTTTAATCAACATTCAAACAATAAATCATCACATCTCAACATTTAAATTACAATATTGGACTTGATGCCTTCCCTGCATCCTAATATCAGAAACAACATGTATTCTGTTTCACACCCCGTTTTCTCCAATATAACCACAACCACAACTCCCACTGTTGAACAGAACACCGACACATGTAATTAAGTGATAGAGATGAAAGCAATATGACAAAGACAACACAGAAGAACCTTACCAATACAAAAGATAAGAAGATGAAGGTGAAAAGGGTCTCACTGATGTAGGCTCTGTCTTGCCCAAGTTCCTACAAAAACACCAAAACTCATTATTCCAAAATACCAAAAAATAAATATAGGAAAGCACTTTGTATGAACAAATTCACACTATATAGTTTAACAAAGAAAAAATGATAGGTACGAACTGGAAAAAGAAAGAAACCAGCATCCTGGAGCGTTGGGCCGGGCCGATGTATATAATGAACTCCTCGAGCAGCTAGACCATGTATGTACTGCAAATGAGATAGACTTGAAGTATAAAGATCAATTACCAACATGAGAGGAAGATTAAAAATTGCAACGATCACATGGGAACTTTTCTCATCCAAAGGACTGAAACTGATAGAAACCCATCGATCATTTGGAGATGAAATTTGCTATAACTTGAAGTTTAACACTAATCACACTAATAAACTTATAGGAACTTCCTCCCACGCTCAAAAGCATACATCTTCTCTCAAAGTTCCCAATGCAACCAACCATGATCGAAACTTTCTACCAAAACCAACTTCCCACTTTCTCTGTTCTCTCCATCAAAGCGAAAATCCTATCCTACTAAATCACTTGTCCAATCAGAAAAAAACCCAGCTGACCCATTTTTCATCATCCTCAACAAAATTCACCTGAACCCTCCGAATTTCAAAAACCCAAAAAGGTTGACGAATAGAAGAACAAAGAAGCACCTGAAAAACTAGACCGGCGATAAGATACTTCCAATTCGTGGCGAGGAGATTGATCTCGGTGACTACCTCAGCGCAGATTCTCTTCCAGAGCTTCACAAATCAGACCCCCAAAAAAGAAAAACAGAAAGGACCACCATCAGTAAAGAACAAATAAAGCAAAAACTCAATTTTTTAAAAAATTGAAAAAGGGAAGGCATTACTGCAAAGTGAATAAAAAGTGCAAACCTTTGACGACTCGCGGCCAATGTAAAGCGTCATCTTCTTCCACTCGTTGTTGTTATTGTTCTTGTTGTTCTTATTGACGCAACCACAACTTCCATATTACTTCACAAGTTCAACACCTCCATAATTGATTGCTGGGCACCTCCAGAATCGAATCGAATGTGAGGAGGAAGACGAAGGGAAGCAAAACGGGATCGTTTTATAGGTGGGTTCTGAAGGGGATCACGGATTGCGACCTGGAGATCCGAGAGAGAGCATCAAACGCGTACGAATTTTGATGAATCGCGAAACGGAAGAGGAAGAAGAAAAGGGAAAGGCTTTTGAAATTTTGATTCCTGCTTTGCTCTCGCTCTCTCGCTCTCTCTCTCTCTCTCTCTCTCCCCTTTGCGTTTGGCTTCGTCTGTCAAGTAGTGCTGGGCCACCACGCGAGTTGAACACGGGGGGGGCGACAGTTGAGACAGAGAGAAAAAGAGAAATACTACCACCAAATTCAATTCAATTCAAATTTCAAATCCCAAATCCCAAATCCCAAATCCCAAATCCAAATCACCCTCTCTTTCTCTCTCCGCTTTCTCTCTCTAGAAACGCAAACCTCAAAGATAGGAGAAAAGAGAGAGCGAAATGGAGAAGGAAAAGAAGAAAAATCCCTCCTTTTTATTTTAATTTACTGGAAATCGCCGACCCCTCTCTCTCTCTCCCGTCACTTTCTCTCTCTTGTTCTTAAATTAATTTTTATTTTTATTTTGTTTTATAAAAGGGAAATAAATAAATTTTTGAGAAAACGAGGTAAAAGCAGATATTCTCGTTCTTGAAACTGTAACTGTGACTGAATATTGCGGTTTAAAAAGGACAATAAACAAAAGAGGGGCGGCAATTTTTTATTCTTTTTGAAAAACGATTTATCTAAAAGGATGTAGGATTATCATCATAATAAGTTAGTAATAATATAGTGTAAATTCGTATTTTATGAAAATCAAATTTAAAATTTTTTATTTACAAGATTAAAATATAATATCGTTAAAAAAAATGTAATACTAAGCAGTTGAGGAACAACAATTTTGTATCACAGTTTTTTCTTTTATTGTGCGTAGCCGCGGATGAGGCAGTAAATAAATCGTCCGGACTCCGGCCACGGTTAATTTTGTTTTATTTATTTATTTTTTTTTTATAAATTCAGATTTATGAAATTACTAATTTTTTGTTTAGTTTCTTAATCAAACGATTTATGGGATCAAGTTTGGAGGCCGTAGCCAAATTACGATTATGTCCTTGATTTTAGTGGGAAATGACTAACTCTGGTCCCCGCCATTTGGGCTCAGTAAACGATGATAACGGACTCACTGGTCCGCTCATTAAATTTAAAAATTTAGGATGTTGTTGTTCGATATTTTCATACCCTATTTACTACGGATTCAACTATGAGATTCCAGGAGATCATTAACTGTGTGCCGTGTAGGGTTGGTCAGTTGGATAATAATTCTTTGATTGTTACGGTGACTGATATGGAAATTGAGCATGCAATACATCAAATGCATCCGACTAAATCATCAGGTCCGGATGGGTTTAATGCAGGGTTTTTCCAACATCATTGGGAAACGGTGGGTGGTGTGGTTTTAGGTATGGTTAAGTCTTTCTTTCAGTTTGGACAGATGCTACAGGAGTTAAACCATACGAACATTGTCTTTATTCCAAAAGTGGACAATCCAAGGAAAATTACACAATTTCGGCATATATCTTTGTGTAATGTGGTGTATAAGATTATTTCTAAGGTTCTGACAAACCGGCTAAAGAAAGTTATTTCTAAAGTTATTAGCCAGAATCAGTCGGCGTTTGTTGCGGGGCGCCAAATTTCGGACAATATTTTGGTGGTTCATGAATTGTTACATTCTATGAAGCAAGGGAATGATGAAGGTATTAATTTTATGGCACTAAAATTGGACATGGCTAAAGCTTATGATCGTGTTGAATGGTCTTTTTTGAATGTTATGATGCATAAGTTGGGGTTTGATGATATTTTCTGTCAGTGGGTAATGGAATGTGTGCAGATTGTTTCTTACAATGTGATTATCAATGGTGAGGCCACGGGTCACATTGAGCCTTGTCGAGGACTTCGGCAGGGAGACCCCTTATCGCCCTTTTTATTTCTAATTTGTGCCGCAGGACTATCTGCTTTAATACAAAACGAGGAGAGGGTTGGGCGTATTCGGGGGATGATGGTGTCTCCTACTGCTGAGCCTATCTCTCATGTTTTCTTGCAGATGATTCAGTTCTCTTTTGTCATGCTACAGAACGAGAGACCTTACATGTTAATGATTTACTTCAAAAATATGCTGACGGTTATGGGCAATGTGTTAATTTGGAAAAGAGCTCTACATTTTTTAGCTCAAGATGTCCGCAAGAAATGCATGTTCGCTTATCGACAATGTTGGGAATTAAGTATCAAGATAACTTTGGGAAGTATTTGGGTATCCAATCAAACTTTGGGGGTTCGAAGAAGAAAGTGTTCGAAGACATACAAAATAAGCTAAAATAATTAATAAAAAAAAATTATTTCATGTGTTTTATAAATTCATTGAATCCAACGGCTAAGATCTAATTTAGAAAATTGAAGTCATGGTTCTTTGGTTAACTTCCATCCAAAATAAAGAGTTTAATTGGACAAAAAATGAATGGAAGTTCTAACGAATTTATGACAAGTTCAGAAATTAATATTCACAAATTTTTTTATTCAATAACCAAAGCTCCAATTAAGCTAACATTTAGGAACTATTGCTCTGATTATCTCAATAATATAATCAAAAGAAAAGAAACAGCAAATAGGAAAGGGTAGTTTGGTCATATGACCATGGCAACGGGAGGAGGGGCAGAACAAAATGGACTGAAATTAGGAGGGGAATCCTGATAAAATATGAGTGAATGATTGGTCAAAGACTCGAACGTCGTTGGGGGCTAAGGTTGAAGACAATAAACGGCCATGGCGGCTTCTTCCACGTGATTGCAACGTGTCACGTGCCAAGGAGGCCCAAGATTCCCATATATATCTACGTGCCCTTCCTTAATTTGCTTATTATTAGTGCCATTATATTATATTTAATTGCCAATTAATTATTGTATGGCAACAAAGGGTTCAAAACATATATGGCTATTAGATAATTAGCTCTACCTATCCACCAAAACCCTAATTTTGTCGCAACATAGAGATTAGAATATCAAGTACGTATATTGGTAGTTCAAGTTTACGAAAATATTGAAGTATCAATAAACAATACGATTCTGATAGTTTTTGGTAATGTTATTCACACTCATAGTTACAATTTTTTTATTATGTAGTCTGTATTTTGATAACTAGTGTCGAACGATAATTTACATACCACTTTAAAAATTCTAGAGTTTTGGGAGGCTTGTTATTGGTTCATTGATGTAGTTGAATGGGGAATGATGTAGTCTTCCATTTGTTAGGTTTCATCAGCTTTTGGTGTCAAAGCTACGCAAGGCAAGGGGACAACTTAACAAACCACCTGGTGGTGCACAATGAATAGTCAATTTACTACCATAACAAATATGTACTCTGCAATTCCACAATTTTGGGTAAAATTATTCCTATCTTTTTCCTTAGGAGTACCCTCTTTTGCCCACAACCTCGCAAAAGATGAAAGATCCCATTGTCTGCCAAATAATGTGCTTGGGAGACACCTACATACCCCTACCCCCACCTCTATATTCTTAAATGACTTGCAAGACTCGTTACATGACCAAGCCAAGAGCAAAATTGGGAATTTATAAAGAAATAATAGCACACTTTTTTAGCTTCTCACATACTCTTATTAAATCATATCTGTTGATTTGTTCGATTTATCAAATTCGACGATCAGAAGTTAGAAGAAGTGTATGATAAGATAAAAAATGTGTGTGTTTACCATTTCCTATTTTGTATAAGACTAGGCTGATATCTATGAAGCATGAAGTGTAGATTAAATTTAAGATGAACTAAAACCCACGAGAGCATATAGCGAGTTCAGTCCTTGTAAGTCACATGATCATTTTTATAAAGAAACGAAAATATATCAACATCAACAACCTAGTGTTTGCCGCTTATTGGCGGAGATTATAGCATACAATCAGAAACATATCTCTAATAATAGCCAAAAAAAACTCCCGTTTACTAGATGCCCTTATTTCCATGCAAGCTTCAAGAGCTTTCCAATTTTGACCACATCTCTATCTAGACTTTGAATGTACGGATGGCGTTCTTCACAAAACTATGTTCAATTGTCTTGGACCAAAATGTCTTAATTGACATTTGACAAAGTACAATTTAAGCAACTCGATTAAGTTACTTGGTCAACACACACACACACAATATATAAGTTTGATTGTATAGAAATCTTGGGGGTTGAAAAGTCACATCAAACATGCCATGTGAGAATGTGGGATTAGTCCACCCCTCCAAGTTTAAATAACAAGAAAATTGGTTGTCAATGATGTAAGTTTGAGCAATTGAAATTTCCTAGAAAAATATAACAAAAAATCAAAGCAAATGGATATATTTATTATTTAAGTAGCTTTTTGATATAAAAGTCTCGTTTTTCAATTTCGTTAATTAAACATCTATTCTTTTTAAGAATTTGATTAAATATTCATTTTTCAATTTTTCTACAATTGTATGTTTGATTACCTTCAATATGGATACATTTAGATTTCCGGTACATTTTTTTCCTGGTATATTTAGAATCTAAACATACCAAAATCGGTTCATTTATTTTCAAATGTATTATAAGTTTAAATACATTTTTAATTATTACGACACGTAAAATTTTAAAAAGTCAATGAAGTTTTCTTAAGAATTAGACAAATTAATATTTTTAAGCCACAAATTTAAAATTCTTAGAATGTTCTAGAGCCATTACACGATTAAGCTAACTTGTAATTTGTCTTCGGAAGTTTCTTTCAAAATTCCTCTTTGCTTCCAGAAAGAAAACGACCTCTTTTCTATAAGGTCCAGAGTTGGTCTAAAGTTTAGGCCCAGGCCTAAACAAACCTGGCTCGGCCCATTATATCTTCTTATTGGGCCAATTTTGCTATTCCCTCAAATGCCCTCCCCACCACTCAGTGGTGTATTCCATTGAGAATTTGAAATTTTTTTGTGGATTTATAAATTTATGGATTTTTATAGAGTTCAATTGATTTTTTGAGATTTCATATAAAATTTTGATTCAATTCTCTTGAAATCTCTTCGGAAAAATGTGAGATTTGTGAATGCTTAAAATACACTACAAAATCTCTCAAATTCCCTTTAATTCCTCAACTTTTTCAGATTCTTTAAAATTAATTTTTAATTAAATACACTTGTAATTTTTTTTTAAATCTTAATTGAATACACCTGAATTTTGAAGGATTTTAATAAACCATCTTAAAATCCTGATTGAATATCGATTGAATTTCAGATAATGACTTAAATTATTAATTAAATACCGCAAAATTCATAAAAAAATTAAAATCCCTCGAAATATACACCCTAAATTTTCCAGTTCCGGCGGAGAACTCTCTGTGTGCGAAAAGCCTAAAAGCAGGAGCCTCCGACAGCTCAAAACCCTAGCTCTAAGCCCTAACCCTAAATCCTTATCCCTACCCTTTTCATATTTCTAATCATATAATTCTGGGTTGTGCTTGGATTGCAGAAATTCATCTGTTTTCATGGCGCTCCATGGATCTAACTTCTGCGTAAATGTGAGTTATGCTTAAATATCAATGTCATTTAGTTTGTAATTTTCTCTGTAGGTTCCCCGTTTTGAATAAAAGATTGGTTCGTAACGTTTGATTAAGTTACTAATTAGCTTCAAAGTGGTTGATACATGATGATTAAATACATGATGATTAAACCAAGAACGCTTGTTTTTGTATACATATAAATTCCTTTTTTCAAAGGTACAATTTTGTTGTAAACTGCTCTAATGTATGGGGAGGGGATTCAAACTCCGGTGCAATGTGGCGGGCGCATTGCTCTAACGAACTGACCTAACTCACATTTGATACGAGCTCATTTTGGTTCCGAGTTTCCATGTCATGATTGAGTGTTGGGAATCTCATATTTCGGTTGAGTTTTTCAAGATTAGGAAAGAAACGAGTGGAGTATGTTTGAATTTGTTAATCAAATCCTTTGTTATTGTTTGCATTCTTATTTCGATGCCGATTTTAAAGGTTGTGTGGTTTGTACTTACTTCGATCTTTATGTTGTTAGGGCAATGTTTCTCTTAGGGAGCTTAATCGCTTGCCGCGTTCCTGCATTTATACTTTTGAGATGCTTCATCATCCTTCTTCACTCTCTTCAAGGAAAAACAATTTAGTTGTGGCAAAGACTTTCGAAAAGGGGCACAAAGTTCCGTTCTTTCCTGGTTATCATCGGCTCAAATTGCGAACTGAAGGATCCAGTAAGTTTATTATCCCGGCAACTATAAACTACATGCTTTTCTTGAGCACCTTTGTTAGGACCTGACCCATAAATGGAGTCCGATTACGTTTAATGCAATGGTAGTATCGGTTTGAATTCTTATTTTTTCAGTGCAGTATCCTCTGTTCAGGCCTCTCGATTGCGGTCACTAAGACCATGTAATGTGAAAGGTGAGGACTCAAAGGAAAGCTCAAGCAGTGGCGAAAGCATCATATTGGATGCACAAACTTTAGAGCGTGATCTAGACATTGCCATTGCAGAGGAGAACTATGCCAAAGCAGCACAGATTCGTGACAGCCTCAAACTTCTGATGCAGGATAGTCTAACTTCTGTTAGAGCAGCAAATGCACAATTCTATGAGGCATTCAAGATTGGGGATTTAGCTGCCATGCAAGCCCTCTGGGCCCAAAGGAAAGAAGTATGTTGCGTGCACCCGGGTGCCCGTGGAATCTACGGTTATGAAGATGTTATGACTAGCTGGGACTACGTGTGGGCAAACTACGAATTTCCACTAGAGATTGAGCTGAAAGACGTTAATGTTTACGTTAGAGGGGATGTCGGGTATGTTTCTTGTGTGGAATTGGTTAAGACAAAGGGCAGCAGTTGGGGGGGGACAGTTTGCAACAAATGTGTTTGAGAAAATTGATGGTAAATGGTTTATCTGTATTCACCATGCTTCAGTTCTTGACTTGTGAATTTTACAAACTATAATACATTTATAATGTACGACTTCCCTGCTTATATTGCATTTTCGTATTTCGGTTAACCATATTTTTCTGGTTTTGAGAACCTTTACTTTCCAAATTTCTGAGCCGGAAATGATTTCCGGACACCCATTCTCTCCTTCTACACGCTCCTGTTTATTTCTACCCTCCTTTGATTTATTCAATCTAAAAACTAATAATAAACAAGGATGAGTAAGGATGAGACGAGGAACGGCTTGAAGTCCGATGACGTCATCTAAACAGAACTGGTAAGCATGGAGAATTAGTAGTCATATCTGAAATGCCCTAGCATAGGCATATTTACACCATCATTTCGAAGGACGGTTTTTGAGTTTTTCCCTTTACACATGGTAATGCAGTAAAACCAGCACAAAAAGAGCAACGGCTGTACTCATACATGTTTTCTGTAACAACATGCAAGTCTCCCCAAAAATTTGAGCATCCATGGATTCACACGACAAATGGTTTGTTGGCTACGAGATGTTTCCTGATGTGTTTGAAACCATCGATTGCTGGACTCGAACGGCAAAAAGAATTTTCCTCGGACAAAGCTAGACCCTACCAACGGGGGACAGGGGTGGATTTGGAGCATACTTTGCCGGCCCTGTCACCTGGATTCTATTACTTTGATTCAAATTCGGTTCCTGGAAATCTTTCGCTTCTGTCACGTTATTAACTTCTGAAAGATCTGATGGTTTGCAACTGCTGATTACGACAACACAGATGAAGAACGCTTGTAACAAAGAAAGTGACGTGTTGAATTCAACCGAGTAGCTTCCATCCTTCCCCGGTGCCAAACTGAAAATTGGCCTGTTCTCCTGAGCTCCCTCCTGAAATGAAATACAAAATCAACAGGTAAATTGGCTAAAACACCACCATCAAATGTGTGATATTGACAGTGCTTTGCAGAAACCAAAAATCATACGTCAGCAAATAGTTCAAAAGTATCCGGAAAAGGGTAACATGCGGAGGATGTTTTCGGAATCTGACAGCATTTGTTCTGGTTGGAGAGAACACGCAGCTTACAACCAACATCCCAGCCTCCACAATCACATAACCCACCAGATTTCCAACGGTCAAGTAATGGTGAAGGTGCTCCTTTGTTCGGTGAGCTATGGACTCCACCTGGAAGTATGACTATAGTACCATCTTCCCAGCTGTAAGAGCAGATATCCTCGGATGAATCTTTGGCGCAGCCCTTCTTCTCCATAACTTCCTCGTCACGCTGCTGTTCAGAATGGCTCAAGTCTTTCCTAGGTAACTTGACAACAGCAGCAGCAAGCTCCACATGTGGTACGACGCTTGGTGATTCTAGATCTGCTTGTGTTAGATCAACACCTAACAAAACAGCCTCTCTTACCACACACTTGCTTAAGTCCTGCCCATTAACATCAGATAAGTCGGAGCTAGAAACTTTCATTTGAGCAACAACGTTGTAGGCATAGTGACAACTTTTGCCTTTACTTCCTTGACTCATCCAGCCACCATTTTTTCTCTTGGCTTCATTAATACAGTAAAATGTAAAATATTGACAGAAGTCATCCTTCCCAGATGATAAATTCTTCATGGTTGCCGCAAAACAGTTGATGTTGTCAACCCAAAACTTAAACAAAGGAAGTCCATTCTTGATTGTTATTTGCAAAGATGCTTTAACCCATGATGCCTCAGCCTTCAGATTCTGTAATGACTCGCTGATATTAATTGGCTTGGGGACGAAGGAATTAAAAAGTGATTTCGGGGGTCTAACAGCTTCAGCAGAATGGTGTAGATTTGCCTCCTTGTACTTTAATATTGGGTCTAGTAACCTTCTTAACGGGCTTGACCTAGCTCGGTTATGAGTACTTGCTTTCTCTCTGTTTGGATTATCTGGACAATCAGAAGTTCCGGATCTCACAGGACCTGATTTGACTGTCATATATGTGGAACTTAACTGCGGAATATCTGAACTTTCCTTAAAACTTAAACTTCTACCAAGCCGTTCTAAGCTGAAGTTAAACCGGCTATTGGGGGTTGGGCTTCTGCCTTTTCTAGTTGCTAGCTCAACATCTTCTTGATCCAATGTTTTTGAAGTATCAAAACTTGAACGAGCAAGCATTTTCTCCGAACTGTTCTTCTGTACAAATTTATCTTCATATAGGAGGTCTTGTGTTTCGTTTGAGCATCGGCGCATGTGAGCTGGGACAAAGTTAATCCCTGCACTCTTACCGTTGATTGAGCCATTCGGGACCATGTTTGATCCTGTATTAGTGTCAACTACAGAAGGCAGGGGGCATGAGTGTGGAACTTCAGAAGGAACTTCAGAACAGAGTTCTGCAAAGTCCATTTCCTTGGTAGAACAGTCTCCCGAGAAGCTGATCTTATCAGGTTCTGTCATACACTCATCCCCTGATGCTCTTGGTTGTGAAAGCTGAAGGACCTCCGGAAAGTCATTTTGGGGCAGTTCCTTTGATGGAGAGAGAACAACGGTATTCTCCGCAGCAGGGCAGTGTTGATGAGCTGTACTGATGTCTGATTTGTGCAATTCTTCCACCCTATTCTCAGTTTTATCATTACAAGCAATTGTCTTTCCCTTTGAACTCAGCAAGGCATCATAACTTCTGAATTTAGGCGATGGAGCTCCCTTTTCCGTAGTGATTCTTTGATCATTATTTTTCTTCTTGATATCTGATTCTGTTTCCATAGCTCGACCATCCCCGGTGCCCACCTTGTCCTTTGGACCGAATGACACTCCATACTTTTTCAAGTTTGCTGCTGCATTCCCCATTTCTGAAGGGAATTTCTTATCTGAATATTTTCCCTTCCCCTTATCAAGCATCATATCTGAGTGATTTCTTCCAAGAGACCTGGGAAAGGATATCTTTTTCTGCCCATGAATGGCATTCTTTGAAGCAGTTTTGGAGTCCTGGAAGCGCATATCTTTACGGACAGATGGTTTGACACCCTGCGAAAGGCAATTCTTTTGAGACAACTTGACACTAGAACGCGAAGAGGGTTGCTCAGCATTTGTCCCATTGCGAACTACAACAGATGATGTAGATGATCCAATAGCCCTTTCCAAGGATGACCTGCCGCTAACTTTTTCAGGAAAAGGCTTCTGCTTGTGCTTCCATTTCTCTAGTCGACCCCAATCTAAAACCCCAACATTCAAAACCTTCTCTTGGTTTTTTTCTCCTCTCGCAGGGCGTTGAAGATAACCGGGCAAGTTTGACATGTGCTTGACCAGCTCATCATCATTCCCCTTACCATTTCGACTTCCCGAAGACTTTTCTTGGCCCACAGCACCATCACCTGCATCCTTTCTTGCTTTACGATGCACATCATTCTGCTGCAAACCAACACCAGTTCTCACTTTCGCCTTCTCTACATGTCTTGTTCTTCGACTAGTTTGGCGCTGCACAACATTGTCTTGCACTTTTGAGGTACTTCCCATATCCTCAGCAGGTTCTACAAAGCCAGTATTTAGACATCAATCAAATTGCATTATAGCTCTCGAGCTTCACTTTCACACATTACCGACAAAACCATTGCGAAAATTTGCCAGGATCTAAAATTCGGCTGAAAGACTATGGTATTAAGAACAATTTTGTTTGAAGAATCGTATTCGTATGGCAGTTATACAGCGAAGAACGATGTCACATTCCAATTTTGTCACAAATTATACAGATTAAGAACAAAATAAGAGAACTATGTAAAAGGAAAAACAGTTATTTCATGAAACTCTCTTATTTCATCTTAAAGCTATGGAATTTCCAAGATTAAATGCATGATCAAAGCACATGAATGCCACATCGAAAGCAAGAAACTCATAGATCTAACAAAGCTCACACAGAAAGGAAAAAAACTTCAATCCTTTGTTTTCTGTTTGGTAGCAGAGAAAATGGAGGAAAATGCAAAACGCGCAAGAACCAAGCTAAAGCTTTTTACTTTCGCAAGTTTCCAATCACGAGCAACGACATTTCAAGCAAAAACGATTCCTCATCCTTTATTTTCCTTCCACTTTCTCGGCAACCAAACAGAGCACAAAATACACAAAAAATTCCAAATGCGCTAACATGTTTCACAACGAACTTTCTAAAAACGAAAGAAAGCAAAGTTCCTTTCACAAACGAAACGCACCCTCCAAAACGCGTCGTTTCCGACACAGATCCGAAACGTAACAACAAAGAGTAAAAAAACCGCGAAGCGTAGATTATAAGCAAAGAACAAAATTTACCGCCAGAAGAAAAAAGCCGCGAGCGCCGCCGCTGTAGCGGTTTCGGTTCAATCGGCCGTTGTTGGGATCCGCGTGCGTGGGAAAGGCTGCGTTTTCGTTCCGCCGGAGGCGGAGGAGGCGAGCATTCAGAGGAGAGAGAGGGCAGACACAAATCTGCAATGTTCACACTGTCACTGTGCTTTTGCTGACTCTCAGTCTGAGCTAGAGAGAGAAAGAGAGAGAGGGTTTTACGATCGGACGGCTGAGATGGAGCGAAGAGTGTACAGGTATGAGGCTATGATGTTGAAGGGGGGGTCACATCATCGTAGGGGGAGGTGGCTATCGGGGGTCCCACAAGGAGACTTCTTCGCTTATCACGAATCCCTACGAATGTGTGGGGCCCGAAAGTTTCCCTTGGCTATGTCAGCGGCCCTTGTGATTGGAGCTGGGGCTACGGGTTTAGGCACCTGGCCTCTGATTAGGATTAGGACAATGGGAATTTTCTTCAGCTGTTTTGGTTTTATTCGGATTTAAGGTTCCTTAACTTGGACTTAACCTTTGTTGTTTTTCTTTGTATTATCCACCCAAAGTGTCCATATCCATTTGTACATATGTTGCCATCAAACAAAAGATAAAGTTACCTTGGTCTCATTTTGGTTGATTTATGTCGCATAAAATATGAACTGTTCATTCTGATTTACCTTAAGTCTCAAGTTATGCATCCGAATGTAACGTAAGTGTTAGAGGTACTGTAAACTCGGCCAAAATATGACACCCAAGGGGCTCGGCGCGCACAATTCAAGATTTGATTGGACGATTGGATGAAGCCTAGCTTCTTTCTTTCTTGCCCCTTTTTTAATACACTTTTACTCGGAGTGAATTTTTTTGCGCGGGGATCTAACCAAGCGAAGAAAATGCTATTAGAAAATAGATCATGCTCTTGTGAGAGTAACTACTCGTTACGAAGAGGAAAGAAGTACAACTAAAAGGAAGAGCCTATCCAATCAATAAGAAAATCAATTTTGTTAATCTCAAAGGTATAGGTGATTGTTTGAACATATGGCTGAAAAACCTAAGTCTAGTCGTTGAGGGGTTTTAGGATAGAAGTTCAGTTTAGGCCTAACTCATGCATCAAGTTTAGTGTAGGTCTCAATTACAAATCGAGTTCAATTTAGACTTCAAATTACATAGTGTAACGTCCAAATTTTGATGAGCTCGGATTAACCTTCAAACTAACATAGTCAAGCCAAATTGATTCTTTTGGTAGTCAATTTGGTTCGATTTGGTTCTACCATTTCTTTTCATAAGCAATTAAGGAAACATTACATGTATCAAATATGGATTAACCCTGAGAGACATAGAAAGAGGGAGAGAGATCACGTCAAATTTGCATAACATAAGAGTAAAAAATAATAACAATTAAGAATAAAAATTAAGGAAGAAATTTGATTTGGTTTTGGCTGTCTCATATAAGTTTTGAACCGAACTCGATCTAAAATTTCACCTTTTATAATGTAAAAACCAAACTATATTGCTCAGATTAGTTCGTCGATTTACACTCCTTCAACCATCCCAACATTTTTTTGCTCATGACCTTATAATCAAAGAGAGTTATGAGAACTGATTTTTTCACTTTCATTTTTTTCTTCTACGCTGCTCTTCGTTTCTTGTCCTAAAATTAAGTAAATAAAACAAGAATCATTAACAAAAACAAGAGAATGAATGATACAGTGTGGATTAGACAAAGTCTTTGATTAATGAATCCCAATATATTCGCAGTATGACCGTGATCATGAAAGAAGCAGGTTCCCTGTGAATGGCTTGACTTTCCATAAATACATGCCTCAAATTTCAACACTATCGCAGGCATGGACCACGCACTACTAGTACAATACTCGACAAGAGAAAAACCCTACCTCAAATAAAATGTGAGGAAAAAAAACTTGGACCCATCTCATTTCATTTTCCGGGATTGTTTCCATTTCTTCGTTTTACATTTTACACATTTTTTTTTAATTTTTGACCATCAGATCGAATGAATTGAAAAAATTCAAATGACAGAAGTTAACAGACGTGTATAAGAAATAAAAAGGGGTATATGTAGGGATGGGCAACGGTTATGGCGAGCGGGTAACCGTGGTTATTTATCCATAACCGTTTATTTTCATACCCGCATAACCGTTTACCCGTTGGGTAATTGCCTAAACGATTATACCCATACCCATAACCGTTTATAAACTGTTAACCATACCCATATTTAACCGTATCCGTTTAATACCCGTTTACCCATTTATCATTTTTTAACCCGTTTATCCTTTCTTTTTTTACCATTTACTCATTTTTCACCCGTCTACGTGTCTTTTTAACAACTTGAAAATTAAAAAAGAAAAATTTGTCATAATTTTATTTTTCTAACAATTAAACACCGTTATAGGTACATTCATCATACATTTCCGCATTTTAATTTTTTAAGTCCTTATACCATTCTAATAATTGAAATAATAGTTTACGGACGATATTTTTAATTGTTAACAATGAAGGTGATATAAAATTGGCTAGATATTCTTAGGTTAAGAAAACTGTTAAAAGACAATATTCTTTGGTTATTTAACTCGGAATGTAAAGTATTAACATAATATATATATATATATATATATATATATATATATATATATATAATGGACCATGAAATCATGCACTATAGTCAATAGTATTGATCTAAGTTGTCCGATAGAGAATATGGTTTGTGTTAATTTTACATATATAAAATAAATAGGTAAACAGTTACCCGTTTATAACCGCGGTTAATACCCATAACCGCCCATTTAAATTTCGCGGGTAAACGGTTATACCCATAACCGTTTATTTATCTAAACGGTTACCCATACCCATAACCGTTTATTTATCTAAACGGTTACCCATAACCGTAACCGTTTAATTTAAACGGGCGGGTAACTGTGGTTACCCATAACCAATGGGTATTTGCCCATTCCTAGGTATATGAATAGCACCACTCATTAATTTTAGCTCGAAAAGCAAAAATAAGTGCGGACGGAGAAAATAAAGGTGTAAAAATCAAGTATTTCTTCCAATGATCTTTACTATGTGGACAATCATTACATTTTTGACTTGAAACAAGATCTCTCTCTCTCCTTGGTATATGCATATTTGCCCTTTTGTGCATAATGAAACAAGATATCTCTCTCTCTCTCTCTCTCTCTCTCTCTCTCTCTCTGTGATTAAAGGGAAAAGACTAAAGAGCATAACTTAAAGTGAAAAGCTGAAATAAAAACACAAGGACCACAAAAGCTTCTTCTAACTCCAAGCTACTCTTGCCTGTTTAGGCTCTTGGTTTGTAGATTTGGCAATATTATGTAGGGGTGGGTTGGAAAAATAAAAAACCGAAAAAAAGGGGACCGAAAACTGAACCGAGGCCGAAAAAACAAAATCGAAAAAAAAAACCAAACCGAATCTGGTTAGATCGATTTCGGTTTCTAGGGTTCGGAAATCGAACCAAACTGAACCGAAGTTCTTCAAAATGATGTCGTTTTTAAATATTTTATTAATTAATAATCCTAATTCTAAAAACGGCACCGTTTTTACCCCGAAGTTTAACCTAGGTTCCTAAGGCCATCTCCAACCGAAGGTTGGCCAAATGGCTCATTTTAGCCCTCTGGCCCTCCAAGAAATTAATATTTTAATGAACAGTGCATGGCCATATTTCTTACCATCTCCAACTGAGGGCCAAAGGGTCATAGGGCTCGTTTTAGACCTGTCACAAAAAACCTTCTTAACTGAGGGCCAAAGGGTTATAGGGCCAAACATAATATATTATTTTAATTTAAAAACTACAACTTAAATTTAAAAACTACAAATTAAATTTAAAAACTACATTAACTTAAATTTAAAAACTACAACAACTTAAATTTAGGGTAAATTACACAAAACTACCTCAACTATTGGTCTCGCGACACTATCATAGCTCATATTTTAAAATTAACAATATCATACCTCATCTTTAGAATTTGGTCCAATGTTATACCTTCCATTAGCTTGGCCGTGAATTTCTCAGTTAAATGTTGACATGGCTTGATCCAGGACTCACTTTCTATTAAAAAACTAATTAAATATTAAAAACTAATAATTTACCCTATTAAAAAAAAAAACCAAAAACCAAACACCCATCTTCCCCGACCCCTTCCCCTTCCCTTCAAATCCCAGAAAGCTTGAGTGCAAAACCACTACTCCAAAGCGTAGTAGAACGTCGTTTCTCTCGAGCTCTAACCCGACTTCTCCTCGATCCCTTCTCAAGCTTTCCCTCTTCCGTAACAGCTTCAAGTTTCGAGTAATTAACTTTCTTATTAATCACTAATCCACCCATTAGTTTGTTAATCATTTTGTTGCCCAGTTGATTAGAATTTGTTTCATTTCGATGTGTTTTTGAACTACTGCAGAGTAGCTGCAGAATATGCCTGAATAACGTCAAGACCGGCCAAGGCACCGCCATTTACACGGCGGAGTGCGGCCATGCCTTTCACCTCCCTTGCATAGCTGCCCATGTCCGCAGCTATGGTGGCTCGTCTGTCCCGTCTGCAACTCCACCTGGAAAGACGTCTCTCTCATCGCCATCCAGAACCTCAACAACAACGCCACCCAGAATGACGTCGTTCGAAGCCAAACCACCCTAAAGCAGAAACCCAAATCCAAGCCCGCCGAAGTCGAGAAGAATATAATAATGGAGTACACGCCATCACCCAGAGTCTCGTCTCTCTCCAACATCTCGGATCATCCCCATCCCGGAAGTCGACGAGGAAGAGGACGAAGATGACGCCTTCGCATACCCCGAGACCGACGACGTCCAAGAATTCCAAGCTTTTCGTCAATCCCAACTCTTCATATTTCGATGCTCAGATCAACGATAGAGACTTTAAAGCCAATAATAATGTCGTGGCTTTGCAGGGAAGGGGTTTGGGGTTGCAAGGAAGGGGGTCGAGGAAGATGGGTGTTATTTTTTTATTTTTTTAAAGGTATTTTTTTTTAAAATATTTTAATAGAAGGTGGGCCCAAAATCAAGCCACGTCAACATTTAACTGAGAAATTCATGGCCAAACTAACGGAAGGTATAACATTGGACCAAATTCTAAAGATAAGGTATGACATTGTCAATTTTAAAAGATGAGGTATGATAGTGTTGTGAGAATAATAGTTGAGGTAGTGTTGTGTAACTTACCCTTAAATTTAATATCCATAATCAACATTATCTTCATCATCCATCATTGTAGGAGTATAGTCAGATGTAAACAATTGTCGCCAGGTCATAATTTCCTTTTTTTTTCACTATCAAAATAGGCCTTACTCATTGGAGTGTAATTCGAAATGTTCATTTTCATATTCTTATCATCCATTTCTTCTTGTATTTGTTTGGCCCACTCTTCATGCCTACGGTTCATTTCTTCCACGGCAAAGGCATTTTGCCCCACCATTAATCGCAATGAGGTCACCACTTCATGTTGAGCGACGTAATCATCATTTGCCTTGCTTTTTTCCTTCAACCTTCGGGCCTTGTTTCGTCCATAACCCTAGGTATGAAACCTTCATCCGAAGACGGATTTTCTGCCCTTATTTGTTGAATGGTAGAAGATCCATCTTCATCCATATCTACAGCTGAGGATGCAGTTCCGAATACCTGCGTAGGACCTACTTTATGTTGAGGTGGATCTTCAAATAACACCCATCATTTACAAATTTCCCAACAACCGTGAAACTGAAAGGGTTTTGAGCTGCCCTCCATATAGAATTCCTCCGCTTGGCGTACCTAGAAAATATAATTACAAAAATTAAAGGAAATTAATTTATGAAATTAAATGTAATATAATTAAATATTTAAAATAAATTGTGAAAACACTTACTTCATTGTAGTAATTAGCGCCGCTTTCATGTCTACTTGCGACTGCTAACAGTGCTTGATGCCATTTGTTCAAACTTGGCTAAAGATGTTTCTTCCATCTTGAAGAACAACTCTCGTGGTTTCGGGTATTCGGTGGAGTCGTGCTTTCGTAGAACTCTAAGTATTTTTTGGACACATGAGTCCAAACACCTTCACTTGTTTGAGAACTCCCATTCACACATCTATAAGCCCTGCAAAGAGCTTCATCTTTTTTTTTTTTTTTCTGGTCCAAGCCCTACCTTTCATTGTAGACGAGGCCATTTGAAAATTATTGAAAAAAAAAGGAAATATTATTGGAAGAGGTAAGAAAAAATGAGAATTGAAATGGTGAAAATTTTGTGAGGAATGGTTTAGGTATTTATAGGAAAAAATGAGAATTAAAATTAAAAAAAAATGGGCCAAAAAAAAAAATCAATGGTAACTGACGTTAGTTAGCCATTACTAGCTGATGTCAGCTAGCCATTGGAGTTTGAATTGGAGCCTAGCCTGGGGCCAGCTGACTGGCTGCTTTGGGCTGGCCGGTTGGCCTTTTGGCTCTTTTTTGTCCAGTGGGCCCACGAGCCCTTAGGTCTGGCCCTCGGTTGGAGACGATTTTCAGGCTATTTTCGGCCCTCTGAACCATTCAGTTGGAGATGGCCTAACCCTTATCTCTTAGTCTCTCCTGTTTTCCCACTTCCCAGTTCGCGCAAAAGCCTCATCTCTCTTTCGGTCTTTAATTCAATCATTCTCTTAAACTCTCTATCTCTCATTCCTAGCGGGACCCTTCTCACTCTCAATCATAACAAAAGGTTAGTCTCACTCACACTCTCACGTTTAATTTTCTTTTCTACTTATACAGTTTTAGAGGTTTGGTTTGAATGTTTGTTGTCTGTGGTTGTTTGAATGTTTGATCTCTGTGGTTGTTTGGACCTTTTGGCTCTAATTATCTGGAAGTATATATAGGTAGGGTTGAATGTAGCTCATTGGAGCCCCTTTAGGCTTTAGTTGTAGAAAGAAAAAAAGGAATTGCAAGCCTCATCTGTGATGGGTTTTTGTGTGATGGGTTTGGGTTATGATGCATCTGTTTTTGTGTGATGGTTGTTTATGTATAACAATGTTCTAAAACAGGGCCTAGGCGGGTTGGAACCGAGGTGATTTCGCGCAAAACGGCTGGAAAAATCAAGATGGCTCTAGGCGGTGCTAGGCGGTTGGGTGGGGTTTTATTTTTTATTTTTTATGGAATTTGTTTAAAGTCTAAGTTCTAACCCATGCCCTACAACTCTCTTTTACTCTAATTTCACAAACAAAGACAAAACCAAGCCATCGTCACTTCGTCTCTCTACCCATTTCTCAAATTCTTCAATTCCTTATTTTCCATTTTATGTTGTTTTAAATTGTGAACTTGTTGTACATGTGTCATCCTACGAAACTCCTCACTATGGTTATATGGCATATATGCTTAATGTTTTTTTAAATTTGGACTTGTTGGATACTATTTTTTCATTTTATCATACAAGTAATTTTTTGTAAGTGTCAATATGCATTTATTTACAAGATATACAAAAAATTTACCTAAATCCGCCTAGGCGCTAGGCGCCAGCCTGCCTCCCGACTAGCGCCTAGCGTTTTTTAGAACCTTGATGTATAATGGGATTGCAAGCCACGTAACAGTCATGCAAAAGGAGAAGGATAGGTCTCAGGAAGTTATGGAACTAATTACTATTTATCAAGGGGACTAATCATGTACTTTGTTTATACTTATACTTTGTTGGTTATGTATAATGGTTATGTTGCATTTGTTTATGTATAGTTCAATGCACGTTGTATGAGCTAGGAAATAGGTTTGGGTTATACACTGTACGAGCAGAATGCCTACCAAAAGAATCTCATCTGCAAATAATTATACGGTTAGATAAAACTATAGATTTTCCCTTTCTCAACGCAAACTTTCTACGAGAAACTGTCTAGTGGATGTTTTCTACTGTGTGCCACCATGAACCTGTTTCCTTTTATATATATATATATATATATATATATATATATATATTAAGTTATTTATAAATCTGATCATTAAGTGACAAAACCTATATAAGCAGAAGAAAGAAATTATTGTGAAGGGAGTTTGATTCTTGCCTTTGTTGTTGTGCATAATGATGTGGATAAGTATCTTTCCGATTCTAATGAAGGAGAAGAAGAGAACTTTGATATATTGAATTGGTGGAGGGTGAATGGAGTTTCTAAGTACCTTATTTTGGCATGTGTTGCAAGAGTGATCTTAGCTATTCCCTTATTAATCATTGCTTCGAAATCCTCCTTTAGCACAAGTGGATGGATAATTGATCCATATTGTAATTCTTTAAGTCCAAAAATGATGGAGGCTTTGATATGTACTCAAAATTGGCTTAGTTCTATTCATGTTGCATTACATCATGAGCCAACCATTGAGGAGATTGAGTTTTGTGAAGAAGTTGAGATATGTAATTTTATTTATTGCATTTGATTTTGTTAGATTATTTTAAATAACATTTTAATTAGTATATTTTCTTTTATTATTTGTATGTAGAAATGGTAAGTTGAAGTTAAAAAAAAAGGGTGCTATATTGCCCCCTAGGCCGCCCAAGCGTTAGTAAGCAATTTGTCATTCAAACTTGAAATGGTTGAGCGTTGATCTTGAGAACTTGAAGAAGTATGTGCAAGGCATGGAACATTGGATGTTTATTGAATTTATAATCTTAGTTGTAATGTTTATTTTAAGTCGAATATTTATTTTGGGCGTGAAAGACTTGAACTTTGGAATGTTTATTTTAGATGTGGAAGACTTGAACTTTGATGTTTATTTTAAGTTTGGACTTTTGGAAGGTTTGAACTTTGATGTTTAACTTTGGACTTTGGAAAACTTGATTGTAATTGAACTTTGAATGTTTATTTTCATTGTTTTTATGATTCTATTAGAAATTTGGAATGGTTAAAAAAAAAAACAAAACAAAAACCAAACCTGGCATAAACCGAACCGAGAAAAACCAAACCGACTAGAAATCAAACCAAACATGAACCGATAGAAAACCGAACCGAACCAAATCGAACAGTAATTACGGTTCGATTTTCGATTTTGGCAAAAAACCGAATCGAACCCAGCCCTCATATTATGCAAGGAGGAAATGAACCAAAACATATGCTCAGTTCATCAATTTTCTTCCATGGTATGTATTACTGAGTGGTTTAGAAAATTAGCGATTAAATTTTGCATGAGAGATTTATTGAATTTTGGCAATAGTTAAATCTCACATTAAACTCATACCGGCATAAAACTCGTACCACTAGGTATTATGTACCATTGTAGCCCCATATTCATATACCAACCTCCTATTCAGTATTTGCTTACCTCCTATTCAGTATTCAAATTGCCACTTAGTACTACAGTCTAGTAGTATTCCTCTTCACCGAGAGGTCTTAAGTTCAATTTTCATCAAAGACAAATTTGAACCACATTATTGCTAGCTCATTGTGAGACTCTGCTCACTCCCCCACCCTTTAGTATAAATTATATTGTTTGTTTTAAAAAATAAAAATAAATCACAAGTTGTTGAGTTGGGCTGGATCTCATACAAATGGGTCAGGCTTGGTTGTCAGATTGGAAGATCAGGCTTGCTTTAAGGGAAAGTTTGATAGGTCCACGTTGGAGAAGATGATAAGGGAATGGATGGATGGTCCAAATAAGAAGGTTTTAGGGGTCAGTAGAAAGGTTATGCAAAATTTGAGAGGATGTAATGCTTGAGATAATTAAGAAATCTTTCACGAGTATATAAGAAGTTGGCAAACTTTTTTTGTTACTAATTGATTTTGAGTAAAGCGTATAACTTTCATGATGGTATTTGAAAGCACTTAACACATGTTCCACATCATTCAAGTTAGTAATCCATGTCTTAGGCTTGATATTTTGCTAAACGTAAGGTGTGTGAGGGCAGCATCTCTCCTAATTTATCTCCTAACCCACCAAAACCAACAAATGTAAATAGAGGAATTTCTTTACCCAAAAAAAAAAAAAAAAAAAAAAAAAACAAACAAACAAACAAGAGTTTCTGGATTCTTGCACATTCTTCTTCCTTTTATCCATATATTTGTTGTATGTGTTTTTGGTGATAACTATGTATTTCCGTGATGAATGTAAATACGGTATATTCTAGGGGAGGTATTGGTACGATTACCATACCAAAACTCATGTACCAATTACCATACCTAACTTTTGGTATAACAAAATCTATTACCAGTACCGTACCAAACTTTTGGTATACTGAATTTTGGCATGCCAAATAGTTCGGTTGGCATGATATGGTAATGATAATTACCACTTTGTTTTGGGCCATTCTTTTGGGCCAAAATTTGAGTTTTTTTTCCAACCCAATTCAAGGCCCAAACGTGTTTTGGCCACTCCCTTTGGGTTTCTAAAACTTTTTTTTATTTAATTATGAGAATTTTATAGAGATTTATTTAAGAAACAAGAAGTAAATAGATGGAAGAATTGCTGAAAGAACCCAATATCCTTAAAAAAATAGTACAAAGATTCCTAAATTCCATCTCTACATTCTTTAAAATTGTACAAAAATTAACTTGATAGACGAAGCTAGGGAGAAAGACATCCCAATTTGATGAAGGAGAATATGAGATGAACTCTGGAGAGAGAGAGTCGTCGGAACTAGAGCAGCAGAGATGAAGTCGGTGGCTAGATGAGTGAAAAAATGAAGAGTCACAACGCAAGAAGGCTTATGTTTTTTTTTTTTGGGGAAAGTAGAGATTAGAGGATGAGATGATTGGATAAATGACTAGAAAAAAAATATAAAGTGCATATATAATGATAATAATACCTAATTATATATAAATGAATAAATAAACAATATAATATAATATTACTAGTAGTGGTACGGTACGGTATACCATTGGTAATGGTTTTGAGTACCATTACCATACCAAAAATGTATGGTACGGTACAAATACCGTACCATTACCAATGGTACAAATTTTTTGGCACAACTTTAGTATGGTACGGTTGGTAATTCGGTTGGTATGGTAACTTGGCAAAAAATTCCATCCCTAGTATATTCATTGAATACAACCTGAGTGGGAGTAGATTTGGTATTTTATGGATTTGGATTTATTTTGTTATAATTTTTTGTTATAATTATATTGTGCAATAGGCACGGATTTGAGATGTTTGTACCATATATGTTTGTGGGACTGACTGCCTTTATCCGTGCCAAAGTATCTCAATAGATGACCCCTTTAATTAGTGGACACTGTCAACCGTCCCTAATATGAGAAAGGCCGCCGACACTCGAGCCTATGATTGCCACTCATTATTTATCCTTTCTTGACTTATAGTTGAGAAGTGATGAACACTGGATTAGGGTTTTAAGTTGAGCTTCATTCCAACCTCACATATATTAATAGACACAGTCGCACAGTGGATGTCGACGGAGATGGAGGAATCTGAATCTGCTGCACACGTACTATTGTTGCCGTTCCCAGCACAAGGCCACATCACTCCGATGCTGAGCTTTGCGCAGCTGCTATGCCACGCTGGCATCCACGTTACCTTCCTCAGTACGGAGCACAACCATCGTCTCCTCACCCAACGCCGTGCCCTCTCCGCCCGCTTCCCAACCCTCCACTTCGAATCCATACCCGATGGCCTCCCACCGGACCACCCCCGCACCATTGCCTCCTTAAACGACATCACCTCGTCGCTCAGGTCTGTAACCAAGCCACTCCTGCGCGACTTGCTTATAACCTTAGCCAAAAAGGACGATGAGTCGTATCGCTCCACCACCATTCGCTGTCCTCCTTTGAGTTGTGTCATAATAGATGGGATCATGTGTTTCGCGATTGACGTGGCGGAGGAGGTCGGAATTCCCGTACTTGCCCTCCGCACAGTGAGCGCTTGCAGCTTCTGGTGTTATTCATGCATTCCCAACCTCATTCAACAAGGCCAGCTTCCCTTCCAAGGTGATCACTGTCACTCTCCTTTGCTTTTTCTTATAAAACTTTAATTTCACAGAACTCTGATTTTATCTGTATTTTGATAAAATCCTTATGGTGATATCTGTCACTCTTCTTTCTAATTCTTGTATTTTTTGTTTGTTTTATATATGCGATATTTCCTTTTAGTTAATACAAATTGTGGGGGAGAGAGATTTCAAACTTAGCTAGGTAACATCTCTAACACGTTTTCAATCTAAGAAATAAAAAAAAAAAAAAAGTTATCAAACAGACCCTTAGTTTGACAATAATGTCATATACTAGCTTTTCTGTCTTATACTAAATGCTAAGATCATTTTCCCGACAAAATTCTCTTGGTGAAAGCATTTTGTTTTAAACAAATCTCTGAAGAGGTTACAAATGCTCTTGTTAGTGGAAAAAAAAAGCGAGTTCGTAATGATAATTTAAAATGTTAAAAGCAATTCCTATGTGAAATGTGAAACTGGTTTTTGCTAGTTCAGGTGTATTTTTGCATCCTTGCTAGTATACTGCTTCAGTGTTTTTTGAGCTGATATATACATATGCTTCCCGTGTTGAAACAGATCAGAACATGGATCACCCGATTAGGGACATTCCAGGGATGGAAGGTCTTCTGCGACGACGGGATCTACCGAGTTTTTGCAGAATGCCAATTGACCATCCAATGTTTAAATTTTTAATGGAGGAAACTGAGGCCATTACTCGAGTCCCTGCGATCATATTCAACACCTTCGACGACTTAGAACCCTTAATACTCTCCCAGATCGCCACCCGCTTTCACAAAATTTACACCTTAGGCCCTTTCCATGCACTTCTCAAATCTCGTGTGGGAGACGATCTATCATCCTCTGTTTCCTCCTTGCGCCACGAAGACCGACGTTGCATGGCGTGGCTCGACTCCCAACAGTCGGGGTCCGTTATTTTCGTCAGCTTTGGGAGTTTGGCAAAGCTGAGCCGCGTCCAGTTACTAGAGATTTGGCACGGTTTGATCAACAGTGGCAAGCTTTTTTTGTGGGTAGTTCGGTCGGATATGCTTTCGAGTGAGCAAGAGGAGCATGCAACTCCGGTAGAGTTAGAGGATGGTACTAAAGAAAAGGGGTATATAGCGGAGTGGGTTCCACAAGAAGAGGTACTGGCCCACAAAGCTGTTGGTGGGTTTTGGACTCACAGCGGTTGGAACTCGACCATTGAGGGCATTTGGGCAGGAGTTCCGATGCTTTGTTGGCCACAATTTGTAGACCAACAGGTGAATAGTAGATGGGTTGGTGAAGGCTGGAAGATCGGGCTCGATATGAAGGACACGTGTGATAGGTCTACGGTGGAGAAGATGGTAAGAACATTGATGGAAGAAGGTGACCAAAGAGGGCAGATTTTCAAGTCAGTGGATAATTTTGCAAAGTTGGCTCGTCATGCTGTTAGCGAAGATGGCTCTTCGTATAAAAACCTGGAAAAACTTATCGAAGACTTAAATGAAAAAATTGTGATGTGACATCATATTGCTCAAGTTTTTAGAGTATGATTCTCTCCTCTCCTATTCTCATCTCATTCCCTCCTCTTATCTCACACATTGCTTTTTGTCTTATTGTCTTTATAAAAAAATCAATATAAGATGTTAACGTGACTTAACCGTGACCGTTCAAATAGGAGGGGAGGGAAGATGAGAGAGATTAGGAGGGAAGAGAATTCTCCTCCACATGAAAAACATGAGTTCTACAAAATTCAGAGTTCATGAAATTATTCATAATCAAATCATAATTGGCTTTTGACATGCTACTTACCACGTGTCCTAATATCATTACTTCGTAACACCTACAATAACTCTCCCCAATATTTTTTAGGGTGTATTTTTGTTCACTATCTTTAAGTGGTCGTAATGCTCATACTTTATTCACCATCATTGGATGAGTTTAAATTTTGAGATTTATGTTTATCCACTGCACAAATCTCGAATTTAAACTCATATATCAATGTTAAATTGGCATCACTATTACTTGAAGATGCTAAGCAAAAATATTATCATTTTTGTAGGAGGATTAGCACCTGTTCTGATCAATTCTTTTGATTTTGTAAAAATTGTCCAACGCAAATTGATGATAAAATTTTGAGGGAGAGAACCCTCTTTATGAAAAGAAGAGCATTTTTCTTTGCGCCATGTCACATTTTGTTCGTATATGTCTCTTTCAATCCTAATGGTCTCCTATGAGAGTTTGTCACTTGTGTGAGGATTCCTCCTTTCGCTAGAAATATCTTTACTTTATCTTTACTGTTGTGTATTTATGCTCTGACATGTGATAAGGGATAAACACTAATTAATTATTGTTGGCACAATCCCAAGATCACAACTAGAGTACATGAACGAAGACTTACCTCGAGCATTTTATCCTTCTAATTTTACGATGAAGTATTTTATCCTCGTATATTTTATCATTTTTCTTGACATAATTGGATAGAGTTCGAGCTCACGAGCGTGTGGATTTGCCTCCTTTTGCTTTAATATTGGGTCTAGTAACCTTCTTAACGGGCTTGACCTAGCTCGGTTATGAGCACTTGCTTTCTCTCTGTTTGGATTATCTGGACAATCAGAAGTTCCGGGTCTCACAGGACCAGTGGCGGAGCCAGGAATCTTACCACAAGGGGTCTTAGTGTAAAAGTCCAAATAAAAATTTAGGATGGAAAAACATATTGAAAATGAAATCGTAGTACTTTCATTCATAATTAATAAAAAACCATGTTATAAGTTTTGTTTAATGTTATAAGTTAAGTCACTGTTTCTGGATTTTGGTTCTTTTCGACGGACACTGTTTTTGGAATGTAAAAATAAACAGTTTCTGGAATTTAAGTCACTGTTTTTGGAATCTAAGTCACTGTTTCTGGAATTTAAGTCACTGTTTCTGGATTTTAAGTAACACTGTTTCTGGAATCTAAGTCACTGTTTCTGGAATTTAAGTCACTGCACTGTTAGTTTATTTCCAGCGACAGTGTTAGTTTTCCAGAGACAGTGTTAGTTTTTCCAGAGACAGTGTTATTTTTCCAGCGACAATGTTATTTTTCCAGCGACAGTGTTATTTTTCCAGCGACAGTGTTAGTTTTTTGCAGAGACAGTGTTATGTTTTTCCAACGACAGTGTTAATGTTCATTTTCTTTCCAGATACAGTGTTTGTTTGTGCACGGCCCAAAGGGCTTGGTGTGGTTGCTGCTCGCCGGAGCTAAACGGAAGGGAAGGCCGGATTTCGGCCGGAAAGTTGGACAAACTTTAAATGCTCATAACTTTGTCAATACTCAACGAAATCAAGTGATTCAAAAACGAAAATTGTAGTTCTCGAAGAGACGAAGAGAATGGTACCTTGCACGATAGCTAACTCGTTGTGGTTTGGCCGGAAAACGCCTCGAAAGCCTCGGAGGTCATCGAAAACTGGGTTGGACAAACTTTAAACGCTCATAACTTTGTCAATACTCAACGAAATCGAGTGATTCAAAAACGAAAATTGTAGTTCTCGAAGAGACGAAGAGAATGGTACCTTGCACGATGGCTAACTCGTTGTGGTTTGCCTAGGTTGTTTTAATAAAAAAAACCTCGCGCACCAGGCAGCCTCCTTCTTCTTCAACCTGCAAGCGAACTCTTTCTTCTTCTTTCAGACATTTCGTCGACCACGTGGTGTGCAGCTCCAAGAGGTCGCACCAGCAGCTCCAAGGGACCTCTAAGGTTATTTCCATGGCTTCCAAGAGGTCGTGCGACCTCATTGACCCCACTGTGGCTCCGCCTCTGCACAGGACCTGATTTGATTGTCATATATGTGGAACTTAACTGCGGAATATCTGAAGTTTCCTTAAAACTTAAACTTCTACCAAGCCGTTCTAAGCTGAAGTTAAACCGGCTATTGGGGGTTAGGGCTTCTGCATTTTCTAGTTGCTAGCTCAACATCTTCTTGATCCAATGTTTTTGAAGTATCAAAACTTGAATGAGTAAGCATTTTCTCTGAATTGTTCTTCTGTACAAATTTATCTTCATATGGGAGGTCTTGTGTTTCGTTTGAGCATCGGCACATGTGAGCTGGGACAAAGTTAATCCCTGCACTCTTACCGTTGATTGAGCCATTCGGCACCATGTTTGATCCTGTATTAGTGTCAACTACAGAAGGCAGGGGGCATGAGTGTGGAACTTCAGAAGGAACTTCAGAACAGAGTTCTGCAAAGTCCATTTCCTCGGTAGAAAAGTCTCCCGAGAAGCTGATCTTATCAGGTGCTATCCACACACATCGTTTTACTTTCTACATATATATTTTTTTAATTTTTGACCTTCAGATCAAATGAATTGAAAAAGATCAAAGAACATAAGTTAACAGACGTGTATGAAAAGTAAAAATGGATGTATGAATAGCACTACTCATTAGTTTTAGCTCGAAAAGAAAAAATAAGTGCGGACGGAGACAATAAAGGTGAAAAAATCAAGTATTTCTTCCAATGATCTTTACTATGTGGGCGATCTTTACATTTTTTATTTGGTTTTTGCCCTTTTGTGCATAGTGAAACAAGATCTCTCTCTCTATGATTAAAGGGAAAAGACTAAAGAGCATAACTTAAAGTGAAAAGCTGAAATAAAAACACAAGGACCACAAAAGCTTCTTCTAACTCCAAGCTATTCCTGCCTTTTTAGGCTCTTGGTTTGTAGATTTGGCAAATATTATGCAAGTAGGAAATGAACCAAAACATATGCTCAGTTCATCAATCTTCTTGATCCAATGTATTTGCTTACCTCCGATTTAGTATTCAAATTGTCACTTAGTACTACAGTCTAATAGCATTCCTCTTCACCGAGAGGTCTTAGATTCAATTTTCGTCAAAGACAAATTTGAACCACATTATTGCTAGCTCATTGTGAGGCTCAGCCCACTTCCTAACCCCTTAGTATGAATTATATCGTTTGTTTAAAAATAAATAAATAAATCACAAATTATTGAGTAGGGCTAGATCTTATACTTTTGGGTCAGGCTTGGTTGTCAGATTGGAAGTTCAGGCTTGCTTTAAGGTACCGTTTGGTACGTGGGACGGGACAGAACGAAGTGGGACGAGGCGTTCCATCCCACGTTTGGTATGCCTAAAAACCGTGGAACGGGTTGTCCCATGGGACGAAATTTGGCTGATTTTTCGTTCCACCTCTCCCCCCTGGAACGACCCGTTCCATATCCGTGGAACACAAATTTATAACATTTTAAGACAAAATTTCCCCTTATTTTTTTCAATATTTACATCATCTGTTCCGTCATGTCCCGTCCCGTTTGCGTACCAAACGGTACCTAAGAGAAAGTTTGATAGGTTCTTGTTGAAGAAGATGATAAGCGAATGGATGGATGGTCCAAATAAGAAGGTTTTAGGGGTCAGTAGAAAGGTTTTGCAAAATTTGAGAGGATGTAATGCTTGAGATAATTAAGAAATCTTTCATGAGTATATAAGAAGTTGGCAAACTTTTTTTGTTACTAATTGATTTTGAGTAAAACGTATAACTTTCATAATGGTATTTGAAAGCACTTAATACATGTTCCACGTCATTCAAGTCATTCAAGTTAGTAATCCATGTCTTGGGCTCGATATTTTGCTAAACGTAAGGTGTGTGAGGACGTAATAATAAATGGGAGCAGCACCTCTCCTAATTTATCTCCCAAAACCAACAAATGTAAATAGAGGAATTTCTTTACCAAAAAAAAAAAAAAAAAACCCAAACAAGCAAGAGTTTCTGGATTCTTGCAGAGTCTTCTTCCTTTTATCCATATATTTGTTGTATGTGTTTTTGGTGATAACTATGTATTTCCGTGATGAATGTAAATACAGTATATTCATTGAATACAACCTGCGTGGGAGTAGATTTGGTATTTTATGGATTTGGATTTAATTTGTTATAATTATATTGTGCAATAGGCACGGATTTGAGATGTTTGTACCATATGGGTGCGTTTGTTGCACCAGACTATCTCGGATTGGACTAGCTTCGGGAACTAAGCTGGACTGACTTAGACTAGACTAAGCTGTACTAGCTTAGTGAAGCCGTTTGGTGCAGTGTCAGACTAAAAAACAGAATAATAAAAATAATAAAAATAATTCTTTTTTTTTCCTGTTCTAGAACACTCCTGAAACCTCTCTTCCCTCTCCTTTTTTTTTTCTGTCCAAACTCCATAGATTTCAATCACAGCTTTTCCTTACCTTTTTGACAACAAAAAAAAATCACAGCTTTTCCTTCATTTCAATTGATAAAGCTCTCCGTCCAAATTCCACTACTTGCAACCACATCTTCCTCCTCCATTTGAATCAATAAAGCTCTCAAAACCCAAACAATCAAAAATTCAATTTCAATCGAAATCGAAATCGCAGCTGCGTTCCTTGTATACCCAACAACGACACTCTGATTCTGGTCCTGACTTGAGTCTGGGTCGCGAACCAAGACCGACTAGTAAAAAATCTCACCTCCTCGAGGTTGGGTTGTTCAAATCGACGTCAACATCGAGCAGGACGAGGAGAGAGAGGGAGAGGATGTGATCTGGGTTCGGGGAGATGAGAGAAGGAAATGACGCAAACGAGAGCAGTGGAGAGAGCATGCGAGATCGAAGACAGGACGCGAGAGCAGAGAAAGGCGTCTTAGCTAGTCCCATAGTTTTGGAGGGAACATGCTAAGCCCGACTAGCGACGTTGTTAGTCGAGGCGAGTCAGTACCACTAAAGTTAGTCCTGGGAGCGAACAAACATGGATTGCACTAATCTTTAATCCTATCCAGTCCAGTGAGAGCTAAAGAAGGCAAACAAATGGCCCCTATATGTTTGTGGGACTGACTGCCTTTATCCGTGCCAAAGTATCTTAATGGATGACCCCTTTAGAGTAACTCCAGCGTGGGAGTTTGCTCGGGGGACATGCCAGGAAAAAAGGCCAGAGAGCCCGGCCTTCACACTCCTGCGTGGGCAGCCTGAGGGACAGTTGAGGCCCGAGCACCAAGCCTGTGAGGAATTGCCAGCCCGCGAGCCCGAAGTGGATCTGACGCAGGATGACGTCGGCCCAATTTTTTTTTTTTTTTTGTCAGGCGTGTGGGGGCGCGTCACCCGACACCTCTTCAGCGATTGGGGCCCGTGTCGCAGATTCAGAAAGTTACCGTTGGGAAGCCACGTGGCTTCCCACGGTCCGTTGGATCTCAACAGCTATATAATGTGGACCGTCTGATTTGCAACGGTAAAAAAAATAAAAAAAGCCTATTTAATATCAACCGTTGGATCTGAGATCAACCGTTGATATTATTCTCCTTTATTAATAAAAAAAATAGTTTTAAAATTAAGAAAAGTTACTGTTGTGCCACGTGGCACAATCTGGAGTATTGGAATTCATTTTTTTTAAATCCAACGGCAGAGATTAATTAGTTGAATAAAAAAAATTTAAAAAGTTGTAAAAAATCCAAAAAAAAAAAAATTGAATTTTTTTAAAAAATTACTTTTCTATAAATACCTTCTCATTATCATCTACCTTACCCTACAATTTCATATTTTCTCAACTACTTTCAATCACATTCCTATCTTTCTCTCAAAGTTTCAATCCAAATTTTTTCAACAAAATGACTACTGATGCAGGTATGAATTGGTTGCTTCTTGAAGGTGTTGCGTTGTGTACTAGCTGCATAGTTCGCTTACGGGTAATGAGATGCAGTTGCGAGAAATGTGGAGTCTTATTCATACCAAATTTCTTGAGAAAATGGGTGGGAAAAGAACCAAAGAATCTATGTCCAGTCGTTGGAAATTACTTAGCCAATCGTTTAGTACGTGTAGAGACGCCTTGGCACAAGCTAGTGGTAATATTTGAAGTGGAGAAAATTTAGCGGATCAGGTAACAATATATTATTTATTTGTTACTTAATTTGATTATAATTATTTGTTTGTATTATTTATTTGTTACCTACTTTCATTATAATTATTTGTTTGTATTATTTATTTGTTACCTAATTTGATGATAATTATTTGTTTGTATTATTTATTTGTTACCTACTTTCATTATAATTATTTGTTTGTATTATTTATTTGTTACCTACTTTCATTATAATTATTTCTTCTCTAGCATTGTGTAGGAACTTCAAGCACAAGCTTGGTATAATGCCAAAACCAAAACAAAAAACAAATCATTCACCCGGTGGGAATGTTGGAATATTGTTAAAGATTGTCCTAAATTCAGAGTTCTGCTTGTCGGTCCAGAAGTTTTCATGAACAGCACCCCTCTACACTCTACACCCGATCATGGCTCGCATGTTCATGAAGATGATGCAGAAGAAGTGCCCACATCTTTCCTGCACCCCTCTTGACAGCTTGCAAAGTGTTTTTCCTTTGCACTTCGCGGACGCGGCACTGTTTTGACAAATGTTGACCACCTTGGGTAAATGTCGTCTGCTTGGTAGTATGGCCCGTCGTACATACGTTCGTTGATGCAGGACGTGACTTTTGGTGCCTTTCCTTGCAGGACATCATTGAACACTGGGGATTGTGCAAGGACGTTGAGGTCATTTTGAGCCCCCAGAACCCCGAAAAAGGCGTGCCATATCCATGTATCAAAAGATGCTACTGCCTCCAAAATGATACTTTTTGCTTATTTTCTGTCCCCATAAGCGCCTTGCCATGCACTTGGACATTTTTTCCATGTCCACTGATTACAATCGATGCTTCAAATCATCCCAGGAAAACCTCGCATCTCGCCCTTATTCAGAAGCCTTTGCAAGTCCATGTCAGTAGGTTTTCGGAGGTATTCTGCGGTGTAGATAAATTTGATTGCTCCACAAAACCTCATCAGGGACTCAAGAATGGTTGATTTCCCCATCCTCATTATCTCATCCACTTGGTCTGCAGATGCTCCATACGCAAGCATCCGCAACGCAGCAATGATTTTTTGCTCAGGAAGGAGACCCATAGCACCAAAAGCATCATTCTTTTGCACAAAGTAAGAATCATGGTTGCAAACAGCAAGCATGATTTTGTTGAACAAATGTCGTTCCATTCTAAAACGACGTCTGAAGTACGTATCAGGAAATGCACTGCTATGGACAAAATAATCGTCCAACAGCTCCGCACCTCGTCGTTGCCTGCTTCTATCAAGGTTTCTGGAACGGCTAGGCCTTGGATATCTGAGCCACAGCTTGGATGACTCTACAGGAATGTAAGGCTCTGGCCATTCTTGCTTCGTCATCTCTCCTTGTACGCTCCTCATCCTCTTTCATCTCATTTTGGGATATCTGGAGATTGAACATTCCTTCAGATTGGTTAAACAATTATTCCTCTTGTTGATCGATTTCCCACAAAAAACTTGAAGAAGAAGACATTGTAAGCAGAAACTATGAATAATGATACAGATTTTGATTTTGGTGAAGAATGAAGCATAAACTATGAATAATGATAGAGATATTGAGAAAATTGGTGTGAGATTTTAGAGGATGGATGATGGATTATATGGAGGATTCAGAAAGGATTAGGTTGTAGATAGTGTCACGTGGCATGCCGTCATTCGTTAAAAATCTGATCGAAATCTATCATCAAAGATTCTGAAAAGATAACGACACGTGGCACGACGACATTGGATAAAATCTTATCAAAATCCATCGCCAATAATTATCTTTTCGAATAATGACATGTGGCACAACGAGAACGATTTAAAATCAGATCGAAATATATCCTCAAAGATTTTGAAAAGGTAACGACACGTGGCACGATGACATTGGATAAAAATCTTATCGAAATCCATCACCAATAATTGTCTTTTTGGATAATGACACGTGGCGCAACGAGAACGATTTAAAAAATCTTATCTTAAATTACAAATAAATTTATTTTGTATTATTTAAAAAAAAAATTAATATTTTATTGCCTATTGTCATGGCTATTCAAGTGCAACGGTGGAGATGTAAAAGGCAGTTACTGTTCATTAAGGGCAGTTACTGTTCATTGGGTAAATTGAATAGTGAATTGCCTGGGGGAGGGCTCCTACGCTGGAGTTCTCTTAATTAGTGGACATTGTCATCCGTCCCTAATATGAGAAGGGCCGCCGATCAACACTCCTTGAGGCTACGAGTGCCACTCATTATTTATCCTTTGGTTTCAAGTTGAGCTTCATTCCAACCTCACATATATTAATAGACACAGTCGCACGGTGGATCTCGACGGAGATGGAGGAATCTGAATCTGCTGCACACGTACTATTGTTGCCGTTCCCAGCACAAGGCCACATCACTCCGATGCTGAGCTTTGCGCAGCTGCTATGCCACGCTGGCATCCACGTTACCTTCCTCAGTACGGAGCACAACCATCGTCTCCTCACCCAACGCCGTGCCCTCTCCGCCCGCTTCCCAACCCTCCACTTCGAGTCCATACCCGATGGCCTCCCACCGGACCACCCCCGCACCATTCCCCCCATAGACGACATCGTCTCGTCTCTCAGGTCCGTAACCAAGCCACTCCTGCGCGACCTTCTTCTAACCTTAACCAAAAAGGACAACGAGTCGTATGGCGCCACCACCACTCCCCGTCCTCCTTTGAGTTGCGTCATCATGGATGGGATCATGTGTTTCGCGATTGACGTGGCGGACGAGGTGGGAATTCCCGTATTTGCCCTCCGCACAGTGAGCGCTTGCAGCTTCTGGTGTTATTCATACATTCCCGACCTCATTCAACAAGGCCAGCTTCCCTTCCAAGGTGATCACTGTCACTCTTCTTTTCTTTTCTTATCAAACTTTAATTTCACAGAATTCTGATTTTATCTGTATTTTGATAAAATCCTTATGGTGATATCTGTCACTCTTCTTTTTAATTCTTGTACATTTTTTGTTTTTTTTGTTTGTTTTATATAAGCGATATTCCCTTTTAATTAATACAAATTGTGGGTGAGAAAGATTTCAAAACTTAGCTAGGTAACATATCTAACACGTTTTCAATCTAAAAATAAATAAATAAATGAAAAAAAGTTATCAATAAGACCCTTAATTTGACAATAATTTCATATACTAACTTTTCTTTCTTATAATATCATTTTCCCGACAAAATTCTCTCGGTGAAAGCATTTTTTTTTAAACAAATCTCTCAAAAAGTTACAAATACTCTTGTTAGTGAAAAAAAAAGCGAGTTCATAATGATAATTTAAAATGTTAAAAACAATTCCTATGTGAAATGTGAAACTGGTTTTTACTAGTTCAGGTGTATTTTGTATCCTTGCTAGTATACTGCTTCAGTACCTTAAATCCTAAACCCTATATATATATGCTTCTCGTGTTGAAACAGATCAGGACATGGATCACCCGATTAGGGACATTCCAGGGATGGAAGGTCTACTGCGACGACGGGATCTACCGAGTTTTTGCAGAACGCCAATTGACCATTCAACTTTTAAATTTTTCATGAAGCAAATTGAGGCCATTACTCGAGTCTCTGCGATCATACTCAACACCTTTGACGACCTAGAACCCTTAATACTCGCCCAGATCGCCACTCGCTTTCACAAAATTTACACCTTAGGCCCTTTCCATGCCCTTCTCAAATCTCGTGTGGGAGACGATCTATCAACCTCCGTTTCCTCCTTGCGCCACGAAGACCGACGTTGCATGGCGTGGCTCGACTCCCAACAGTCGGGGTCCGTCATTTTCGTCAGCTTTGGGAGTTTGGCAAAGCTGAGCCGCGTCCAGTTACTAGAGTTTTGGCACGGTTTGATCAACAGTGGCAAGCCTTTTTTGTGGGTAGTTCGGTCGGATATGCTTTCGAGTGAGCAAGAGGAGCATGCACCTTCGGTAGAGTTAGAGGATGGTACTAAAGAAAGGGGGTATATAGCGGAGTGGGTTCCACAAGAAGAGGTACTGGCCCACAAAGCTGTCGGAGGGTTTTGGACTCACAGCGGTTGGAACTCGACCATTGAGGGGATTTGGGCGGGAGTTCCGATGCTTTGTTGGCCACAATTAGCAGACCAACAGGTGAATAGTAGATGGGTTGGTGAAGGCTGGAAGATCGGGCTCGATATGAAGGACACGTGTGATAGGTCTACGGTGGAGAACATGGTAAGAGCATTGATGGAAGAAGGTGGTCAAAGAGAGCAGATTTTCAAGTCGGTGGATAATTTTGCAAAGTTGGCTCACCATGCTGTTAGCGAAGATGGCTCTTCGTATAAAAACCTGGAAAAACTTATCGAAGACTTAAATGAAAAAATGGTGATGTGAAGTCATGTTGCCCAAGTTTTTATGTCTAGGGAAAGCTCATGGCTTGATCTATATATTGAAACGTCTGTGCTATGTATGATTGCTTCATGTATTAAAAGAAGGGAATGACGTCAAGTACTCCTCCCATACCAAAGTGGTTCAAATTTCTGGGCACTGGGTGGTGGGGGTGGAGAAATTTTTAGTTGTGATGGGAATACGGATGATACATCACGTGTTTTTATGCAAGTGATGAAAAATTTTAATTTTTAAGTTTTTAATCTTTTAACACACATAACCCACCATTTATATAGGAACACGTGGTGTACCATCTCGTGTGACGGTCACACTGAAAAACCTCTCGTGGGGGTGAGTTGTTGCCGTGTTATTGGGAATGATGGCAATTAATAGGAGTCATAAAACCTTGACAGTCTCAGGATCTAACTTTTTCCGCCTCTTATGTTATTGTTGACCTTAAAAACTACCAAGCCTACGTGGCGCGCAGGCCGAGTAACTAATAAGCTAACTACGTCATTCGGTTGAATGCGGGGCGTGCCAACTCGACGGCCGAACTCGGCCGGTGATTAAAATGTTGATGTTGCGTTGTATGCGCGGCTGACTTCTCGATCTTGCGACTGCGGCCGAGGAAGGAACGCGCCTCGGCCTTTGGGTTCTAGAGCCTGAAGACAAGGCTGCTAGTCTTGCGCAGTTCAATATCAAATTCGGCTTTCTATGTGCCAAACGTAGTAACCTGTAACACCTCACTTCGCCGAGAAGGCTGATGAGATGACCTCTGCCAATAAGGATTCGAAAATCCTTCTCGACCAGCTAGTCGGCCTCGACGCAGTGCTGTTTATCCAAACTGAAGATGCTCCGCGGTCGGCTGATTTTATGGCAACAGTGCTGTTTATCCAAACTGAAGGTGTTTACCGGTTGCCTCCACAGTGCTGTTTATCCAAACTGAAGGTGTGTTGGCGAAAGGGAAAATAAAAATCTCAAAGTTGAGAGGTTTCGCGTAAAGCGAGGGTTTGCGCAGGGCAGATTTGTGTGTTGAGTTGGAGATCTCCGGGGAGTTCGTCCGCCTCATGTATTTATAGCGTTGGATATCTGCTTGGAATGGCCTGATGGTGCTTGTAGAGTCCAACTGCAATTCCATTTCGCAGAACTGAAATTAATCCGCGGCATATCCTTTAGATAGATGTTCGTAATCTTCCAAACCTCATAGAAAGCCTATCCATCTAAAAGTCTTTTTGTCATCGTAGCCTAGCCTACCTAGGCTTGTCATCATTATCCAAGACTATTAACTCTTTGACCTATCACATCACCATCAAAAACCAATCCTATCTTGGCCTCTTCATAATCCATCCGTGCATGCATAAAAAATGAAATATATAATCCCATCATTGATGTTCTATCCAAAGCACATTTATCAGATCCATCCAATATAATCCTCGACTGATGCATCCCACGTGGTTCTGCATGTAATCCCATCCTTTAACCATTGTTGTTTTGGTCAGATAGGAAACCAAAAGAATATTATTTAATTCTTTATTTTATCCCTTCTGTAGGTTAAAGCCTATCCAACCATCACATCCTATCCATGCCACGTGATAAGAGTTCTAGGCCAGGCTACTTCTAATCCACACGGTACTCTACTAACTTCACATTAATTCGGATTTTTCTGCTTATTTCTTATCCAACGGTCTATAACCATGCTCACTCAACGGTCTCGATTGTACGGGCCGATGGTGTGATTTTGAGCCCAAACATTGCCCCCCAGTTTTCTTGAGCTTCGGCTTATAAGCTGAATGGCCAAGGAAATTATTCGCCAACGCATACCAAAAATTTTCCTCAGCTTCGGCTAGCCATGGAACTCGTAACTCCGCCGAATGACCAGGAAAAACATCTGACTGAGAACTACTGAGAAACCATCGCGAATAAAAATTTATTTGGCAAACTAATTTCCAAAATTTCATTCAATTGACCAAAATTTGAGGTACGGTCCACCGAGATATTAAAATAAATCTCCCATTTAAGCAGCCTTTTACTGTAGATCCCATGCTGTGGAAAAGACCCATGATTTTACTGCCGAGCACCAGCTCATGCTCGCCTCGGCAAAAGGACCATTATTTGAAGGGGTGATGAGCTGAGTTGGCTGAGCTCGGCCTTAAAAAAAAACTTGTCTTCCCAATTGTACTCTGACATGACATGAAAGCAAACCATGACTCCTCACGCCACCCACACATTCATAGGCTGAAGTACCACCTATTTTGAAAAACTGATGGACACAATGTTTTTTGTTTTTTTTTTTTTACCTGGGCCGAAGGATTTTCAAACTACTCCCACGACCTGCTTCTTCTCGACCAGTCACTAATCTCGACAAACAACTCTCGGTCTCGAAAAGGTTAACAAGCTTTGAGAATGTTGGGATGGTGGGCATTTACATATATATATATATATATATATTAGTGGCATCAAGGTCGAGAAGAATTGGGGGGCCGAGACAAACTTGGCAATTCGACTTGTCATCAATCAAGTCATCAATGCAGCGATCATGGCAGCACATGGTACACACTTTTTCATGTATATATATACTGCAGACCAAATGACCCCATGGTCTTCATCATGGTCTCTGTGGAGCCAAAAATAATCACAAGGCGACACGTGGACATTTTAGCAAAAAAGGACCAAACTACCCCTGAGGTACACCGGAATTTCTACACGCGAGCAGCAGACAATCATCTTTCAACAAAAGTCAAAAATGCTCTAAAGAGAGGTAACCAAATCAAATCCTTTTCTTGCAAAGTAACCTCCAAAATAATATTAATAGGTAAATTAATGGCTTAATTACCCATTTAATCCATTAATTACCTATTAAAATTATACAATTTAAACCAAAAAACTAACAAAGGGCCGGCCACTATTCCCATCCTCATTATTCCCATTATCCCAAAGTTATTACCCAAATTAAAATAATCAATTATTTTTGTAACCACCCATTTATTATTTTTATATTCAATTAGCCATTGAATTGGCTAATTAAACATGAAATAAACCCAAAAATCAATAGTGGCCGGTCACCATCATTCAAAATGGGAGAAGCCTAATCCTATAAATAGGCACCCATTCTCACCAAAAAGTCATTCCAAATCTCTTGAAAAAATCCCAAATTCTCTAAACACTTTTCTCTCTAAATTTCTAACTTTGGCATCGGAGGTTCTTCGGCCAAAGCCCCCCCCATTCATCGTGGGCGCGTGAGGCTCTTGGCCTTAACCTAAGGTGCTATTTGTTTTGTAGGTGCAAATCCGTCCAAGATCGAAGAGGAGAAAATTTGCATCCACAAATTGGTGCTTTCATTGAGAGTAAGAAATCTACACTCGTAAAAGACTCTCGCACAAAAAGGTTTTTTCTCTAATTTCTAGTCCATTTGTATTTTTCATACGTTTTTATTATTAGAATTTTATTTGCAAAGGTTCTTTGATAAAACGTATATAAAAAAAAAAAAAATACAATGGCTAGAAATTTGGAAAATTCCACGAGTGACAATTCAAATATTCAAGAAATGAGACCGCGACGATCCACAAGAGTAAATGTGATCTTAAGTGGAGCGGCACCACCACCACGAGTTTCCACCACGGGAACCACCGCGGTGGCTACCACGGTAGCCCACCACGGCGAGGTCCATGGCGCCATCACCACGGCCCGAGCCGTGCTATCCAAGGCCACGGCCCAAGCCATGTTATCCCGAGCCCAACGCGAGCCCAATGCGTTGCCTAGCCGAGCCCAAGCCTCGTATCCACGTGTACCACACGCTAAGCAGCTCACTCCCGTGGTCCAGCCTTGCTCCCTCCGAGCAACCCACATTCGTGGTCCAGCCTGCTCCCTCCGAGCAGCCCACATTTGTGGTCCAGCCTGCTCCCGCCGAGCAGCCTACTCTCGTGGCCCAGCCTACTCTCGCCGAGCAGCTTACTCTCGTGGCCCAGCCTGCTCTCGCCGAGCAGTTCACTCCCGTGGTCCAGCCTGCTCCCGCCGAGCAGCCCACTCCTGTGGCCCAGCTTGCTCTTGTGACCCGTCCTACCCCCGTGATCTTTCAAGCAGCCCAAGTCGGCCCAAGACTATCTCAGCCATCCGGACCTACCATCGAGCCGGGGGCATTCTCACCATATTTCTTCGCGGATTTGGCAGTTCCCAACTCAAATCCCGTGCCCGGAGTCTACCACTCTTCCACTGCTCAAGGAGGCACATTCCTTCCAAGCTCTTCCAATCCAAATGGCGAACAACACTTGTCTCGACAAGTCATAAAGTTGACGAGCGCCCTAGCACAACAGACGACCTTGGTAAACCAGCTCTTGCAGCGCACCAAGATGCAATGTGTCCCAAACGAGGTGACCCGAGGAAGGACAAGGGCAGACGAAGAACCTCTCCAGCAACATCCCGGCAAACAGCCACTCAACCAGCCCCGAATCTAGCGTTTGGGCAGAGTACACTCCCAATTGGGCCCCCGAGATAGCGTATACTCCCGTCCTAGCGCGTGGAGGAGCGTGCAATCTCGACTAGGCCCACGAACGAGCATAGACTCACGGTTGGGACCACACTCCAATAATCAACATGAGCAGCCTTCCAAGCGAAGTGTTCATTCGTGGCTAAGTCCGCAAGGAACATCCTCCACATCACATCGGAGTAGGCAGCATGACGGACAGAGAGAAGCAGTCACTCAATTCGGCTCAAGTTCAACCAGCAGCTTGCGAAATCCCTCGCCTGCTAGGAATCCACCACATGCACCGCTACCGCGACATAGACGAGCCGAGCACGTAGAAGAGCAGCCTAGACCAGCAGGTTAAAACTGGGGGCAGCCGAGAGCTCCACTACCCCAACAAAGGCAAATTCAGGAAGAAGTAGAGAGAATCTTGACCAAGCGATTGCGCGATTTCCAACTCAACGAGGTCACCGACGAGGCACTACGACGGGATATGACCAACATAAGCAGGTCATCATTCACGGACAAGATCGAGCAGGCAGAGCCTCTACACGAATTTAGCATGCCACATTTCACATCCTTCAAAGGAGATGGAGACCCGGAGAGACACTTAAAGCACTACCAAACCGCAATGATTCTCTATCGAAACAATGACAATCTCATGTGCAAGATATTCGCCACTACTCTACAAGATGAGGCCCAAGATTGGTTCTACACCTTGCCGCCACAATCTATCCGGAGTTTCGACGAACTTTCTTTGGTTTTCACCAAAGAATATTCATCTTACCGCTCGATCAAGAAAAAGTCCGACCACTTGTTCAATGTCAAGAAGAACCCAAAGGAGTCGCTTCGCGACTATGTGAAGAGGTTCAAAGTAGAGAAGGCTAAGATAGTCGGATGCAACGACTCGATAGCTAGAGCAGCCTTCCAAAAAGGACTTCCGGCAGACCACCCGCTGTTTGGAAAATTGATCATGAAAGAAGATCTGACTCTGGCAGACTTTTTCACTCTAGTAGAAAAGCATGCACTTTGGGACGAGGCTCGCTAATCCAGGTTCAAAGACCGGAGGGAGTACCCGACATCACCTTCCAACTATCCAAACTGGAAGCAACGGAGGACCTATTCGCATGTTTGACGAAATCTGAAGCAGCAATAAGCTCTACCATCATACGAGAAGAGCTGGGGGCCCGACTACCTGTATTCCACAGTTCAAAAGCTCTCCTCGATGCTACCATAAATTCAAAAAGCGAACTTTGGCGATAATTGTTGCAACCCGAAAGCTCAAGTTTTACCTTCAGATGCACGTGACCATCAACTCAAACGCTCTATTCCGGTAGAGTATCTAGACATGCCTAGCATAGAAACGAAGCCAGCAGTTGAAGTGTCACAGAGTCTAGAAAGCTCCAAATAAGGGCAGCACGCTACTATACGTGGAATGACATCTCATCCGAAGATCTTACACCGGACCACATCTCTGCTGCCTAACGCCTCCCGATGACTTGAAGGTTTTAAGCTCAATCCATGAATGCATTTGTGGAAACCACTCCGGAGGTCGGTCCTTAGCACAGAAGGCTCTTAAACTCAAGCTACTACTAACCTACCATGCATCAAGATGCTAAGGAAATAATACAAAAGTACGACCGCCACGACCGCTGCCAACACTACAAGCCGGTACCAGCACTGCTAACCAGCGAGCTACATCCACATACGAGTCATTGACCATTCATGCAGTGAGCAAACGACCTGGTAGGACCTATATCACCTACTACTATGGGAAGAGGCATGATGATCATGGCAACTGACTACTTCACCAAATGGGTAGAATCAGAGCCCATGACAACCACGACTCAGACGGACATAGAGCACTTCGTATGAGGGAACATCATTTGTTGATGTGGCATCCCTCAATCCATCGCCACCGACAATGGCCCGCAATTCGTGGGCAAAGATTTGGCGAACTTCTTTCAAAGATATAACATCAAGCAGCACATGTCCACGCTGAGATATCCTCAAAGCATTGGGCAGGTCGAAGCATCCAACAAGACGATCCTCGACTGCCTCAAGAAATCCCTCACCAACAAGAAGGGAAAATGGCCAGACGAACTCCCCGGATGTCTATGGGCATATCGCACCACCAAAAGATGAGCAACCGGTGAAACTCCTTTCTCTTTGGCATTTGGCTCATAAGCAATCATTCATCCCAATGTCATCAATCCAAGTGACATCGCTCTACTACCAAGCATTGAGCAGAACAATAAGGAGATGGTCACAAGCTTAGATCTGGCAGAGGAGAAGCGCGAGCAGATCATCACCTGCAACGCAGCCTACCAATAACAGTTCCTCTCCAGCTAAAACAAAAGGGCCAAGGTCTGGCAATTCTAGCCTGAAGATCTAGTTCTAAGAAAAACCTTCATCACTACCCCTATAGAAGGCTCCAAAAGATAGATCATATCTGGGAAGGCCTGTACAAGATCAGCAGAGTAGGTGGCAAGAGTAATTACACCTTCGTCACCGTGAAACGACAAAAAGATCAAAAAGCAGTGGAACACCTACAATCTGAGGAAGTACCATGTGTGACCTCCCGCTACATCAAAAGCCCGAAGACTCAAGCAGCTCGATGGGCACCACCTCACAAGCCGAGGACTATCCAGTTGTTATGCAGTTCCTACTTTACAGCTAAGTTCTCGTTCGTTTCACTCGTTTTTCAATGAGGAATTCAGAAGTAATCACAACTTGGCTTGGCTGCATGTTTACAACAACTGATCATTCCTGCACTTCAAAAGAAGATCGCGCCCTTCTTAGGGACTCACCGTAGGAATTGCACCCCCCGATGGACCAACTATGCTCTCCAGTGCGAGAGGGTAAACTAATTCCCCGACACCCACATGGGTCTACTCTCCAAAGCAGGAGGATAAATTCTACACTCCGAATATCCAGACGTGGATGAGCCTGGCTGCCCTAGTATAACTAGATGCACGATGGCTTGCGCCGGGATTCCTAGAAGTAGCCACAATGGTCTTTTTCAAGGCTTAGCTAATTGAAGGATTTTGGGTCTCTTGGCCTAATCCGCGGGGAACCGGGCCCTAGAGACGGAGGGGGCACATTACGCAGTACATCCGATGGACGGCTGCCCTGGAACCCTAAAGCTGCTACCGAGTGCACTAAGGTAGCCTACGGTTTCCAGAAGACTGCCTACGGCTTGCCCTTCGAGCAGTAAAACTGCGCTAGACTTATACAACCACACATTCTTGTGAAAGGTTAAACAAGCCAGCATGTATAAATGAAGTTTTATCCACTGCCGACATGCTACGTAGTCGATAAGCTTCACCTCTGCCAAGAGCGGAACAACTTACACCAAGTCCTAAAGTGTTGTGATACTTGCTACGCAACCTACGGAATTGGAGAAAGCCAAGGTTAACAGCCTAGCGGGTCACGCGGACTTGACTGATTCTGTAAGTAAGGCGTCCGGCAGCCGACCCTATGGCTAACAACTTTGCAAAATTCTACACCAACACCTACGGCTGCATAGGCTACGCGGCATGTCTGTTTATAAAAAAAGTAGCACGCCTGCCATTGATCTATAAAGTCTAAAGGTTTGGGCATGAACAAAAGAAGCGATGATGGAGAAAAGCGAAGGAAGCAAGTTTATTAAATTTTCTAGCAAAATTGATAAACAACTAGCAAAGACTGAAGGAGTTCAAACAAAACAAAAACGACAAAGAAAATCTTAAAGACTACCTAGAAGACTACTCTTCAGCAACTTGAACACTCCACGACTACTCGGTCGCCACACCTTCAGCAGCCGCGACATTCTCAGCAGCGGCACCATCCGGCACTTCACCCCGGCTGCACCAGCCTAGGCACCAACATCTCTGACTACTTCACTAATGGAGGCCTCAAAAGTAAAGGTGAACAAGTCTTCCGGAGAAATAAAGAAGGTCTCAAAACCTCGAGCCCATCATTCTCACCCTTCAGCTGCTCATTCTCCTCGAGCAGACCAACACGGACGCGCTGCAGCTCATCTACTTCCTTCTTCAGTACACCTCGAAGTTCCAACACTTGGGGTTCAAGCCTATCGACGATTCTCTTAAAGTGGATCACTTGATTATAAGCAGCAACCAACTCTTTGTCCTTTGCATAAGCAGTAAAACGAAGCTCAGAAACGGCACCCTCAAAATCTTGAATCTGAGTTGAAGAATAAGCTTCAGTTGCCATAGTCTTCTCCACCTCCTTGGCAGCTTTGCTATATCTGCATCATAACAAGACAGATCAATCATTCTATATTATGTGGTATGCTTCGCAAAGGAACTTGGGCAAGCAAACCTTTCTAACGCTATCAACAAACTTGGCACAAGCGTCCATGTCTTCAAGTAGATCTGGTTTCAAGAACACACAGATCTCATCAGCTTCCCTAGAAGTAGGCTTAGAGGATTTCTCACAGCTGCCCACGCAAGTAGTCTCTTCCTTCCCAGCAGGCGAATCAGTCTCGGTAGCAGAGGAAGTGGGCCTTAGCGCCACTTTAGCAACAGAGTCCATCTCATTGCTCTTTATAATAACAAGTTTCTCCAAATATGAACCAAACTTGGTTCTCAACGGACGTCTTGGTACAGACTTCGGCACTGGGGGCATGAAAGGACCTTTACATTGAGCAATTCTATCAGCAATCGTACAAGCCATTCTCGATATTGCCAGCGCCACATGCTCAGATCTAGCAGCCTCATTTCTCTTCCCATTGGAAGAAGTCATGTCAATCATAGACCTCTCGGCAGCAAGCGGACCTTCACAAGCAGCGGATGAAGTCTTCAGTTTTTCCAAATCAGCATCTCTTGAGCAGGCGGGAAGATCTCTTCTTTCCACCTTCAATCATAATAGGCTACACAACAACATTCAGACAAGCCAATGCATCCGTCTTGACCCTCTTTACCTCTTCTCTCGGGAGCAGCCTACTTTTCTCCTTACAAATATGACTAAGCAGCTAACGCCATTCACGGTACTCAGCAGAGGAGCTCAACCCAACATCCTAGCAGGCAAGAGGTCTGCATGCCCAGCATTCCAGCAGCCCATGAAGCCCGCGACCTTCTCATTTATCTCAATCACCAGTTTGGCCCGCGTCAGGTCCAAGATCCTAAAGGATATGAGCCATGTGACTACCCTAGCACTGCACCCCAGCGCCTCAGTTCGCGGCCCCAGCCGCTCAAGCTGCCCTTGGCTCTAGCCAAGCCAAACAACCCAAGCAGTGGCCCTTGCCACAACACCTCCTCGGTCCATGCCGAGCCGACTCCTGGCCCCTGCCAGCCGACGTGTTGCACCACCCCGACGGCTGCTCTGAGACAACATTATCCAAAAAGAAGACAAGAAAAATTAAAATTTTCTAACATCGGTGCGGCACGGAGAAGACGAAGAAATCAACGAAAGACGGTCCTTTGCACGGGCAAGATGTAGAAAATTGCTAGAGGAGGGGGAACAAATATCCTCTAAGCTCTCTCTCTCTTGTAGGGTAGAATAAATTGCTCTCCAAAGTTGATTAAATAACCCACTTAAGGTGGACTTAAATAGGCTTTGAGAGAAATTTATTTCCCTTTCCTAGAAGGATCTAATTTCCTATTGAATAGGGAATCTACATCAAAATAGGAAGCAGTCCTAAGTTTCCTAAAATCAAGGAAATCTCTACACCTGCTGCCCTTTCCTTCGAGCAGCCCAGCAGGTGTGGGGGCATTTGTGGAGCCAAAAATAATCACAAGGCGACACGTGGACATTTTAGCAAAAAAGGACCAAACTACCCCTGAGGTACACCGGAATTTCTACACGCGAGCAGCAGACAATCATCTTTCAACAAAAGTCAAAAATGCTCTAAAGAGAGGTAACCAAATCAAATCCTTTTCTTGCAAAGTAACCTCCAAAATAATATTAATAGGTAAATTAATGGCTTAATTACCCATTTAATCCATTAATTACCTATTAAAATTATACAATTTAAACCAAAAAACTAACAAAGGGCCGGCCACTATTCCCATCCTCATTATTCCCATTATCCCAAAGTTATTACCCAAATTAAAATAATCAATTATTTTTGTAACCACCCATTTATTATTTTTATATTCAATTAGCCATTGAATTGGCTAATTAAACATGAAATAAACCCAAAAATCAATAGTGGCCGGTCACCATCATTCAAAATGGGAGAAGCCTAATCCTATAAATAGGCACCCATTCTCACCAAAAAGTCATTCCAAATCTCTTGAAAAAATCCCAAATTCTCTAAACACTTTTCTCTCTAAATTTCTAACTTTGGCATCGGAGGTTCTTCGGCCAAAGCCCCCCCCCATTCATCGTGGGCGCGTGAGGCTCTTGGCCTTAACCTAAGGTGCTATTTGTTTTGTAGGTGCAAATCCGTCCAAGATCGAAGAGGAGAAAATTTGCATCCACAGTCTCCAACATGCATAGTCTGACAATCCATATTGAAAAACCTTGGATTTTTATTGTGACAATTGTACTGACTTTGGGCCCGCAAACTCTTCATTCGGCCAAAAGCTTCCATTCCTTCGGCCAAAAGTCGTCGGCTGAAGTGAGATGGGATTTATTGGGATTGAAAGAGTGGCGGAGAGACTAAAACTTTAAACCGCCGATTATATCTTATGCCCCCTTTATTTTCTTAAGCATCGGCCAAGAGGCCGAATGGTTAAGAAAATAAGTTATTCACTTGTTATGATTTTTTTTTTTTGGTACAAGGACTTTTTGTACGAGGGCTCAATGCTCGTTGCCCCTCTATTTTCTTAAGTATCAGTCAGGAGACCGAATGGTTAAGAAAATGATTTAACAAATGGAAAGAAAGGTGGCCGAATCATAAACAGGAGGAGGCCAACGATGCTTTATTCCAAGTCGAGATATTTTAATATTAAAATTCTCAACTTGATTTCGCTCTAGGCCGAATAAAGAATTTTCTCCAAATATTTTTGACTTGGTGAAATATTTTTCATTTTCGACCGCCGAATGTGTTGAACAATTATTATGCCCCCCCAGGCGTAATAATTTCACCAATTTCGGCTTTTAACTCGAACAACTTAGCCGAATGAGATTTCTTTATATCGGCTTTATCGCCAATAATCATATCGATTGGCATGGTTTTGGCATCTAAAACCGTGTCTTGGCCCTGTTCGTCATTGGAACACTCTGCTGACGAATCATCATTTTCTAAGTCGATTTGTGGCTCAGAAACTTGAATTTTTTCTTCTAGGCCAACCGAACTTTCAGTCTCGACCGAAAAAATAGGTGGCCTAGGTTTTTCTTCGGCCGTCTCGACAATCTTTTCCGGTCGAATGTTGGTTATGGCCGGAACAAAAAATTGCCGCCCGGTCTTTTCAACCAACCATTCAACAAATGGAATTGATTTGTAGTTGAAAACGTAAGGAAAATGTTCTCTTTCTAGCCAGGTATTAAATCGAGCTCTGTCTTCATTTACCCATTGCTCTTGGAACGTAACAGGAGCTTTTATTCTCAACATGTGAGCGAATGACTTTTGCATCTCTCTTTGGCCACAAAGAACTTTCTCCATTTCCAAAGATCTTTTACTTGCCTCATACAATCGGCTACGTGGAGCCGAATCGGAATCTTGATATATCATGTGAACTTCGTAGTTTTAGCACTGAGTCCCACTGGGCGTGCCAAAATGTTGACCCTAAAAACTACCAAGCCTACGTGGTGCCCAGGCCGAGTAACTAATAAGCTAACTACGTCATTCGGTTGAATGCGGGGCGTGCCAACTCGACGGCCGAACTCGGCCGGTGATTAAAATGTTGATGTTGCGTTGTATGCACGGCTGACTTTTCGATCTTGCGACTGCGGCCGAGGAAGGAACGCGCCTCGGCCTTTGGGTTCTAGAGCCTGAAGACAAGGCTGCTAATCTTGCGAAGTTCAATATCAAATTAGGCTTTCTATGTGCCGAACGTAGTAACCTGTAACACCTCACTTCGTCGAGAAGGCTGATGAGATGACCTCTGCCAATAAGGATTCGAAAATCCTTCTCGACCGAGACTTGGATAGATAACCAGTCGGCCTCGACGCAGTGCTGTTTATCCAAACTGAAGATGCTCCGCGGTCGGCTGATTCTACGGCAACAGTGATGTTTATCCAAACTGAAGGTGATTACCGGTTACCTCCACAGTGCTGTTCATCCAAACTGAAGGTGTGTTGGCGAAAGGGAAAATAAAAATCTCAAAGTTGAGAGGTTTCGCGTAGAGCGAGGGTTTGCGCAGGGCAGATTTGTGTGTTGAGTTGGAGATCTCCGGGGAGTTCGTCCGCCTCATGTATTTATAGCGTTGGATATCTGCTTGGAATGGCCTGATGGTGCTTGTAGAGTCCAACTGCAATTCCATTTCGCAGAACTGAAATTAATCCACGGCATATCCTTTAGATAGATGTTCGTAATCTTCCAAACCTCATAGAAAGCCTATCCATCTAAAAGTCTTTTTGTCATCATAGCCTAGCCTACCTAGGCTTGTCATCATTAACCAAGACTATTAACTCTTTGACTTATCACATCACCATCAAAAACCAATCCTATCTTGGCCTCTTCATAATCCATCCGTGCATGCATAAAAAATGAAATATATAATCCCATCATTGATGTTCTATCCAAAGCACATTTATCAGATCCATCCAATATAATCCTCGACTGATGCATCCCACGTGGTTCTGCATGTAATCCCATCCTTTGACCATTGTTGTTTTGGTCAGATAGGAAACCAAAAGAATATTATTTAATTCTTTATTTTATCCCTTATGTAGGTTAAAGCCTATCCAACCATCAAATCCCATCCATGCCACGTGATAAGAGTTCTAGGCCAGGCTACTTCTAATCCACACGGTACTCTGCTAACTCCACATTAATTCGGATTTTTCTGCTTATTTCTTATCCAACGGTCTATAACCATGCTCACTCAACGGTCTCGATTGTACGGGCCGATGGTGTGATTTTGAGCCCAAACAGTTATTTAAATAGACAAACAAAAAATACAATATCTTCCACTATCAAAATAATGGGAATATAAAAACAAGCTCACAAAAATGCGGACACTCTCTCTTGATTTATGTCCAGGGAAACCTATCTGCTGTCATGTGTGTTTGTAGAGTAGAGAACGAGTAGGTGTTTAAAAGGAGTTGTATCACGTTGTACAGATCAATATGAAAAACATGAGTTCTACAAAATTCAGAGTTAATGAAATTATTAATAATAAAATCTTAATTGGCTATTGACATGCTACTTACCACGTGTCCTAATATCATTACTTCAAAACAACTATATTAACTCTCCCCTGTTGCAGTCATATTTAGAATAGGAATATGATTGTAAATCCTAGAGAATATGAGAAAATATCTTATATTCCTATTAGGACTAGATTACCTATTAAATGTTGTAATCCTAAAGGCAAAAGGTATTTACCCTTTCTACTACTATAAATAAAGGCACAATGGGGTGAATCAAATACACCTCACAATCAAATCAATCTCTCTTCTCCCTAAAGCTTGCCGCACCCTCTCTCTCACTCTTTCCTTAGATCGCTCAATCAAATAGGCCTACAACACGTTATCAGCACGCTCTTGCCAGAAGCTAAAGAATTGACGAGCTAAGAAATTGACGCATCGTAGGAGGAGGCTATCATCCACCACATTCAAAGGCTTATTCGTTTTCTGCTACTCAGGTACGCTTAAAATAAAGTAAGATATTTGTAACGACTTTGAAGCATGAAAACATTCCCCATAGTGCATGAACCCCCTATGTTTATATTTTCCTTCCGATATATATATTCATATATATATTTGTTTCATGCATCGCACAATTAAATTGTTATGTGGAATTTGTGAGTCAAAGTATAAAAACAAATTAAAAGCAAGTTAGGGTTTCCTAAACCCTAAGGGATTTGAAAAAGAAAACAAAGAAAAAAAAAAGGGAATGGGATTTGGTGCATCGCACCATCCCTGTGCAACAGGCAACCAAGCTTCGGCTTAGGTCCTATGACACACGTGCTTGCAGCCCTGGTTCTGGGTCCACGCTAGCAAGCCTTCCTGCTTGCTGGGCTTCTGCCTGCTTCGGCCTGATGATTGTGCCTTCCTGTCAGCCCAAGTGGCTGGGCCACACGCACACACGCACAGCCAGCCTATGTTGGGCTCCCTGCGACAGCACCCAAAGGCCCCAAGCCTTGCCCTGGTTTTCCTGTGTGCTACCCTACAAGCCAGCATACACTGGGCTTGTCCCGTGCACCCCCCCTCGGCCCAAATCAAACCCAACTACGGCTGGGACATGATTCCTCACCCGTGTGGCCTGCAGTCCACCCCGAGGCCTGCAGCCCACCCCAAGGCCCTTTTTGGGTCATGAGTTTCTACTCAAGGCACCCATATCGTGCCTTAACCCACGGTACAAAGCCCAAAATCATTTTGGGGCTATAATTTTGATCCAATAATATTATGTTAATATTATTTTGCTTCTACAATCGACCCTGTATGGCCCGATTTATTGAATTAATTAAAAGTGACCTGCAGTCTATTAATCTGATAATGAATCCAAAATTTCTGACCTGAAGATCACTTTTGGACATTAACGATTCAATAATTTATCTTTATACTTTGAACCGTCACATACTTTCCTAGTAACGAAGCTCTCACACTTGAGTTCCCGAAGAAACTCAAATCCACTACACTTAGTTAGTATATTGCATTCTGTGTTTCTTGCAGGAACCTCTCATTATGAACTAATTGTTCATAAAAATACTAAATTGAACATGTAGTTTCAAATTTAGTGCCTTTGAAACCTGAAGTTTTCATTCAAAACATACCACATGAAACCTGTAGCTTTCATGCATAAATTAAACCAATACATGTCTAAAGAACCTGTATGTTATACGATATATGTCTATGGCTAACCATACAACTACTCATGCTTTTCCCTCCATTTTAGGGACATGTCGAACTTGAACAAGCTCGATTTCACCGCTCTAGAAGTCTCTGGAAGAAACTATCTGAAGTGGGTTCAAGACGTGAAGCTCCATTTAACTTCAAAGGGCATTAGAGTCACCATCGAGACTCCCATCGTCAACAAACCTGTTGACGAAGCTCAGAAGGCTACTGCAATGATCTTCATTCGAAGACACATCCATGATGCATTGCAGACCAAGTATCTCGCTGAAGAGGACCCACACACCATCTGGCTTGCTCTGGCTGACCTTTTCGATCACCAGAAAGACATATACTTGCCTGAAGCAAGACACGACTGGCAGCATCTTCGCTTCCAAGACTTTAAGTCTGTGAATGAATACAACTCTGAAGTTTGTAGAATCTGTTCTTTGTTGAAATTCTGCAAAGTGGAACTAACCGAATCAGATCTCCTGGAGAAGACCTATTCGACCTTCCATGCCACCAATCTTGTTCTGCAGCAACAATATAGGGCACAGAAATTCACCAAGTTCTCGGATTTGATCTCTGTTTTACTTCTCGCTGAAAAACAGAACCAACTTTTGATGAGAAACCATCAAGCTCGACCCACTGGCTCGCACGCGCGCCTAAAGCACATGCGACTAATTATCGTAGCCAGAAACGACGACAGACTCGTCGTGGCCCTGGAAATGGGGGACAAACTCAACCACGGGCCCAAGGTCAATAGAGTGCCGCACCTAAGGGCAGAATTGCGACCTAGCAGCGTCCACCACCCGCCCCTAAGGTCCCAAACTTCAAGAATAAGGGCAAAGCTCCCATTCAGGCTGCTTCTACTGAATTGGACAAGTGCTATCGTTATGGATCAAATGATCATTGGTCACGCGTATGCCGACCTTCCCCTGAGGCTATTGCAATGGATATTATTTTCTCGAATCGCTTAATTGAATGAATGGACTTATATTTATACATGTGACCAATTCAATTAATTTATTTCTAGGTATGCCTAGTGAGGAAGTTAGTTGTCTGGAAGATAGTGCAACCACGCACACCATTTTGCGTGAACGACACTATTTTACTAACTTGATACCTAAGAAAGCTCATTTGACAACTCTCTCAGGCACATCCAACCTAATTGAAGGATACAGAAAGGCACGTATCATGTTGTCTAATGGTACAATCTTGACCATTAAGGAGGCACTCTATTCTCCACGTTCCGGAAGAACGTTGTTGAGTTTTAGAAATATTTGAGATAATAAATATCATCTTGAAACCACTGAAGACCATGGTTCTGAATTTCTTTGTATCACTTCGTACAAATATGGCCAGAAGCATATTCATGAGAAGTTGGAACGTCTGCCGAGTAGGTTGTACATCACAACCATTCGGGGCATAGAAGCCCACGCAGTGGCCGGCCCTACGCTTGAGTTCCAAGACACTTTGTTGCTTTGGCACGATCGTTTGGGACACCCTGGACGTGACATGATGCGCCTTATCCTCAAATCTTCTCACGGGCATAAGTTACATCCCTATGCTAGGGTTCTGACATGCCAAGTGTGTTCTATAGGGAAGTTGAATATTCAACCCTCACACACAAAGATTATTCACGACCCCTCTAAATTTCTTCAGAGGATTCAAGGGGACATTTATGGACCTATCCAACCAACCTGCGGACCATTTAAATATTTTATGGTGTTGGTTGATGCATCGACAAGATGGTCACATGTTTGCTTGTTGTCCACACGCAATGCCGCGTTTGCTAAACTCCTAGCTTAAATCATTAAGCTAAGGGCTCACCACCCTGATTATCCGATTAAGTCGATTCGACTGGATAACGCTGGAGAGTTAACGTCACAGACTTTTGACGAGTATTGCATGTCAGTAGGGATTGATGTGGAACATCATGTGCCCCATGTTCACACCCAAAACGGCCTGGCAGAAGCTTTCATAAAGCACCTTCAAATGATAGCTCGGACTTTGGTTATGAGAACCAAATTGCCGGTATCTGCCTGGGGCTATGCAATACTGCACGCAGCTATGTTGGTCCGCCTGAGGCTCATCGCTACCCAACCATATTTACAATTACAGTTGGTCACTGGATAGGAGCCTGACGTCTCGCATTTACGGGTGTTTGGGTGCGCCATTTATGCGCCAATAAAGCCGCCACTAAGTACCAAAATGGGTCCTCAGAGAAAAATGGGAATCTATGTCGGTTATGATTCGCCATCAATTGTTCCCTACTTAGAACCCTTGACAGGAGATCTCTTTACCGCACATTTTGCGGATTGTCATTTTGATGAGACAGTCTTCCCGCCGTTAGGGGGAGATAAGCACGCTAACGTTCCCGTAGAACACCGTAAATTGTCGTGGTATGCTCCCACTATGTCTCATTTAGATCCCCGCACTGCCCAATCTGAACCTGAGGTGCGTCGAATTATAGATCTTCAGAGCATTGCTCTAAGCATGCCAGATTCTTTTAATGATCTAGCAAAGGTGACAAGATCACATATACCCGCTGCAAACACACCTGCAAGGATAGATGTACCCTGTGTACGTCAACAACTCGCCTGGGAAGGCCGGGCCGTCCCCAAAGGTGGGGAGGCCGCACCCTCCACGCGGCAAGGTACATTAGCGGCTAGCCAATCATCTGCTCCGACCCTGAAGAGTGGCATACCCCCTGGTTCAAAGGATTCACAACCCCGAAAGAGGAAAACGGCACCAACTAGTGACCCTAGTTTGAATGCGACCATCGCTCACTCATCCGTTCCAACGCATTAGGTTATTCTAGATTACGGTGATGCTTCAGACGAAACATGCCAGCCTCCCGAAAATCGCGAGATTTCGGTCCACTACACAGTATTAGATGAGGTTTGGAATAGGAATGAGATGATCGTCGACGATGCATTCGCGTACTCAGTAGCTACTGACATTATGCATAGCGATGACATTGAACCACGTTCCATCGATGAATACCGACGTAGAACCGATTGGTCAAACCTGGAAACAAGCAATCCAAGTCGAACTCGAGTCGCTTGTGAAACGTAAGGTATTTGGACCTATCGTTCCTACACTACCACGCGTGAAGCCTGTTGGCTACAAGTGGGTTTTCGTGAGGAAGCGTAATGAAAAGAATGAAATAGTGCGATACAAAGCATGCCTCGTAGTGCAAGGCTTCTCTCAGCGCCCTGGAATTGATTACGAGGAGACGTATTCCCCCGTAATGGACGTCATAACGTTCCGCTACCTAATCAGTTTGGTAGTTTCTGAAAAACTGAATATGCAGTTTATGGAGGTGGTAACCGAGTATCTCTATGGGATCTAGATACGGAAATCTACATGAAAGTTCCAGAAGGACTTCCATTGACTGGTTCAAATAATTCGAGACCACGGAACACTTTCTCAATCAGGTTGAGGAGGTCACTCTACGGATTGAAACAATCTGGGCGGATGTGGTATAACCGTCTGAGTGAATATTTGACGAGTCAAGGTTATGTGAACAACGAACAATGCCCATGCGTGTTCATAAAGAAGTCACATTCCGGATTTGCAATCGTTGCAGTTTATGTCGATGACATGAACCTCATCGGGACTCCCACAGAGCTTGAGGAAATTGCTGCACACTTGAAATCAGAATTTGAGATGAATGATCTTGGAAAAACTCGATACTGTCTCGGCCTGGAGATCGAGCATTGTTCGGATGGAATCCTAGTACATCAATCGAACCATACCCAAAAAGTGTTGCGACGCTTTAATGAGGATAAAGGGAAGCCTTCGAGCACACCCATGGTCGTTCGGACTCTAGATGCTAAACGAGATCCCTTCCGTCCAAAGGAGGATGAGGAAGAGATTTTGGAACCCGAAGTTCCTTACCTAAGTGCAATTGGGGTTTTATTGTACTTGGCTCAGTGCACTAGACCCGACATCTCCTTCGCTGTGAATCTATTGGCTAGATACAGCAATGCGCCCACACGCAGGCACTGGAATGGTGTTAAAGACATTTTTCGCTACCTCAAGGGTACTACGAATTTGGGCTTGTTCTATACCCGCGAATCTTCGAGTGTTCCGCGCCCTATAGCCCTCGGATTGATTCTCGCCTAGTTGGTTACGCAGATGCTGGATATCTGTCTGACCCAAACAGAGCACTTTCTCAAACGGGTTATGTCTTTACCGTTGGGGACACCGCTATATCTTGGAGGTCTACCAAGCAAACGCTAGTTGCGACTTCGTCTAACCATGCTGAGATTCTCGCCCTGCATGAAGCATCGCGTGAGTGCTTTTGGCTGAGAGAAGTTATGGAACATATTCGAAGCACTAGTGGTCTTACATCAGTCGTTGACCTTCCTACGACGATCTTTGAAGACAATGCAACATGTATCGAGCAGCTAAAGAAGGGATACATCAAGGGAGACAACACCAAGCACATAGCGCCGAAGTTCTTTTACTCACACCAGCAGCAGCAGCAGCATCAGAACATTGAAGTCAAGCAAATCTATTCCCAGGACAACCTGGCCGAGCTCTTCACCAAGTCGTTGCCCAAGTCTACATTTCAGAAACTCGTCCAAGGAATCGGTATGCGCAAATTGTCTGAATTGGATTGCTTGTAGTTCTCTTATTTAGAAGTTATGTCTAACTCAGGGGGAGTATCCAGAAGCATACTCACATGATCTTAATGTACTCTTTTTCCTACGATTAGGAGCATTTTTCCCACTGGGTTTTTGCTACCTAACGAGGTTTTAATGAGGCACCCATCCTAGGATGATCATACTTCATTGAGTTCACTACACTCGTCCAGTTTGACGTTTGTTTAAGACATTATGCATATTTTCTTACTTTTCCCTTAGTTTATGGGTTTTCCCCATATCTTGGGTTTTACCATAGCGAGGTTTTTGTGAGTTTTTACACATGCATACTTCAAAGTAAATTTGAGACTCGCGATCACCCGTTGTGCCGATGACTTCATCAACTATTCTACCTTATCTGCTGAAGATCTGATGCGATGGTTTGTTGAGTATTTACACACTCAAGGGGGAGTGTTGCAGTCATATTTAGAATAGGAATGTGATTGTGTAAATCCTAGAGAATATGGGAAAGTATCTTATATTCCTATTAGGACTAGATTGCCTATTAAATGTTGTAATCCTAAAGGGAAAGGTATTTACCCTTTCTACTACTATAAATAAAGGCACAATGGGGTGAATCAAATACACCTCACAATCAAATCAATCTTTCTTCTCCCTAAAGCTTGCCGCACCCTCTCTCTCACTCTCTCCCTAGATCGCTCAATCAAATAGGCCTACAACATCCCCAATATTTTTGTAGAGTTTATTTTTGTTCACCACTTTTAAATGGTGGTAATGCTCATACTTTATTCATTATCATTGGAAGAGTTTAAATTTTATATTTTATATTTATTCACTTCACAAATCTCAAATTTAAACTCATATATCAATGTTAAATGGGCATCACTATCACTTGAAGGTGCTAAGCAAAAATATTCTCATTTTTGTAGGAGGATTAGCACCTCTTCTGATCAATTCTTTTGATTTTGTAAAAATTGTCCGACGCATATTGATGATAAAATTTTGAGAGAGAGAGCCCTCTTTAGGAAAAGAAGAGCATTTTTCTTTGCGCCATGTCACATTTTGCTCGTATATGTCTTTTTCAATCCTAATGGTCTCCTATGACAGTTTGTCACTTGTGTGAGGATTCCTCCTTTCGCTAGAAATATCTCTACTTTATCTTTACTATGGTGTATTTATGCTCTGGCATCACTTGTGTGATAAGCGTGTAAGAATAAACCCTAATTAATTATTGTTAGCACAATCCCAAGATCACAACTAAAGTATATGAACGAAGACTTACCTCGAGCAGCCACTGCAGTAGTTTTCTTTCTTTTTTAAAAGGGGGACAATTGGTAGCAAATCACAGTTATCCTCTCATTTCGGGGGCCGGGAAGATTCACAGAGTCAATCCTAATCACTCAAGACCGTTATGTTCTTATAGTGATAGACCTTGGTACTTCAAATTATTTCTTTGTGAGCAAGGAATTCCTTTAAATAGAAGCAACAACAACCAGCTCTCATCTATCGCGATGGGTTGCTTTGATAACTGTTGCCTCCAGTTCCTCACGTTCGTGGAGTAGTGTTGGCTTTAAAGCACGATCAATGTATGTTCCTTAATTTCAGGATGATGTTTCACACGTTTACAACCCTAATTAGTTTATATTTTTAACACAATATTTCTCCTTTATCCTAATTAGTTTAGTCCAATTAGAATTCTAACAAGGGATCTTTTTTTTGTCAAAATGTAGGACTAACAAGGGAAATTTTATTTAGACTCATTTATTCTCTTTCTACACCAAACTTATCATTTTTTATCTTGAAATTTTGAATGTGCCCAATAATTCTCTTTCTACACTCAACAAGAACAAAATAAATAAATAAATAAATAATCCAACAATAGGCAACTCTGGCCACCACATCTGTCCAAACCCCAACCCCCCCCCCCCCCCCCCCCCCACCCCTAGGGGGACCTTCCCTACCACCCACAACGATTTGAAAATTTGAAGAACCTTATCCCCTAACAACCCACCATTAAAAAGAACCAAAAGAAATTCATGACAATATTTTTTTTTTGAAAAAAAATGCATGAACAGTAAAATTATGATTCTATACATATAGCACACTCAATGGTTCAACATAGTTAGATTCAACTGATCGACAATTTCATAGAATTCAGCGTGTTAACAGGACTGCGTGGAAGAGCAAGTTGTTATGTGGCTGGGGAAAGATTGGGAGAGAGGTAGTGATGGCTGAAATCTTAGGGGTTTTCCTTGTGGGTGGTAGGGGAGGTGGCGGGGAAGGGTAGAAACTGAGAGCTGTTGGGGTTTGGATAGATGGGGTGGCCCGGAGTTTTTTGGGCTGGAATTTTATTTTTTTACTTTTTGTTCTTTTTCATTTTGGGTGTAGAGAGAGAATTGTTGGACACAATCAAAATTTGAAGACAAACAAATATAAGTTGGGTGTAGAAAGAAGATAAATGAGTTTCAATAAAATTTCCCTTCCAACAAAGGTTTCTGATTCGCACACTGTGCACTCTGCTATTAGTTGGTTTATGTTTTAATTTACTTGCACTTTCTACATCACTATCACTTTATTGTTTCGTCACCTTCTAGGTGTCGGCCTAGAATCACGATTCAAGTGTCCAGTTGGACATTCCAGGTCAAGTATGTCATTTCACAAACTTCATAATATTTCATAATAACGTAGCCCCATCAATCAATACAATAACACAACTGATATAATTCAAAGCAATGAGCAAACATACCTTTGGATTGATTATTTGGGAATTTGAACATGACAATGAATGCGGAGTGAGTGAGAGGGCAATAGAGAGGGCGAGAGAAGACAGAGAGAGCATAAAAAGGGCAAAGAGATAGGGAGCAGAAGGGCAGAGTGAGACAACACAGAAAGAGAAGAACAGAAACGACGTTGCAAGGAAAGAAAAAAAAAAGGTTCTGAGCCTGTTATAATATATTAGACCTTTGCCAGACGAACTAATTCGTCGAGCAAGGGTCTAAAGACTACCCATGTATTATGACCTAAGACATTTGTCGGGCAAACTTAGGTGGTTCATCAGGCAAAGGTTGCATAGAAATACAACGCAATTAAATTTTAACAAAAAAATTTGTGGGAAAATATCTTTGCCCGAAGAATGGTACAAATTTTTGTGGGGCAAACCCTTTAATTCGGGGGAAACTTGAACTTTTTTTTACAAAAAAAAAAAGTGGGGGAAATTTGAAAATTTGGCCTATGAATTTAGTACTATGACAAAATTAGGCAAGTTTTCTTGATGACATTTATCAATTTCGTCGGGCAAACACCAAAATTCAATTTTATCTAATTTTCTTATTTATTTTTAAATGGTTAAAAGATCATCAATTTTGATGATCAAGTTCATTTAGTGTTGTTCTAACCACAATTAGCGTTCTTGAAAAAAAAAATCAAAATCAGAGCTAAAATAACCATAAAATCGTGAAAATACATTTCTAATTGTCAAAGGATTTCATCACGTTACCTAATCCCTAAAAGTTTATTTTTGGTAATTTTTTGCGTATGCAATCTCGTACTATATTCAAACAAGTTTGACAGTTGGATCGTTGAAATTACTTTCATAAACTGCGTATCTTGTTAAAACAATGGATTCAACAAACACTTAAAAGTTTATTCTATACTTTTATTAAGTATAACGTAAAATTTTGTAATAATCACTAGTATAAATATTTCAAATTGATGATCGGGCCAATTCATTGCATTCTTCTTGGGTTAAGGAGTCAAAATCGTCGAAATCGGAACTAAAAAAATCGTTAAGTCGTTATGATACATTTTCAACCATTGAAAGATTTTGTCACGTTACCTAATCCTGGAAACTTGCATTTGGTGATTTTTGGTGTACGCGATCTCGAAGTATATACAAATAAGTTTGACCGTTGGATAGCTGTAATTAGTTTCGTACACTACGTATCCCGTGAAAACAATAGATTCAACAAACACTTGAGTTTTTTTTTTTTTTTTTTAATTTTTTAAACAAACAATATTATCTATAGTAAGGGGATGGGGAACGGACTGAGCCTCATAACGGGCTAGCAATAATGTGGTTCAAATTCGCCTTTGACAAGAATCGAACCTAAGACCTCTCACTTACAAGTGAAGAGGAATACTCTTAGACCGTAGTACTAAGTGGCAACAAACACTTAGAGTTTAGTATATAGTTTTATTAAGTAGAATGTAAGATTTTGTGGTAACCACTAGTGAAAATATTTTAAATTGATGATCAGGTCCATTCATTTTATTCTTCTTGGATCGAGGAATGTATTTGTTAAAAATCATCAAAATTGGAGCTAAAAAAACCTTACATTGGGATGATACGTTTTCAACCATCAAAGGATGTCGTGCCGTTATCTAATCACGAAAACTTGAATTTGGTAATTTTGGCGTATGCGATGAGTATATACAAAACAAGTTTGACGGTTGGATCATTGAAAATAATTTTGTAAATTGCGAGAATCATCGAAGGAACTGAATATGCAAAAATGTCCATCACCTTTGCCTGACGAAATATTTCATTTTGATTGATGAAAATGTTTCTTTGCCGACGAAAACTTTGCCCGACGAAGGTTACTTTGTCCGTCAAACGTGTTTGCCTTAAATTTCTAGAAAAAAAAAACAAATTGTTGACCAATTTTGCCCAACCAAAATTTTTATTCCATCAGATAATGTTTCTTTACCGACGAAAGGTGGTTCGTCGAGCAAAACTTCGCCGAGCAAATGGTAATTTCTGGTTGTGGGAGCTTCGAACAAAAAAATATTGAATGCAAGGCAAACGCTCTTAAACAACCAAGTTACAAGCCATTTGCAAGTGGAAAATATTAATTGCATAAATGAGATTGACGCCAAAGAGTGAGACCAGATGTCAAAATTAGGAAGGGGTGTGCTATTCACACACCAATTTTTACTTCTCACACACCCTCTTAATTTTCAGCCGTCAAATCGAATGAATTAAAGAATATCAAAACATATAAATTAATAAGGAGTGTAAAAGAAGTAAAAAAAATGGTGTAAGAGAAGTAAAAAAATGGTTTGTATATCACATCCCAATTAAGAAACGTCTCCCAGACTCGTTCAATGTCAATCCACGTCTACTTATCAAAAAAAAAAATGTCAATCCACGTCAAAAATAGTGTTTTGGTTGGACTTCTTCCTTGCTGCCTTTATTATCCAATTCAGCATTCATTGAGCATTTGGTTGGTCGGTTTGAGATACTCTAACAGCATTCGACAAGCAGATTATTGAATGCGTTGTGATACTATTATTAATACACTACTTTTCTTTTGGTAAAAAAAAAAATGCATCAATTTTTTGAGAAAGGACCCTGTAAAGATTGCAACGTTATAATGACACAATCTAAGAGCTATAACTAAAGTGACAACCTTTTAGATCTATAAAAAGCCATGCTTATCAGATCAATCCTTGCAGAAGAAAAACTCTCTCCCATCTATATATCTAGATCGATCGAGATACAATGAAGACGACGGAGCAAACACACGTCCTATTATTTCCCTTCCCATCACAAGGCCACGTCACTCCGATGCTGAACTTGGCACAGCTGCTTTGCCACACTGGCATCCACGTCACCTTTCTCACCGCCGCCTCAGCCAACGCCAGGCTCTCTCCGCCCGATTCCCATCTCTCCGCTTTGAGTCTATCCCCGACGGCCTCCCACTCGATCATCCGCGCAATGGTAACCCCATAATCACCGTCGTGCCCACCCTCAGGTCTATAACGAAGTCGCTTTTGCGTGACATGCTCATCTCCCTAACGAAAAACAAGAAGGACGACAACGAGTCGTGTAACTCTATTACTGTCAGTCGTCCTCCTGCTTTGAGCTGTGTGATAACAGATGATATTATGAGCTTCACAATCGACGTGGCAGAGGAGCTGGAGATTCCCACAATGGCTCTACGCACCATCAGCGCTTGTGGCATCTGTACTTATTCCTACGTTCCTGACCTCATTCAACAAGGTCAGCTTCCCTTTGGAGGTATGCTTCTTCTCTCTTAATCTAATAGTATTATTCATTATTTCACTCCAATTTTTGTTTTCTGAGAGATCAAATTCCTAAAGTTATTTCAAAGAAAGACAAACACGTACGTCTAACAGACAGAAAATTCGAACTTTTTATTTTATACTCATTTTTACTCACATGTATTCTTTTATGGGAAAAAAATCTCTTACAAACATCCATGGAATAGTTCACCCTTCTCATTCATTTACACTCTCTACTTCTAAACCTCTACTCATACACCAACATAACAAAAGGTATCATTTTAATTCCTTTGACCGACAGATGAGGACATGGAAAAGATGGTTAGCGGAATTCCGGGGATGGACGTGTTAATGTTTTGTATCTCTGACTGTTTCTGTGAGGGATTCAGAGCAAAAGAGAGAATGAGAATAAGTGGGACGGCTGCTCTGTATTGCAGCAGCAATCACTTTTCATATATATATCATTAGAGCAGTAGGGTTTACAGCCAACATCCTTATCCCAATTTAGGAATAAGACAAAAGACACAACCTAACATAATACTACTCTAATCTAGGCTTTACACTTTTAGTTTTAATCTCAGCCCTTCATTTGTCTCTTGGACTTTAGCTTGAGAAAACCAAACATTAGCCTATTTAAACAAAACCAGCCGTTGGCTTCCTGTTAGTTTTGCTGGAGACTATTTGACTTCCAACAGGACGATCTTTTACGATACAAAGATCTACCAAGTTTTTGCAGACTACCAATGGACGACCCAACTTTTAGATTCATGGTAGAGGAGATTCAGGCCCTCCCTCGAGTTTCTGATCTCCTACTCAACACCTTTGACGACCTCGATGGTTCAATCCTCCCCCACATTGCCCTTCGCTTTCCCCAGATTTACACCATCAGCCCTATCCACTAAAACGAAGGAAACTTCTTTCTAATGCTAAGTAATAAAATAAATCATTTCACTAAAACGAATAAATTATACTAATTTAATTGAAATTTTCATCTTGAAACCCCAAATTGTATAGATGAAAACTAAAAAATAATTCATGTTAAAAGAGGGAATAAAAGATATACGTCATTCATTTTGTGTCTCCCGAGAAAACGGTCTACAAGTTTTCTGCCGAAATTTTTTCAGGATATAGTAAATATCGAGGAAATTGACTGATACGCCAACGGTGAAAGGAATTAGGTCTTCAGAGAGAGTTGAATTCAACCAAATCAACAGGTTTTGATCTTCAAACCACTGCTCAAATTCAGGATTCACAGATCTATCAGAGAGAAGTGGAGCCGGAGTCGGTTCAATGCCATCAATCTGACCAATAAGCTTGTAGCGACGAAGAATGGGAGCAAATAGCGCCCGCCATGGAAGATAGTTATTTCGTTTGAGCTTGATTGGCACCGTACTGCAAATGTTCTGAATCGTAAGAGACAAATACGAATTTGGAGAAGGAGAATTACCAGAAGAATTAGGGTTTGACAATGGCGGTGGATCCAGCGGAGACGACGATGCAGAAGGAGAAGCCATGATAACCAAGACAAGAAGACAGAGGTAGAGGCGCAGATCAAAAGACGAAGACGATCAAGAAGTCGACGAAGAAATCGATCGAGGCGGTGAGCGAAGCGGAAGGAGGATCGATGCCGTGAGGCAAAAAGGGGCGAGATACCGTATAGAAACTTTACTTTCTCTGTAAAATTACTTTTTCATTTCTTGAACAATAATGACAGTACACTTAGGTATTTATAGATACAGACTTAATACATTGACACACTCAACTTCTACCCTTCACTTCTATAGTAATTACACAATTACCACAACTAACTATCTATTGTTATAACAAACTTGTGACTGGTTTAGTAGACTCAATAGCAAGCGCTTGTTGTGGAGAGGGCAAGTACGGGAATTCCCACCTCCTCTGCGACGTCAATCGTGAAACACATCATCCCATCTATTATGACACAACTCAAAGGAGGACGGCGAGTGACGGTGGCGCCATACGACTCGTTGTCCTTTTTGGTTAAGGTTATAAGAAGGTCACACAGGAGTGGCTTGGTTACGGACCTGAGCGACGAGACGATGTCGTCTATGGGGGGAATGGTGCGGGGGTGGTCCGGTGGGAGACCATCGGGTATGGACTCGAAGTGGAGGGTTGGGAAGTGGGCGGAGAGGGCACGGCGTTGGGTGAGGAGACGGTGGTTGTGCTCCGTACTGAGTAAGGTGACGTGGATGCCAGCGTGGCATAGCAGCTGCGCAAAGCTTAGAATCGGAGTGATGTGGCCTTGTGCTGGGAACGGCAACAATAGTACGTGTGCAGCATATTCAGATTGCTCCACCTCCATCGACCCTAATCCAGGGGTCGTCGTCATGGCATTATTGGAGTGTCGGCCCTTTTTCATTAGCTCCAATATTTCTTTGGACAAGCTCCACTGCCACTTTTTCTGCTACCAATATACATATACAAGCTCCGTTGTCGTACCTTGGAAATTATTACCCTCAGAAATCTGGAGTTCAGATCAAATCTATGAATTTTACAACTCCAAATATTACCCTCATTAATATATTGAGATAATGGTGCAAGTATCCCTAATTGATTGAAATAGGGATTACTTACTTGGCTGAAGTCAATTTTCAATTGGGAACGTATTAAAGATGAGATTTGATAATTGATATCTATCTTTAATGCCTTTGACTTTTCCTTGCTATGGTTGGCTATGGGCAAGTGAGCCGTAGTCATAATCAGCTGCTTGGATCTTCAGCGTGCCGAGCTCTGCATGAGAGTATTTGAGAAGCATGTCTATTTAATAAGGACAATCTTGTATTTCTTGAGCAAAACGTGTCTTCTAGGATTTTGAGATTATTTTAGGCTCCACAAATGCCCCCACACTTGATGGGCTGCATGTAGGAAAAGGGCAGTAGGTGTAGAAGTCACAAGTGTTTCCCCAATTTGATGTAGATCTCATTTTTTGACTTGGAGATAGACTCTTCTAGGAAAGGGAAACCAATTGCCACCAATATCTATTTAATTTAGCCTTAAGTAGGGGGATTAAATAAATTTGGAGATTCAATTTTTATACTTACAAGGAAGAGAGAAGCTAGAGGAAATTTGTTCCCCCTTCCCTAGCTTTCTTCTTTTCTTGCCCTTGCAAAGAATCGTTTCTCATTGTTGTTCTTCTTCTCCGCGCCTGTTGACCCTAAAAACTACCAAGCCTACGTGGCGCGCAGGCCGAGTAATCTATGAGCTAACTACGTCCTTCGGTTGAATGCGGGGCGTGCCAACTCGACGGCCGAGCTCGGCCGGTGAGTAAAATGTTGATGTTGCGTTGTGTGCGCGGCTGACTTCTCGATCTTGCGACTGCGGCCGAGGAAGGAACACGCCTCGATCTTTGGGTTCTAGAGCCTGAAGACAAGGCTGCTAGTTCTGCGAAGTTCAATATCAAATTCGGCTTTCAATGTGCCGAATGTAGTAACCTGTAACACCTCACTTCGCCGAGAAGGCTGATGAGATGACCTCTGCCAATAAGGATTCGAAAATCCTTCTCGGTCGAGACTTGGATAGATAACCAGTCGGCCCCGACGCAGTGCTGTTTATCCAAACTGAAGGTGCTCCGCGGTCGGCTGATTCTACGGCAACAGTGCTGTTTATCCAAACTGAAGATGTTTACCGGTTGCCTCCACAGTGCTGTTTATCCAAACTGAAGATGTGTTGGCGAAAAAGAAAATAAAAATCTCAAAGTTGAGAGGTTTCGCATAGAGTGAGGGTTTGCGCAGGGCAGATTTGTGTGTTGAGTTGGAGGTCCCTTAGAATGTCGCACGACCTCTTGTATTTATAATGGCTAAAAAACTCTTGGCCGAATCAGAGATGTACTCAAACTAGAACTCTTTATCCCAATCTGATTATGATTCGGCCAATCCTAGTTCCAATAGGCCTCTGTACCAAGCCCTATAATGAACTAGATTCATTCTTACTTCCAACCTTGAGACTCCCCGTTGTATAAGGATTCAACTTCTTCGTCTTTATCCAAAGTAATCTTTCTCATATCAGGACTCGGCCAACCCTGACAAGGCAACAACATTGGGCCGAGAATATTTCTGAGCTCGGCCCCCAAAATGTCAGTTTGGGTCCAAACAGCGCCGCATCAAGGTAAGAAAAAGTTTAATTTTTCCTTCTTCTTAATTTTCTGGAGCCTTGAGGCTTGAAAATTTGGCTCGGCGAGGACGAGGATTGGAATTGGCGTGGCTAGGAGGCCACGGGTGATGCTGTGTTGCAGGTGGTGCGGCAGCGAGGATGACTTAGATATACAGAATCACAATAAAAGCAATAACTCATATCAATTTAGTCCATCCAATGCTCGTAGGATATAAGAATTTTAATTTTTTTTTCCATCAATAAGTTGGAACTAGCTTTTAGAAGGCTTTGAAAGTTTGAAGCCTATAATATTAAATTTGGTATGGTGCTTTCGTGCCAGGAACTGCTAATTGTAAACGAACCAAAATAAAAAAATAAAAAATAAAAAACAATACCTTTTACTTCCTACAAAAGTGTGACGGACCTACCAGAAGTGGAGAAATAGAGAACCAGCGTGACCTACCAGAAGTCGAGGAAGAGAACTTCTCAGTTCTGTTAGCTCTTTCTTGGGTCATTAAGTCCCTACCTCCATTTCGCCGAGTACCAAATACCCCTTTAATCTTTACAACATTATATATACGACTAAGTTCTTAGAGGCAATCAAGTTTGCTAACGAAACTGCAAAGTGCTAGATTGTCTTAGTAGTTAAAGTCTTTCTCTTCAATTCACTGGTCCTGAGTGTAGCTTTAAAATGACTTCTTCACATCATCACATTCCATCCCCACCAGCAGCGACTCTGATTAACGGCAGTAATAGTGGTGGGTTCATGCCGATGCGTCGCCACAGGATGATGATGCATATGTCATTCTTCTGGAGCCACAGTGCGGAGGTTCTCTTCGCGGGCTGGCCAGGACCCGACCGACCGGCCGTGTACGCCATTTCGTTGGTGTTTGTCTTCCTGCTGGGCGTGCTGGTCGAGTGGCTCTCTCACAGCCGGCTCATCAAGCCCGGAACTAATAGCGTCACGGAGGGGCTGCTGCGGACATGTCTTTACACGGTGCGTTCGGGGGTGTCGTATCTGGTGATGCTCGCCGTCATGTCGTTCAATGGGGGCATTTTTCTTGCCACGGTTGGTGGGCACGCGGCTGGGTTCTTGGTGTTTGGGAGCGGGGTTTGGAAGAAGTCGGGCGGTTCGGGTACTGAGAGACCGTCAGATCTTCCTCCCATGACGTGCGGATAATGGACTGTGGGGTGGGTTTTACGTGTTTGTGTATATGCACTTGGTGCATTGGCACTACTTACTGCATGTTTGTAATATTTGGAATTAGAAATGTATTAATAACTTAACGAAAGTTTTATACACCCACTTCATGATTTGATGAACACAAGTGTTAGTCCCCTTTTATTTTTATTCTTTATTGTTGTACGATAATTTAAATCGTCTATTTTTAACGTCACATCAACTCTATCCAAAAAAATTCAAATGAGAAATCATTAGTTATATGATGATTATCCAATAAATGGACGAATAATATTGTTCACTTAAACATAGAAAATTCGACAACGTTAATCCAATAGTTAAATTAATTTGGTTGAGTTTTAGCATAGTTGATCTTTAAAGAGTGAACTAAAAGTAGACAGTTTCAATCATCGTGCGACATTGTGGGACGAAAATGTAGAATGAGAAGGGTCTGACTGTAAAGATCAGAAGCATCCCTCAGTACTGAAAGATAAATATAATAAGAATAGGTCTTGTGGCTTAAGCTTCTTTCAATTGTGAAGTGAATAACATATATGATGGATCTACACTTTCGGATCAAAATAAATCATGTAACTAGTGAATTTCACAAGTGAGCTTATTGACATAGTTGGTGTTCGGGCAAAGATTTCTCTGGAGAAGGTTCCTCGGACCTCAGCACAGCTCCCCAAGGGATTGGCACTTTGGATGTGTAGTCGGGCTCTTGCTTGTTAATGTGCTACAAGAAGAGGACAACGTTAGTTCTGAAAGGTGCATTTGTGGGGCCTTAGGTGTAGGCCTTGAGGCTCGCAATCAAAACTAACTAAGTGCTTACTTAGACTTCTTGTTATCAAAGGATTGTCGTGGATGGGTTAAGTCCACATTAAGTTCTTTTTCTTGCCTTGTGATCAAGGACTTTTAATTCATAGTCTTGTATGTTCAAATGAAGGGAGTCTAGATCCCCTTAAGTCATTTGTTTGGTCCTAGATTGCTTTTAATGAAAACATATCCATTAAAATAACCAGATCTAGATGCAAATGAGACTCTTAAAATAGAAAAACTAATAGATCTACTAATTTAGAAAACAAACAAAGAGCTTCAGGCAAGATTTCACCTTGTATGGCAAGGTTGAACTTCTTGCAGTCACTTCTCTTTGAATATACAGGGTTTATATGCTAAAAAAAGATGGATGTAAACAAGTTTACACGAGGGAATCGATACTATACCACTAAGCGAAATAGCAGAGCTTTTACACTAGACAAGAGATAGCTTGTTGCTAAAAGATCGGAGATCTGGGCTAATTACAGCTTTTGGATGCAAATCTGGCTTGAGAGCAAAGTTTGGTTGTTTGATTGGTTGAGTGTCCTTGTCTCTGGAGCCTCTTCCTCCTTTTATAGTCAAATTAGCCCGACTGTTGTAACTTTGTCCTCACCCTAAAGCACTTGGAGGGTAGTGAGTCATCAGCTTTTTAGTTTGAATGACACTAGAAAGTGTTCTTTGGCTGGTAGTAGGTTAGTCTCCATCACTTGTCACTTCAATTGTAAGCACGTGGCTTGTATCTTGGCTGAGAAGGCTTTAATTTGCTCATGGGCTTGATGCTGGGCTTCGGGCAAATCCTCTTTTAATTGGCACCCTTGGGCTTTTCTTTATTTAGATATGAAGTTCAAATATTAACCCAAACAGTTGGGCTTTACCTTCTCATCAATTTAAAGCATATAACAACTTCTTAGCACCAACTCCAAATGTGTTTAATTATACCCATCTTTGGAAGAACTCTAGAGCGGCCATTTGTCCCTCAGCCCTTGTAATCACCTCCAAACCAAGTCCCAACAACATAGTTTTCCGCACTTGCATGTCTTGTCTGTAAGCTATATTACACCAAAAACAACAAGAAAACCTTGCAATGCCCAAATCTGAAGCAAGGAAAGGATGGAGGACATGATGAAGATGAACATGCAGATGAACTTCCACTGGGGAAATGAGGCTACAATCCTATTCAAAGGCTGGCCTAACGAAAGCACTGGCATGTACATATTGGCTTTACTGTTTGTGTTTGTGCTAGCCTTTGCTATGGAAACTTTGTCTGCCTGGCCCGTTGTCAAACCTAGCATGAACCCGATTCTGGCGGGGATCAATCATGCCTCCATTTACGCTGTTCGAATTGGCATGGGGTACTTGGTCATGCTCGCTGTCATGTCATTCAACGCCGGAATCTTCATAGTCGCTGTGGCAGGCCACACCTTCGGGTACTTTATAGTCAAGGCCAGTGCTCTTGCTCTTTCCAAACCAGCTGCTTCCCCATCCTAGTTGAAATTTGATTTTGTTATGCCTAGTTGATGATCAGATTTAGTTTTACCTTTTGTCAATGAATAGTTTTACCTTTAATATTTCAAGAAAATAGCTTTGATTCATCATATGTAAGGCTAATTAAGCAAACAATTGAGGAGGAACTGTCATATATTGCAAGGATCTCTAAATTTTCACCTTATTCTATAATGTAAAACATCTTGTGTCCTCCTAACAATCAATCATGGAAGTATTTTCAAAGAGAGAACAAATTGAGAGAGTTACTATTTAAATCTAATCGTCATTGGCACAATCAACTAGGCGTTAATTTAGTTGTAATTGTCTTTACTTAATTAGAGGAGGTCCATATTCAACTCGCATTGATGCAACAATGATACATATCATGTACCTACCACTAGAACCAAGTAGAAACAATTATGTAGGATTTAACCATCGTACGTATATCTTTGCTTGCGCATGCAGACAAGTGCATCTCCAGTTTTTTGGTCATTGAACCTAGAAATTCATGGTCTGATCCTTGAATTTACCTAAGCCCTGCTGATTCAAAACTAACTAACTATAAGGCTTCGTTTGGCAGGTCGGACTGTACTGACTATTTCTGTCGGATAGGATAAATAGTCACCGGATAGTACTGACTAAATTAGTCGGGCGTTTGGTGCAGTATCGGATTATTGATCGTATTATTTATACTGTGCTTGGTATTATACCGGATAGGATAATCAAACTTAAAAAAAATTAAAAAAAAAAAAAAAAAAAACAGAAATCATCTCTTTTCCAGATCTCTCCGCCGCAACCCCCAAATCCCTCCCTCTCTCCATTCTTCTTCTTCGTCTGCTCCGCCATTTTCAATACCACCATCGACAACTCCAGCTACAACTTCTCCAGAAACTAATTCAAAAACCAGAAATCAAGGAAACTAAATTACTATCAGAAATTACTATTAGAAATTAAGGCCTTAATTTCTGATAAATTACTATCAGAAACTTTATCCGGTCCGCTGTGTCAATGAAGTAGCTGCTCGGCGGCGGCGAGGGAAGGAGACGGCGAGGGAAGGAGACGGCGAGGGAAGGGCGACGGCGAGGGAAGGAGACGGCGAGGGAATTCGAGAGAGAGAGAGCAGAGCCGGCGAGGGAAGGCCGACGGCGAGGGAAGGGTGACGACGGAAGGTCGAGGGCGAGAGCCCAGTTCGTGCGAGAGAAAGGGAAAGGACCCGACTAAATAATACGAACATTTTGGACGGGTTTGCTAAGCGGGTGTACGCCGTGTAAAATTAGCGGATCGGATTAAATTAGTCCGGTCCAATTTAATACGAGGGAGCGCCAAACACCCGCTTTCGTATTAATAGTCCTATCCGATGCTTAATACGGTGTGCCAAACGAGGCCAAAGGACTTGGATTGTCTTCCATCCCCATTTCATGCCCTTCTATGTTCTGTAGTTACGGTTAAGCCACGTCAATATTTTATATTTATTTTTTTTTATAGAAATAATAAGACAAAAAGCAAAATCAATATAAAATGTTAACGTGGCTTAACCGTGATCACAGAAATAAGAGGGCATGAGGAGGGCATGAAATGTGAAGGGTAGACAATCCAAGTCCTATCTAACCATACTGCCACCTAGTGGTAGAGCTGTGTTTTGCAAACTTTTAAAGAAACAATATGACATTATCCGGAACTTATAGTTGGACTTGGATTGTCTGCCCTCCACATTTCATGTCCTTCTATTTATGTGGCCACGGTTAAGCCACATTAACATTTTATATTGATTTTACTTTTTGTCTTATTATTTCTATAAAAAAAAATCAATATAAAATATTGACGTGGCTTAACCGTGACCACATGACATAGAAAGGCATGAAAAAGACATAGAATACGGAGGATAGACAATCCAAGTCCGCTTAGATACGGTGCACGGACTAGTACCTCTCCTAGACTCCTATCCCGAAACACCAAGGAGGATTAAGTTATTAGATTCCACTAATCCTGTATTGTTTGATAGGTCAAATCCTTATTAGTCCCAACACCTTTATTTCTGTCATTTCCTTTATACGTGCCCACTCCTCCACTCCACTTTCTAAGCACCATTGAATCTTTATTTCCTTCTCCAATATAAATTTAATGGACCAACATAATGATCTTGGCCTCGATATATGTAGGGGTGGTATTGGTACGATTATCATACCAAAATTCATGTACCAATTACCATACCAAACTTTCGGTATAACAAAATCTATTACCATTACCGTACCAAACTTTTGGTATACCGAATTTTGGCATGCCAAATAGTTCTGTTGGTATGGTATGGTAATGGTAATTATCACTTTGTTTTGGGCCATTCTTTTGGGCCAAAATTTGAGTTTGTTTTTTTTCAACCCAATTCAAGGTCCAAACGTGTTTTGGCCACTTCCTTTGGGTTTCTAAAACTTTTTTTTATTTAATTATGAGAATTTTATAGAGATTTATTTAATAAACAAGAAGTAAATAGATGGAAGAATTGCTGAAAGAACCCAATATCCCTAAAAAAATAGTACAAAGATTCCTAAATTCCATCTCTACATTCTTTAAAATTGTACAAAAATTAACTTGTTAGACGAAGCTAGGGAGAAAGACATCCCAATTTGATGAAGGAGAAGATGAGATGGACTCTGGAGAGAGAGAGTCGCCAGAACTAGAGTAGCAAAGATGAAGTCGGTGGCTAGATGAGTGAAAAGATGAAGAGTCACAACGCAAGAAAGCTTATGTTTTTTTTTTTTTTGGGGGGGAAATAGAGGTTAGAGGATGAGATGATTAGATAAATGACTAGAAAAAAATATAAAGTGCATATATAATGATAATAATACCTAATTATATATAAATGAATAAATAAATAAATAAATAATATAATATAATATTAATAGTAGTGGTACGGTATACCATTGGTAATGGTTTTGAGTACCATTACTGTACCACAAATGTATGGTACGGTACAAATACCGTACCATTACCAATGGTACAAATTTTTTGGCACAACTTTGGTATGGTACAGTTGGTAATTCGGTTGGTATAAAAATTTGACAAAAAATTCCACCCCTAGATATATGATTTATTCTCGCACTGTGGATCTGAACGAATCATTATATATTTTTTGGTTTTGAAAAATTGATGCTCTAACTATACTAATTTATTAAGAAATCAGATTTGAACTCAAGTGTATAAAGACAAACACATTACATGATCTAATTTATATCTGTTATATATTACATTAGAATAAAGGGAATTTTAACGAAAAACTCTCTATACTGTTCACTTTAACGAAAAACCATATTTTTACACTAAAAAGTCAATCTTGATACTATTTATTTTACCTTTTATTTTGTCCTTATCATTAAAACACTATAATAAACTTGTTCAAAGTTTTATATTCAGTATGACAATGCAAATTACAGAATATCTTGAAAAGTTTAATATAGTGGAACGGTGGAAATTGTAAAATTACATGAAAAGCCATACGAAACAAACAAAAGCCATTGTAAAATAAAAAGGCCACTCATCTCTCAAACCTCGATCGTCATCACCCCGAAAGTCGTTGCTTTCCAGCTCCTCCATTTATATAATATACACTAAAATCAAGAAGAAAAAATCACCTTCCATTGCCACCAAAACCAGATTCATCCGAAGTAATCCAACCTCAAAATCTCAAACCTCTCTCTCTCTCTCTCTCTCTCTCTCTCTCTCTCTCTCTAGAGAAAGAAATGGACGACATGCCAAATATGTCTCCTCCGCCCAAGGGCGACCTGACGAACACAACTTATGGTACCATGATGATGAGCAGCAGCCTTACATGGGGCAAAGATGTCATCATCCTCTTCCCCAGGTGGCCTAACAACCACCTCGGCATGTACGTCTTGGCTCTCTTCTTCATCTTCCTCCTCGCTGTCGCCGTCGAGGTATTGTCCGTTTTGCCCAAACACAGACCGGCAGCCAAACCCTACCTATCCCTCCTCGGTCTGACCGGCGTCCACACCTTTGGTACCGGTTTGGCTTACCTGGTCATGCTCTCTGTCATGTCATTCAATATCGGAATCCTCCTCGCCGCCGTGGCCGGCCATGCGCTAGGTTTCTTCATCGTTAAGGTTCGTGATCATGGCCAACACCCCGACTCGCCCGAGACCAAAGTTTGATTTGTCTTCTTGTGTTGTTGATCGGTGCTTAAGTTTGTGTGGGTGCTTGGGTTTGTTTCTATCTTCTTTTTTTGTTGGTTTGTTATATAGTGCGGGACTATATCTTACCGGGAATATTTTTGCTCATCAACTAATTTATTATTGTCAGATGAGTTTAAATTTTGACATTTATGTGATAAATAAACACAAATCTCAAAATTTAAATTTATCTAATAATAATAAATAAAATAGTGAACATCACCATCACTTAAGGGTGGTGAGTAAAAGTTGCCCCATATTTTATGTGTGCGCTTGTTGTTGTGGTTGCTTTTTTTTTTCACCTAAGATTTTCATGTGCTTGTTGTGCTGTGTTTTAGCTAGTTTGCTTGTGGCTCAAATGAACTAATATTTGTATGATTTGCATATTTTTGTTCGAATGAACTAATAGCGTGTTTACTAACCCGTAATCGGAATGAGAATGAAGAATCCGATTCCGATTACGGATTATACTTGTGTTTATTAAAATTGGAAGGAATCAAAAGTGTGTGGGGCCCACACAAAAAATAGAATCCAATTCCAAGATTTGGTTGATTTGGATTCCCAACATAGATAAGGTATTTGGATTCCAGATTGCCCAAGCAATTGGAATGATAATTTTTTTTCCCTTTATGCCCTCACTTACTTTCATTATTTTCAATATTATCCTTAACCCTAGACTCACATTATGCACAACTCCAAACATATGCTGAAGAGAATAAACTACAACTTGAGCGAGAAAATTTAGATATTAAAGTAAATACTTAAATTTATAAAAAAAAAAATTAACAAAATCATTTTAGTGTCTATAAAATAAAAAAGCAATTTAGGGGGGTGTAGTCAAACTATGATTTTAAAGGATTTTTAAGGATTTTAAAAGTGATAGATTTGATAGGATTTAAGATGATTAAAGACTCCTACAAAATTCATATGGATTTGAATGGATAGTTTGTAGATTTTGGTGGATTGTGGTGGAAGGATTTCAAATCCTAGGGGGTGAGGTTGGATTCTTTTTAGCCTTGGTTACATATAGAAATCCTACAAAATCCCACAAAATCCACAACTTATAGAAATCCTCTAAAATTTGAATACACTTAGATTTGGATGGATTTTAAAATCATTTAAAATCTTTTAATTGACTACACCTGGATTCTAAAATCCTTTAAAATCTTTTAATTGACTACATCTAGATTTGAATGGATTCTAAAATCCTTTAAAATCTCTGCAAGTAGTCTTTTGGGACAAGGGCATTTTAATAATCATACTGGTTTATATTCCGATTCTGCTGAATTAGTAAACAGCTTTATGAAATTTTATTCTGATTCCAGACAGTTTTAGTAAACAACTTCAACAGGAATCTGATTCTGATTCTGTCTCAATCCAATTCCTCCTCAATCCAATTCTTCCTCAATTCAATTCCTCTCAATTTGATTGCGGATTAGTAAACGCGCTCTAATATTTGAACTACACCTCAAGAAAGTTGAGGAAGAATTCTACTTCATTATTCTACCATTCTCGCACCACTACACTCGATGCACGTGTTACAATTGTAATGCGGTTGATACACCACATCAGCATGTCAAACACATCACTATAGTGAGGCTTGTTTGGTAAATAAGATTGGACTAAGCTAACTAAATTAAGGCATGTTGACTATTGAAAGTAATAAAAAGGTCCGAATAGGTAGAAGTTAGATTACTCACAAACGAAACTTATTTCAATCCCCACAAACTGGTAAAACATCAATGCCTCATAACTTATCCTTTTTTTTTAATTAGAAGTTTTAATACCCACAAAATTATGAACCTTCACCTCGGCCTTCAAATCTTATTTCAACGTATCTCAAATCATATAAGTAATAATTCAATCCAATCTAATCATAATCATAATCATAATCAATACCTTGGAACTTATCCCTTTTGAATTAGAAGTTCTTAACACCACATAATGCTGAACCTTTTTATTTATTTTTTTGAACAATAAAAAAGGACAATTTCTCGATTTATGCGTGTCATCCTAGCGCAGGAGCCATGCTAATCTTCTTCTGAAACGTTCCAATTTTATCAGATGTCCCCAAAGGGACAAATGATGAACCTTTTAAGTATTGAGTAATCATTACAATTAAGCAAACTTGTCACCGTCAGAAGTGTATAAACTAGAATTATATGTCTTTAACTTGGGATTAATAGAAACAAATAGATCAACCGTCCATGAGATCTCGTTCGTGATTGGTCAGTGGAGCTCAGCCTACCTGAACCAGTTGACTTGATTATTGCTATTGATGCTGCAAAGAACAAGACCAATTCACGGTTTATGGGACCCTTGACAAAATCATTAAAGATGTTAAAACATTAATTTTCATGATTTCCACTGTTTGTGGAGTATAAAAAGCTCTATAGTCTACCATTGTTTACACTTGACTATACTTCCAGAACCTGTCTATAATCGAACCTCCGGGGGGGGCCAATGGCCGGAACAGCGTTGCAACGTTAATTTGAGACGTTGATCACAAAATCGTACATCCTGGCCGCCCTAGGGCTGCAAGTAGTCTTTTAGGCCAGAGGAGAGAGAACCAGGATGTTCTGGGAGGGTCATCTGCAGTTTCATGAGATCCATCTGAATTATCTCCGCCGGAATCCTCCTTATCACCATTCTTAGGGTTCTCAACTGCAGGCTGATCTACGTCTTCAGTTCCAACCTCTGCAATTTCCCCTGGCTTCTTGTCAAATAGTCCCTTAAATTGTTTCCGTACCTTCTTCTCAACCTCCTGATTATAAATGGCGAGACAATGACAATTGCATAAACAATTACCGCTCCATTTCTCAAATCATAAAACAAATTGTTGCTGATCAACTCACCTGTTCTTTCTGTTTAACTTTTAGCAGAGCAGCTGTAGCATCAGGTTCAGTTGACTTGTCTAGTTTAATCATCTAAAAGCATCCAGAAGCGAATTTGAAAAGGAATAACAGGAATTTAATCAATAAAAATATCACTGAATTATTTACAAGCATTACCGTGTTGAAGTCACTCTTTGCTTCCTCGAAATCCCCAAGAGTCATGTAGGCCATACCTCGGCGGTAAAGAGCCTTGACATGTCCAGGGTTCGCTTCTAAAACCTAGATGTTCCATCGGGAATGCATTACAAATCAAAGTGAAAAGACTTGACTTCGGACTACATTACTAATTATCCAGACCCTTTTTCTTTCAATATGAAAGTAGTAATACGTACCTTGTTGCATGTCTCGATGGATTTTCTGCATTCTCCCATCTTCAGGAAGCATGCAGCAACATTCAGATGTAACAGATTCTTCAAACATTCAAAACAGAACCAATTATGAGTCCTCGACATATAGTTAGCAACCACACAGGTTGTGCAGCTCAACTTAGAGAAAGAAGATGTTTACTATTACAAGATATAAGAATTAAGCAATTACAGAAAATTAAATATACAGAGGATAAAATCAATAAGCACGGTATAATGGTTACCCTTGTATTTGCAAATATTTTCCCCTCTTCATCATCTTGAGGATTAACATGATTAAATTCCCTAAGTACCTGCATAAAAACCATCCGACAGATAAGATCATACGCCTATAAAGGACGAGGGACACATTTTTAATGGCTTGGAGCAAAAAGTAGATTATGATTTCATAGAATGACAAATCATAAAAAATAAAAGATTTTGATCAGAATGTAGTATTATCACCCATCCATAAAATAATCAAATTAAATTGGGTTATACTTGAATAGAAACTGAGTTAATGGCAGTTAGATTCCAGGAATACAACTCAAATCATAAGATAAACTGTGGCTGTGAACTCCTAGAAAGAAAAAAAAATCAGTTTTGTAACAAGCAACAGCGAACTTGCAATGACATTAATTGACAAACGACCTCAGTAAGAAAACATGCTTCTATACAAAGGTAGAATGGGCCCACAACCAATACGCTCAAATGAACCCTTCTCATAATTAGAATGGATTATGGTCTGGTCCGGTATGGAATGAACTTATAATCATGGAATAGACTTGATCATCAGATTATGGATAATTAAGTTCAAAACCCTAGCCCATTCCCATTTTGGGTGGAACATATCTACTAATTCCTTGGTTCCAGTTAGTAAGAGGGATCTTGAATATACACGTAATTTAAAGGTGAAGCATGAAAGCAAGGGCACATTACCTTGTCATACTTCGCCTTAGCAAGTTCAAATTTTCCTTCTTTGAATAGCCTGTTTCCCTGAAACGAATACAGGGTTGAAGAAGTCAAGCTTTATAACACCAGAACAATTTAATTCTGAAGATAAGCATGAAAGCAAGAAACTGAGCACCTACACAGCTTTGATGCAAAAGACTCTGGGTCAATATATCATTAGCTGTTTACGGTTTGATGCAATAACCACTTAATATTAATAATAAATACCGTATTTCTAATCTTCTCTGCTTCATCCATTATGCTTTGAAAATTTAAACCAGTCCAATCCTGCAATGAGTTTGAGAATAGGCATTAATCACATTGGTAGCGTCGAGCTTAAAAGTAGGGACCTACAGAAGAAGAAAAAAAACTCAACGCATAGTTCAGACAAATGTCCAGCTAACCAGAAAAAACATACGAGCATGTCATAGTTTAGTCACAGACTAACATCAGCACCTAAATCATTTAGAATGCCCATAATTAAGTATTCCTCCATCAAGAACCAGTAGAGGTAATTCTAAAGACAAGGTACACAATCACTTTGAAGTTACTTTAAGCCAAAAGCTAATTCTCGAAGGTCAGAATTTCATCTCATATTGAAGCAACTGCTTGACAGAAAGTTAACACTACCATGAACAATTAAAATTATCAACCACAAATATTCACAAAACTATAACCCTAACAAATTAATTACAAACATTATCAAAACAATTTATTTTTTAAAATAAAACTTTGAAGAAGAACTTAAGATTACCTTTGGCATCTCAAACCCAAGAAGCTCGATTTCCCATTGAATATGAGCACCCTCAGGAACATTAGCAGGCCTATGATATGGAAAGAAAAGCAGTGATACACTTGAACTGGAAAAACAATAGAAACAATGGCAGGAGACTTCCATTTGTGTGTCTAGGTGTTACATTTTAGGATACTATTTATTATCAATTATGATAGAAATTATAAATGGTAAGCTAGAATTCTCTAAATAACCTGGGAAATTTGTCATATGCATAATCAGGAGGGCATGTGATGAGAGCTATCTCCTCTGGCACCATCAAACGAACACACATTTCAAATCCCTCGGGCACCTATCATACAACATAAAAGTTTCACTGCAATGAATTTCCAACTAATCACCTTTCATATAGAATGTGAATACAGACGCACACACATATTGCACAAACTGAAAAAGTGAAGACAAACTAAGCATTCTTCATAAAGCTTATGGACAACTCACAAGGCCTTCCCCAGAACAAAACTCCAAAGGCTGACCATCGTTATCAACTCTTGTATCGTAGAAGATTGTCTTTTCCTTGTTAAGAAGCATACCCTTATAATGGACACGTAGTAGGCTGTCATGAAGAGGGCAATCCATAGGAAACTCACCTAATTGTTCAAGATATATAATAGAAACATTACACTTCATGCATAAATATAACTTATGCAGACAAAAGATCCGCGAAGACCAAAAAAACTACCATTTGACAAGGAACAGAGTCAATGACTCAATTGGGAAAATCTGACATGAAAATAATGGAAAATCCTGTAGCACGTCTCAATTTATGTTTCTAAGAAACCTTGATTTCACTGGGAACATAAAATTCTTGAACCACACCTTTTCCATCATGAATACGACGTTTTATCAGGCGCCCATCACCAAGCATGTCACGCACCTGATAATACAGAACCATAAAGCTAGATCAGAACTTGACTACCATATAAAAGCATATATCCTTGCCAACTTTGCTATACAAATGATTACATAAAGAAGAAAACAAAGAGACACGAAGAGGCAACTTGATTTATGATAAAGAACTTTGCACACCTGAATAAAGTGGGCAAGCTCTACTTCAAAATGAACTTCCTCAACACCTTCTACCCCAGGCAGGAAAGGAGATGGAGTTAAGTACTTGCTGGTCACGTATATTATTGCCTTCTCTTCCCGTGTCATTGTACCAATTCCCATCTCAAGACCTTTAGGTACCTGGTTTATATTCAAAGACATTGGGGTGAATAATATAAAGTAGTAGCGCTTAGAGTAATATCCAAATTGACTTTGTCCCCACTCAACCTAAAATCTTGTGTGGTCTGATTACTTCTAGTCTTATTGTACTCTTAAGCGTATGAAAGAAGAAAATTAGCACCAAAAATGCAATTTAAACCCATCAGATAAGTACAGCTACGAGCAATGTCACATGAAACAAAACAAATGAACGACTCAACACCAACAAAGCAAGTAATGAGAAATCGGTTACCAACCTCTGACTTTCCAAAATTAAAGAAAAATGGCTCTCCTTGAGTACGTGAAACAAGCACTTTTCCGTCACCTGTCTTTGCAGAAATCCTGAAAACAACCATATACCTGCCTTAGAAATTTTCCACACATTCATATTTACAGTTCATTACAGCAACAGAATATTTATTGGGAAGGGAAAAAAATAGGTGTTAACCAGGCTTTTACTTCATAAGGTTCCCTTGGCGATTCCCAACCCTGACCTTCAGTTATTACCTACATTATAGCGATTCGCATCAATCATAATCGAACAAATATTCTGAAAGCATTGTGAGTATAAGCATGCTCCTAAGTCAGAACAAAAGTGCAACAATTAATTTCCCGTACCTTCTTTACAACCCCCAAGTCATCACTAACGACCTGAAAATTAACCAAAATGAAATAAATAAGATCAGAACCAATGAGTAGCCTAGTGCATTGATCACCGTCCAATCAATTGTACTGCAAGCAATTTCAACCATGAGATTTCTGTTTTGAAATTCTTGCCTTGGCTTTAAAGAAATCTATCATCTCAATTTCAAAATGAAGTTCGTCATCCTTTGGAAAGCCGCTGGGTGCTGAAACTGGGCAATCATCCTCACTGTAGTGCACTTGGGGTTTCATTTTGAACTGAAATAATAAATAATACAATTTTGTAAACATGAGCCAAAGACACACACATCCATAGGCAAAGACAAAGCTCACTGAACCAAGACGATATTACCATTGCAACTTCACCCTTCAGCATTGTCGGAAGTCCTTCTAGCAAACCCACTATGATCTTGCTCTTTCCCAAAACATGTCGTATAGGAGTACCCTTGCCTGTAAATAAGTGTGTATTCAATTCAGTGAGCATAACAGACCATTTTTAACATGGAAATTCATTTACTCAAATCGAAATAAAATTCGGCTTCCATAAATGAAATGGATTACTTTCCTTCGACAACTTTAGATAATCATAGAATATAAGACAACACAAAAGCTATTTTAGGGGGAAAACATATAAGTGTCATTCACAACTCCACTAATCTCTATACATACTAAAATCTAATTAGTAGCATGACACCCAACTTGCCTCCATATTCCGATCGGGACGATTCGACAACAACTCCATCCAATGTTCTAACAGTGGAATGGTATACAACCTGCAAAATGCACAACACAATTTAGCTTTCGCGATTTCCTTCCATAACGTTATCCACCAAAATTCTTAATGTGACACAATTCAGTTGCAGTAATAGCTCATCAAAAATCACCACAAGCTCTAACCTGATAACCATCTGAAGGGGTCGAATCGCCTCCACCGGGCCTCATCACCGCTTTCATCAAAGCTCCGGCCGCTATCTTCTTCCTCCTATTAATAAAATCCAATAAAATTCAATGAACTTCAATATAGCATTTCACTGATTGATTCCAATAAAAAAAAAAAACCTACCGCTTCTCATCTTCGGAAGGCTCCTTCGCCTTCTGCGGCGGCGCAACTACCTGCTCGGCAACTTCTTCAACAGCCATCGCCGACCGACGTCAAAACCCGAGCCCTACATGAACAAACAAGCTTCCGCTTAGCTCGACCAGCAAGAGCGGAGATTCCGTACGGTCAATTATCTTCATAATTTCACTCAGCTAACCTGAAATTCGGACGATCGAGGACGATTCTAGACCGAACTGACTCACGAGTCGTTGATTTTCAAAGCCTCCAGTTCAGCATCCTCTGTTGATATTTTTACTGCTTTCCCAGTCCCACTTCTTAACAGACAGTTACAAATTGAACCACTCCAATTGAAGACGACGAAGACCAAATTTTGACCGTGGGTAATTGGTACATGGATTTACCATTTACCATTTACTGAGGGGTTGCTGGGTCCTAGAGATGATACGGTGGTGACTCGTACTGGGTGCCAAAAGGAGCAGCCTAGTTCGAGCTTGCACCGGGTTCGGTTTGTGTTCGGCTTTGGCCCATCGAAGCTCGACCAGTAAAATATTGTCGTACGCTTATTGTATAGTAGTGTACACTAAAAACTATATCAGTCGATTAATATTAATTCACAGAACACTAAATTGTGATATATAATTTTTTTTTTCCCACTGAACACAATATCATGATTAACGATTACCAAGGGACAATATATCATGATTTATGATTACTTTTGACCGCTATATTAAACGACTTTATACGGTGTTCAACTTTTAAGCTAAATCTCTATCATGATATTGCAAAGCTTTTTACACAATCGAACCAACTTACTATAAGAAAAAGTTCGAAACAGCTTGAGCTCGGTATTGGGCTCGAATTTTTTAAGCTCGCATGAGCTCAGCTTGTGTAAGAAGTTAAGAGCCAAGACAAATCTAGCTCGAGTTCAGAAAAAATTAAACAAGCTGAACTTGAGCATAGTGATTTCGGTTTGACTCGTTCACAGCCCTACGGACAAGTGGCACCAATGATATATATTTACATGTGATAAATTGTCCTTCACCTAATTAGGGCAACCCATGATGTACTGAAAATTGAAAAATCGAAAAGGAATCATCCACCGAAAAATAAATTGTTGTTTACCTAATTAAGGAACCCAATAATTCATTTTTAATTTAAGATATGATTCAGTTTTTTGGTTGAGATATTTAGTTGAGCCCTTGATGGGGGTGCCATTATTTGCCTGAGTCTATCCATATCTTCCAAGGCTTGCTGCTTAGGTCTATCGACAGCTTCCAAGGCATGTCCCAAGGCCAGTCGAATTATGTCCAAGAAGCATTTCATCGATCAATTTCAAGTTCTGTACCAGATCGTCATAGGGTCCTTCGGCGACCCTCCCCCCATATTTTCAACTTTTACAGTGTCTCATGACCCATAGGACCACCAAATTCACCCATGTATATGTACATAGTCATAGACTTTAGTAACAACACATCTCAAATCAGCTCCAGTAAGTTGAAGCAGTGGATATTTTTGCGAACAATGAAATGTCTCCTAGTACAATGAGTTATCCTACCTTTTGATTATGGTATGGTATTGTCAGATTCGAACATAGGGCTACTTAATTTGTCTGCCATATCTTCGCTAGGTGTTTATGAAATTATTATAGCAGGTTGGTCTAGTAATTAGGGGGCGGCCGGTTGCCTATAATGGCAAGGAAGGCAACTCCATCAAGTAAAGCTAGTCGTCAGTCAGGTTGTGACAGCAAGGTCGTTCAGGCTTGAGTGAGAAGGTAAAGTCAGGAAGGCCTTGTTCAAGTTCTATTCTCTATATGAGCTTCGGGTAACCAATTATGAACTGGTACTATGGGTGACGGCGAAAGAGGCACTTGTAACCGATAGCACTGAGTTGCTTACTCGAATTAGTCTTACTACCTCAGCTAGTTCTTGCTGAGGTATTAGACTTTCTTCTTGCCTAACTCATCATGATGCTCGAGGACAAAGCCCATTGATGACTCTAGGCACTTGTAACCGATAGCACTGAGTTGCTTACTCGAATTAGTCTTACTACCTCAGCCAGTTCTTGCTGAGGTATTAGACTTTCTTCTTGCCTAACTCATCATGATGTTCGAGGACAAAGCCCATTGATGACTCTAGGACATTTAGGTACATGAGAATGGGCCTTCCAGTAGTTGGGGGGGACCAATACTGGTGGATTCAACAAGTCTTCTTTGATATTGTCTCAGGCTTTGCTAACATTGACCTGCAACCCTAGAAGACTCGATGACTTAACAGCCTAGTGAATGACAAGATTCAAAGAGATAACTCGGGGAATTCCTCTCGAGTGCTAAGACGATTGAAATACTTCGTCTGGGTCGCTTGCGTATTTACGAGCACATCTTCCCATTCAGGATTCAGGAGTAGACGCCAAAGCAACAAGCAAAAGAAAGGGTTTATTGTTCAGCTTGCTGGTTATCAGGAGTGAACCAGGGAATCGGGCGTAACGTAGAAGCGAATGCAAACCCCTTTCTAGTTAATTAAAAAAGCGAAGGTTAGCAAGAGTAAGAAATCCATTTTCGCCCTTTTAAAGATTTTTTTTAAAATCCAAGCACGCATTGTTGTGCTTAAACAGCGTTGTAACTACTTGCCACGGTATAATTTCTTCTCATGCTCCGACAGTAAGTTTACATTAAAACTTTGGAATCAAGATACGGAAGAACTCAAGGAAGTTTATTACTGAGAAAAGTGGTGATTTCGTCTTGCTTGATGAGAACAAGACGAGATCACCACTCAACTATGATCACTTAGCAATGAACACTAACTGAAAGTGGCCGGGAATGAGAACCTATCCCTTACAACACTCATTCTCATCTTGTTATTTTTTATCCCTTTATGCAAGTGGTATTTTATTCTAAAATAGTTTAACTTGCGCTGGGAGAGAAAATCGAATTTGGGTACATAGAGAGATCACACCCTTTTTTTATTAGTATTGAAAAATCACTTCCTGTCAAGCTAACGTGCATGCTTCCAACTCCAAGTACATACACCACCGATCAGAGTCATGCTCCATGGATGACAAGTATGGGGTGATGGAGTAGTTTAGTAGATAGGAATCTGTCAATCGTTCATTGGTCTTACCAGCTCCAAATTCTTCTTTTCTTTTATTAATATCTTCTTTTTTTGTTTAAAAAACCACGACTGACCACCTCCTCTTTCCACCACCCCGATAAGCACCCATAGCAATCACCAACCTCCGCTTTCCCGTTTTCTGATCTTGCTTCCATACCCCCTTTCATCTGCCAACCCATCTGGCGATCATCCCTCTAACTTTACCAGAAACATCTATCGAGTTTTGACATGTTCGATCATTTGTGTACTATGCATGTAACTACTTGCGCATGTATTACATCCATTGTATTATAAGATCCTATATAATTGAAGCATCTTTGTTAAATCACATGTACTGCTAACCAGACAGTGGGTGAATAAATCGAACTCGTTATCTACAAGATTCAAACCTAAAATCTCTCACTTAAAGGTATTGATTAATATCACTAGACCGTAATATCAAGCGGCCGAGTTGATGTAATTTAAGAGGAGGGACTTCTATGTCATCTCAAACAATAATGTGAAGTCCAAAGTTCCAACTTAATACTTTGCTTGCCTTGTTATTTGGTTTGGTTCAGAATTTTACGACGATGTATAAACGTATAAGTATGCCTTTGTCTTAATTTAAGTTAATGTGAGTGCATCAAAATATATAAGAGCAAGTCCACCCCCAATGGGGTAGGCCAGTTCACAGCACCAAAAATGGCCCGGCACCCTCCCAAAGTCCTCCAGCCCAACCTAATAGGTTGGCACCCAGCCTAAGCCGTCTCCTAGGCCGGCCCATAATGTTTTGAGCCAAGGCCCGGCCTATGTGACGTCACGCTGGCTTCAGCATGATGTCACAGGCCCCCCGAAATAGGACCAACTTCCTGCTTCGCCCCTCTCGAAACTGAGATCCCCTCTAGCATTCTGCCCAGCTTCTCCCCTTTCATCTACCATTTACAAACCTAAATTCCACAAAAATAGAAACAAAAAAGGCAAAAAATTCTACAGTCTTTCCATTTTCATAGCCATATCCAAACCCAAAATTCGAAACAAAAAAGCAAAAAGAAAATTACAAAATCGTTGTGCATATTTTTAGGGGTGGAGATGCATTTGGTCAATTACTGTTTATTAGGGTCTATCGCTGTTCACTGAGTGGATTAAATGGGCTAGCTACTAGCGCTTTTGTTTAGGCGTGGAGTTGCTTTAAGGGAAATGCAAATTTCAGAAAACAATAGAGACAAAAACTAATAAGCTATCATAGATAGGAGTGGACATCAATCTGACCAAATCAAACAAACCAACTTTTTTTTTTTTTTTTTTTTTTTAGAAACATCGACGGTACGAGGGGAATTTTATTGATATCGGAAAAAAAATGGTACACCTTGCGACATCCTACATCGACCAACGGAGAGGGGGTGATATGCCTTATATGTACATGCTCACCTCCCTATAGCACGAGGCCTTTTGGGAACCCACTGGCTTCGGATTCTATCGGAACTTCGAAGTTAAGCGAGTGTGGGCGAGAGCATTCCTAGGAATGGTAAGCCCAAAGCGGACAATATCATGCTACGGCGGAGCTGAATCTGGGATGTGACAATTTGGTATCAGAGCCACTCTGCCTTGTGGTGCGAGTGCACCGACGAGGACGTCGGGCCCTAAGGGGGGTGGATTGTGACATCCCACATCGACCAACGGAGAGGGAGTGATGTGCCTTATATGTACATGATCACCTCCCTATAGCACGAGACCTTTTGGAAGCTCACTGGCTTCGGATTCCATCGGAACTCCGAAATTAAGCGAGTTTGGGCGAGAGTATTCCTAGGATGGGTGACCCACTCGGAAGTTCTCGTGTGAGTTCCCTGAAACAAAACCGTGAGGGAATGGTAAGCCCAAATAGACAATATCATGCTACGGCAGAGCCGAGTTTGGGATGTGACACACCTAATCATGAAGGACATAAACCTAAACCCTCATAATACAAGAAAAAAGAAATAAAGATATATGGTAAAGAAGGGGAGGCATCAACCTTATTCTTCTAGAAACAAAAACAACAAAGATACAAGGTATTGGGGGGACATGAAATCTAACCCCTCTAAAGACGAACCTAAAGGTTTAAACCTGCAAAACAAAACAAGCAACATCACAAGGTTAAGAAGAAAAAAAAACCAGAAAATGAGACAAACATGTATTCCGAGATGTACATTAATATGAGAAGCGGAAGCCAAAAAAAGCCAATATAGTCTGAAAACAAAGCAGCCTGAACCGCCAACAGAGGGGAATCATGCCATACCAAAGTTGGAGAAAACAATCTCATATTAGCAAAATTGTCCACAAACCTGCTAATATAAACTGCAGTGGTTGCAAAGGTTGTCAAATGGTTTAAAACCAAACCAAACTATAATGATTGATTTCGTTAAATTTTTGTGCCTTTGTAAACCAACCTAAACCTAAATGTACCAACTACTTACATATTAACCCTTATATGATTTTGTTTTACACGAATACTTTCTATTAGCTATTAATTAAGGATGTTGAACTTGAAGGTTGATAAATTATTGAAGTTATTATTCTTTGAGTTGTAACTCTAGTAGTTACTAAACTTTGAACTTTGATGGCATGTAAGATTTTGGGACGGTTTGATGTATTAGGAAATAAAAATGTGGCAAATGATGATGTTTTTGTTATTTTAATTAGGTAGAAATTCAAAAAACAAATACAATTAATATCTATTTGGTTTGATTTTGTTTTGTTTTCTTAAGAATTTTTGTCAAAAAATGGATTGAAATCAAAGGGATATTCTTTTTTTTTTTTTTTTTTTTGTGGGAGTAAGTTAAACTTCACAAACACAATAGACCAACCATAATGGTGTGCATCAAATTTATTTTTGTCGAAAATTAAACCTAAGATCTCTCAATTTTTTTTTTTTTCAAAAAACGATATTACATACACTAAGGGGAGGGGTGGCTTAGCCTCATAATAGGCTAGCAATAATGTAGTTCAAATTCGCCTTTGACGTTGGCCAGAATCGAACCTAAGATCTCCCACTTAGAAGTGAAGAGGAATGTCACTAGACCGTAGTACTAAATGATAACCTAAGATCTCTCACTTACAAACGAAGAAAAATATCACTAAATGATCATCAAAGCGTTATACTTAAGTGGTTTAGTTAATTTTTTATTCGCAAGACCGATTAAATCATGTCCACCCCTACTCGTCCAAATATAGGAGGATGTGGAAAAGAAAAGAAAAGAGTGGACGTAAGACTGAGTCAAAACTCACGGAAAATTTTTAGTTGTGACGGGAATACGGATGATACATCAAGTGTTTTTATATAAATGGTGAAAATTTTTAATTTTTAAGTTGTTAACCTTTTAACACACATAACTCATCATTTACATAAAGACACGTGGTATACCACCTTGTGTGACGATCACACTGAAAAATCTCTCTAAACTCACACGCAGCATGGAAGAGAGATATTAACGCACACATATACAGTAGGTAGTAGCTAGTACCACAAGCCCAACTTCCCAAGTACCCACCCACCTCCCACCACCACCACTTACGACACATCGACCGACGTGGGCCCATACCAAACAACCATCCCTACTCCCATAAGCGCCAATCACGCGCGTTAAACCCCCCATGACCGGTGGTAGTGCGCGCCATGTGATTTCATTTCAAAACAACTTTGCGTGGCCCTCCTGGCTGCGGCGTGCTTGACCACCACTCCACCGCCACCACTTCACCACCAGATGCGGCAAACAGTGGCCTTACTGGTGATTTTATGCGGGTCCCACACTTTCAATTTTTAAGAACAATTTACATGAAGGGATTCACACATCTGTTTTTATTAATCGATGTCGAATTGAATAAAAAACAGAATTTACATTCAAATTAAATAGAAATGTGTAAGAAGCTAAAAATGTATAAAAATCACTTTCATGCATTAAACGAATTCTACAATGTAGTGATCCAATTTAATAAAGCAAAATCATATGGTGTCATGAGGTTTTGATCTAATAGTACAATGTCATGAAAGGATTTTGATACAATGATACTATGACATGATGCCTTTTCATCCAATAATACAATTTGATGGAAACGAGCTCACTCCTAGTTGTTGAGATTAACTTATATGAAATTGAGTTCACTATTCAGTTCACATACAACAATCATGTAGCAGTTCAATCTAATAAAACAAAGTCAAGAGGATTTAATTCAGTAATAAAAGGTCACGAAAGCGTTTTAATTCAATAATACAATAATATATATGAGGAATGTAAATGAGACTTATTTAAAAATAAGACTTTTTGCCATCTCATATTTTCGATAATGTTTTATACAGATGACACAGAATTGACATTAGATTGTAAAATAATAAAAAAATTAATAAAAAATTCGACTTTTGAGAGAGTACTAACATTTCTCTAAAATATAAAGGAAAAACTTACACATAGAACAAAAACTCGTTTCATAAACTTCTACTTCCCACATTGCCATATATATATTCAGAACAATCAGCCCATGTGTAAATAAAAGTGAGATATATCAAAACTCAAAAGCAAAGCAAAAATGGGCCACGAGGGAGTCTGCCACGTGAAAAGCAGTCCACGCATTGGTCCCACTAATTAACATCTGGCGACGGGCATCGGTCGGTGGTGCTGCTTCCCTCTTAAGCAAACCCTGTGTCTGTCACTCTCAGAAAATCTCGTTCGTCACCTTTTCTCTCCAAAACCAAACCAATTCCGTTTCCTTTGGATTGTCTAATCAAATTCTCAACAGTTTTTCTATTTAAACTCCACACCCCGTCTAAATTTACCCCCAACAAGTTCTTTTTTCACACTTTAAATTCCAATTTTAGCCTCTTACTTAACAGTTAAACACCCACAAAAACTAATAAAATAAAGGATGAACTACTAATTTAGTCCTTCAATTATCAGTTGAGTGAAAATTACGTTTCTAAACTATTTTTTCAGAAAAATCAGTCATGAATTAAATCTGCTAATTACATATCTAATATTATATTCAAGCTACTATATTCAATTTTTCGTCAATTTAAGTCACATTACTTGTATGTGATACACATTGAAAGGTAAATTAATAATTTTACATTAAAAAAAATAGTATGAGAAGTAAAAAGAGATGTGTAGATAGCACACCCCTTTCCTTTTCCCTTTTTTCTAGTTTAGTTTTTCTAGGGCGGGCTAAATAAGGCTAAAATTGGAATTTTAAGTGTAAAAAATTCCAATTTTTTGTTTTTTTTTTTGGGTTGAACTTAGACTGAGTGTGGGGTTTAAATAAAGAAATAATGTTAAAGAGACCAACTATTTAAATTAATTTTCGTTAGAATGTGGTCAGAAATTCATAATAGAGCCCTCCCATAATGATCGAATTGATTAGAAATCATATGATGCAATTGTTAATAATTGAATTATTATTTAACTGTTGAAGAACATTTTTATTTTCGATTAACGACACATTACATGATTTATAAATGTGATAAAAATTTGGTATACCGACATTACTCATAAAAAAAACTCTAACAGTTTGATATTTTATTAAACTAACAAGCGAAGAGCGTCAAAAAACTATTTCAACTATTTACAGCATCTATTGGAGATGAATTTTCAAATTTAACTCTTTAAAATTAAGGAAAATTAATGAAAAGGGCTTGAAAAGTTTTAGTTTTAATAAAAAATCATGTTATAAGTTTTGTTTAATAAAAAACCATGTTATAAGTTTTAGTTTTAATAAAAAAACCATGTTATAAGTTTTGTTTAATAAAAAAACCATGTTATAAGTTTTGTTTAATCAAAAACCATGTTATAAGTTAAGTCACTGTTTCTGGATTTTGGTTTTTTTCGACGGACACTGTTTATGGAATGTAAAAATAAACTGTTTATGGAATTTAAGTAACACTGTTTTTGGAATTTAAGTAACACTGTTTATGGAATCTGTTAGTTTATTTCCAGCGACAGTGTTAGTTTTCCAGAGACAGTGTTATTTTTCCAGCGACAGTGTTATTTTTCCAGCGACAGTGTAATTTTTCCAGCAACAGTGTTAGTTTTTCCAGCGACAGTGTTATTTTTCCAGCGACAGTGTTATTTTTCCAGAAACAGTGTTATTTTTCAGCGACAGTGTTAATTTTTCCAGCGACAGTGTTAGTTTTTCCAGCGACAGTGTTAGTTTTTTGCAGAGATAGTGTTATGTTTTTCCAGCGACAGTGTTAATGTTCATTTTCTTTCCAGATACAGTGTTTGTTTGTGCACGACCCAAAGGGCGTGTTTGTTTGTGCACGACCCAAAGGGCTTGGTGTGGTTGCTGCTCACCGGAGCTAAACGGAAGGGAAGGCCGGATTTCGGCCGGAAAGTTGGACAAACTTTAAATGCTCATAACTTTGTCAATACTCAACGAAATCAAGTGATTCAAAAACGAAAATCGTAGTTCTCGAAGAGACGAAGAGAATGGTACCTTGCACGATAGCTAACTCGTTATGGTTTGGCCGGAAAACGCCTCGAAAGCCTCGGAGGTCGGCGGAAACTGGGTTGGACAAACTTTAAATGCTTATAACTTTGTCAATACTCAACGAAATCGAGTGATTCAAAAACGAAAATCGTAGTTCTTGAAGAGACGAAGAGAATGGTACCTTGTAAAATGGCTAACTCATTGTGGTTTGGCCGGAAAATGCTTCGAAAGCCTCGGAAGTCGCCGGAAACTGGGTAAGATTCAAATGGATATAACTTCTTCAATACTCAACGAAATAGGGTGATTCAAAAAGGAAAGTTGTAGTACTCAGCGAGACGAAGAGGAGGAGGATGATGAGGAGGAGGATGAGGGCCAAAGGAGAGCCCATGAGTGACTGGCTGGTGGTCGAGCTGTATGTTGGTTTGGTGGGTTTTACCTTGTTCTGGGATGGTTTTTGGTTAAAAAAAGTTATAGGATGGTTTTTGGTTAAAATAAACTTAGTTCAAGCCCTTTTTATTAAAACTCCCTTAAAATTAACTTTAGTTATCTTACAGCATCTCTTAATTAATTAATTAACTAAAACTTGCTTTAATTAACAACTAAAACAAACATAATTAATGGTTAATATGTGACCATGAAGCTAAAATATCCATCTAGCCGGACATAGGAAAAAGCAAAAGTCGTATTAAGCAGCTTCTTCTAGAGCTTTTAGAACTGCCATATAATTAGTATATGCTTTTTAGCTTCAATCTAATACAACTTATAAAAGTTGAATAGAACCAAGTTGGCCAATAAACATGCAACTTGGAACCAAAACCCAAATCCCTGTGCCCCAAAAATTTAAGGGAATTTTAACAAAACACTCTCGGTATTGTTCACTTTTAACGAAAAACCCTATTTTTACCTTTACATAACACTATTCACTATACCTTTAAAAATAGCTTTTCGTTAAAATGAAATTTTTTTTTAACTTTTCATTAATTTTCCTAACGCATGGTTTTGCGGCCATATTAGACTCTCGTGTCAATAATATAACGCCTGATAAAAAAAAAAAAAATTTTAACGAAAAACCCACGATACTGTTCACTTTAACGAAAAACCACATTTTTACACTAAAAAATCAAACCTAGTACTATTCATTTTACCATTTATTTTATCCTTATCGTTAAAAATCAAAATTTTCAAATCCTTTTCATTAGTTTTCTTAAAAAAAAATTCCTTATAGTCATACCATTACATCTCATGCCAAAAACACCAAGAAAGTTAACAAATTTTTATATCATTGGTACGAAACGACATGATATGTGTACACATGCCGTGTGCGTGACAGATAACTCAAAATAATTAAAGAAAAACAATAGAAATTGCATTTAAATACATCCATTTTATTATTATAAAATACTAACTGCACTTGCATGGCCACGGTGGGTGGACTGGATTAAGATTGGAATCCAATACTAGGTCTTAACCCTTTACAATTCAAACTTTACTGATATTTTTTTTCTGAGTTCCCAAACACAACATTACCCCAAGGACTAAAACAAAAGAGGGATAACAGTCCAGTCCACCACTGCCATGTTCCTTGACAAAAGCTGCTTCTGCTAAACCCTAAAACAGCTTGTACCATATCCACTTTTCAATCAAAGTAGACATTTTATTTTTCACCCTAACCCTAATCCAAAAAACATTTTCTTCTTCTTCTTCTTCTTGTCCAACCGGTTTTGCTGTCCTGTCCCTTCTCAAAACTACTATCATCTTCTATACTAAAACCTCCTACTATTGTAATATAAAACCCCTTCAAAAACCTATAGCAAACTTGCATTACCTTTCCTCCCTAAAATTCCCAAAATCCAAACAAAGCCCTAATAAGTCCACTCCTGGGGGAGCCTAATCTCGTTGCCTACTGCCGGCTGCGGCCGAATGTTGCGGTTCTGCGGCGAAATGGCGGTTCTGGCGGCGGTGTTACTCCGAAGCTGAAGAGCGACCTCTGCAAATTCAACGAAACAAATGAGTACACAAAAAACAAATTGTAAATTTAAGATTGGCATCAGTAAAACTCAAAAAATAAAAAACAGTAAAACAAGAGAAAAGGCGTTAACTTTTACCGTAATCATAGTTCAGTTTGCCATTAAAACGACGTTGAAGCTGGGGATGTTGCATGTCATCAATGTTCAGGTTCAGAGCCTGCACGACTCGAGCTGGGAGTAGAACTGTGGAGCAAACTGTACCAAAAAAACACAAATTTCAATCAGCCAACCAAATCGAAAGAGAAACTGAAGACCAAATTAATGCCTTTGAATAACAATGCCCAGATCTGAAAAAACCAGAGCCAACAAAATTTAATAACATTCAAATCTCAACCACCCAACACCCAAATACCCAGAAAGTCATCCAAAAATCTTAATGATGTGACCCACAAGCTAAAAAAAATTTGAGTTCTGGGTTTTACTGAGTCGGAATTTTTTAACTGGGTTTTACTTAAAAGGTGAAATAAAATTGTCTGGAAGTGCAAAATGAAGTGGGGGCAGAGAGGGGGTGGACCTGGCTTCTTGCGGGTTTCGGATTCGGTGCCAACTTGGCGGGGTAAGAAGACGCCGGTGCCGGAACGCTCAATTTTGGCAGATGGGTATTGGTTTCCGAGATAAGCCGCTCTCAATCCGGACCCCTTTTTGTTGTACTCTTGCTGCTGCTTAGCTTGTTGCAGAGGCGGCCATGCAGACGGCGACAAACCCACAGGCCGAGCGTTGAGAATGTTCGGAGTGTTTCTCGCTCTGGTTTGGAAGTTTGGGTGGGTCTGCGGCTGAGTCTGCGGCGGAGGATATCGAGTTTGTGCTCCCAAGACCGCAGCGCTCTGCTCCTTCATCATCTGTTGCTGCCTCAACAGCTTAAACTGTGGAAAAAACGGAGCAGAAATCATTTGAGAGCGAGGTGTTAGATAAAAATCCTCAGAGAGATTTGAATAAATGTTTTGAGGTTTTTTTAGTACTTGAGCGGCTCGCAAGTGCTTGTGAGAAAGCGACTGCTGGTGGAAGCAATAAGCAGCATCTGGGTTGTTGGTGGGGACCGAGACGGGGGAAGGCTTTCGTGGAGGATCCAGGAGGCCTCTGCTTTGGTTCATGCGCATCTTGGCAACTTCCCCTGCAGCTGCATGCAGCAGATCCCAGGTGGCCGGCGGCGACTGGGCGTTTGGGCTTCCTTGGCTCGAGCCCTGTCCGCATCCGCAACCACTGCTGACTGCGTAGAGAGTCGATTGGGGAGAACCAGAAGCGACCCAACCCTACGAATCAGGCAAAAAAAATCAGAAATCCCCAAAAAAAATCAGAACTCCCCAAAAAAAATCAGAACCGCCATTAAAACGGCGTCGCCTAGAAACAAAACAGATATTACTACTCTTTCTAATACCTTTGGCTTCTCGGAGGCGAAAGCAGAGTTGGAGTGCTTGAAGTTGAACTCGTCGTCGAGAGTAGAGTATGCCATTTGGCGGGTCAGCCCGGTGAGGTAGTCTTCCTCATCGCTCTCAGTCTCGCTCGACTCGACCGGCGAACCGAAATCCGACGAAACCCCAAAAGCACCGCCGTAAGGAAACTCAAACGGCAACAGAGCCTTGGGAGCATCAGCGTCGAACCGTAATCCGAACCCCCCGCTTTTCTTGGCGTTGGAGTTGAGCTCCATGGCGGGTGGGTCTTCGTCGTTAAGAATCTGGGCGGGGAGCCAAAACGCAAGGTCGTCTAACGTATCAGCCATCTGGGTAGTCCTTGAAATAGGTGAGAAGAGCAGAGAGAGAGAGTGAAGTGGAGAAAAGAGTAGAGAGAGAGAAAGTGGGGTTTGATGGGTTTGAGATATGGGGGTTTGCTGCTTGGTGAAGGTATAATAATGGCGAAGCCAGCTGGGTTTGATGGCCCTACAGAGAGAATTACAGGGACCCAGCAGATACGGAGAAGCGGAGGTTGGTGAGAACGAGAGAACAGAGGAGGAGGAAGATATCTCTGGGTTATTGAAAGTTGAGAGGAAGCCCCCAAGGCCTTTTTAACAGTGCCTCGGTTTATTAAAATATTAATTTAATTTATCGAGTAGAGAGAAAGTGGGGAGAGAGATGGAGAGAGATGGAGAGAGAGCAGGAAGGAGGAGGAGGACCGAAAGGCAATACGACGAATACGAATGGCAAACCAGAAACGCAGAAGCAGTAAGTAAAAGAAACGCTTTAGCCAGCAGGGTACTCACGCGGAAACGTGGACGTGGGTAACACGCGGGAACTCCCTAGAGGGGATGGTGGGTCCGGCTAGAAGAAATTGATTCCATTTCTGTCCAACTGTTTTCTTCCAAGAGCATTTTTCTCATCTTTTTTTTTGGTCAAAAGCATTTTTCTCATCTTAATTATGGCGTAAAAGTGTGAAAGTTAATTAGAATTAGATGGAAAGACACTAACAGATGATTAGGTGTATAGTAGTATGCAACATAATTTATGGTGGTAAACAAAAATTATGTTGTTGATTATCTTTAATTCATTCAATCCGTCGGATAAAAATTAGAAGAAATTTTTATAAGATAAAAAAAGAATGTATGGGTGTTACTAAAAAAGAGTATGTAGATAATACCATCTTTTTTTAGTGAAAATAGATTTTGGTCTATTCATGTGTTATAACGTAGATTGACGTCATCGATGATAATTTTTCCGAGCGATAATTTTTATGTGTGGCGCGTTGTATTGTCATTGTGTTACTAATAAATGTATTGAAACATGAATGAATGATATGGTTGAATTTTTTTTTTTTTGGGAACCGTTATTAACATATCAAGTGTTGATAGTTCACGTGTTATAACGTAAATTGACATCATCGGTGATAACTTCTTCGAGCGACAACTTTTAAGTGTGGTGGGTCGTAATATCGTCTGGTGTGACTAATAAATATTTGTAATATAATGAACGACATGGTTGATATGTGGCGAACTTGGCCCATGTTCGAAAATTAAGAATGGATTGTACTAGATAAAACACTAAATTCAATGTATCTTTTAGTAAGAAATTAATGTTAATTTTGGAATGTTGTCTAAGTTGAAGAAATTAAATAGATTAGAGATCAAGTAAAACTTATTCCTTTCAATTGTCCCAAAATGGTAAAATAATAAGGCATGAGTTTCCTTCATGCCTAATTAATCTTCTTGTGGACAAAATCTTCTAATGAAAGTTAAAATTCACTTTTTGTTTCATACATATTTTTTTTTTAACAAACGATATTATCTATACTGAAGAAGAGGGGGTGAGTTTACCTCACAATGGGATAGCCATAATATGGTTCAAATTCGCCTTTGGCGAGAATTGAACCTAAAACCTCTTACTTACAAATGAAGAGAAATATCACTAAACATTAGTACTAAATGACTAATACATTAATGGCTCGTTTACTAATCCGTAATCAGATTGAGGAGAATTGAATTGATGAGGAATTGAATTGAGGAGGAATTAGAATGAGGTGGAATTAGAATCAAATTCCTGTTGGAGTTGTTTACTAAAACTGTCTGGAATCGGAGTAGGAATGACATTGACTTATATAAACTGTTTACTAATTCACTTGAATCGGAATGAAAATTAACATGATTACTAAAATACCCCTATTGTAACTAATCTAATTTATATGCTAATTATTTTTAGTTAAATTTTTTTATTTTTTTATTTTTATAGTAGAAAGTATATTTTTCTTTAGTAAAACTTATATATTTTTTTCATTTTTTATTGAGACCCTCTGTCCTGCCCCATTACCCAAAAAAAAGTGACAAACAAAAATTAAAAGTTTAAAATAAAAAACAAAAATAATAATAACAACCAGCGTTAGTCATGCGGCAATATTTTTGGATTAGGATTGATAATTCAACAAACCTCCTAAAAATCAATTAATTAATATAAAAATAGATATAAAATCCTAGCCACTCGGTCGCTGCTTATCTCAACTCTTTCCGTATTCTTCCATCGCTTTGTTTTGTTTTGCAGCAGTCACTTCCAACAAATTTCACAGTTGAGTCTCCTCAGCGGCGCGACGATCGGGTGCGACGGCAAAAAGGTACCTTTCCAGTCACCACCAGTCACCTCCCCTTGCCTCTCTCCTTCCCCTACAAGTCCCTCTCTCTTCATCTGCGGCCGCCTCCCATTTCCAGTCACCACCGGCCGCTCCCCTTTCCAGTCACAGTCGAGTCTCCTCTGCGGCCGACGAATGATCAAAATTGAAATTCCAAACTCCTCATCTTCTTTCCTTTGACAAAGAGAGCAGAGACAGAGGTTGAAGGAAGAAGGAGATAAGGGTATATTGGGCAAAAAAAATTGATTCCGGATGGATGCTGTCTCAGGGAGTCCAATTACCACCTATCGTTCGGTAGTTCAATTCCGGGAAAATCAGTAACCTGATTCCCCATTTTAGATGGGTCCCACCCGCACTTTCATTCCCCCAGTGTTGGTAAACACCGGAATCCCTTGAAAGTAATGCAATTCCCATTCCCTTCCTTCTATTCCCATTACGTAAACACGCCCTAAGTTATTCAAATTCAATTTAATCATAGACACCTCACGTAACCACAAACCGATGAATAATCACACGACCCGTCATATTGTAATATAATTGAATTATATGACGATGAAACAATCATGCTATAAACCTCTTAATTTAAAGGGATGTGAGTGGAGGGCTTGTTTGTTCTGAGGGATGTGAAAACCCCTCTGTGTGAAAGTGGTGGAGACTTGAAAAGTGAGGGAGGGAGGTGGGCCAGTCACTCACCCCTCGTTCGTTTTAGCGGTTGAAGCGTAGGATTATAAAGCAGCACAGTCCGACTCTCTTATTGGACCAGAACCAGGCCTTAATTATGAGAATTTTATAAGAATTAAAAATCATAAAAATAATTTAATTTAATTCTTTTTAACAAAGAATTTGTGAAATTGCATAAGAAGGGCATTTGTCCTTGCATCATGCTTCCACTTGGCATTTCACCTCCTCATTCCCCTCCCATGCAATTTAAACAAATCTGCTTTGTCTCACTGAAATTTGCTTTTGTCTCTTTTGTCCCTCTTACTTTTCATCCCTTGATTTTTCGCCTTTTTTCTAAAAAAGGAAAAACGGATAGTTTTGTCACGACAGTTTATTTTTTTGAGATCCGAAAAGATTCATAGAAACATTTCAGCTTCTTCTGAGCACCATCGTGCAATGCAATTCACCCATGCTAGAAATCAAAACTACCTATTAATAGAACTCTCTTTAATAAATCAAAAGAGAATGAAACGACAATTTAATCTTAGGTAAATTACATTTTATCCCCTTAGATTTGGCATCGATTTCAATTCCTTACAACATCTTTAAAATAGTTCAATTTCATACATTTACTTATCATTTTATTTCAATTTCATACATTCGTTAGAAAATCTGTTAAGTAAACCGTTAAGTGATGACGTGGCAAATATAGGATCCACATTTGTGCTGATGTGGCTTCGAACTTTATGCCACATGGCAAAAAAAAAAATTTATACATTTAAAAATATAATAATTTACCCTATTATTTAAATATATAAAAAAAATTATAAAAAAAAAAAAAACTATCTTCCTTCCCCTTCCCCCAACCCCCCACCCCCCACCCCAAATTGAAAAGGGGATATGGGCAATACCCTCTTCCTCCTCTCCCTCCACAACTCCCTTTACCTTCATCCCCTCCGACCTTCTCCGCCTCCTTCTGCCGCACCATACCGAGTCTCCCTCCACCTTCACTCGCATTCCCTCTACCCGAGCACCCACCAAATAGCCTCTGCAGAAAAAAAAAAATTTATCAAAATTGTAACTCAAAAGAAGAAGAAAAATTACAAATTTTAGTCATTTTTTCCAAAATTTTCTCGGCAACCAAACAACCAGCAACAATGCACCTTTAGAAATTTAGAAACAAGAAGAGAGAGAGAGAGAGAATATACCGAAGCAAGAGCAGTCCAATTTCATAACGGAGAGTCAGAGAGGCTCCTGAGGAAGCGCGAGTACGAGAAGCTCTTGCGGGAAAAGCCATCGACGAGCAGCAACAACACAAACAGAAGAGAATTGGAGCGGCGATGCCGTTCGAAGGACGGCTGCCAGACAGGGACAAAATTGTCATCGTCAATCCTCAACATGCTATACGACATAGCTATGCAGGTACGGATTGAGGGGGTGGAGGGGATGGTGGGTTGGGGGGGTTGCGAGGGAGGTGTGGGTGGGGTAGGTTTTTGGATGGAAGGGGAGGTGAAGAGAGTGGAGGAGAGGGATGTGGTCGGGGGGAATGGGTTTCTGGGTTTTCAGGTTTTTTTTTTTTTTTTTTTTTTTTTTTGGGTAATAAAAAAAAATTGCCACGTGGCATAAATTTGGCAACCATGTGACACAAATGTGGTTGCCACGTCAGCTTTTAACGGATCAATGAATGAAAAAGATAACGGATGTATTATATTGAAATAAAATAGTACTTGAGGTATGAAAGTGAAATGTTTTGAAGATGTTGTAAGGAATTGAAATCGACCCCAAACCTGAGGGGCTAAAATCTAATTTACCCTTTAATCTTCTATCTCAAAAAAATGATGGGCAATAATGTAATTTTACAAAATCAAATTTTGTTGTTTTATATTAAAGCATTAATAACATGTGATTTTAGCATATATCTAATATTAAAAAAAGGAGAAATTAGGTTCACATCCTTCTTTTTGCTACTCCATTGATTAAAATCCTATTCAATTTCAATTTTTGATCAAGATCCTTGGGTATTAATAACATCATTAATTATTTGAATAATAAAATATTTTTATTTTTAAATATATTCCTTTAGTGTTAAAAATGTTACAATTAGTATATTTATATTTATGGCTAAATTTTTTTATCATATATTTTTATTTTTAGTTTGTACCTATTTTTAATTTGTACCAATTTTCTTTTAATTTTTAATTTGTACCCATATATTAGTTTCTTTTTGTACCCATATTTTTTAAAATTTTATTTGTGTTTGTACCCATGTGTATACCATCATGTGACATTGTATATTTAATCAATGATAAAAAAATTACATACGGTATATTTATGTTTTATGCCTAAACTAAGTATCATATATTTATATTTTTAGTTTGTACCCACTTTTAATTGCAACTTTTTTTAAAAAAATTTGTAGTATTTTCTTTTTAGTTTTATTTTTACCCATGTATTAATTTCTTTTAGCGCCTATATTTTTTAAAAATTCAGTTGTACTCATAATTTTTTAATCTTTTATCTGTACCATAATTTATTTATAATGTACCCATTCTTCTTTATTGATGTACCACTTTGTTATATGGGAAATGTACCAATTTTTTTAACACTATGGATACATTCTTTTACCATTTATTATTTCTTATTTTTACATAGTTTTTATCCATTTATTCAATCAAAATGTTTGAATTTTTTTTATTGTAACTGTTTCTAATAGTATTATAATGAGGGATTTTAAATTTATAGGATTATAAATCTCATAAAATATCAAATAATTAATGTCAAAATTATAAAAATATAAATATTAATAGTAATATAATGAGGTGTACAAAATCAAGGGATTTTGATCAAACTTTGAATATCATTAAGGTTTTAATCAAAGAATGTTAAAGATTAGGGACCGCATCCAAAGTATCCCCAAAAAAAAAAAACTCTCTTCCCACTCGAACTCTCACGTTCTCTCTCTCTCATACTCTCCTCCCATTTCAAAAACAAAAATCTTAGTTTGGATTGATTTTTTGTAAAGTTAATTTTTACATAGTAATATATAATATTAACGTTTCTTATTATAAACACGAAATTTTAAAAACTGGTCACAGAATATTTCAAAGATGAACCTATTCTCATTTTTTGAGTAACCAAGTTAATCCTTTTAAACATCAACTTCAACGGTTCAACCTAGTCATGTGAAATGTAATCAACCTTTTTTTTTTTTTTTTTTCTTTTGATAATGTTGGTACTTTTCCTTTTTCCTGTTTTGCTGTATGAGGTGAAATGGTTGGCATCAATCGGCTGGAAAACAAAAACATGATATTGTACCAAATTACCAGTTGGTTGCTTGCAACTAAAGCCTGTGGGAAGATCAGCAGCCAGCAGAAACACGATCTCTGCGCAGAGGCCATGAGCCAATGGAAATAATTCCTTCTGTGTATTGCTCTGATGATGATGAAAGTGACAAGTGTTTTGGGCTTATGCGAATTTTTCTTTTTGGGCTTATGCGAATTTTTCTTTTACCATCATTTGCCGTTAAAGTGAGATTAGGGCAAGTTAACTTCACACCAAGCTGTCATGTTTTTGGCAACACCATCCAATAGACTTTCTTTGTAATATGTTTAGAATTTTAGGACCTGTTTAGTGGTCTGAATTTGATTTGATTGATTGAGATATGTAAGACATGAGTTGTAACTCAGTACAAAGATATGTTCGATAACTAATTTTATTATGGATTCATAATTAATCATGTTCAGACATGTTCATTTCATATTTTGACACGAAGAATAAAGGATTGAATTCAAGTTCATTTTTACCAGTAACAACTTATCCCAATCAGCCCACTAAACAGGCATTTAGGGTGGATATGTTATCAGTAAGGAGAACTGTAAACAGATGGCATATGGACTGCACCAGTCAAGATTCGATTCAATTCAAAACAAAATTTGATGTAAAATTCGAGGGATCAATTGATAAGCAAATCCATATCCCTAGAAGATTCAAATTACTCTTTCATATGTTTTTTACATAATAATCAAAGAGATATGGGCAGATAATATGTACCAAGTTGGATGGATCATCATAGCATCATATTCATATTCGGTTTCTTAAGCTAAAAAGCTATTGAATTTGGATTATGAACGGATTATGATAATAATCACTTTAGTTGCATCGAAACCAAATCATTCAGCTCAAAATTCGATAAATTGATAGGTCTAAAAGTAGCGGAAATTCAACAATGCTTCCTTAAATAATCTTTTAATTTTCGCTTTTAAAGTTCAATTCTGATTACAAACCTATGTACTCTCTAGTTTTTCCACTTAGATGAATGAAAATTCTTAGTTTAACAGACATCAGCTGACGGTATAGAGCTCTTTAACTGATCTAGACATTTTAAAAGATTTATCAACATTATTTTTTCTGTTGCAAATGCTCCCACTTTGCATCAAATCACCACCCTCTGGAAATCCCTACATATTCAAAAAGATGTTCCATCCGAAAGCAAACATTTTTAGTGAGGGGACGGCGGACATATCCTCCCTCATTTGTCAAATGTTATTCTCATTTGCGAGAAATTTTTTATTGTGACGAGAACATGAGTGATACACCACGTGTTTTTATGTACATGATGAAATTTTTTTTTTTTTTTTAAGTTATTAACTTTTTAATACATATATCACAATGACACGTGATGTACATCTTATGTGCCGATCACACTAAAAAATCTCTCATCATTTGGAGGAAACATACCTTTCCACCTCCAACGCTTATCCTTTAAATTATTATTTTTTTACTTCTGAATATTGCTTATTATTTTGTATTATTTATGTCAGGCCATATATAAGACGAATCGTATCGCAAGTGAGACAAGTTGAACTTAGAAAACAAAATGAATAAAAACAGACAAGAATATCCAAGATTATAAACGACAGGAAGCAAAGAGCACAAGTAACAAATATTTGGATTTTGGAGTCAACATACTAACAAATTAACATGCATGGGGCCATATATCCCTCAAACCACATGTGCTAAACAAAATTTTTAAGTCGTCATAAAACCCAATCGAAGTATTGAAGCAGTAGATTGCTTTGGTGGTGAGTATGATTTTTCTGTTTAACTCATCGTATTTTGAATATACACTTTTATCCTCTTTTTTTATGTCGCTTTAAGTAGTAATATCCATTTGTAATGAACATTTTGAATTGAATTATAATTATTGGTCATACGATATTGGTGTGGATCCTAGCATGCCTCTTGTTTAACCAATGTGATTAACAAAGTTTTACAATAAACGTGTTATAATTAAAATTGGCTATTTCTTAGTCATCATACGTATCAAATAAATAAATAATTTATTTCAACGATCTTAATTGTTATCGAAACAGTTTAAAATAAAACTCAAAATTGACAAATAAACATATATAGTGTTTAGATATTCTTACAACCTAATTGCCAGAGTTTTTCTTTTTCGAAAATCAGTGTCGAAAAATAATTAATTTTTTTGAACAAAAATTCAATAAAAAATTATTTTGTTCTAATGAAGAAGGCAAATAAAAGAATCTGTATTTTGCAATGATTTGGCACCTTCAAACCGACTATTATTTTATCCTAGTCAAGCCCAAGCCGCTTTAACCCTTCTGTTTGTTTCAACCGCCGTCGTTTTCCGGGAAGATTATTCCGGCGCGTCGTTTTCCTTCTCCACTTGGCAAACAGCTGCCGGCGTTGGCCGACGCTCTCTCTCCTGTCCCACTCTCGTCACAAAATGAATGCACAATTGCACATGAAACTCATCAGCAAAAGCATCAAAACTCCACTTAATAGTTAAGCCCGATTAAATATAGTAAACATAGTTAATTAAGCTCACTAATTAAACATATTCTTTGGTTGGATGGAAATATTAAACAAACTGAATTAAAGAATTAAAAATAATTAAGGGACATGCTTACTTGTTTACTGCAAGGAATACTGGATAAAGAGGATGGTATATATGAAGCGCATGCTTGCCACGTCTTTCTGAGTCACACATGCAATGCTTACACGTGTAAAAGCACAAAATTGCTTCTGATTAGTGCCACCGTTTTGAACTTTCCCGCCGAAAAATATGCAATGTCCTTTTCACATCTTCACTTAATTTGACTGATAATATTATGCAAACCCTTTGAAATCAACTTGTGTTTGGTCTGTTGTTTGTTATGTCAATATATGAGATAAATTGGACTGGACATGAGGAGTTGTTAATCCATAATAAAATGAGTTATCTAACCTATCATTCTACATGGTTACAAATCATATCTTACAAGTAGACCCGGCAGTTTCTGACACGACACGAAAATAACAGGTTTCGGGTCAACACGAAACTTATCGGGTCATTATCGGGTGACCCGTTAAGAACCCGTTAATAACGAGTTCTTAACATGTATACACGTGGGTGACCCGTTATGAAAAAAATTATTTTGATAAGTTTAAAGTTTAATTACTAAAAAAATTATTATAAAATACAATAGTCATATTAATATATACAATATATTCTATATTAAATATATAGTTTTGTATTATTATTCTATGTAAGTTAAAATAAAATAAAAAATTTAGTCATTATTTATTTTTATTGTGAGAGTTCTTTATTATCATTATTAGGATAATAAATTTTACTTAACATGTTCTTGTCCAAAATTAAAATAAACTAGTATAGTATTTGTATAGGCAAGAACTAAGAAGACATACATACAAGTATGAAAAATGTGAAAGAATATATAAACACTTGTGATTCATCATTATTCCTCTACGAGTAGATAATGGTTACACTTACATTATCGTTTAGATTTTTAAAATCCTCCAAACCCTCATAAATAATGGTTTTTATTTGAGGGCAAAATTAATAAAATTAATAATTATTATTATAGAAGTGTAAAAAATGTAAAAAAAATATCCAATCACTCATAATAACAAGCTTTACAACTTTCATGAAGGGGTCAGCTTCGAAATCCAACATTATAATCCATAAACCTTAAATTTATATTTAACCGTCAATTGTCATTTACGCTTTATTCTTGTTACTGAATTTCATTTTTAAAATTTTCTTTTTTGAAAACATGATCATCTGGTGGATGTAAGAAGATGAACGGTTTAGATCTTTGATATCACGTTTCAATATTTACGGTTAACTGAAATCTGAGTCGATGTCATATAGTTTGTAGAAACTTTATAAACATCAAGCAATATTTTCACTAATCGTAAAACTCTGAACATAATATCAACGATCCAAACCGTTCATCTTCTTGCATCCTCTAATAGATCATGTTTTCAAAAAAGAAAATCTGAAAAAACAAAATTTGATGAGAAAAATGAAACGTAAATGTAAACAATAATCAACGGTTAAATTTTGATCTATGATTTATATGATTATAGTGACGAATTTCGAAGTTAAGCTCTTCACGAAAGTTGTAAAGCTTGTTATTACGAGTGTTTATATATTTTTTAGACTTCTACATTGAAGGGTTTGATTGGAAGAAAATGTGCAAGATGTTCTAATGTTCCAATGTCCTTAATTTTGCAAATCTTTTGAACATTTGATATTTTGTAATTGTGAACACGAAAATTTCCTGAAACGAAAGAGACAAGAACACGTGTACAAAGTAATATTTGTGTATTTGATTTTTGGGTTACAATCTCTTTTACAATTTGCCTCTGATTCTATCTTCGTAAGGTGTTGATTTGGTGATTTGGTTGTTGATCCAAAGGGCCGTCGGAGCTTGATCTTTGGATGAACAGTTCTTCAAGGGCCTTTGGAGGGCTTGATCTTGATGAACGAGGATGTGTGGATTTGTTGATGGGCTGCTGATCCAAAGGGCCGTCAGGGCTTGATCTTTAGGATGAACAGTGGATGATTTCCTCAAGGGCCGTTGGGGCTTGATCTTGAAGGTTGGGGATGAATGGATCTTCGAAGGGCTTTTGGGCTTGATCTTCGAAGAACGATGAACGATGAACGGATCTTCAAAGGGCTTTTGGGCTTGACGGATCTTCAAAGGGCTTTTGGGCTTGATCTTCGAAGATGGATGAACGATGAATGATGAACGGATCTTCAAAAGGCTTTTGGGCTTGATATTCGAAGAACGATGAACGCTTGCTTCAAGGGCCATCGGGGCTTGATCTTGAAGGAGGATTTGGCGAAGAACGAAGAGAGTTTCCTTGATTCTTCGGGATTTGCTTGAGAGCGTTTGGAGTTTCAAAGCTTCAAGGCTTTTGTGTAATGTAAATTGGTTCCCCTGAAATGTATGAAATGGATTCCTATTTATAGAATTCCAAAACTTGATTTTTGGGTTTAAATAATCAGATGAAATAAATCACTTCTGCTAGGCGTTGACATGTGTCCTGTTTGATGACTTTTCTGAATTATTTCGATTTTTCGTTGATTCACACGCTACGTATAAAATTTATGTGATACATGAGCGTTGAAATTTAAATTTTTTGTCAACGTTTATTTTCACGAAATTTCGATGTCTACAAATGCCCCTACTTCAAGGTGCGTCGCATACCTGTGCTTGTCACTTGTAGGCGATGTGTTTTGAAGTTTCTCAATGTAGATGTCGATTGAAGGGCCGTTGGGGCTTGATCTTGAATTGGACTGGAAATTTCTTCAAGGGCCGTAAAGGCTTGAATCTTGAATTTTGTGCTGCAAGTTTCTTCAAGTGCCGTTGAGGCTTGTTCTTGAATTCGGCTGGAAGATTTTCTGGTTTCCTCCAATTGTTAACTTTCCACAGGCTTATTCTTGAACTGGGTTGGAGGATTCTCTGGTTTCCCCCGTATGGATCATGCGGTCCTGCAGGCAAAGGTGTCATGCCATAGTGATCTGTTACAGCTCACCATGTTACATTCTTCTCTGCTTGTTTCTTTTGCCTGACAGAAGTGGTACGCAACCTTTTGCCTTTAAATGGTCCTGGTATAGTACTTTGAGGGCGAGCACTTGAGAGCAAGGCTCGGTAAGCAACCAGGCAAAGGTTCCGAGCAATCAGTCCCCGATCGGATGTTTGATTTCAGGTTCTGACTGATTGCTTTCTTTCTCCCTGTCTCGCAGGTAAGAGCAAGGGTGAAGGAAAGAAAAGGGAAAAGCATGATATGAGATACCTTTGCTTTTGACCCTGCTGATATGAGATACGTTTGCTTTTGAAGAAGTAGCGGATGTACCAGCACATATTTGGTTGCGCTTGTTTCCACACGCTTCGATGTATTAATTTCATCTGCCTCGTCTGTTCTTCAGGCAGATGAGGTATTCTCCCTAGTTTTTCCCCATGGAGGTTTGACGTCTTTTCTTGCAGTATTTGCCATCTGATGCAGGAGTTGAATGCAAACCTTACATTTGAATGGTCATTCAGAACATCACTTCTCAGCGGCTCATCATGCAGAAGTTTGAGTGGAAGTTCCGACATATTGCTTTTCTTCATCCTTGTCTTGTAGGTAAGAGCAAGGACAAAGGAAAGGACAGAGAGACTGCATGATATGAGATATTATTGCTCTTGTCCCCGATGATATGAGATACATTTGCTTTTTGAAGAAGTCGCTTTCCACAGGTTTAATCTTGAATTGGGCTGGGCGGTTTCTTCTGCTAGAGTGGCTCCAAACGTCTGAATTTACTCCTTTTATCTGGAGCTGAACTTGATTCAAGGGTGGTGGACACTTGATCTTGAATCGGACTTGTGATTTCTTCACGGGCCGGCGGGGCTTGATCTTGATGAATGGAAACGAGACCACGAGCGGGTTCAGGATTTTGAACACCCGGCAAGCAGACACGAGATGAAGGTGATGGTCTGTTTCTTTGTTCAATCTCACCAATTCATATTGAAGAGGATCAGGAGATGAATATTCAAGATTGATGCTTCATTGTCGCTCGTCTTGTCTGTTCCCCAGCAGATGCGGTATCTTCTTTGGAAGTACATCAACAGTTGAAGATGAGTACTCGAGAGCAAGACTAGGTAAGCAATCAGGGAAGGAATGGAGCAGTCCGTTCCTGATTGGAAGCTTGGTACCAAATGCCGCCCGATTGCTCTCATTCTCTTTGTCATGCAGTGAAGAGGGAGGACAAAGAAAAGGTTATGGGGAAAGCATGATATGAGATACTCTTGCTTTCGACCCTGCTGATATGAGATACTTTTGCTCTGGTGTGATTTGTTTGCAGAGGTATTCTCGGGAGGAAGAAGACTGATTATTTTGAGAGATTTTGCTGGGAGTGTTACTCTCATAGGTGAGGAAGGGTTGGGCATTTTTGCAAGTCTGCCTTGCCATGAAGACGAGCGTCGACATATGTAGGGATTTTTTTACAGCAAGCAGTGGCACTATTCCTTTACTCTTGTCGGTAACCGTTGGGTAATTGAAACAGTAAGATTCACGCATTTTCTTTTTCACTTTGTCAGAAATCTTTGACAAAGTTGCCCGTGATTTACGCAAAGCTGAGGTTACGTGTGAAAGGTGCCGACAAACCTGAAAAAGCTGATCTTTTGAAATTCGTGGAGCGGTGCCTCTTCGATCTCTGAACCGGTGGCCTCCTTGCCTCTTTGATTTCCGAACAGGCGGCCCTGTTGCTTCTTCTTTTATAGAGGCGTCGATGGTGCACCAAAAGCGTGCTCAGAGAGTTGTTACCTGCAAATAATTCCTTTTTTTGTATTTCCGAGAATTCAATTTACCCGACCTCTCTTCCCTTCATCATTTTCGCAAATGGCTTGCCCATCTGATCGTCGTCTCGACTTGAATGTTGGGGAAGATGCCGATATGTTTTCTTCAGACAATATATGGTGCCCATCCTTTTTGTCCTCCACATGTCTTCTCATGATTGGGGACTCTGTGATGAAGAACGACATAACCGCTACGGTGGTTGCTAGAAATCTTCTCATCCCCAAAGACAACAGGATCCTCTCCAAGCGGTCTGATGAGCTGGCTGTTCAAGACTCTTTGGCTTTCAGTGTTCAGTGTGCGGGCTCCGTATCGAATATGGGCCAACGCTTTCTTGCTCGAACTCGCCAGGTTGAATCCTTGACGGCTGAGGTGGCGAGCCTTAAGCTGGAGATTAGAGGGCTCCAGTACGAGAATAGGGAGCTGCACATGCTTGCCAATGGTTACTCGACGAGCATGAAGAGAAAGCTTGACCAGCTGCAGGAATCAGGAGGTCGGATTCAGAGTGACCATCGAATGTTTATGGCTTTACTCCAGAGGCACCTATTGCCTTCGTCCTCTGGAGCTTCGCCGAGTGTTGAGGCTCTAAACAATCAACTTCCAGCGTCTCTTCTTCCTGGGGTTCCGCGCACCTAAATTTTTTTTTTTTTTATATTTTTTTTTATCACTCATGTAAATGTATATCCTTGTAAATTTTCAGAGATGTCAATAAATGGGTTTTATTTCATTCATATGTATATCTTTCTTTCTTTCTTTTTCTTCTTCTTTTTTTATTTTTTTATTTTTTTATTTTTTTATTTTTTCTTCTTCTTTTCCTTGTGCACGGCACCTGCTCATTATCTCTCCCCATGCTTTCTAATTATGATGCCCCATTCCTTCTTCTTTCTGGTGCTGGCATCATTCTTTTCTGTGAGAATGGAAAGAAGTCCCTGGCTTTCTTTGCTGATGCCACTGTCACGTCTGTAATGTGCATGACTGGAGATTCCTTGGTAGAATGTAATCCTTTCTTTCCAGCAACAGCACGTGCTTCTGCTGACATAAGGGCATCACAATAGTTTGATCTCTCCTCAAAATCACGATGTTTAATAACAGTGCCAACGCCACGTGAAACCACTAACTCAGCAACATTCACACCAACCTGCTGGCTGGCAGTCGCAGATGAAGCAGGTGCTGGGGTGTTATCACCCTTCCTTTTTTTTTAATTTTTTTTTATATATATATTTTTTTCTGATGCACGGCAGACAGGCATGGCACCCATATTTATTTTATACTTTTTATTCTTTCTTTTCACATGGTGTCGCACCACTTTGCTCCACAACTCTTTTTTTTTGTGTTATTTTTTATTTTTTCTTCTTTTGGTTGGTGCCCACGCACCATGCTTCCACTGTTATCATTATTATTATATTTTTTTTTCTTTAAATGTTGTAGCATTGCAGCGATGGAGAGCAGGAGATGAAGCAGGAGGGGTTGCAAGTGCTGTTGAAGCTGCTGGAGCTGACCGGCTAGTCGTTTGACAGCGGTCACTGAGCACAGCCACTGAGCACAACCACTGAGCACAACCACCAAGCACAACCACGAGCGATGGAGAGCAGGAGATGAAGCAGGAGGGGCTGCATGTGCGAGCTGCTGAAAAAGAGAGCGAGGAGACAGCGGAAGAAGCTCCACCACTACCACCACTGAGCATATGTACTGAACACAACCACCGAGCACATCCACCGAGCACAGCCACTAGACTTCACTTAGTGAATTCTCGAGCTCTTTGACTCCAGCTGGCCTCTTCACCTTCACAACAATGGGAGCCGTCACCGTAATATGCATCCATCTCCCACTTTTCAAGCTCATCCGTTGCAGTAGAAATGGCAAGGATGAACTCGAGGGGAATTTCTCAAGACACCCCACTCCCCTGCACAGGAAAGCCATAGCGAACAGAGACAGTGGTCAGATCGAAGCGGAGAGCAGAGATGCCGAGATTGAGGTATCGGGCGAGGAGTTTGTTTGGCGAATGAAACGCCGTTTCGTTGCTCTCTTCATCAAAAGACGACATAGCTGACGGCGAGTTGAGGTTCTGAGAAGGTTTGGTCAGAGGAGGAAGCGGCTGCAACTCGGCACTTGGCCGATACCGATCTGATCTTTTGACAGAGTTTAGTCTGTGATACGGAGACCGGTTCAATTCCACAGTTGTTGGTCCGCTAACGGCTTCGCTGCTCGTCGTCGACGTGTGGCTGAGTTCAACTGTGCCAATGTAGAGGAAGTTCGAGGGTGGGACTCTCGGGTCGTCGGCGAATCTCTGGGAGCCGGGTCCTCCGCTATTGACGAGTTTCTGAGACTCGGACGGGCGTTTGACTCGGTGGCGGTAAAGGAAGAAGGCGAGTCCGGAGACCATTCCGAGAGTCATAATTCCGACCAAAGCAGCAATGGCGACTTTCTTCGTCCCCTTGGTTGGTTGCGGCGCTTGTGGGTTCTGCACAGTGGTGGAGTTGGAAGAAGGCGGAGGATGAGAGCGGATGAGAGAAGACGATAGCAGATCCACCATTTCCTCTGCAGGCTTTGCAAATCTACCATTTTCTCTGAAGCTTTGCAATTCTACCTGATCCCAGCGCTTTGAACCCTGATTCCAAACGATTTCCTTTGAAGGCTTTGCGGAGCTCCGACCGAGAGAAAACGAGAGCAGGCTGCGGTGCGAAGAGGGGTGAGGTGGCGTGCACGGCTGGTGGTGGAGGCCAACTTGCTCCGGGTGTGTGCACCATGTGCAGTAGGTAGGATTTGGTGGAGTGAGGCATCAGAGGTATGGTGCAGGATCTCATTCATCTCCATCAGAGTATGCTCTTCTGCGAATCTTATGCCTGACTATAAGGAACCTGCTGCTTGTACATATTGAAGCACTCACACCTGCACAAGTCTGAGTGGGTTGCGTGGGACTGGCAGAGAGACTGGGCTTCTTGTTGGGTTTGGTCTTGGCATCTGGGCCTGCGAAATGAAGGGAGGCCTGGGCTGGTGCTTGCTGCTGGGCCTAGACATATATATATATTCCCTTCTTTTTTTTTCTTTTTTTTTTTTTTGTAAATACATGATAACATATGTATTCATTTTTTTTAGAGAAACTGTAACTTAATTTTGTACAAAGGAAATTGTAATGAAATTGACTTTTTTTTTATTATTTTTTTTTAATAAAACACACTTTCTCCCTTTTTTTTTGTACAATGAAATTGAAATAAAATTGACTCTCTTTAAAATACACTTCCTTTTTTTTTTGTGCGGTACGTAGTTGTTTGGACCCAAAATGACATTTTGGGGGCCGAGCTCAGAAATATTCTCGGCCCAATGTTGTTTAGAATAGTGTCATGGGCCGGCCTTGTCAGGGTTGGCCGAGTCCTGATATGAGAAAGATTACTTTGGATAAAGACGAAGAAGTCGAATCCTGATACAACGGGGAGTCTCAAGGTTGGAAGTAAGAATGAATCTAGTTCATTATAGGGCTTGGTACAGAGGCCTATTGGAACTAGGATTGGCCGAATCATAATCAGATTGGGATAAAGAATTCTAGTTTGAGTACATCTCTGATTCGGCCAAGAGTTTTTTAGCCACTATAAATACAAGAGGTCGTGCGACATTCGAAGGCTCTCCAAATCAATCGTGCGACATTCGAAAGCTCTCCAAATCAACACAGAAATCTGCCCTGCGCAAACCCTCGCTCTACGCGAAACCTCTCAACTTTGAGATTTTTATTTTCTTTTCACCAACACATCTTCAGTTTGGATAAACAGCACTGTGGAGGCAACCGGTAAACATCTTCAGTTTGGATAAACAGCACTGTTGCCGTAGAACCAGTCGATCGCGAAGCATCTTCAGTTTGGATAAACAGCACTGCGTCGAGGCCGGTTGGTTATCTATCTAGCAGAGGTTATCTCATCACCCTTCTCGGTTAAGTGAGGTATTACGAATTACCAGGCTCGGCACATCGAACGCCGAGTTGTTTTATGATCGGATACTCGCAGGTTGGTTTCAGAGTTTGGCATTCAGATAGTCGAACCACTTTCACAGTCAAGGCCTACATCAGTTTCGAGTACCTGTGCCCTTATACGTTGGTGTCGATTCGGCGTGCTTATACCTTCACGAATATAATCACCGTGACCGAATCCGGCGCCGACGAGTCGTGAACTTCGCAAGACTAGCAGCCTTGTCTTCAGGCTCTAGAACCCAATGGCCGAGGCGTGTTCCTTCCTCGGCCGCAGTCGCAAGATCAAGAAGTCAGCCGCGCACACTACGCAACATCCATATTTTACTCACCGGCCGAGCTCGGCCGTCGAGTTGGCACGCCCCGCATTCAACCTAGCTCATTAGTTACTTGGCCTGCGCGCCACGTAGGCTTGGTAGTTTTTAGGGTCAACAGCAGTTTATGCTCTTGCGGGCCAGGAGCATAGTGGTGCCGTTTGCAGTTTCAGCTCATGCAGGCAATGAGCGTTGGTGTCGCCTTTTAGGCTCGTGCAAACGAGGAGCATTGTGTGTCGCCTTTTATGCTCGTGCGGACCAGGAGCGTTTTGGTGCCGTTTGCAGTTTCAGCTCGTGCAGGCAAGGAGCATTGGCGCTGTGTGCAGTTTAGGCTCATGCAAGCAAGGAGCATTGGTGTCGCCTTTTAGGCTCGTGCGAACGAGGAGCAAAATTGTTGTGGATTTTGTCAAGCGGTATAGGGAAGGCGATCCTCGCAATCTTCATAGCAAGGAGCCTTGACCGAGTAACTGAAGAAGTCTTCGGGGAAGAAATCGCGCATCGTGATGGCAACGGGCGCTTTTTGTGCCGTAATTTCATCATCCTCAACACTTTCATGTAGATTTGGAGGTTGACGAGAGCTGTTTTGCCCTTTTTTTCGATTGGCGACCTTGCGGATGAGATGTATGCTTCTTGCGCAGTTTCTTTGGAATGACATGAGTCCATCCTTCAACTTCACTTGACTTGACTGATATGGTTTTCGAGCATGCCCCCAGCGGTTGAGGTGAATATTTTGAGTCAAAGGAGCCAGAAGTGACGGTGGTATAATTTGATTTCACCACATCTTCAAGATCTAGCTCGATGATTCCTTTCTGAGCCAGCTTCATGATGAGATCTTTCAGCACGAAGCATTTTTTCGTCGGATGACTGATGAAGCGATGAAATTTGCAGTACCTTGGACTGTCAGTACGATTCATCTCTTCCGGCAGTCTACATTCAGGTAAGTCGATCACCTTTTTGTCAAGCAAGTCTTTCAACATGGCAACCACATCAGAGTCGGGGAATGGATAAGTCTTCTCCTCAAGTTCCCTCAAAGTGCGTCTACGCATCTCTTGATCAAGAAAAGCTTCGGTTTGAATCGCCTTGCCTCGTGTGGAGACTTTGACGGGAGCTGTGTTGACCGTCATTGCTTCCTTGGTGGGTTTCCACGCAGCCTTCTCCACCTTTGATCCAAAAACTTTGTCGTTCTTGTGGTCGGTGAAAGGTTCTGTCTTCCCATGATGGGCGATGCTTAGCTCCATGTCGTGGGCACGGGTGGCCAGCTCTTCGAAGGAACGTGGTTTGATGCCTTGGAGGATGTAGTGCAAACTCCAATGCATGCCCTGGACGCACATCTCGATTGCCGAATTCTCCGAGAGCCTGTCTTTGCAGTCGAGGCTAAGGTTGCGCCATCGGTTGATGTAGTTCATCACCGGCTCGTCCCTCCACTGCTTTGTGCTCGTCAGCTCCAGCATGCTCATGGTGCGGCGGGTGCTATAGAAGCGGTTGAGGAATTCCTTCTCGAATTGCTCCCAGCTGTTGATGGATTCGGGCTCTAGGTCTGTGTACCACTCGAATGCATTCCATTTCAGTGAGCGCACAAACTGCTTGGCGAGGTAGTCACCTTCCGTCCCTGCGTTGTTGCAAGTTTCCACGAAAAGGGCGACGTGTTGCTTCGGGTTGCCTTTGCCATCGAACTGCATGAACTTCGGCGGTTGGTAGCCCCTTGGCATCCTCAAAGTGTCGATCGTCTTGGAGTAAGGCTTTGAGTACAACATGGAGGTATAAGAGCTCCCTTCGTACTGCGCCTTGATGGTGTTGGCGATCATCTCCTGCAGCTGCTAGATAGAAAGAGCTCCCAGAAGTGCCGCCAGTTGGTTTGGCTCTTGCTTCTCTTCAGCCTTCTCCACCGGAGGCTCCTCTTCTTCTTCGGCATCTTTCTTCACGCCAGAGTTGTCTTCTTCCTCGTGTTTTGCTCCCAATCTGTTGGTGAATGTGGTGATCTGCAAGTCCTTCTCTTCCACGGTCCGTGTAAGCTTTGCGATCGTTTCGTTCATCTGGGCCAGCTGCTCTTCGACTGAAATCACGCCGATGGTCATGACTTGTGCAACCAACATACGTGGCTTTCCTTCAGCAGCATGCTTAGGTGCCCCTAGCGAGGTCAGGTTGATGACAGGTTCGCGTTTTTTATGTTCCCCTTGCTCCCTTAATGGCACAAACTTTGTAGCGGCACGTTGAGGAGTGGTTGTGGCGCCAATGGATGCTCCGTTCGCGGCGGAAGTGCTCAGGCTCATTTCCTTGGTGGTTGGGAGAACGACTTGTTATTTGCTTGATGCCATTTGTGCTTTTTGGCGGTTGATGAGTGCGTCGACTTGCAAGTTTTGCTCCTCTGCGGTTTTTGTGAGCCTTGCAACTGCTTTCCTCATCTGAGCCAACTGTTGTTCAATGGAGGAAGCTCCGATGGCTGTAAGAACGGCTTGGCCTTCCTTTGATGCCATTGATTTTGAAGTGTGCTTTGGATTTCTTGAACGAAGAAAGAGATGAGAGGTAGAGATAGTCCCACTGGGCGTGCCAAATCTGTGAACACGAAAATTTCCTGAAACGAAAGAGACAAGAACACGTGTACAAAGTAATATTTGTGTATTTGATTTTTGGGTTACAATCTCTTTTACAATTTGCCTCTGATTCTATCTTCGTAAGGTGTTGATTTGGTGATTTGGTTGTTGATCCAAAAGGCCGTCGGGGCTTGATCTTTGGATGAACAGTTCTTCAAGGGCCTTTGGAGGGCTTGATCTTGATGAACGAGGATGTGTGGATTTGTTGATGGGCTGCTGATCCAAAGGGCCGTCGGGGCTTGATCTTTAGGATGAACAGTAGATGATTTCCTCAAGGGCCGTTGGGGCTTGATCTTGAAGGTTGGGGATGAATGGATCTTCGAAGGGCTTTTGGGCTTTTGGGCTTGATCTTCGAAGAACGATGAACGGATCTTCAAATTGCTTTTGGGCTTGATCTTTGAAGATGGATGAACGATGAACGGATCTTCAAAGGGCTTTTGGGCTTGATCTTCGAAGAACGATGAACGCTTGCTTCAAGGGCCGTCGGGGCTTGATCTTGAAGGAGGATTTGGCGAAGAACGAAGAGAGTTTCCTTGATTCTTCGGGATTTGCTTGAGAGCGTTTGGAGTTTCAAAGCTTCAAGGCTTTTGTGTAATGTAAATTGGTGCCCCTGAAATGTATGAAATGGATTCCTATTTATAGAATTCCAAAACTTGATTTTTGGGTTTAAATAATCAGATGAAATAAATCACTTCTGCTAGGCGTTGACATGTGTCCTGTTTGATGACTTTTCTGAATTATTTCGATTTTTCGTTGATTCACACGCTACGTATAAAATTTATGTGATACATGAGCGTTGAAATTTAAATTTTTTGTCAACGTTTATTTTCACGAAATTTCGATGTCTACAGTAATGTTCTAATGTTTTTTTATGGGTAAATTACATAGTAGCCCCTCAGGTTTGAGGTCTATTACAACCCCATACAACGTCTTTAAAACATTTCACTTTCATACATCATGTACCATTTTATTTCAAAATAATACCTCCGTTAGATTTTCCGTCCATTAATCTGTTAAATGCTGACGTGGCTGTCACATTTGTGCCACGTTGTTGCTAAATGTGTGCCATGTGGCAAAAAAAAAATTTAATTCTTTTTTTAAATTAAAACCTTAATCTTCAACCTAAAAAAAAAAAAACTTAAAACCCACCCAGATCCCACCACCCCGTCCTGCACCACCCGTCATACCCCCACCATACCTGAACCCAGATCCCCCCCCCACAACAACGCCCCGCTCGCTCCCCCCGCGAAACCTCATAGCCTTTGAACCCAGATTTCCCCCCTCCCCCGGCGGATCCCCTTACCCTTTCGAATCACCGGTTGAGGGCCCTGGCCGCTATGTCGTCCGGTGAGAGAGATGGTTCTGTTGGGGTTGATTTTGTGGACGCCATTGAAGCAAACGAGTCGAAATTAGAGAGTACGAGTGACTTAGTGAGTAAGTGAAGTGATGGGTTTTCAGTGAAAGAACCAAGCTTTTAGGTGAGGTTGGTCTCTCACGGTGGTGAGTTAGGGCATTTAGCCAGAAGGTGAAGGGGATGCGAATTGGGTTTTGGGTTCGGGTTCGGATTGAAGCAGAGGTCCGTTTCCATGGCGATCTCGGCAAGTGAAAGAGTAGGAAAAGATGGGAGCTTGAAGCTTTTGAAGTGGGTTTTAATGGTGGGAGGTTTGTGAAATTCTCAAAGACTCAGCTGCAAAACTGCTCAGCTGCACCTTCATCACACAACAGAAATGGAGTAACGCATAAAAAAAAAAAAAAAACCCAAATCCCCTGCAACCCAGATCCCGTCTTCCCCAATGGAGGACGTGGAGGATGGGTGCGGTGGAAGGGGGAAGAAAGGGGTGGGTTGCAACGAAGGGGGGTCGGGGATTTTTTTTTCTTCTTCTTCTTCTGGGTTGCAGGTTTGGTGGGGGAGGGGAGGGGGGAAGACGAAGTGGGGGTTGCGTTTGTTTTTGGGGTTTTTTTTTTTTTTTTTTTTAAATTTAGAAGGTTAAGGTTTTTTTTGCCACATGGCACACATTTGGCAGCCACGTGGCATAAATGTAGCAGCCACGTCAGCACTTAACGGATCAATGGATGAAAAATATAACGGATGTATTATTTTGCAATAAAATGGTACATGATGTATGAAAGTGAAATGTTTTAAAGACGTTGTATGAGGTTGTAATAGACCTCAAACCTAAGGGGCTACTATGTAATTTACCCTTTTTTTTATTATGCTCTTATTTTGGATATGTAAATATACACTTAAAAGAAAAATGCTTTTTTATGTTTTGGATGTGACAATACTTAAAAGAAAAATGCGTTTTCACTCCAAAAAAGTATTATGTTTTTTATTTAATTATTTATTGGTTTAAAATATATTTTTCTTAACGGGTAACGGGTCGGGTCATATTACCTGTTAATATTATCGGGTCGATTTCGGGTCGGGTCATTTTACCCGTTTATTTTAACGGGTATTACACGACACGACCCGTTAAGATATCGGGTATGACACGAAAACGACACGAACACGGGAAACACGACACGAATGCCAGATCTACTTACAAGTCTCAATCCAATTATATTCTAAGACTCAATCTCATCCAGCCCACCAAATGGGCTAGTAAGGGGCTTGGTTTGGTTTGGCAACTTGGAAGTTATGCAAAATCTCAATCAATTTCAAATTAACTAGTGCTTGCGACATTTGTCTTGATTTAATCTTTGCACTGAAGCCCCTTGGTGTGACATGGGGTTTTTAATTTTGCCTTCTTTTCTCTCTAGTGTATACTGGTTAAAATTTTAGAATCAATAATGCGTGCCAACCACTAATTATACTAATATTGTTTCAACTTAAGTATGTGTACAACTCGAAGTATTGGGCTGTATCACAAAAAAGTTTTGATACAATTAAAAGCCAAATTATTCAATTTATTTTATTTTATGTTAAATTGCATTTAACAATCTCAACTTCAAGGTTATTCGAGGATTATCTTATAGAAAAAGTAATACACATATAGTACGTTTGCTTCCGTTAAGCCTCACAAAGTGATTAAGTTAGACAAAAAATTAACCTAATTACCCCAGTTGGCTTATCTAATCTTATACTACCTGGTACATGCATCCACGTTGTACAATTTGACTACTCCGCCTCAAGTCCAATCAAGTCCAAAGCAAGTTTCCAAAAAAAAAAAAATGAAGTCCAAAGCTTTAAGTTGTAGGGCATGTGCTTCAACTGTATTATATGTAAATGCAATTGGTCGGCACATGCATGGCTGATGCAACCCTAGCTTAAACCTAATATCCTTGTCATTTTCCATGACTAAATCAAGCCTGCCTTTTGTCTACAAGGCATGCCCGTGCGTTGATAAATATTGTCAAGCTAGGGTGTACGGGTAATACAATGAAATTACTAACTTTATAGACGAAGGAAAAAAAATTACACCTAGTCAGGATACAAATCTTACTTTTTTAAAAACATAAACAAAAAAGATACAAGAAAAAGAAGAGGGACATAAAACCTAACTCTTCTAAAACAAATTGTAAAAGATAATAACCCGCAAAACAAGTTGCAAAGCAAATTAACAAGAAGTTCAGGCAAAAATAAATTCATCAAGAATGGGAGACAAACTTGAAGGTCCGGATGCCCAAAAAACTTGTGTGCAGTAAAGGGAGAGTCTCCAAGGGTAGAACCGGATGCCACACAAGGAAAGACGAGAGCAACCCTTAATTTCCTAATTTATTGAAAGCAACGGAAAACCATGTGTTGTAAAATGGGAAGACAATTTTTCCAACGAGTTAAGAGCTGTCAAGGAGGAGAGAAAGAGTCAAAAGAAAAGAAGATCACGTTGGAATAGTTACTTTCTAGCCACAAATTTTGATAGCCTTGCCCATGGACCAACTCCACTGCGAGGATGACAGCATGATGCTGAAAACTCTAAGAAACACCACTAAAAAAAAAATTTAACCCGTCGAATCTCGATCGACCCCACGACAAGTCGCTTTCACCCAATTATATAGAGGAGGATGCTAAAAAATAGGGACAATAGAAAGAGCATTACATAACTCAACTGAAGTCTCAAAAGAGACTAAAAGTTGCTTATCTAATGTTGGTAGAAATGATCTTTGAATGAAGGCCTAAAAATTAGACGGCTATATAACTGAAACATTATGATGTATGTTTTAAGAAGTTATCAAAATATACGTCAAAAATGTGTGTCCTGATCCTGACCATATCTATAATAAGCACTACTTGGTGAAGGACATGTATATATATATATAAGAGGCCAAAATCCCCCCTTACTTTCGGTTAGTTTAGCTGTTACCTAGTGAAGATGCTTTCTAGTACAAATGAATACACAAACAAAAAATTATTAGCCCATGTTTGGTACTCATGTGGCCGGTGATGCGCACTTAGATGCGTCCATCAGTCGATATGGTCAATCGGTGTTCCACTGCAAGCAAGCAAACATGTCTCTATGTTGACTCACATTTTGTAATGTACATAAAATAATCATATCTTCCAGTGCCAAGAATCTATAGTCCCTTACTCATCATATTATATTGCTTCTGTTGTTGTCTAGTTTTGCATGTGTTAGACATGTGTGAGCTTAATAGGTCAGCTTCTAGTGACATTTTTGCATATAGAGATTGGTCTTCATTAGGATCCTATTATGTAACTCAATGATCAAAATCTTCTATTCTTTTGGTTGTTCATCAAGGATCAAATTTTTATTTATCTTTCGTGGAATTATCTTTGTAGAGAAATGTAAATCGATCATAAACGATTATTATCGTTAATTGGAACATGTTGTTGATAATATGATATTTGCACTAGAAAATTTTCGCATATATATGCTTAATACTCACGAATTGCACTATTAGTCCCTATAATTCCCTTGAACTTTCACTTTAATCCATGTAGTTATTTGTTGCATTCTCATCCTTGTAATATTGTTTTGTTTTCACTTTAGTCCGATTCCTAGACTCTTATAACTTGTTTTTTCCATCCATATTTTTGCACATCGTCTCATATGAAAAAACCCAAGTTGGAATGGCCTTATCGGTGTATCAGATCCTAATGGAATTAGTGAAACTACAAGGACCAAGATTGAAAAGAAAGTTAAAAATTATGTCACCGAAAGTGAAAATCGAAATAAATTATAGGGAACACAGACCATTTATGCAAAGGAATTCCCATTTTTTTTTCAAAAAATGGGGATTACATGTGGGGCCCACTCCACATCAAACTTCAACGATTCGAACTGTTTATTTTTGTAAGTCTTCTTTCATAGATCATTTTTACAAAAATTCAATTCAATCCGAAACTATTTGCCTATTTAATTATCAAGATAAAATTTCATTGTTTCTTATATAACAAAGTATTTGTTAATTTCTTTGAACTCAATTAGATGTCTTAAACATTTCCGATTTGGCTAATACTTTGCAAGGATGATCTATGAGGTGCAACTTGAAAAATAGACGGTACAGATAGTTAAAGTTTGATGTGGTGTGGACTTCACAACTAATCCCCATTTTTATAAAAAAAATAGGGATCCCTTCCCTTAAAGGTTTGTGTTATATATGCATCTTTATTACAATTTAATTTGAATATTTAAAAATGAAGATCTAACCACTTTCCAGAAAAATAGTTAAAAAAAATTAATATTATATGTCATCATATATGATCCCTACACTATAGGTTAATTAAATACATTCAACCTGTGATGGAGACATAATATACGGAAATAAACAAAACTTAATCTACCTATTATCCATGAAAATAGTTCAAAGAAATTTAACCTTCATACGTTTATAAACCCATACTAGTATATGTGATGATATATATGTATATAGTACTTACAACATTGATTAGCTTGTACAATTAATCTGTGCTGGAGGTAAAACAAAATATTGACTTATTGAGATACAAATTGGAAGCAAGAGAAAAGATGATAAAAATAAGCTAATATGAATAATCAATAAACATGCCTAACTCAATGAAATGGACTAAACGCAAAATATCTTACAAAATTGAAACTAAACGCAATAATATCTTACGAAATTGAACTTATGTTGAGTTTACTTTGTATATATAATTTATTTTCATAGCTTACTATTTGGTAAAATGAAAGGCAATGAGTATGAGCAACATATGTGCATGTTATGTTATAGATTGGTGCTGAATCCGTGAGTGGAATCCAAGGTGGTGTGTCATGTCATCTGTGGATATCTTAGTACTAAGATTATAATCTTGCGGATGAAGGGATAGTGTGAATGTGTTACTCCAATTATACAGAAAAGAGTAATGCCTAAGCTTGCTATGAATTATACCTCCTTATTGCTTTTTCCACTTTTTCAATTTCTTTTTTGGCCTTTATCTTTTTGTATTATTACTTTTTTCTCAGATTTTCTTTATTACTTTTCGAAGTGGTCATGTAAAAGTCGGTCATATTCTCTATGTATCCGGATTCTTCCGTTTACTTGCCCTGTTTCCCAAGCTTCATATTTGTTCTCCATGATCTCATTAATTAATAAGATGATTCATTAATCATTCATTAATCTTAGAGTGTCATATAGTTTAAAATGGAAAACGATTGATATTGGCCAACTCATGTCTTAGCTAAGGAGAAAAAAATTTGACCAGCGCATATGTTGCACAATGATGCCTAAAATTAGCACACAAACTACTCAAAAAAATGAAAATAAGATTGAATTTTCCCATTCAGAACTTTATCAAACATATTTAGTCACTTGAAAAATTAATGATCGGACACAACCCCATCAATTGAAGCTAAAGTTGTTTATTATCAATTTATCGTCCAATTGATTTTAGAATCGTAATTCGTACGTAGCACTCTAATAAAAAAATAGAGAGGTGTAGGATTTGAGGTGCTAATAACAACTTTTTTTTTTTTTTTTTTTTTTTTTCAGTTTCAAATACTGAATTCGATAGTTCTAGGGGCTCGATAATGATCTAGAGTAAAACTTCCGTCAAATGGTAAGACATATTAAAATCTCACTAATTCTAGTAATTAAGTGATCATGTATACTGACAAATAATTTGATGAACAAAATGAATGACCCTAATTAGCATTATCATTAAAAGACCATCCTATTGGTAGATGGAGCTATTTAATCATTAATCTAATAACAATTAAAGTAAGATTTGGATTTGGTGGAGACGGTTAAGAGAGAGTGATCATCACAAGGGAAGATAATTGGGCTGCAAAAAGGATAACTGGTGCATGCAGTATGGTGGTACTGGTTGAGTCAAACCTAGATTCTAGCACTGAAAGAACAACATGATCATCAAATTAGAAAACTTGAAAAGTTTGGATTAAGCGTAAAGCATGTCGCCAATTTAACCAAAATTACTTTTTCTTTTTCACTTTCTTTGTTTTATCCTGATCCTATCACACTTTGCAAAAACTTAATTATTTCTGAGTTATTTAGGTTATCGTACTTGGAAGTAACATGGGGTGGAAGAAAATGGCAGCAGTTGGCAGTGGCATGGCACCTGTGGAAGTCCAGCTGTTCAAGCGTTTAAGAATTAAGCAATGTATTTATGAAAGTGATCAATGTGAAGAAGTTTTCCTAGTGTGATTGTTGCATAGTGCCACATATTGTTATCAGTTCATATATAAATGTTTTAACACGTGAATTTATTTATTAATAGTATATATTACGCTTATGATGTATCACTCATATTATGCTAATCTCTCATCATGAGGCAAATTGATAATAAGGAAGTGGCTCAATTCATTATAAGCTCTTATAGAGTTTAATACATTTCTTCACACTAATACCATATATTAGCTGACATGAAGCACGTGAGATCACTACATTTCACATGTGAATTCACTTACTCTGATACTATAAAAGTTAAAATTTACTGTATATTTTGTTGGCTATAGAGGAAATAACCCTTCTTATAATTCGTGATAGAATTTCTCAATTTTTCGATATAAGAGCATCTCCAAATGAGACATCAAATTCAAAACATCAAATTCTAATTTGATGGCTAACTTGACAATTTGATATATTGTCAAGGTTTTCCTTTTACCAGATATGTCAAAATTAATTGCTTTATTTATGTTTTTCTAATAATAAAAGTTAGGTTGTTGTTGGTTTAAAAATAATACTTAAATACGTTAACATTTAAGGTAAGACAAGTGAAATGCCTTTGGAAATAGCAAAAATCATATTTGAAGGCAGCTTCAAATTTGACATATATTTGTTCATATCAATTTAACCTCCTTTTCTATGTCAACTTTGACATCTCAATTAGAATAAATAATACTTTAGTTATTACTGTTATATATTTATATGATATTTAATATCTTCTTTGAAGATGGTCTAAAATGTTTCTTTACATTCTTACAATTTGCAAATATTATATACTTGAGATTAAACTATGTGAAGTGTTGTAGTCATACTAAAAGATTTCTCACTAGTGTCGAATGTGTAGTTTTTGGATAAATATGGAGGGTGAGACGGTTTCAAAAAAAAAAAAAAAAAAACATATGGAGGGTGAGACTGAGAGAGGGAGTATCAACTATCGAGGAACATGTCTCCTTGATTAGCGTGTGAAAGAAAGGATTTGGTGTCTTAAGCTTGTCGTTTGCCTTTTGAATAAGAAGTAGGATTCCCTACCATTCTATAATCATATCCTTTCATTTCCTCATCTCACACTATTATTTTTATCTTATTCTTTATATAAAAATTTCAAAACAAGATGTAAACGTGGCGTAATCGTAACCGTTTAAATAGAAAAAGATGAAAACAAAAAGATATTAAGTAGGGAAAGAATCCTACTTTTAATGATGCGATCGTCTTCACTCTTCGGTGTCGATGGAAGAAGTTCTGGGATTCTTTATGGAAAAAGTTTGAACATCTGTCTGCTGCTCCCATGCAGTGGCAGTTTGACTCAGCCCACAAAGCACCATTCCCAGATCTCATGCAGCCATTGTCTTTAGCTTAGCTGCTCAGTGGAAATCACTTTCCTTACTGTATAATCTCAATCTTAATCGTGGATTAAAGCTTAAACCTTAAAACAATTTTATCTGTTAACATAATCATCAGTAGTGGGCTACATCCCCGATGTTCAATCGTTTCCCAAATAATTAGTACAATTATTATATTATTAATTTATTATTGTCATTAACTTATTAACAATTGATATAAAGCTAAAAGCTGCTGCTATAAACAGTTTTAACGCTTCCCTCTCAGTCTCTCCAAGCAGTCCATTCATTCGGTCTCCAATAACTATTTGAATTGACAAATTATTTTAATTTTTTTTTGTATTTAAATTTTTTTTTTTTATTAAAAAAATCCAAGTACACAGAGTAAAATAATGTGTGCCCATTTAAATTGGTGGAACTAGGGTTTTAAATTACTTGGTATGGGGTGAGACAGTTGAATTCAAAATGGTAAAATACTAAAAATTTATATGATAATATTTGAGAATTTCTTGTATATTCATTCATTTTTAAAGTGGAGTATATATATAGGAGTTACAATTGATATTACATATGCACTTCGTCAATGTGGGACAACAGACCACTATTTACACTTTAACTAATATATAAATATATAACTCGCAACACTTCTCCTCAAGTTGGAGCAAAGATGTCACGCATGCCCAACTTATCAAGCGAGTTGGAAAACACACTATTAGACACAACCTTAGTAAGCATATCAGCAAGTTGAACTTGAGATCCCACAAACGGAAAAGTAATAATTCTAGCATTCAATTTTTTCTTGATGAAATGTCGATCAATCTCCACATGTTTTGTTCGATCATGTTGCACTGAATTATGAGCAATCTCAATAGCAGCCTTGTTATCACAATGGATTTTCATAGCACCCTTGAGTTTAAATCCAAGATCTCTCAACAATTTTTTCAACCACAACAACTCACATTCACCATGAGACATACCACGAAACTTAGCTTAAGCACTTGACCTAGGCAAAACTTTTTGTTTCTTGCTTCTCCAAGTAACTAGATTACCACCCACAAAAGTAAAGTATCCAGATGTAGATCGCCAGTCAGTGATAGAACCTGCCCAATCTGCATCTGTATACTCTTCTACATTCAAATGACCATTCATGGAAAAAAAAACCAAGCCTCTGCTAGGAGCCATCTTCAAGTACCTCAAAATACGGATTACTACATCCATATGAGCTTCACTAGGTGAGTGCATAAACTGACTTACCACACTAACTGCATAACCAATGTTAGGGCGAGCGTGAGACAAATAAACTAATCTCCCCACAAGCCTCTGATACCGTTCCTTATGAGTAGGAACTTGATCCGGAAATAAGCCAGACGATGATTCTGCTCAATCAGAGTATCAACAGATTTGCAATCTAACTTACTTGTTTCAGCTAATAAATCAAGAACATACTTCTATTGAGGCAAAAAAATACCATGATTAGATCATGCAACCTCGATTCCAAGAAAATACTTCAATTCACCCAATTCTTTCATCTTAAATTCAGTAGCTAAGTACCTTTGGAGGCGTTGTACCTCCGCCTGATCATCACTAGTCACTATCATATCATCAATATAAATAATCAATGCAATTAGCTTACCATTTCGTCTCTTTAGAAACAAAGTATGATCTGAATGACTCTGAAAATACCCAAACTTCTTCATTGAACTTGTAAACCTCCCAAACCACGCTCTAGGAGATTGCTTCAAACCATATAAAACCTTTTGCAATCTGCACACAATATATTTTTCAGGAGATATACCGATACCAGGTGGGAGATCCATATAAACTTCCTCATTAAGATCACCATGAAGAAAAACATTCTTAACATCAAGCTGCAGTAGGGGCTAATCCTGATTTGCTAGTAAAGACAGAAGAACACGCATAATGTTAAGTTTGGCAACATAAGCAAAAGTCTCTTGATAGTCCACATCATAGATTTTAGTATAACCCTTAGTAACTAATTTGGCTTTGTACCGGTCAATAGAACCATATGCTTTATGCTTAATAGTGAATACCCATCTACATCCAACAGCTTTCTTCCCGTTTGGCAACGGAACCAAAACCAAGTGGAATTCTTTTCCAAAGCTTCCATCTCAACAGTCATGGCATTAACTCACCTAGGGTTAGACAAAGTATCCTGCAATTTTGTTGGAACTGATACACTATATAACTGACATATGTAAGATGCATATGGTTTGGACAAATGATGAGTAGACACATAGTTGTTGATAGGATACTTGGCTTTGGCATGCATATCAGGCTCATATTTTTAAGTTTTCCACGATTAACTCGTGAAGGCAACTGATAAGTAGAAGAATCATCAAAATTTACCTTATGTGTGTCATCATTTTGTACCAAACCATTAGAAGAATCATCATTGGACAACCATCAACAAACAACTTGTTAGTCATATCAGTAATAGGCAACTAGTCATCAAAAGGCAATTCGTCAGACATATCAACAACAAGCAACTCGTTGGGCACATCTGACGGGTCGTCAGTAGAAACAGTATCGAAAATGACTGATCACCATCTATAGCCGACTGGTCAGTATCACGTAGCATAACAGGTTCTGTCTCCAACTTTGCTTGTAACACATCATCCATACCATCTTTTCGAATCTGCACTTCACTCCCCTTCTCCCCCTAGAGTGGGGAGTCGGAAGAGGGCTTCACAAAATACGGAACATCCTCATGGAAGGTGACATCCATTGTAATATAAGCTTTATGAGTCGGAGGATGATAACACTTATAATCTTTCTGATTGTTAGCATATCCAACAAATACACATCGGAGAACACATGCATCAAGTTTACTCAGTTGATGAGTGTAGACATGCATATACGCCACCACACACCCAAACACCTTTGGAGGAAGTTTGGATACAGAAACAGGAGAAACATGTTTTTGTAGCACATCAAACGGTGTCTAAATATCAAGAACCCTACTTGGAACTAAGGTTCTAAAAGACGCTAGACGCTAGTCGGGCGGCGGGTTGGGGCCTAGCGCCTAGGCAGGGTCTAGGCGGACTAGGCGGATTTAAGTAAATCCATTATATTTCGTGTAAATAAGTGTCTGTTCATACTTAAAATATTTCTAATTTCATCATAAACTACAAAATAAAATGACATATGTATTATGAAGTATTGGAACATAATGAAAACATAGGGAACAAACATATAATGTGTGCTAATTTAAGTATTCAACAAGTCTCTTACAATTTATTGAAAAAAATTAAATGCAAATTGAAAGTTATCAATTTTCTGTCTAAGTGAGTCGCAACCTAGGAGGGTTTGGGCAGGTGCCTAGGAGTTCTAGGCGGGCGCCTCAGCTGGTCTAGGCGCCCTTTCTTAATTTTCAAACGCCTAGGCATTAATCGGGGTGGTGACCTGCCGCCTAGTGTCTAGGCGGCGCTAGGCAGAGATTTTTAGAACAGTGCTTGGAACACGATTTATCAAGTACACAACAACCAAAATAGCATGACCCCATAAATGATTAGGAACATATTTTTCCAACATCAAGGAGCGAGCAACCTTTATTATTTGACGATTCTTCCGTTCGGACACACCATTTTGTAGGGTGTAAACGAAGTAGTCGTCTGGTGAATAATACCATGATAAAAAAAAAGCATGCCAAAGTTTGATGCACATATTCTCCTCCGTTATTAGACCTGAAGACCTTAACTTTGGTCTGAAATTGAGTAGACACTACTGCACAAATTTTTTGAAGAAGTAAAGGGACATTACTCTTATTCTTCATCAAGAACACCCAAGTTAATCGAGTACAGTCATAAATAAAAGTAACAAATCAACGAAATCCATTAGAAGTAACCTTCACTAGACCCCACACATCATAATGTATCAAATCAAATGGCAAAGTAACTTTAGAATCACTTATGGGAAATGAAGCACGATGACTCTTAGCCATGACATATGTTTCACACTTGAACTCTAAAGCACTACAAGTGTGAAACAAAGAAGGAAATAGATGCTTTATATAACTGAATGATGGATGTCCTAAACGTCGATGCCACAACCAAATTTGATGTTTGTCATCCACTTTAGCACTTAGAACTTGATGATTATTTGAACCTGAAGCAACAATATCCTCCATAGTCAAGATGTACAAACCCCCAATTCTTTTACCACGACTAATTATCTTCTGAGTTTGAATGTCTTGAAAATAACAATACGTGGGGTAGAAGTGAGCGAAACATTATAAGGTATCGAGTAGTTTTCCTACCGACAAAAGATTGCACTTAACATTAGGAACAAGTAAAGCATGGACCAGTGATAAGGTCGGCGTGAGAGAGATAGTGCCTTCACCCTTCACAGGAAAAGATGATCCATTTGCATTAGTAATATACGGATCACGAACATAGTCACGTAACTCATCAAACACTTTAGGGTCACCAGTCACATGATCAGTGGTCCCAGTATCAAGTATCCATATATTTGTTCCACCAAAATGAATAACAACACTATGATTATATTAAGCCATTTAGATAAAACACGAACAATAAAGGCACAAAAGATACGCAGCGGAATTAAGACAATTTACCAGAACATTGTAGTAGAATCACTATTCTGGCACTGCAGTAATGCACTGTTCACGACACTGTAGCAAGGCACTATTCTCGGTACTGTAACACAACACTTTTTTTTTTTTTTTTGGCACGATACTAAGAAAAGTAGGCACAAAATTAAAGCACACAGGTCACCAAGAGTGAATTGTCCCCTACAACACTGATATTGTCCTCAACTTGGTAATTACCACCTGCACAATCCGTCAGATATGGGGTTTTATCACAAAAGGTCTCGGTGTTAGTTGAAGTGGGGTTAGGATATTTAAACTCTTATTTTCTCATTGATACGGTCGATGTGAGACATTTCAACACATCCCCTCATGTGGGACTCAATTAGTTGGTCACACGTGAGATATCTACGCATCGACAACCACGTGGAGCCAAGGGGATTCACCCTACACGCGGGGCCAAGGGAACCCACCATCATCGCGCGGGGCCGAGGGAACCCCCCCCATTACGTGACAGTACATTACGGGCCCGCTCCCTAACTATAATACCAAGTTGAATTAAACATGATAAAATAGAAAATATATATATGTATATATATACACACACACACACACACATATATACAATATTTGAGAATTTTTTGTATATTCATTAATCTCCAAAGTGAAATATATATATAAGAGTTACAATTGATATTACATATGTACTTCGTCAATGTGGAACAACAGACTACTGTTTACAATTTAACTAATATATAAATATATAACTCGCAACAGAGACTACATGAGATGGGTTAAGAGTGACAATTAGTTAGAATGTAAATTTAATTTACATTCAGGAAAGAGGAAACTACACGAACTAGGATGGACTTTGCCATGGCCAAGATCATTGGTTGTGCTTTACATTCAGGAAAGAGGAAACTACACGAACTAGGATCATTGGTTGTGCTTGTGCGCCTGAGTCATGCTAGCAGATTATCTGAACTTGAACAATCTATGTAACTAGTGTGACGCGAAATGCTAGTAAAGTGTACAACCATTGATGTTTGTCACACAGATATGCGACTGTGCTTGGTGTGGATGATAGCACAACTCATTTGTTTAGGGAGAGTTTTTTTTTAAAAAAAAAAGTACTTATTTTTTTATAGCGTGAGACTTGTACACACATCTTGAAATGTTACCATGACATTTGGGATCAATAACTCAACATCATGTATAAATGTTAAAATACATGACATCAACGTTATTCGTTTAAAATACTAAAATAGCATGTCTCTGGTTATGCTATTATGCTTTTTGAACCACTTATAAGGGCTTATTACTATTAAACCCAAGAATTATGAATTTATGCAATTTTTCTTTCATGATGCATTCCATTAGTTAGTGATTCAAAAAATCAACAATTACATCTAGTAGATATGGATCTAATAGATAATTTCCACGGTTTGTGTAAATCCTATACCACTGAGTGTTACGTACCATTATAGTCAGACCTAAATTTATGATCTTGCAACCTGCTATCTTAGTATCAATTATCATTTCATTTTCTATGAGGAGATTTTTTTATGGTTCCATCGGAGTATCAGATATGTTTTTCTAACTTTTAGATTCTTGGTAAAAAAAATAAGTCTATATACCACAGCATAGAGGCCTGAAAATACAAAATACTAGCCCAAAACTTACTAGAACTTTTTTTTTTTTTTTTTTTTTTTTTTGGGGGGTCAAAACTCCCTTATTAAAGGAAAACTAACGAAAAGAGCTTGAAAACTTTGAGTTTTAACGATAAGGACAAAATAAAGGGTAAAGTGAATAGTACCAGGTTTGACTTTTTAGTGTAAAAATGTTGTTTTTCGTTAAAGTAATGGGTGTGTATTTCCTATCTTCCAGTAACCCAAAACAAACAATGTGTACACAAACTTAGTAATGCTGGATTTGGTTATTTACAAAGCGACGTGTCCTCGACTGACTTGTCTTGCTGAATTTTCTGCATAAAATCTCTTCAATGTTTTTATCGTTAGGATTTCAGAGAGACGGGTTAGTAGTTCACAATTAATCACTAATACTGTTTCAATTTAACGACCTACATAGTTATATACGTGTTACGTTTTATCATCAAAATCTTCAATATAACTCAATACAAAACTATTTAACAGTCAAGTTAAAGCATGTGCACCACATAATTTATTGCTTTTTTCTTTTTCTTGTAATTCAATTGAAACAGCAGAGAAGATATTTGGCTACAAAATTAAGGAGGAGATACGATCCTAAGTCATATGACTGTTTTGTTCAAAAGAAAAAACGAAGTCATATGACCGTATGAGTCACATGACAAGGACAAAGGAAAGTGCAAATCAGCTTCCTTCTTCCAAATTCTGGAAAGCAAAACAATAATTTAGACAACTCATCCGCATCCATTTTATTTCCTTTCCTTTGGGGTTTTGATATTAGGCAGCTTCGCAACCATTTGGTCCGCTGCTGGGGCCCGAAGAGGTCCGGCCCGAATCTAAAGGGCCAAAGCTGGACCCGGCCTGGCCTGGCCTGTACCTTGGCATGATCGGCTTAACACGATTTTGTTTAGCTAACGCCACCTGTTATATGATTCATCTCTCTCTTGTTGAGGAACAAGTGGACTAAGTTTTCTTGACTCATTCATGAGAATAGGGAGAGGTTAATTCTTGAATTAGAGAGAGATTTTTCAAGGTGCGGGAAACACAGTTTGATACATTAAGTATCACAATAAATTTGTAATTGTTACAATTAGTTTATCACACTGTGTTTCTAGCACACTAAAAAATATCTCGAAATCAAAATATAATAACAACACTTGTGCAATCCAAAGTAATGAACCTTATTAATTTAATGCTTGTCACATAGTGAGCAACATGTTACAAAGAGCGACCATCAAACTCGTACGGGTATTCTATCAAATCATTTTTCTTCATCATGGATGCATATTTCTCTAGTGAACCTTGTTTCTTCTTTTGTACAAGTTACAAAGAGAGACCGTCAAAACTTGTGAGAATAAACATTTACCACCTTTCTAGAACCATTGAATCGAGCAAACATTATGATTTTCGTACTCCATTTCGACCTTCTACCCGTCTTATTTTCTATTCGTTGATTCTCTTTTAATTTATTCAATCCATTAATTAAAAAAATAAAAATAAAATCTAGTGGTAAAAACAAGAGCACAAAAATCACTCCTTTTCTTTGCTTAATTAGTGTTATAAAGCTTAAGCAACCGACCCATTAAAGTATCACATGTCCAATATCCATAACACTGAATCACTGCTACACCCGGCAGGCATGCCAATCCGAAACCTAATGAGTTCACGTTCATCGTGTCGTGGTGCTTCTATCACGCGACCACATCATGAAGCCCCATGTGACGATCCAACGGCCTTTAATCCCATATTAAACAAAAGTGGAACCCACCACTGATCCCCTGGACCAGCGTGGGCGGTCATGATGAAACGAAAAACAAATACCAGCCAACAGTAAAACGCACAACCCATTAGCATTTAGCTACAGGCCTACAACCATCTTTTCTTTATATTCTGCTTACTCTACAAGCTTCGAAACTCATCTTTTTTAACGTTCACGCGCAACGATTGTGTTTTCTTGTCTGATATAGAACCCTAGAGTTGCAGAAGATCGAGATCAGAGAGAATGGGAAAGGATAGGAAGATTGGAGTGGCGATGGACTTCTCGAAGAGCAGCAAGAACGCTTTGGAATGGGCGATTGCCAACTTGGCTGACAAAGGTGACACCCTTTATATCATCCACATCAACCCCAACTCCCTCGACGAGTTCCGCACCCAGCTCTGGGCCCAATCCGGTTCTCGTAAGTACACTTATAATTTCGTAGATGTGAGTTAGATCAGTTAGCTAGTTCATCTTATCCTTCTCGTCGATCAAAGTATTTTAGTCTCTGGAACAAATGTCTATTCTAAATATGCCATTTGAAAATGAGTTTATATTAAACTCGCTTACAAAACGTATTGACATGTTATTGATTCAACGTCGACGCGCATAAAAATTTCTGATCTAATCATTGTATGTTTTGTGTGTTTATAGGTAAAAGTTTGAAGCTTTGATAGTATTGGTTATGTATCTGATCTGGGATTTTTTGCTTTTTGCAGCTCTGATTCCATTGACAGAGTTTAGGGAGCCTGAGATTATGACGAAGTACGGTGTCCAAACTGATATGGAAGTTCTTGACACACTCGACACTGCTTCCAGGCAGAAAGAGGTTTGCTTTGATTAATGGCATGATTTTGATCTGGGTTTTGATTAGTCATTTTTTTGTGCTTGATATTTGATGGGATTTAATTTGCAGGTGAATGTTGTGACAAAATTGTATTGGGGAGATGCAAGGGAGAAGCTGCTTCAAGCAGTTGAAGATCTGAAGCTGGACTCTTTGGTCATGGGGAGCAGAGGCCTTGGCACCATCAAAAGGTATCTATGCAGTTTTCTTGAATCTTATATGGAATTGAAAATTGGAGCATTGATCTGAATTTTATATGGAATTGAACTTTGGTAACTGAACTAAAAATCTGTGAGAATTGGTTTTTCGACTTTGTCACAACGTAGAGTGCTAGTCCTTTTAGGTAACACCGCAAGAGTTTCTATTCAAAATAGCACAAATAAAAGACGGAAGTTCTAACAGAATTATCCGAAACGACTATTACTTCACACTATGATAAGTTTAGGGAAGAATACAAATGGTTTTTTATTTTGGACCATGCTCCAATTTTCTCTTTTAGTTTTATAGTTTGAGTTTCTTAATTAATTTGGGATTATATGTTTAATCTATTTTGTTTTGTGGAAATTAAACAGGATCCTACTGGGGAGTGTGAGCAACTATGTGCTCACGAATGCTCCAATCCCTGTGACCATCGTCAAGGACCCAAGCATGCAACACCATTAAAATTGTATTATCGATAATTAATTACAAACTTGGATCTGGTTTTTATAATAATCTGTCATTATTTTCGACGTTGGCATTTCTTTGATTCTGATGTTTTTGTTTTGAAGATGAATGCATTTGGTTTTGTGTATTAGTTTAGTTATTCAATCATAGCCATCCCAATTGACCACAAGACACGGTTCAATGAACATCTTTGTCTCATTGTCATTGCGCGCATTTATGGATTTATTGCATTTCTTTGCAAGAAACAAGTCATGCCAATCTGTCAATTGTCGAATTCTATCAGTGCTCTATCTTCACTATGAGGTCGTTTAAGGCTCGAGTTGAGGTTTTATTTTAAAATCAATTCTCAAAATTTATTGGTAGAGGGGAGCGACTCTAGCCCATTATAAAGTACATGCAAAGTTTTTAAATCTTTAGCAATCGAAATTCACAATTCAACTACATAATACGATGGTTGCTTTGAATGAATATTTAATAAACAAATTCAAGATATAACAATCTAGAATTTTTCTTGTAATTTTATTCACGAGCTATGAAATGCTTGTAAAGCATCTATGTCGAACTTGCGCGACTAAGGATGAGGCCAATTAGGTTATCTGTAGGAGGCAGAGTTTCCTTAACGACACTGTGATTGACAAACTCATCACACCAATCCCAGAGCTTCGGACATTTCTCTTTGCTCAGCAGATCCAACTCCAAAGCTTCTTGAGCTGGTTTAAGCCAGTGGCCTATCAAGTTAGCAGCAATGTCTACGAATCCAATAGTCTCTCCCCCAGAGACTTGTTGTCCTTGAGCTCAGTTTCAAGTAGTTTTAGAAGCTCACGCGCTTCGTCGACCGCCTTCTCACGGTCCTCCTTCTCAAAGAAAGCTTTGATTATTCCCGGCTTGCACTGAACATAAATAAAAACAAACAAAATAGACGTATTCTTATGTTGTCAGACTGTACGCCTTAAGGTGTAACAAACATTCCAGTAAGAATCAACATAATCAATGATTTAGGTTTACTGTTGAGCAACGCAAGCGTGCATTTTATGTTGAATTGCATACAAAATGATTAAACTAAAACATTAATCCCTACCTTTTCATCAATGAAGCGAGCCCAGAAGCGTGCATTGGCTCTTTGGTAAGGGTCTTGAGGCAGAATGGGAGAGCCCTGATGCTTCCAAGTCTCGTCAATGTATTCCACAATAACGAGGGACTCCGCGATTGGTTTCTCATTGTGGACAAGCACAGGAACCTTCTTGTGAACGGGGTTGTATTTGAGCAGCAAAGCACTCTTGTTCTGCAGGTCCTCTTCATAAGATTCGGCTTTCACGCCCCTCAGTCTCAGAGCTACGTCCACTCTGTGACATAACGAGCTTCCCCAAATCCCAAACTTCTTCACTTCCTCAGCCATGATATGTTACAGCGGTAGTAGTATTTGTCTGTGCAGACGACTGGTTTTTTCTTCTGATTTTATAAAGGTGCGGATTTATAAAATAGGTGAATGACGAGTTTATGCACATAAAATTAGTTGACTAATAACACTATGTGCCAACAGATCCACTCATAAATCACATGAACGGCATACAGCTTGTCTGCTGTCTGATTCTTTATAAGTATTAGTTTGCAATTGGCTGATTTTATTAGGAACAATGGTTAGAGATGTACTTAGTTTATTTAAGAATATTTATTAATAATTACAACTGGGTGATATTAAAAGAAAATACTTTGGTCACACAGTTACTTTTCAGTAAACCTTTGTTTTCTGTGACATCATAGCGAACAAGGCTGTAGATGTCGAAATTTCGGTGAAATTTGTTCACCAACACATTAAAGTTTCGATATATCAGAGTATACATGGCATACGTCATCTGTCTCACAAATCGTACACATGGATGTGACTTATCAAAATCGGACGAGTCATCAAGAATGATACATGTCAACGATTGGTAGAAATTAATATTTGATTTTAATTTAGATTAAACAAATTAATTAATTTAAATTAAAACAAATAGAATGCCAAATTGGGCAAGATTGATTATTTGATTTAAAAATCAAATAATTGATTAACTGATTGATTGATGGAAACAAATCATGATCCAAGCCACAAATCAAATCCTGGTTCTTTCGTCAATTAATCAAGCTCACAATCAAGGCCAAACCCGTAGGCAAGACTAGGGAAGTCTATAAATAGAAGACTCCAAGGCAAAGGAAAAGAACTTAGAAATCATTCAAGCACCCAGACGCTGCCAAAGCTCAAACAGCCAAATTCCCAAAACACTCTGACGAATTCAGAAAGCTTCGAAGAATAATCAAGCACTACTACCCTTGCCGATCCTTCAAATCGCCAAGACCCAAAACCTTGCGGCAACCGTTCATTCGAGATCAAGTCATTGCGACCCTCAGATCAACAACTTACACATCTACACATCTTTCGGAGATCGAATTAGAGGAAACTTGCAAATAAAGATTGTAACGTTACAAATTCATTAATGCAAATTTATTTTGTATATATGTTCTTGTCTCACTTAGAGCACTTCCACCGGAGCCCCAATGGCCCAGCACCCAGTCCAAAAACCCTCCTAGGACCCAGTCCATGCACTCCAGCCCGCCCACTTGCCTGGCACCCAGCCCAAGCCAGGCAACAACCCAGTCCATTTTTGACAGACCAATGGACCAGCCTATTTGGCTGGTGCGTGTGTTACACTCGCGAGTGGGGGCGAGTAGGAGACAGGTTGCAGGCGGCGGGGCCCGCTGTCGGGCCGCTTTTTCTTCACCCGGAAGTGGGCGACGTGGCCCTCTCAGTACCGTTGGATTTCCAACGGTAAAAAAAATTTGAAATTTTCTTTTAACCTGGACCGTTGGATCACAGATCAACGGTCCACGATTTTTCACCCAAAAAAAAAAAAGGCCCAATGGTCAGAATTATGACCGTTGGCCACGTGGCAGCGTCAGGGCTGTTGGATTTGAATATTTTTCAAATCCAACAATCCAGATTAATTAATAACATTAAAAATAATTAAAAATTATTTAAAAAATAATTAAAAATACAAAAAAAATTTAAAAAATACAGATTTTTTTTTTATATAAATACCTAACCTTCATCTTCCACCTTACACCACATTTCATTATTTTCTACACTTTCTACATTTCAATATTTTGTACACTTTGAGAGAAAAATCTATGCACAAATCTTAGCGAAAATCTATGCACAAAATAGTACGTTCGGATAATGACACGTGGCGTGACGAGATTGGTTAAAAATCCTATCCGTAATTAAAACTATTTTTTTTATTATTTTATAAAAAAAATTAATAATATTTGAAATGGGCTGGGTGCCAGCGCATTTTGTAGGGGTGGAGATCGTTGGGCCATCGCATTTTTAGATTGGGTGCCAGCACATTTTTTTTAGGGGTGGAGATGCTTTGGCCTATTACTGTTCATTGGGGTCTATTACTGTTCATTTGAGTGGATAAATACGTTGGTTGCTGGCACCCAGTCTTAGGGGTGGAATTGCTCTTATTACAAGATTTTCGTGTTTTTTTTTTTTTTTTGAACAGAGGCATATGTATTACTAACACACAGAAAATATACACATAGGCACACTAAAGGCCCAAACAAAAAACAAAAACCAGCAAAACACAAGCCCAAACAACACAGTACCCCGGGCCAACCAAAAGGTGAAGCCCAAAACACCCACGAGAACAGACGCCAGAAATTGGGACACCCGCCGCCGCCGCTCTCGATCCGACCAAACCACGTCCACAGCCAAGCAGCTCCAGAAGATGTTCAGCATCTCAACACGAAGAACGATCCGCACACAGCAGAGGAAGAGGAGGAAGTTCACGGGGACCCACGAACAACGCTGCCACAACAGGCAGAGACAGTGAAAGGGTGGTGGTGCGGAGCACCCGAGCCGGTGAGAACACCGGAGCTCAACGCACCCTCTCGAAATACCGCAGCAAAACGCGGTTTAGAAGCAGCTGCATGCCGAATCAGAGATGAAGGAGGAGGATCGCCGCTGGGGGAAGGAGTGCATGGCCAGATCGGGAAGGGAAACAGGGGTGAAAGGAAAAACACAGGCGAAAGCACAAAGGAAAGACAGAAGAAGGAGAGAAGAGGAACAACAGACAGAGGAACAGACAGAGAAGGAGGGAGGGGAAAAGGACGACCGACTCCAGCCGAAGCCAGAGTCGGCGTCGGAGAAAAAGGGTACACGGAAACCCTCACCAACACGGGAGGGAAGATACTCTCACAGAGGGAGAGAGGGTCTCTCACAGAAGGAGAGAAATTTATGTCAACTTTTTGGATTGATTTTCGTGTTTATAAAGGCATTACAAATAAGCATCAAAATTTGTCATTAGTGCCACAAAATTTACAATAGTCAAATATTAAGAATGTACTGGATGGTTTGTTGAATCCTGATTTTGTAGAGGTGTGAATTTATAACATAGGTGGATGACAAGTTAGGATGACAAGTTTATGCATGTAAACTTATTTGATTAGTAACATTACGTGCTAACAAATCCGCACATAAATTGCTCCTCACAATTTCTGTGTTAACTTTATAGACGTAGTTAACATCTGTCTATAAATTCATTTTTCGATATCATAAAAAACGATAAGAGGAAATCACATGATTCACATGATCGGCGTACAACTTGTCTGCTGTTTGAAATGTGAGTATTAGCAATAGGCCGATTTTAAGGAGTAATGATCATAGATGTACTTGGGTTTTTTTTTTTAAGGATATTCATTAACAGAGTAAATTACATTTTACCACCTCAATTTTAGGTTACATAACAAATTCATACCTTACCTTTAAACATTGCAATATCATACATCAACTTACGATTCATTGCAATGTTAGACATTCGTTAAATTTTAAGTCAATTTGGTTGTTAAATGATGACGTGGCAGGCACATGTTATACTTCCATGCCCAAATGTGAATGTGAATCTGAATTTGAGTAAAGGACAAACGCAGTTGCGCTACTCAATTTAACAACTAGGTCAGTATGGGTACCCGTCGGTTCAACAAATGGGATATATTTAGCGAATGAGATTAATCACACTTCATTGTGGACAAATCAGTAGCGTGGAGTTTCAGTGGGCGATCGACTCAAAACCTAATTCCTTATTTTTAGGATTGTTTTGGAGCCATAAATGGTGTACATGTTGATGCTTCAATACCTCCTCCTGATTGAGTACCATATATTGGTAGGAAAGGAAGACCAACTCAAAACGTCATGGCCGCGTATAATTTTGACATCAATTCACATCTGCTTGTACTAGATGGGAAGGCACTGCACCTGAACAAGGGTTTTTTCTATCAGTTCTAAGATGCCGGAGTGTGAATTTTCCTAAGCCTCTAGGTGGTAATCCTTTATTCTTAATTCTTAATTCTGAAAATTTTATAAATCCTTTCACTTTTGGAAATAATAATATTGTTTAAACAAATTTTACATTTAAAAGGGAAGTATTATTTGATAGATGCATGGTACCCACAAATGAGAGGGTGTTTGGGACCATTTAAAAGACGAAAGATATCATCTCCTAGATTTTCGTAGGAGTGGCCAACTAATGGGGCATAAAGATGTATTCAACCATAGACATTCTTCTCTTAGGAGCGTCATTGAGCATACATTTGGAGTATGAAAAAAAAAAAGATGGGCAATTTTAAGAGATATCCTAATTATTCGTTAAATAAGCAAGTGAAGATTGTCATTGCTATAATGGCTCTTCATAACTACATAAGGATGCATTACGAGCATGATAAGTATTTTGATTACCCCGAAGACTTTAGTGAAGAGAATGATAGTGATGGTGACGAAGAAGAAGACCAAAATCATCATGATCAAAGAGAGATGGAAGCATTAAGAAATAGCATAGCATCAAGTTTGATGCATGCATCTAATTAGATTATTTTGTATATTGAACAACTTTTACATATTTACATTTTCAAGTATGTATTATATAATTGACGATATTTCAATTAACTCGAGAATTTTAGATTATTATTCTATTTGATAGTATTTTAACTACCTTATTTCAATATTTTAAAGTAATTTTGTCGTAATAATTATTTAGAATTGGAGCTAGGTAAAGTAAGACAGAGGAAAAAAAATTAACAAATTAACTAGTATTTTAACTACCTAGTTAAATTAATAATACATTTAGCAACATATCTTTTTTTGTTTTTTTTACGCAGAAACAACAGTTTTATATAAAAGTTTACCAACATTCTAAAATTGCTTCTTTTTTTTTTTTTTTTTGTTGCTAAAATTACTTTCACCACTATAGTTTACCAAACACTTACCTATTTTTTTCATAACCGTTTATTCTCACAGCACATCAGAAACTGTTTTGAAAAAAAAAAAAAGACACACAAGAAACCCCAAGCTAGCCTATAGTCAACAATAATGTTCAGTTGTCAAACTAATGTTGTATGACTATTAATTATATGAGACAACACATCAAGAAAAATCAACTTGATCAATGCTTAAGAGTTTGTGACATGAACATTTTATGTAACTAGACATATGTTTTCAAGTTGTTAATCTAGAAATATTTCACACTAGAACTAACTTGATCAACAATTCATATTTTATAGCATAAACCTTTTATGCTACCATAATATTATGTGAGTTCAGATATGTATTGTCAGATTTAATTCAGACTACACAATTACACATTTCAAACAAGATTCAACTTAATATACTTATTGCACAATCACCATGCACATGCTTATATTGATAGATTATTACTCTAAAATATACATTCATGCTATAATCAACTTTATTAAAAATAACCTTAATTACCAATGATTTAGATTCACCGTCTAGCTAGATAACTTTTCTCATATACTTAATGCACAAAGATTAATGTACTCAAGAATGACCAGGGACTCAGCTATTGGTCTGTCATTGTGCAGGACCACGGGATTCTTCTGATAAACCGGGTTGGATCCGGATTACAGAAGCTAAGCACTCTTTTTGTCAGGGCCTCCTCAACGTATTCATATTTCACACCTTTCAACTTCAGAGCTATTTCCACTCTACTGAATTGGCTTCCCCAAACCCCCAACAGCATTACATCATTGAAACTTGGTGCTCTTTGATTTGAAGGATTATGTTAACGTTTATCTAATTATTATTTCTTTGACATTAAAAAACGATAAGTTGGGAGACAAGATGAGCATATCTGCTATAAGGCCATTGGTATTCTATTAGATGGTATGTAGCACCAAGTAGCACATAAAATAAATAGTTAAGATTGAAATAGACGATTTAATAATTGTAGAATCGAATCTAACGGCTAAAATAGAATATTGAGTGCTATGTTAAAATCGCGCCCTAAAAAGCTTTAAATGATTTTTTCATTCAACAATAATTAGGATGGGTATTTGAGCTACACAATGGGATACCTATAATTGTACCGAAACTCGTACTTAGAACAACAAACTTAATACCTTTCACTTATAAAGAAAATAAAATTTTTAAATGCTAGATGTATTGATTAGATTCTGGGGTGCATTTGGAAGTTACCCAAATCAAAATACTACTGCAACTGCTAACAATTTGCACCGACGAGAGACTTGGACTCCAAAATGCTATTACCTTCTGGTGCTGGGCTGCAAGCCTTGAATCAGTTGCATGTACATGGGCGTATTCTGATTTTAACAAGGTAAACCATGGATGGAGCCATTAGAGCAGTTCCTCTTGGAAACCCCCAAAATTGCTAATGTGTCACTTCGAGTCTATGAGTTTAGAATCTCTTTTACGTCTAGATGCAGTGACAGTAGTACTCATTTAGGCTAATGAGTCGTTTTAGGGTTTTGGTGGATACTGGATATTGGTCTTACGAGCTTGACCTAAGATCAACAGTTTTGTTGCCTTTCTGAAGTTGATGTTTTGCTGTCATAGTTGAATTGTTGAAAGGTTTTTTTAGTGAAATTTGTTATTTGATAAGAAAAACATGAAGGATTTTGCTAAAGTCAGTGGCTCACGGGTGTAAGAGATTTATAATCAGTGGCTCACGTGTTTAAGAGATTTTGCTAAAAATCAACAATCTGAAATCATCCAGACACGTGTTGGACGATTGTGCTACATTGTAACACATCTCAATTTGGGTCCCCTATGCTTCTTTAACACCTCTAAACAAATGATCATAGTTCCACATTTGTAAACAATAATAATAGTTAGCAATATGGTCCATCAATTGTGTAGCATATTTACATCATTTCCGAAAGAAAATTGCCAAAGGGCCAGCTTCTGACTCTTTAGGACGAGAATAACTTACATGACACGAGTACACCGTCACGTGATGTGTTGTGTCAATGAAACATGGACATATGAACAATAACTTATACATATTTTTATTTCATTGGCACAGAACACCATCATCAAGACGGTGTATCCATGCCATATAAGTTATTCTCTAAAAAAAAATTTGCATACGAAAATTGAAATGGAGGATGGAGCCATAGCAATAAATGGAAACACAAGCTTTAACGAGGAATCAACCATTTAAAGGGAATTGGATCCCCGCCGGATCCCTTCCATGGGGATCCTAGGGATCAACCCATCTGGATCGTTGATCGAAAATCGTACGGCCACAGTTTTTTCTTTTTTTATATTTTTCACGCAAAACGAGGATATTTTACTTTTAAAAATATAAAAAGCATTTAATTTGGACCGCACGATTTTCGATCAACGGCTCAGATGGGTTGATCCCTAGGATCCCCATGAAGGGGATCCGGCGAGGATCCAAGTCCCATTTAAAGCACAAAAGTGGTGCATCATGCTATCATAGGCTCCATTGCTTTCTTCTTTTTTCTGTTCTTTTTAATTTCTAGAGATTGAGAAGCAGCGTGGAATTGAAGTTTGCCTTTCCCTCTACGTTTATTCAAGGTAGCAGTCAGCATCCAAACAACGGTTGGGAGGAGCCTTTCTTTCTTCACATACGTTTTTTCATCATTTCGAACTTGGAACAACCACCATCATTATATCATTCATCACACACAAATTGGAATTACATAATAATGCCTTGCACGGAAAGTCACCAGACAAAACAAAATTGAGATTAGTTTAGGAGAAATTTTTTGGTGTGCCAAGAGAAATTTGTATTTGTGCTGGGAAAATAGACTCGTACATTAAATTCATAATACAAGTAGTTAAATACTTAAAAGAAAAAAATATTCAAACCACTTGTAATATGACACTTGGTGTACGAGCCATATTTCTAGCACCCTGAAAAGTTTCTCTTAATTTAAAGTGCATCTGTAGCTGGTAGAGACTTCATAGTTGTATATTGATCATATATAATTAGTACCCTATTATGGATCTTAATTTTATTTCTTTCTCACTAACTACTTTGGTCAATATCATGAAAATGCTGTCTATTGTCCCATGCATAAACAAAACTTAATCATGAAATGTCCCAAATCATTAAACCATAAACAATTTTTTTTTGTCGATAAGATTTCCTAGAGATGACTAAGAGACTTACTACTGTACTGATTTTAGTTTAATCATATACACATATCAACGTGTGTGTGAAGTTACGAATCAAATGTATCGACGCAAATAGTAGTGAAAACCTTCATTAGATAAGATAAGGGTGTAACAGTCAAGTTCTGATGTGAAATTTGACATTCTTCAACCTCTGCATCTTAGGCCATACTCAAGATTATTTGCCTCTTTCCAATCTTATGAAAATTTTAATGTAGTCAATCTAATAGTCTTCTCCAACCGCTATTTCAAATTCAAATTAATCAATCTTGGCCATTATAGGTAAACTTGACACTTCATAGCCTTGTAATATGAACCAAACAATAGAATCTTAGATTTGTATATTTCAATTTCGTTAACTTGTTTAACTAATCTGATATAACAACTTAAAAAAATAAAACTAGTTGCTAGTTGTTGTAGTAAATAATATCTTAGAGGGGAGAGAGAGGGCAGACAGATGGAAAGAACCGACTCAGCTGTATCTTGATTAATTTTTCTTTAATCTGTGCCTTATTTATACTATTTATGATGAATTTTACTCGCCTTTCAAATATTATGTAGGATTCTTACTTAGCTTACACTCACATTCCTATTATTATAATATTAATTGCAACAGTAGTTTAATTATAGCACTTTTGTTTTTGGTCAAAATTATAGCACTGTTTATACGAACAATTTGAAACTCCTTTTAAAAGATTGAGATTTATTCTTCCAGCATAACTTTGTTTTATACTTCCAAAGTGTTTTGGCCTATACTTTGAATTATTTATTGGTTTTTTATGAACTTGGAAACTTTGCTTCTAAAGAAGACCGTTTTACCGGAATGCCCGGGGTACATCTCAATGCAAACCTTTTTTTTTTGGGGCATTTTGATTTAGATGCCTCAAATTTAAATTTTTTTAATCAAACATCTATAACTTTTAAACCTTTGATCAAACATTCTGCTACTAATTTTTAATTAAAAAATTATGATTTTTATTGTATTTAATTAACCAACTAGTTCAGAAAATAATATCACAAATATCCTAAAATCACCACAAACATCCTATCTTATCTTATCATAATTCGTTCAAAATGAATTTTTCTTATTCAAATAATTTTTTGTTTTAAATTCTAAAAACAATTAAACATCCTATTAACATACAATTATGAAATATAACATGCACATATATTAAATATAACGTACCAAACAGATATATTAAATATAACGTACCAATCATTTGGTACGTTATTGGTACGTTATATAAATTTAATATGGGTATGTATTAGTATTTTGGTACGTTATAAAATATTGCTTTTGGTACGTGATGCAATTCTTTATTTAGTACATACCAAGTTATTAGTACGTTGTATTATCCTTATTTTGGTACATACAAAACTTATGGTACGTTATGTGTAAGTTGTGTAACCCAAAAAACGATAACTTTTCACATTAAAACATTGCACTAAACAATATTTTGTCAACTCTTAGTAATTAATTATTGGAATAAGGACTCATTTTAAATAAAAATAAAAATGTGAAAACTCTTAGTTCACGTTTCTACTATAAGTAGTTGTTCAAAAATTCAAATTTATTTTCAGTTGCATGAAATTAGGCAGTCTAGTCTACATCTCAATTTTAATTATAAACGAACTCTTGTTTTTTTTTATTTATAATCTATATAAAATGTTGAGTTGGAAATTGGAAAAACTATATTTCATCCAATTAATCTTGAACCCCAGTAGATATAATTGAATCCTTAAATTGAGGAAGGGATGAGATTCCATAAAAATAGCAATAAATTAATGAATATTATTGAGTGCATTTTTTTACATAGAAATGGATTTAAAAGAATTTATAAAATACATAAACAAAGAATATACCTGGAATATAAAGTTTAATTAAAAGTAAAAGCACTTTAATAAAAAATTGAAAAGTAACAGATGTTTAATTTAGAAAAATCTAAAATGAGGCATCTAATTCTAATTTATCCTTTTTTTTGGGGGGTTTATTTCCTTGGTATTTTAAAAATGAATTTCCTAAAAAGGGTTTTATATATATTATATATATATATATATATATTTACAATAGTTTGCTAGGATTCAACATTTTAGTACTTGCTTGTAAATTTCAGGTGATACCAAATACTAAAACTTGTCCTTGAAGACCAATAAATTTGTACGGAAATACATTTAAATTTTTGATATCTTTCATTCGTGGTTTAACCATTGAGTGTATGCAGAATTTTCAATCAGAGGACAAGCATATGAAAGAAATCAACATATAAACTCTGTACAATGCTTCTGTTTTACTCTATGGACCTAGTTAAAGGTGTGACACAATCCTATGAGCACTTGATCCCAAAATTTATAGAAGGGTAATGTGGTCGGAGTAGGATTTTTTTTTTTTTCCTTCCCTTTCCCTCCCCTCCTAATTGAACGGTCACGGTTAAGCCACGTTAACATTTTATATTAATTTTTTATAGCAAGAGAAAGAAAAAAATAAAAAATATGAGAGGAGGAGATGGAAAATAATGGAAAGAGGATGAGAGAAAATCCTAGTCCAATGTGGTCATTGCAACCACAACCAATGAGCTCCAAGTTACAAACTAATCATGGTAGACATCATTAAGAGATCCGTCGATTGCACGAATCCCATAACCATTCTTTATTGTATTTTTCAAACCCAAGTTAGCATTATTATTATTAATACACATTTATCATTTCTAATCCTTGTCAAATGCTAACGAGAGAGAGAGAGAGAGAGAGAGAGAGAGCGAGCTACTGGCAGTTTAGGTATGATAAAAAAATATTCAAGATTTAAGATGAGCACATAGATTAAAGTGGATCTGCATCCGAGTTTAAATTTTTTAGATTAGTTTAAATTAGTATATCTTTCACGTAATAGAAAGAAGATGCTACCAATCTTCTATCATTTAATTTTGCAATGTTGTTTGATGATCAAAACCTTCTAGTTTTTTGCTCACCCTTTAATTCTGCAACAGAAAAAAAATCAATCAAATTAGGAATTGTTTAACTGTTCAACTAACATTTTCAAATTAAGTGTTTAAGTGAGAAATAGTTTATCCATTTATATGAATAAACACTAGATGACTACACAGATTCATTTTAGTTAATTTTTAGAGTTACATCCGAATAACTACCAAATCTTTAGGGGTGATTCCAAATTTGTGATAACATTTTAAAACATTTCAAATAACTACCTAATGTTTTGAAAAGTGGACATTTGTTAAGTTCACTAGCATTAAGTGATGGCTTGGACAATTATTAAAGCGGCCAGGTTCTTAGTACTAGTTTGGTACTGATGTGCTTTTATAAAATGTGGGTATTAAAAAAAAACCGAGCTAAAAAAATGTTTGGTACACACTGAAAAATTGCTTATTTTCACAGTTTTGGGTGAAAAAATGCTAAAAACGTGAAGCAGCAAAAATGAGTTTATTCTCACAGCATAACAGTAGTTTTTTTCAAAGCACACTAATACCAAACCAGCTCTTACTCTCAACTCTCAAGTCATCTATAGAGCTTTGAAATTTCAAATCAACGCAATTTAGCTAGGCAAATTTACAGCTTAACTTGGCTAAAAAAGTCGATTTAGGAAATTAGAACTCTAAAAACGACAATTAGTCAAGACCAACTTTAATTTAGTATTGTCCAAAACATTAGTAGAGACTAACTTCATATTGATAAAATCGTCAATCAATGCTGGTGATCTAACAAATATCTAATTTCAAAAACATTGAATAATTATTTAAAATATTTTTAAAAATTGAAACTAATTTGAAATCATTCCAAAAAGTTTGATGGTTATTGACATTTACTCAAATTTTTATCACACAAATAATCTTTAAAAAGTGAACCAAAAAATAGACGGAAACAGTAGTAGGAGATAAAAGCTAGCATTCTCCTAGTATAAACTCGAACCAAATACGCTCTTCAAAGTTCAAATGCGCCTCTCTCTTTCGCTGTTCATGTGTTTGATCAAGCTCCATTAATCATTACCAGCTCCTCAAACCTCTTCTCCAGAAAACCCCCCATTTTCTCTTCATATTTCACCACCTGCCTTTCACTATCAGACATGGTTGAGAACTCATGGACAGAGCTTTCACTCACCAAGAGGAAAGAGAAGGAAGAACCCACCTACAAGATCACCACCTCAAGCTCTGTCTGCCATTGCTGAGCTTCAGAAGCCTCAACTCCCACAACCCATTTTCTCTTCTCGGTTTCTGGGCGTCGAAGTATCTCCGGAACTTGCATTGCAGAGCTCGAATCTACAACTCCTGGCCGGGAAGGCTTCGGTACGATGGTATGGTGGTGAACAACTCTGCTTTCTGTGATTCGCCTGGTTTTGGTGACGAAGGAGGAGCTTCAATGGAGGGTTTGGTGGAGAAAGATGAAGTTATCGGGGAGAAAAGTGACGAATTTTTTGGTGAAGCTTTGGATAAAGTTGGGAGCTTTGAGGATTTGATTGAGGAGAAGGGTCGTGAGAGCTGTTCAAGTTCGGATTTTCTGACGTCGGAGACGACGGGGCACGAGGAGGAGCAGAGCCACAGCAGCTCGGAGGAGTCATCTTGGCCGCCGTCGTTGGGTTGGCCTGTTCAGAAAGGCGAGGCGCCGGATTGCACCAGTGAGAATGGTGATGAAGCGGCGGAGAAAACCCATTTGGATGATAGGAAACTAGAGAAACAAGGGTCGACAATATCAGGTATTATTCCTCTCCAATTCATAGCTGGTTTGGAACTGCTTTTGTAGGAAGCACTTTTGCTTATAAACCCTTATGATGGGAGTGAGTGTTATTAGAAGCACCTACTTAGGGTTTAAAGTGCTTTTAGGACCTTGAAGCACTTTTAAAGTTGTTATAAAGTGCTTTTAACCCGTACAGAAGCAATTCCAAATAGGCCCGACACTCAAGCTACATGTCAATTTCATGGTTTTTCATATAAAAATGTTTGGTTTTGGCTTATGGGATTGTAGAGACTGAGTTGATGAAGGAAAGGTTTTCAAAATTGCTGCTTGGAGAAGACATGTCAGGTTGTGGAAATGGAGTTTGCACAGCATTGGCTATATCAAATGCCATTACTAATCTTTGTGGTACGTGCTCTTGATTTACTTTCTCAATGTCTTAAAACTATGGATTGGTTGATTTGCGGCGTTGTTTAATGAAGATTTTGTTGTAGATTCCAATGCTAATTCTTCTTATTCTGTGGTTCCCTCTTGAAGCTACCCTATTTGGGCAACTTTGGAGACTAGAACCTCTACCGCAAGAGAAGAAATCGATGTGGCGAAGAGAGATGGAATGGCTTCTTTGTGTGAGTGATCACATTGTTGAGTTGATGCCTTCTTGGCAGACTTTTCCTGATGGAAACAAATTGGAGGTACAATCTGATACCGATGTGGATTATTAGAAGAGCACAATATCTTTCGGCTTTCAATACAGAAACCCTCTGCACAATTATATATTGTACTGAGAATGGCAACAGACACCTAAAGAATGGTTAAAACTTTCAATTGTGAGTTGAAGTGAGAACTTATAAGTTCCTGTAATGACTAATAAAGCGTAGTCATGTTTAATTTGCTGCATTATAAACGGTGCATTTGTAATGTAAATGCAGGCTTGGAGCCTTTATGCTCAAATAAACTTATGTGATAGTATTGTGATAAACAACTCTGAAGTGTAGGGCTATGTTTTTTTATACTTCAATTTCAGGTCCTAAGTGATCAGTTCCTAGAAATTGTTCTGACTCGTATATACTTCAATTCAGGTCATGACTTGCAGACCCCGCTCAGATCTTTACGTTAATCTCCCTGCCCTTCGTAAATTGGATAACATGCTTCTTGTAAGCTTCTAAACACTTCTTCATTTGCCACTTAGATCCATTTTTGAGAGTTCCATTTTGAATTTAGCCAATCCTTGCAGGAAATCTTAGATGGCTTTGACAATACAGAGTTCTGGTATGTTGATCAAGGGATTCTAGCCCCAGATGCGGATGGGTCAACCTCTTTCCGAAAAGCATTACAGCGCCAAGAGGAAAAATGGTGGCTACCTGTGCCCCGAGTTCCTTCTGGTGGACTCCATAAAAATTCAAGAAAGCAATTGCAGCACAAACGCGATTGCACGAGTCAAATATTAAAAGCTGCCATGGCAATCAATAGTATTACTTTAGCAGATATGGAAGTCCCTGAATCATATCTGGAATCTCTTCCAAAGGTTTGAAACATCCTCAAGATTCCAGTGATGTGTAATTGCAAAGACATGGTTGTTAATCTTTTGTTTTAACTTGGTTTCAGAATGGCAGAGCAAACTTAGGGGATGTTATTTATCGATACATTATGTCAGATCATTTTTCCGCAGAATGCCTGCTTGATTGCCTTGATTTGTCTTCTGAACATCAAGCCATAGAGATTGCGAATAGAGTGGAGGCATCGATCTATCTGTGGCGTAAAAAAGCAAACCCAAAACCTACAAGTATTGCGAACAGATTTGGTTCGAAGTCATCCTGGGATATGGTCAAGGAGCTGATGATTGATGCAGAGAAAAAGGAGTTTCTTCCAGAAAGAGCAGAAAGTTTGTTAATGTGTTTGAAGCAACGGTTCCCTGGTCTTCCACAGACGGCCCTCGATATGAGCAAGATTCAGTACAATAAGGTTCCGACTTTACCACTCAAAAATTTGTTCTCATTCATGCCTTCTAATTGTTTTTTTCTTTGTACTTATTGATCAAATTTGAACTGCTAGGACGTCGGGAAATCCATCTTGGAGAGCTATTCAAGGGTTTTGGAGAGCCTGGCATTTAACATTGTGGCGCGCATTGATGACCTGCTTTATGTAGATGACTTGATGCGGCATTCTGATCAGTTCCCATCAATCTCGAACGTGAGTCTGATTTCACACAAGAGCAATCCTACTCCATACTCGGTGCCCATCTCAAGCACTTCATACAAAACAGCTTTCACCACACCAAGCTTTTCACCCGCACAGCTAGTTAGCCCTCTGTGGGGAGACAGATCACCACCATTCATTACCAGCGGCAAGATCCCTCAGCGTGGGTTGGGTGTAAAAAAAGTTCTGACTGATTATCTTAACATCGATGCAAAAGGAAAGGACTACAGTGATCCAATTGAGAAACCAGATTCAGTATCGAACACAAAGCAAGAAACGCTAGGGTCTCACATGCGAATGAATTCATTTGAGTGTACAAAAGCATCAAGAAGCCCGGAATCACAGGACTCATTCACACAAGAATGAAATCCATCGGGTGCCCACGCAGAGTGCTCAGCCACTTGAACCAGCTCCTTTATGCATGTTTTTATTAAGGACATAGGAGGACATCTGAGAGTGGGGAACCCAGGAAGGTTCATTAGGTTGTCGAGTCTCGTTAGAACGAGATGTCTGCAACGGTGACGAGTTGAGTGTTTCATGTTTAGATATGCATCCTGTATTACAGTTTTGAGTTTGTTCCCGACCCGTGTTGCTGTTTGACATACAGTAGTTGTAAAGAGAGAACTGAAAATTTTACATCAGTTTGGATTAGAGTATATGAATTCTTATTATTTTCTCATGCAGTGGATATGAAGGGCAATTTTCAACATAATTACGTTATTATCTATGAACTCATAAATCATAAGAAAATACTGGTAATTGTTAAAATACACAGAGAAGGATATTCACAAGGGAGTGCTCGCATCATCTCCCATTGACAATAAAAAAAAATTTGAATAAAAAAGGGGCATTCCGAGAATTGAACTCGGGACCTCTCGCACCCTAAGCGAGAATCATACCACTAGACCAAATGCCCACTTGTGATATGAACTGATAAACATTTATATTAAGTTCCATTGTCAATGAGGTTATGACTTCGCACAGAAGTCCGTTTGCCATAATTAGCTCTTCTTCAAGGGGTTTCTTCTGTAACCTCATTATTCTTCCCTCCGATCTTTGTTTCTTCTTGCATCATAATATTTCTGAACCAACATTTTATAAGGCCGGAGGCTGGAGGGTGAATGTTTTATTCAAGAGCTGTTGGTGATGTAGGGTTTGAACACATAGTTTCGGATGCAGAGATAAATGCTCTTAACCATTTGAGTTAGAAATTTCTTATTACTTAGAACCTTGATCATTAGGAAATGTCCAATATCTATAAACAGAAGGAACTAGCATTAACATTGTAGCAGGTCTGTTAGAGGAAAAAAAATTATAGTTGCACACACGTCCATATAAACAAATCAAATCTGATTAATGGAAGACAAAATTTACAGGAAAGGTTATTCGAACTCGAGTGCAAGAGGCTAATACGTTATGTCGACCAGCCGACTTAATTCGTATCTGCTTTTGGTGAAGTGGTTGAACAGTTGTTTATCTTGGAAGATTTAACCAAGTGTGGTAGTTGATTACACGTATTCACACATAGGAAGAGGAGAAATTTCAATGGAACATGTCGGTAATGGAGTTTTTTTGGAGAATTGGGTGAGGTGTCTCAGCAACAAGGGTTTTTTTTGAGGATCTTCACTGTCAGTAATGGCTTCGTCTCATACTATCTAATGATCAACGCAATATTTTTTTACGGAAAATTTTATTCTAATTCTTTTCTAAGATTACTTTTTGAATAAAACCTTGTTTAAGATTAAAAATTAATTCTAATCCTTGGCATTTAATTGTAATTTTTGAATATTAAATAAGTTGTAATTATTATTGAGCTTTTTGGTTGTAGGTTATATATTGATTCTCATGAATAATAAAAATGTTATTTATTATTAAGTTCCTATAATAAGAAAAGTCATATATTATCATATATTTTTTATTGTGTGTGAATTTCTCCATATATATGTATGTGTATATTACGTATACATGTATGTTTAGATATTGTAGTTACGTACCAACACATTTGTACCGATATCTTCGTACCGAAAGTTATGTACTGATACAATTGTATCAAAACTTACGTACCAATACTTTTGTACCTATGAGTAAAATAAGGTACCTAAAGTTATTTACCGATCTATTCGTACCAAAAGTTATGTACCAATACTTCTGTACCTATGAATAAAATAAGGTATCAAAAGTGATGTGCAAATTGTTTTTGTTTTGTTGTTGAATTTTTTTTTTTCAAATAAGAATTTGAATTTTGAATAAATTTTTATCTATTAATATAATTGGAACAAAAGAAAAACATTAATTATGGATGGATAAAGAATTTCGAATGATAAGTTTATAAATAATAAATGTGCTATAATTACTTAAATATAGTAAATTTTAAAATAGGGACTTATAATAGATTTTAAAACTATTCAGGTTAAAATCTTAAAATCAATCTTATTGAAACCCTAAAATCTAAAATCCCCTATTTTTTTGGTTCAGTGCCACTTCCACTAGTACTGAGTGGATGAATGGAAAACCCACATTTTCTGATCGGATTCAAGTATAAAAACCTCATCACACAGAGATAATCCTTGTGGAATTGTAAGATATAGGACAAAATATCAACTCCAAACTTCTGTATGGTGAACTTTGTGAGGAACACAAAATGGCAGCTGCAGTGAAAATGGCAGCTGCAGTGAA